>CM060424.1:112327323-113527323 GCA_030545235.1 Helianthus tuberosus | reverse complement strand
TTTAAAGATCTAAAATGAAGTTAAAGTATAGGGAACTTAATATGTGCTCAAAAATATCTCGGATGTCGGTTCGTTTGGCCGTACAATCGCGATGTTCGCTTAATTACGACGGAATGCGCATAAGCGCGAAAAAACGATCCAAATGACGCGACGAATGGATTTTTCTTATGCCAAACACTAAAATAAAATGTTTTAGTGCTTACATAAATTTTTGGATGTCCGGATGTATTCAGAACGTAAGTTATGCGCGAAAATGCAAACTTATGCACTTTTTTACACTTTTAGTCCCTGAATGAGCCAAAAGTTTATTTTAGCACAACGGACCCCTCAAAGCCTATTTCTAAGCTATATAAAGGATATTTAAGGTGTGTTTAACTTATGGTCATGTTCTGGAATGTCTGTTATAGTTCAAATTGGCATACTTTCGCAGTTTGTCAAATTTAGTCCCTGTAGGCGAATTAACTTGTTTTTGCCATACCAAAGCCTTCAAAACTTATTTCTAAGTTATGTAAAGGTTATTTAAGGTATGTTAAGTATATGTTGATGTTCCAGAGTATTTGTCGCATTAAACTAATTACGTTTACGCACCAGTTTGCGTATAACTCTCTAGAAAGCGATATAGAGTTTGAAATTGAATAAAAGTCAAAACATGAAAAATGTAAAACACAACCAAACAAACGTTGGGATCAAATAACATTGTTTTATTGATAAAAGAACTGTTCACAATGATTACAAGTGCAGATGTTACAGTCTCCCCTACTTGTGGGAATTTCGTCCCGTAATTTATTTAGAGGAAACTCGTGGAAAAAGATGCGGATATTTCGCCTTCATTTGATCTTCGCGTTCCCAAGTAAACTCGGGTCCACGTTTAGCTTCCCAACGAACTTTGACCAAAGGAATGCGCTTGCGTTTAAGCCACTTGACTTCACGTTCCATGATTTCCACTTGCTTCTCAACAAATTTCAGTGTTTTGTCAACACGAATTTCGTCAAACGGTATGTGGAGGTTCTCATCAGCTAAACACCTCTTGAGATTGGACACGTGAAAGGTTGGATGAACATTTCCAAGTTCAGGAGGTAACTCAAGTCTGTAGGCTACCTTACCGATTCTTTCGACGATCTTGAATGGTCCAACGTATCTAGGTGCAAGTTTTCCTTTCTTTCCAAATCTGATCACACCTTTCCAAGGTGAGACCTTAAGTAATACTCGATCACCGACTTGAAATTCCAAGGGCTTGCGTTTTGGGTCCGCGTAACTCTTTTGACGGCTTCTAGCTGTCTGAAGGTTATCACGAACTTTCTTAATCTTGTCAGTTGTCTCTAAAATGAAAGCAGGTCCAGTAAGCTGAGCCTCGCCGATCTCATTCCAGCAGACTGGTGAACGACATTTTCGACCATAGAGAGCCTCGAAAGGAGCCATGTTGATGCTGGAGTGATAACTGTTGTTGTAGGAGAATTCAATCAACGGAAGATGTGAATCCCAACTACCACCAAAATCGATCACACAAGCTCTAAGCATATCCTCCAGAGTCTGGATTGTTCTTTCAGATTGACCATCCGTTTGTGGATGATAAGCCGTGCTCAGATTAAGTTGGGTCCCCATAGCAGATTGCATGGTTCTCCAAAAATGAGAAGTGAAACGAGCATCCCTGTCAGAAATGATGTTCAAAGGAACACCATGTCGAGCTACAATTTCATCCACATAGATTTTAGCAAGTTTTTTAGCCGAAAAATCCTCACGGATTGGCAAGAAATGCGCTGACTTAGTAAGACGATCAACAACTACCCAGATGGCATCATGACCTTTCTTTGTGCGCGGAAGTTTGGTAATGAGATCCATAGTATTGTTTTCCCATTTCCAAACTGGGATCTCTGGTTGCACCAATAAACCAGAAGGACGCTGATGTTCAGCCTTAACCTTAAGACAAGTAAGGCATTTTGATACATATAAGGCAATGTCTTTCTTCATACCAGGCCACCAATACTGAATACGAGGATCCTTATACATCTTATATGAGCCAGGATGAACAGAATAACGAGACTTATGGGCTTCATCCATAAGCAAGGTGCGAAGGTTATCTTGGCTTGGGACCTACAAACGGTCCATGAAGTAATACGATCCATTGTCCTTCAGTTCCAGATCAGGGGTTATGTGATAGGGAAATTCCTTATCCATCAAACCTTGTGAAATACAAGATTGTTGAGCCTGAGAAATGCGTGCTTGGATATTGGATCGAGCTTAAATAACAGATTGAACACGAACACAATGAAGCTTAGTACGTTCCTTACGACTCAATGCATCGGCTACGACATTCGCCTTACCAGGATGGTAGCGAATTTCGCAGTCATAGTCGTTTAGAAGCTCAACCCAACGTCGTTGCCTCATGTTGAGTTCTTTCTGATTGAAGATATGCTGAAGACTTTTGTGGTCCGTGAAAACCACACATTTTGTACCGTACAAATAGTGTCTCCAGATCTTAAGAGCGAAGACAACTGCACCCAACTCAAGATCATGAGTGGTGTAGTTCTTCTCATATATCTTCAACTGCCTCGATGCATATGCTATGACTTTGTTCCTTTGCATCAGAACACAACCAAGACCCAATTTAGATGCATCACAATAAACGACGAAATCATCATTGCCCTCAGGCAAAGTCAGAACAGGCGCGTCGCAAAGTTTTTGTTTCAAAGTCAGAAACACTTCCTCTTACTTGAATCCCCAATCAAAGGGCTTGTTCTTCTGAGTTAGAGCAGTTAGAGGAACCGCAATCTTTGAGAAGTTCTCAATGAAGCGGCGGTAATAACCCGCTAGACCAAGAAAAGAACGAACCTCAGTAGGAGTAGTAGGCGTATCCCAATCCTTAATCGCACTGATCTTGGAGGGATCTACATGAATACCTTGTTCGTTGAAAATATGTCCTAAAAATTGAACTTCTTTAAGCCAGAATTCACACTTGGAGAATTTGGCGAAAAGTTGCTCTTTCTTTAGGAGTTCCAAAGTAAGACGAAGATGTTGCTCATGACCAGCTCGCGTCTTAGAGTATATCAAGATGTCATCAATAATAACAATGACGAACTGATCCAAATAAGGCTTGCAGACCCTATTCATTAAGTCCATGAAAACAGCAGGAGCATTAGTCAAACCGAATGGCATGACTGTGAACTCATAATGCCCATAACGAGTACGGAACGCTGTCTTGGGAATATCTTCCTCATGCACCCGAAGTTGATTATATCCAGATCGCAGATCAATCTTCGACTAATAAGAAGCACCTTGTAACTGATCAAAGAGATCATCGATGTGAGGTAGGGGATATCGATTCTTGATGGTAAGCTTGTTAAGCTCATGATAATCGATACACATCCTAAAAGATCCATCCTTCTTCTTGACAAAAAGAACGGGAGCACCCCAAGGTTAAAAGTTAGGATGGATAAAACCTTTGTCAGAGAGTTCCTGAAGCTGCTTAGACAACTCTTGCATCTCAGACGGTGCAAGACGATATGGAGATCTGGCAATGGGATTTGCACCATGTACGACATCAATACGAAACTCGACTTGGTGTGCTGGAGGTAGACCAGGTAAATCTTCAGGGAATACTTTAGGATAATCCCGAACAATAGGAATATCTTGAATAGACTTACCTTTGCCTTTATCTGCGGTAACATGTGCCAAAAAGGCCACATAGTTCTTTCGCAAATACTTCCGAGCTTTAAAACAAGACATGAGTTTGAGACCACCAGCAGGTTTCTCACCACGAACCTGTAGGATCTCGCATGTCGAAAGT
This sequence comes from Helianthus tuberosus, assembly GCA_030545235.1. Lineage (NCBI taxonomy): Eukaryota > Viridiplantae > Streptophyta > Magnoliopsida > Asterales > Asteraceae > Helianthus > Helianthus tuberosus. The sequence continues at coordinate 113,523,539 of CM060424.1, read as the reverse complement.
GGCACACGAACAATCTTCACAAAACAAACTACCTCTGCGCGATGCTTGGCTAACCAATCCATACCCACAATAACGTCGAAGCTTCCAAGTTGCATAGGCGTGAGGTCAATAGGAAAAAGATGATCGTTAAGGTTCAACTGGCAGTTGCGAAGAACAGAATCAAGAACAATGGGTTCACCACTAGCAACTTCTACTGTCAAAGGTTTACTTAGTTTCGTTCTAGACACGCGAAGTAATGGCTCAAAAGATAAAGACACAAAACTCTTATCGGCACCCGAATCAAAAAGAACAGATGCAGGCTGATTATTGTAGGATCGTGAAACAACCTAACGAGTCAATCAGAAGAGTGCTCAGACCGAATCAGAGGCGGAATTCATTGATTCGGTCTTCGTTTAGCTTGGATTCACTATTAAATGTCTCGTATATTAATCTTGAACACTTTACAATACAGAGACACCTCGACAGCACCTTGGCGTCGGAAATCAGAAAGTTACAAATGAGAAAGTTTGAAGGGTATTTATAGGGAAGACCCTCCCGTTTGAAGATGGCATGACATGCTTCAAACGGTCACCCCTTCAAACTGTCATGACACTTTCAAACTACACCTCTTCAAACTAGCAGGCTTCAAACTAGCAGCCTTCAAACTAGCAGGTCCTTCAAACTTTTAGTCCGAGACTCGATATAAGACGAAGTCAACAGATGTATGCACCAACAGACTCCCCCTCAGATGTTGACGAGTCTTAAGTGTCGAGTCTTCGCATCTTCAGTCTTTATCAGTCTTTTTTCTTTCTTAGCATATACCAGGATCTTCTCTTTGGCTCTAACCTCGTCAGACTCCCCCTATCATCATGATGGGATCGCCATCTGGAATTAGCTATCACCTTAAGATCAATCCCTGGCTTTATCTCTGATTAGCTCATTTCCTGTACACATTTTCTCACCACCATATAAGTTTTCACTTAAATCAATAAGAAAAACTTACTAGTAATAGTTACATCAAGTTCAAATTAATGATCTCGATTAACTAATCTAACTTTTTCCTTTCTCAAAATCAGTTTCTTCTTTTAAACGCACACTCCCAAACCAGTTCATCATGTTCAGCACTTGAAATTTTGAACATCAGCTCTTCAACATCAGTTGTCGAAAATCTTTTTGTATTTTTCAAAATTTATGCTAAAACACACTAAAATCTTTTTGGATTTTTGAAATAAAATGAAATGCAGTAAAGAAATATTTACAGACAATATTTTTGTGAGTTCGTGCAAGAAGATCATATCAGTTTTTGAGACAAATCACTAACACCGTTAAGCTTTAACATTTTATGCTCTAAATGATTCACATTGATTGACGATATTGTTGTCCACTTAAACTCAATCTAAAAACTTTCGAAATGCTTACCGTTACGTTAAGATATATATAAAATTTTTACTCCCCCTAAAATCAAAATATGTCTCAATTTTGATTTTCTGGGAAAATTTGAAACAAACTGTACAAACTTGACAACATGATGAGAATTGCTTCAATTCTCCATTCTCTTGGCATGAACAATCAGAACTCCCCCTAACAACAAAAACATTTTCCCATAATGATTTCAAAACACTTAAGTTTGTTTTAATCAAAATGGTTTTTCCGGAAAATAAGTTTTGTGTGTCTTTTTACAAATTCGGGGTTTCATCCGTCACCTTGTTTTCTTTAACCACTTGTACGAAAGTTAAATCAAGTACAACTTAATGTCCTTGATTAAACATTTCTCAAGAAAGATGCCGATTCATGCTCCACACTTACAAACCTGGGAGCTCCGGCAAGTCAGGTTTTTCATTTAAACAGATTCACCCAAGCCTAACTGTCCTTGGGTGATTTTGAATTCTTGTTCAACAATAGTGGAAAATTTGCATCATCCATTGTTATACCAGAATTCTCATTTTTTACCTCAACACACGGCTCTTCTGGCTTTACCACACCAGATTCATCGCCTGAACGTGGCTTGTCTGACTTTAATGAGCCAGATTCATCGCCGACATGTGGCTCCTTTGTTTCCGAAGAAACAGATTCATTGCCACCAATTTTCACCTTCTTCTTTTCCTTTTTCGTCCTCAGATTTGTATCTGATGAATTCGTCTTGCTTGACTTTGCAATCGAGGAAGTCGATTCATCAGAACTCTTATTTTTATCAACAAATGAACCCGAGGACAATATCTTCTCCAGATACTCTCTCGCCTTCTTCCTCTTTTTCCTCAGTCTGTCTTTCTGCCCCTGTGAAAGCTTTACTTTCGGTTCTTGAACTTTCTGTTCTTTGGGCTTGACAGAGACTGGTATCTTTACCTGCTTCTGAGATTCAACCCTCGATCTTCTCATTGATCTCATTGAGCAATCTCTAGCAATATGGCCAATGATGTTGCAGTTAAAGCATCTCCTTGATTCAAACCTCCAACTCTGGCATTTAACAGCAATGTGTCCTTGATAACCGCATCTATAACACACTCTGTTATCATACCAATCACCATTCTCAGTCCAAACATTCAGATCATAGCACTGTTTGGCTTGGTGATATCCATTTCTCCTCTTGTAAGCTGGATTTGGCTTTGAAGCACTGTGGTCCGACCTGCACCACTTATTACCAACAATTTTAGAGTTTTCATTTTTTACTTTTTGTAATTTTTTATTTCGATTGGATGATTGATCTGATGAACTTTTATTTTCTTTTTGTACATTTTTCAAAATTTTCTCTTTTTGTTTTTGTTCCACTTTCTTCTTCAAAGGTTTTTGCTTAGAGCATTCTCCCTTTTCAGTTGATTGTGAAACAGTTTCTTGACACTTTTCTTTTAATTTCAAAAATAAATTCTTTTTCGTCATTTTTTCATTTTCAACATCAGATTTCTCATCACAATCTTCAACTATGACTTTGTCATAGTTTGTGACATCGTCACTTATTGGAACAGAATTTAAAGGTTTTGGGCAGGGAATAGCTGAAGTATTCACAAAAACCTTCAACTTTCCTTCCCATTCTTTGATTTTCTTTTGAGCACATTCTGCCTCCTTTTCAAGTCGAATAATCTTTTCAAGATGAGAATTGATTTCAATTTGTTTTTCAAGATTGTTTTTACCAAACAAATCTCTCTCATCTTCTAAAATTTTTATTTGACTTTGAAAATCTTTCTCAATCTTTGATTTTTCATTTTCAAAACTTTTAATTTTTTCTTCAAAAATTTTGTTTTCTGATGTCAAACTGTTCAAGTCATTTAACAGTTTAACATTTTCAGCTTTTAGCTTTTCACAATTTCCCTGTAAATCCAGAATCTTTTTTACATCAGTTTGCTTCTCATCTTTCAACTTCTCGACTTCCGATTTCAAACTTTCCGCATCATTCAATAGTTTGTCATTGTCAGTCTTAAAGTTGTCACATTTGGAGCACACTGAGTCAGAACTTGAGGAATCAATCTCCGCCGATTCTTCATTCTTTTGAACTTGCTCTGTCTTCATCTTGTATGTTCCTGCACAAAAGATTTTAACGAAGTCAAGAGGATTCATATTCTCATCAATATAACAACCCCTCTTCATATCGTATTTCATAACATCTTTTGCACTAAGACACACACAGACTCTTTTGTTCAGTTCTACAACCACATCCAAACTTAATTTTTTCAAATTATTTTCTATCCTATTCAACAACTCTTTCTTTTTCTCTTCATTATCATATCTATGTGTTGTAAGTTTACTGATGAATTTACTTAAAGATAATTTTGAAAAACTAGAATTCTTTCTTAGATTTTCCAAAAAATCATCCCATTCAGCTGGTAATCCATTAGCAAACTTTGATACTCTTTCAGCTTCTGATATCATTATCTGGTTTTCTTTCAAATGATCAATCAAACAGTCAAATCTCTTCTCCAAATCAACTAATTTCTCATCTTTCTTACACAAAAAACATTCGAATCTGTTAACCCAAACATTCTTGGACAAACCTTGATAATGACTACTGAAATACCCTCGATACCAATCATTTATCCTTTCAAGATAATGGTTTTCCGTCTCATCAAAAACCACTTCCATTTTAAACAATCTGATAGGGCCTTCACTGATTTGGTCAATGATAATGAAACTTGGGCCTTTGATCAATGAAAATAACAAGCCGACAACAAATAGTATCGAGATAATATGATTGGGCCAAATACCGATTTACAAGACTGTTGTCAACTTTTGATTATATCGATTACCCAATGTCACATGTAAACTGAATTACTTTAATGTATGATTGGGCCGTAACTATTTGATCAAAGTGATTCACGTGATTTTTTTTTATAAAGTGCCGAAAATTGTGATCACACCTTAATTCTCATTTGACCAACACTATAGTGGATCTGACAATTCAAATCACATGTATCTGATTGAAGCAAAACATCCAACAACTTCATTAAACATATTCACATGCACACAAGACAACTGATTTGACCAATACTCATATGCAAATACAACCTTTTTCACATTTCAATGAATTCAGCTTTTCAATTGATTCAATTTAATGAACAAAATTGTGGTTAAATTTGATTGGACCTCTAATTATATGATCACGTGCAATCTGACTTCCAATTTACGAGACAACTTCGATTAAAGAATCACACAACACGATGTAATTTTCAAGCGGTTCACACTACTCAATACACTTTTGATAATATCACATGAACTGACACTCTCGTAAACTGTTATACACAATTCGATGAACACACTTTCAGACAGTAAGATCAATTTTCAAACAGTCACGATGACAACTTTCAAACGGTGATCATGTTTCAAACTGTCATGTTGGCCACTTTCAAACGGTGATCATGTTTCAAACTGTCATGTTGGCCACTTTCAAACGGTAAGGTGACAGTTTCAAACGGGAAGGTCAATTTTCAAACTGCCAGTCCAGTTTCAAACGGTAAGGTGACAATTTCAAACGGGAAGGTCAATTTTCAAACTGTCAGTCCAGTTTCAAACGGTAGGGTCAGGTTACGTTCAAACGGGCACCATTTTTTATGCCATTTTTACCAGTTTTACTTCGAATTTAGAGCTGAAACTTTCAAGGGTTTGTTAAAATACACTTTTACACGTTCTGTGAAAGTTATAGCCGATTTTAACCATGAAAAGTATCAATTTTGTGAAAGAAGGTGTAGAAAATCAGAATTTGCTAGCGAAAACGAGCTAAACGGTAAGAAATCTTCCTCCTGAGCTCTGATACCACTTGTAGGATCGTGAAACGACCTAACGAGTCGATCAGAAGAGTGCTCAGACCGAATCAGAGGCGGAATTCATTGATTCGGTCTTCGTTTAGCTTTGATTCACTATTAAATGTCTCGTATATTAATCTTGAACACTTTACAGTACAGAGACACCTCGACAGCACCTCGGCGTCGGAAATCAGAAAGTTACAAATGAGAAAGTTTGAAGGGTATTTATAGGGAAGACCCTCCCGTTTGAAGATGGCATGACATGCTTCAAACGGTCACCCCTTCAAACTGTCATGACACTTTCAAACTAGACCTCTTCAAACTAGCAGGCTTCAAACTAGCAGCCTTCAAACTAGCAGCCTTCAAACTAGCAGGTCCTTCAAACTTTTAGTCCGAGTCTCGATATAAGACGAAGTCGACAGATGTATGCACCAACAATTATTAATAAAGAACGTACCGTTCACCACTTCATTGTCTGCTTGTGCCTCTTGTGCATTCATGTTGAAGACTCGACCTCGAGCCTGATTCTGATTTGGATTCTGATTCTTGTTGGCTAGCCTTGGGCACCGGTTCCTGTAGTGGGTCAGATCCCCACAATTGTAGCATAAACCAGGAGGGAAGTGAGGTCGTGCAGCTTGACCTTGTTGCTGAGCATGAGGCTGAGCAACTTGTTGGGCTTGGTTCTGAACTGCCTGGTTCTGATTAGCAGGAAAGCGGCAGGTGGAAGCAAGATGACCACTTCTTCCACAGTTGGTGCAATGACGACATTGGAGATGTGGTAGGTGATGGTCGTTACACCTGTTGCACAAAGGCGTAGTGCCAAGATATGGCTTCTTGGCTAGTGGTTGCGCAGGCTGATTTGGTGCAGCTTGGGCCTGTGCAGTAACGGCATAGTTTTGGGAAGCCTTTCGCTTCCTAGAACCCTTTGAGGAACCAGAATTCTTTCCCTTCTTGTTTTGACCTTTCTTCCTATCCTCCTTGTCAGACGCCTGCTTCTTACCCTTGTCACCCTTTTTATGCAGCTTTCCCTTTCGAACCTGCGACTCAGTCAATGTCGCTGCTAACTCGATCGCCTGACGGAGTGTGGCAGGGTTACTACCAGTAATGATGTCTTGCACTGAGTCAGGTAGGCCGTCGATGTATCTTTCGATAGCCTTGTTGAGTGGGGTAACCATAGTCGGGCAAAGCAGACTCAACTCCTCAAACCTGTCAGTATACGCCCTGTGCTCGCCACTGTCTTGTTTCAAGTCATCAAACTCTTTCTCCAAAGCTCGTTGTTCATGACGAGGACAGAACTCCCTCATCATAAGGGCCCTAAGTTCAGCCCAAGTTTGTGCTAGAGCAACTTCTGCACCACGGTCTCTCATAACCCCGTTCCACCATGTGAGAGCCCTCTTCTGAAACACACTCGAAGAAAACTCGACCTTGCGATTGTCAGGACACTGCACGTGGCGGAAAGTATTCTCAATGCTCTCGAACCATTGAAGAAGCCCAGTCGCTCCCTCAGAACCACTAAACTTGAGTGGTTTAGCCGAGTTAAAATCCTTGAATTTGCATGGAGCATTGTTGTTGTTGTTGGCTTGGTTCCATTGAGCAAAGAGGTTTGGGAATTAAGCAGCCATTTGCTGCGCAATAATTTCTGCCAGTTCGGCAGTCGCTATCTGGTTTTCGCGTCGAGGAGGCATTCTAAAAGAGGAAAACATGAAAGGAAACGAGGAGATGATTGGATGAAAAGAATGAGATGAAACAAAAATTGACAACAGCAGAGATGGTGGTCATTTGTTCGCATCACAAAGCAAACAAACGACACACAGTGACTAATCAAAGTAAATGGGTCAAAAATAATGTATCGTGAAGACATGCTCGCCTATAAGTGAACACTCACCCCAAGAGTTCCCAGGTAAGAGTGACTGGTTCGATTATGTGGATTTGTACGAACACTCTAGCCTTAGACAGAAAACCCAGGGTACAAGCATTCGGAAAATTTGGTTTTTGTTTTGATAATCACCTAAGGATAGGTGATGTGCATGTTTTAAGATCTAAACACAAGATAACTTGTGTTGGGGTCCTAGAAAGGTTATAGTCTAGGTCAAAGCATTACTAATAACCTAATTCCCTATAACCATTGGCTCTGATACCAACTCTTCTGTCACACCCCGACCACGTATAACATACAAAACGTGGCGGAAAACGTCGGGGAGTGTTGTAACAGAATTAATTGTTTCATAACCATGGCATTCAAAGTTGTACTTTATTTATCAACATAAGAGTTACATTGTCTTAAACAGGAAATAAAGAGTTCAGAACATAATTAAACTAAGTCTATCTTCATTTTATGTCTCTAAGGCACAGGTCCGCCCTAGTGTCATGATCATCATCCTATGCAAAAGCTCCTGAAAAAACATGTGAAAATAGGTACGTCAGCATAAAAATGCCTGTGAGATACATAGGTTTGTGAAAATAGGATTCAAGACTTATAAGTTTAGAAAAAGTTGTTTATCAAAAGTCAGTCATGAACCTTGTAAATTGTTTTGTTTTGTAAATCGTTTAAAAAGCGATAAGATCGAATGATATGTATGAACAAAAGAATAATGTGTGGTTAAATGGATAACCAAGTAAAATGCGTTGTATAAAATAAGTTGTTTGTAAAGCAATGTCTTGTGAAAGAGACGTTATTTATATAAAATGTTATATGTCTCAAATTGAAATGATTCAAATAACGCTACGATATGTAATACCATACAAACACTTATATATAGGAAGTACCAGCGACGTATCCACCATGCTTGTATCATATTACACATGCCTCGTTACTTAAATCACTTAAACAAACCACCAATGTATAAAGTCCATGTTTAAACCAATTGTCAAAAAGTGCTTGCATAAGCCATGTCAAATGTTTAAAAGTCCAAATGTAGTCAAGTAATGTGTAACAAATGTTATGTATTGTAAGTAAAGTATTGTCACATAATCCAAATGTAGAAAATGTACAAAAAAAAGTATTTTGAATATATCAAAAAGTTATGTTTTGGAAAGTAATGCATGTTACATTGATACAAACATTTATGTGGTAAGTTAACGCATACATTCAAGCCTTGAGACAGTCGGATAACCCTTTTAGTCAAGGTTATCAAAAGAAATGTTTTCGGATTCAGTCATTCCTTACATCCAAACAAACCCGAGATGTCAGGAATGGGATTTGTCAAGTCCTATGGTACCAGTACTTACTACCGAGCGGCATAGCTAATGTTAATGAACGTATATAAGTCTCGTTTGTGCAAACCAAATGTTATAGCAATTGTATACATGTCATATGAAAACAATGTACTAAGTATGCTAAGTTAACATACAAAGCAAAAAAGTCATGTAAATCAATGTGCTAGCATGCTATCAGTCAACATACATAGCAGAAATGTAAATTAAAATAGTATACTAAGTATGCACACAATGGACATACATAGCATGAAATGTAATGTAAAACGATGTACTAAGTACGCACACAATGGGCATACATAACATGAAATGTAATGTAAATCATGTACTATAAATGTACTAATGAACATAGCAGGTATATGATGTGAAAACAGGAAAGCATGAAAGTAACAAGTAGGCACATGTGTTTCACCCCAAAACAGTTTGGAAAACAGTAAAAGAGGGGTCTATGTACTCACTTGAGATTGCTCAGAAGTCCTAAGATAACCACCAAGCAATGCGAGAGATCACGGAATCAAACGGCACCTAATACAGGTAACTACGTTAATAAACCGAACCTATATCGGAGGATTGGATAGAATGAGGGTTCGTAAACCAAACGAGTATGGAGACTCGTGTAATATGGTTTAACAAAGCCTACATACTAAATGAAACCTAACATAAGTGCTTACGACCCATTACGACCCGTTTAGGTAGCTTATGCTACTTTAACGCGTCGTTCGCGTGAAACGCGTTCGGACCGCCTAACTAGTCCTATGACAAGTAGAATATGCCTTAACATGCCTAATATTGTCGCCAAATCAGTTTAGATCTCAAAAGTTATGTCGCGTATGTTTATAATGAATTTTGGCATCAAAGGGGTATTTTGGTAATTTACCTAAGGCATATAAACTATCTATCATACAACTACTTAAACGAAGCGACCATAAGGTATAACCTCGGAAGGTTATTCCCTATATACTATGGTCACCTAATGTGTTTGGTCAGATCCTAATGATCGACCAAACGGGTCGGGTTCGAAAGCACAAGCGATTGATTAGATCGCTTACCCTTACGACCCTAGACAACGTGGTAATCGGTAGGCATAGTCACAAGGGACTATAACCATCGTGATTACAATCACATTGCGAAGTTCAAATGAACTTCGCATTGACCATAAACTGGTCAACACAGAAAGTCAAATAAAGTTTGACTTTCGGACTCGAAAAGCATTAAAAGAACGAAGGAATACTTACAAAGGCTCCCCGAAAGCTTTGATCTCTCAAATATTCTCAGGTATGAAGTGTTTTCACTCCAACTTAGAGAAATTTCAAGAAATCAAGTGGGTTTTGCAATGGCATGGGGGGATATTTATAGTTTTCGGAGAGCCGTTAAGATCGTTTCTTGGAAACCGTGATCAAATCTTAACCCTCCACCTCAAGACCCTGGTTTTTGAAAACCATTTGAGCCCCTAGTATTGCCCAAACCATGTGCACAAGTGAAAGGGACCAGATGCAATGTTTCTTCAAGTTTCTGCTGTCTGGGGACTGCTTGCGCACCATAACACTCAGAGTGTTGAGGTGCGCAAGGACCTTGCAGACCAGAAACTTTGATTTTTGGCAGTTTTGGTCCCTGTTGTGTAATAAGCTCATTTTCGACACGTTTAAGGCCCGTTAACCCCATTTCAAAGCTCTAAAATGAAGTTAAAGTATAGGGAACTTAATATGTGCTCAAAAATATCTCGGATGTCGGTTCGTTTGGCCGTACAATCGCGATGTTCGCTTAATTACGACGGAATGCGCATAAGCGCGAAAAACGATCCAAATGACGCAACGAATGGATTTTTCTTATGCCAAACACTAAAATAAAATGTTTTAGTGCTTACATAAATTTTTGGATGTTCGGATGTATTCAGAACGTAAGTTATGCGCGAAAATGCAAACTTAAGCACTTTTTGACACTTTTAGTCCCTGAATGAGCCAAAAGTTTATTTTAGCACAACGAACCCCTCAAAGCCTATTTCTAAGCTATATAAAGGATATTTAAGGTGTGTTTAACTTATGGTCATGTTCTGGAATGTATGTTATAGTTCAAATTGGCATACTTTAACAGTTTGTCAAATTTAGTCCCTGTAGGCGAATTAACTTGTTTTTGCCATACCAAAGCCTTCAAAACTTATTTCTAAGTTATGTAAAGGTTATTTAAGGTATGTTAAGTATATGTTGATGTTCCGGAGTATTTTTCGCATTAAACTGATTACGTTTACACACCAGTTTGCGTATAACTCTCCAGAAAGCGATATAGAGTTTGAAATTGAATAAAAGTCAAAACATGAAAAATGTAATACACAACCAAACAAACATTGGGATAAAATAACATTGTTTTATTGATAAAAGAACTGTTCACAATGATTACAAGCGCAGATGTTACATCGGTCGTGTTGGTGCATATGTCTGATAAAGATTGAAGACTCAATTTACTGGAGACTTATACTGAAGACTCGTCGACATCCAAGGGGGAGTCTGTTGATGCATATGTCTGTCGACTTCGTCTTGTATCGAGTCTTGTAATAGATTAGAAAGATCAGGGCTCGTTATACGAGAAAAATGTGAAAAGTATAGGTTGAAGTCATTTCGCATGAAATGGAACTTGTTCATTTCGTACGAAATGGAACTAGCCATTTCCTATGAGTTCATTCCGAACGAAATGACCATTTCGTGTGAACCATTTCGTACGAAATGGAAAGCCTATAAATAGGTGCCTTGTCATTTCATTTGTAGAACTTTGTGATTTCGGTGCCGAGGTGCTGCCGAAGTGTCTCCAGGCTGTAAAACGTTTTTTATCAATAAACAAGACAATTAGAGTGTATATCAAGCTGATTCAAAGTCGATACGTTAGTTTCTGCCTCTCATATTGACAAGAACTCTTCTGAACGGCTCATTTTGGTCGTGCAAACGATCCTACAGGTCGTCATCACTGTCTTTTAAGTCTAACACTCTTCTTACATCTTCAACTGAAAACTTAACTTCTACATCAAATCTGTTCCATTTTCATCTTTCTTTTTCACTGCTGAGTAAATCATCTTTTCTTTTTCGTCATATCTCACAGACTTCCAGAACATCCTTACATGCGATTCATAACACTTATGTTTTTCCATTAGAGCCTTAGCAATTCTACTTTCCTTCATAAAAGGTATTATCTCTTTAAATGGTTCAAATATTCGGAAAACTCTCATTGAATATACAGTAGATGTTGTGATTCGGATGCCAATCAGTTGCTCTTGCCTGCAAAAATGTCAACGTTAGAATCAGCACACATATCGAGACATAATAGTGAAAAGTAATTGATCGGATGGCCATCCGATTGGATGGTTATCCATTGGATTAGCAATATCCAATAAAGATCAATCAATCAAGACATGTGCATTTGGATCGGTTGGCCATCCGATCGGATGGTCATCCGATCGGATTGACATTCGATCAAGCATGATGAACAAATAGCACATTTGAAAAACATGTGAGAGTGTGTTTTGGATCAGATGGCCCTCCGATCGGATGGTCATCCGATTGGATTGCCATTTGATTGAAAACATCACTAACAGTTGAAACATGATGACCAAATATGCAAAATGATGAACATTCTATCAACAATAATCAAAAATTTCAAAACACTTAGAAAAATATTCAAACATACAAGTGTCATGGATTGGATGGCCCTCCAATCGGATTGACATTCGTTCCATGTGACTATGAAGAACAATTTGGATCCAATCAAATCAAGATAAAAAATTTCTAACATTTTACGAAATTGATCACAGATTCTCTTAAAGAAATGGCCAATTAACAAAACCCTATGTGTTTTTTTCAAAACATCCTAGATTGGGCTTAATTTGACTTTATGTACCTCGGCTTACCGATACCTTTAATCCATCTATGTTTGATTCTAAGGTGTTATAAGTGAAATTGTCTCGGTAAATCCATAGATCTAAGGCCGATGAACACAACCCTATGTTCAGATTCTATCAACAATCCCTAATCAAGCCTAGATCTAAGATTCCTCTCTAACAGTCACTGAAGATACAAATAAGGTTCAAAATCTTGAAATTTAACGGTTAAAATTAGGAATCTTACCTTTCCCATAGTAAAGGTTGAGTGTGCCAACAATCCTATGTGCTTGGAAAAACAAGAAAGTGATCAAATCTCTTGAACAGTTGAGAGGATGTGTGAGAGTGACGAAGGGCAATTCGATCGAATGAGTTTGACTGACACCCTTGACTCTCTAATATACCCCTTGACCACCACTTGGATGGCCATCCGATCCAAACTCAACTTTTTCAAAATTTTAATATTTTCACATTTTTCAAATTTTCAAAAGTTTATCTGCTTTGGTCAGTTTTAGATATCCACATAAGTGTCTAGGTCCAAATTAATGACCCTAGGTACTCAATTCTCCTACCAAGTCCAAGTTAATGACCTTGGTTGGCCCAAAACGAAACAACTGACATTTTTCTCAAACTTTTTAACACCTTTTTCTGAAAATTATACAAGTATCAAGTTAATGAACTGTTGGTGCATGTTTGTGACAACAACTTAGATTTGGTCTTTGGATATCTTGTAATTAGTTAAACGATAAATAGTTAGCGGGTTTAGCTTTGTAATAGTTTGATTATAGAGGTTGGGCTAAACAAAACCCAGTTGGGTCAAGGGTGGACGAATTGGGCTTTGCCCATGTAGGAAACCTTAGCCCAAGTTGCAAACCTTGTGTTATATAAACAAGGTTATGCTTTAGGGTTTAGGTTAATCAGCCAGAACAGTGTTTGTGAGAGAGCAATTTCGTGAGAGCTATATTCTTGGACGAAATTGTGTTAGGGTTTTGATTGATTGTAATACTCTGGTTTGATAATCAATAGAAAACTCGGTTTGAAAGTGAATTGCTGATTTCTGTTTTTACTCATTCTGCTATATTCTGATCAAGAGGATTCCGCACTCTTGATTGGATTGAAAATTCTGTGAAAGATCCATACATCAAGGGGACCTACAATTGGTATCAGTGCATTAGGCTCTTGAAGGCTCGGTTCAGAATTGTGCTTGGAAGAAACAGGGAGTTTTTCGAATTTTTGACAATTAGGGTTTTGAAATTTTCTGTTGGTTTGATAAAATTTTTTAAATTTTTTGGCTGTTTTGATATTCTGGTTTGTTTGTTTGGTGTTTTGCAGGATTTCTGGAAAGATTTTGTTGATTCTGGAAAAGTTTTCGGCTGATAGACTTGAAGATTCGAAGATTGTTCTTCGTGTTCTTCACGTTCTTCATTCTGTTCTTCATTGATTTTCGAAATTTACTGATATTTTTGCTGTTTATATTTTGTTGGAAGTTGTTAGGAGAATCAGAAAAATCTTCAGAATTTTGATCAGATTGAGTTTCCTGATTTACTGGTTCAGCGAAGTTAATAGTCCAGCGAAATTGTTTGACCCGACGAACTTAAAATCCAAAGGCGACTTTGGTAACCGTATAATTTTCACAGCGAAGTTGTTACGGTGTTTGGCGACTTTACTGGTCGTCGTAATAGCGAAAACAGACAGCGAATTTGTCCAGCGAACGTGACCAGCGAATTTGACCTGCGAACTTGACCTTTCAGCGAACTAAACCAGCGAAATAACCTTAAACTGATTAGCGAAATTGAACTTGAACTGACCAGCGAAATTACCTAGCGAAATTAGCATAATCAGAGGGGTGGAATATTTTCTGGCAAGCGTAAGAAATAATTCACTGTTTTGCAAATAGAATTTGAACCGTAACTCATCTGACGAAACCGTCTGCACCATTTAATTCCTTGCATTTTTAGGACAAAAAAAAAACTCTGGAAAATCCCGAATTCGGTTTTCGACATTAGATATCATTGGATTCGTCTTTTCGAGACGATTCTAACGGTGTAATTTGGTAACCACTGTTTTCGGAGATATTTTATACGGTTTTATCAGTGTGCAACGTTTAAAATGTCAAACATGTCTACTTTGAATGAGCTGTTGAAGATGGAGCATGAGGTTGGCACTACCAACAAACCACCTAAGATGATGAAGGTGGAAAATTATTTGACATGGAAGGATCATTTTCAATCCTTCATTGAATATCAGGACACACGCATGTGGATATGCATTGAAGATGGGTACACAAACCCTACACATGACTTTGAGGGCAGACCATGTAGAACTGCCTATGTGAACATGGAAGACACTGATAAAAATATGTATGAGGCTGAAAAGAGGGCCTTGGCTGCAATAAAGATGTCCTTACCTGATAGCATCAAACATACCTTCAAGAAGTACACTATGAGTGTTAAGTCTGCAGAAGAGCATCTTGCTCTACTTGCTTCATTTGTTGCTTCATATGAAAATTACATTCAGGGGAAGATATCTGATCCTGCCACTTTGGATAAAGATTACGATCAGATTGACCCTGATGATCTTGAAGATATGGATTTGCAATGGCAAATGGCCATGATTACTAGACGTGTGAAGAGATTTATGAACCGAACAGGAAGGAAGTTTATAGGAAAGACTGTTGGTTTTAATAAGACCAAAGTGAGATGCTTCAACTGTCAAAGTTATGGGCATTTCGCTAGGGAATGTCAAAAACAAAAGCAGGAGACTTCTAGTCAGAGTTCAAACAATAGGAATGCATCAAACAACTCTAACTCGAGAGCGCTGATCTCTACAACTAGAGAAGGTTCATATGACTGGAGTGTCCACTTGGAAAATGATGACAATGTCACACAGGCATTCATGGATGAGGTGAAGAAAGAGAGTAAAGCTGAAGAAAAGAAGGCTGATCAGACAACAGATGCTGAAGAAGAAAAGCAAAAGTCTGACCATGAAAAGGAAGCTGAAGAAAAGGAAGCTGAATACAAAAGAGTGAAAGCTCAGCTTGCGGCTCTTATGGCCAACCTTGATAAACAAACAGGAGAGGTACAGTCTAATTCTGTGTGTTTGAAATATCGTGAACTACAGGGTGAGGTAGACAGGTTGTCAATACAAAACCAAAGTCTGGTGGGCGAGATGTCTAACATTAAAGAATCTAATTTTTTTGCTAAAAGAAACGAATCTTCATACTTGAAGAAGATAAAAGGTTATGAAAGTAAAATTGAAGTTGTTACCTGCATATTAAATGAAAAACTTCAAGTCATAGACTTAGCTCATGAAATGATGGCTGAGAAAACAAAAGAGATTCTGAAAAATGCAAAGAGTTGTCAGATGCACAACTCAAAATTGTTGAACTTGAAAAGAAATTAGGTCAATTCAGGGACTCTACTTTTGTTATGAAACATATGATGGGTGGCTTGGAGAAAAGTAATGACAAAACTAGTGTGGGCTTTCATGGTTTCAACGAAGTTCCACCTCCTGTTAGTCATGACTATTCTTTCTTGCCTGATGAAGATGACCTCATGGACTTTGTGTCAACATCACCAAGTAGTTCCACATCAAGTCAAGGAAATGTGTTTGAGAGTGCTGATGCTAAGAAGGATAATAACAGCACACCTGTTTTGAAAAAGAAAACTTCACATCCTAAGAATAACAATCCAACTTTTGTTAAAAAGGTTAATTTTGTTCAAGGAGGTGACATGAAAAACGAAACAGCTGTTATTGAAAACGAATCTAATGTAGAGTTTGCTAAAAACAAGAACAAAGAAAATTCTGAAACTAAGCAAACTGAACCAAATCCTTCTAAGGCATCATCATCAAAACCCGAATCTAGTTCAAAGGCTTCAGATAAGAAGTCTTCAAAAAAGAGATCGTGCTTCAAATGTCACACTAAAGGACATTTAGCTAGCTGATGTCCTAACAAAAAAAGTGAAGCACAAGTTAGTGAGAGAAAGAGAGAGAAGTCACCAGAGAATAGTGGTGATAAACAGGAGAAGGAGTCCAACTCTCCAAAGAAATCTGCTCCTAAGCAACCAGAAAATGTTGCTGTTGGTGAGATAAGGATGAAAAAGGAACTCCACAAGTTCCTCGTTTTCAACGAAATCAACCAAGATTTCAGCCTAGATCTCCACCAGGCAGATATGAAAGACCTAGAAGCAGTTCACCAAGAATGAACAATAATAATTCTAATAATTTCAGAAGTCAAGGTCAATATCAAAATCGATACCAAAATGATGGTGGTCGAACTTTTTATAACAATGGCTTTAGAAATTACAACAATAATGCTTCTTGGAATCAAAATTCAAGATATCAAAATCAAAATTTTCAAAAGGTCAAATAGTCCAAACACATATAGGAACCCTCAAGACCAAAGACCTAGTGGAAATCAAAATCAAATTCCATCAACAGGTCTGAGATCCAAGACTCCAGTTCGGAGTAATGGATATTGGATGGATGTTCCAGTAGTTGGTGAATTTGGACGACCCAAGACCATTAAGGCTTGGGTCCCCCAATCTAACTAATTTCTTGGTTGGTGTATGCAGGAGTTACAAAGGAGGATTATCAACTTATGGTATGTTGATAGTGGTTGCTCCAGGCACATGACGGGGGATGCGAGATTGTTAACTGAATTTGAAGATTATGATGGTGGAAAAGTGAACTTTGCGGGTGCTAAAGGTGGTAGAATTACAGGACGAGGAAAAGTGACCAATGGGAAGATCACACTGGACAAAGTGAATTATGTTGAGTAGCTAAGACACAATCTGATGAGCGTGTCATAAGTCTGCGACAAGGGTCACTCGGTCCATTTTACCAAGAATGAAGCATTAGTGTTGAAACCAGGTTTGGTGATTCCGGACGATTGGATAATAATGCGAGCGCCAAGGAGAAATGACACTTATGTCATGGACATGGGTGCTAAGGATCCGACTGCTGTGGTGGCATGTTTACTATCAAAAGCATCTGAAGCTGAATCGATGTTGTGGCACAGACGCATGGCCCATATTCACTATCGAAAAATGAATTACCTTGTTCAAAATGAGCTAGTGAAAGGGGTTCCAATGCAGAGGTTTCAAGTGGAAGATAAATGTCTTCCATGTCAAAAGGGAAAACAACACAAGAAACCTCATAAATCTAAAACAGTAAATTCCATAGATGCCCCTTATGAATTACTTCACATGGATTTATTCGGTCCAGTGAATGTGAGGAGCATAGGTGGAAAGTACTATTGTCTTGTTGTTACTGATGATTACTCACGATATTCATGGGTTTTCTTTTTAGGTACAAAAGATGAGACGGTGGAGATGCTGATAGATCTTTTTACGAAATTGGAAAATGTCCATGATGCTAGGATCAAGAGGATAAGGGGTGATAATGGCACTGAGTTCAAGAATCGAATTCTGGATCTCTATTGTCTTCGAAAGGGAATTGAACATCAATATTCTGCTCCTTATACACCTCAACAAAATGGAGTCGCTGAGAGGAAAAACAGGACGTTGATTGAAGCTGCTAGGACAATGCTTTCAGATTCAAAGCTACCAGTTCTTTTCTGGGGAGAAGCTGTGAATACAGCTTGCTACGTCCTAAACAAAGTTTTGACTGTTAAAAATTTTAACAAAACATGTCATGAATTAATGTTTAACAAAAAGCCAAACTTGGAAGGCTTTAAACCATTTGGATTACCCTGCACCATTGTGCGAAATAAAGATAAACAAAAATTCGGTAAGGTGGCTGACGATGGCTACTTTCTAGGTTACGTGCCTGGCACACCGAATAAAAGGGTTTTTAATCTAAAAACTGGTAAAATTGAGGTTGTCTTTAATGTTGAAATTACTTCATAAAAACCTTAACAATCAACTAGTGGTCCTGCTATATTATATGATTATGAAAGCACTTTTAAATCATTTAATATTCCTGAGTTTCCAAATGCAGATGATTTTTAGTTGATTCAGACAATAATTAGTGAAGATGATGAAGGCGAGTTCATGCCTAGATCGAATGTTGATATGACAGATGCTTCGGAAACTTCCAAAGGCGCTGCTGATCCTGATTCAAGCGACAGTGACTCTGAACCCATTCAGGGGGAGGATTTCATTAATCCATTTGCAGATTAGAATATTCAAGGGGAGGTTGGATCAAACCTGGGTGATAACTTAGAAGTTGATACCGTTGCTACTACACGAGCAAATAGAGATCATCCAGTTGACATGATACTTGGAGATCCTACTGCAGGTGTTCAGACAAGGAGAAGCATAGCAGCGAATTCTTGTTTATTTGTTTCGATTGAGAAGACTGGGATTGTGAATGAGTGCTTGTATAGTTGTTTTATTTCCCAAGAGGAGCCGAAGAACATTCATATGGCTCTTAAAGACAATTCATGGGTTGAGGCTATGCAAGAGGAATTGGCCCAGTTTGCAAAGTTGAAGGTTTGGGAGTTAGTTGACCTTCCTAAAGGTGAAAGAGAAATTGGCACTAAATGGGTATTTAGGTGCAAGAAGGATGAAAGAGGAATAGTGACGTGAAACAAGGCTCGATTGGTGGTCAAAGGTTTCAATTAGCTAGAAGGGATAGATTACAATGAAGTGTTTGCACCAGTGGTAAGGTTGGAGGCAATTCGTTTGTTTCTGGCTTTCGCTTCATTAAGGGCTTTCTTAATGAAGTGTTTGCACCAACTAGACGTGAAGAGTGCGTTTCTTTACGGGAAAGTCCAAGAAGTGGTGTATGTCTCACAACCAGATGGGTTCGTTGATCCAGATTATCCAGATCGGGTGTACAAACTTGATAAGGCTTTGTATGGATTACATCAAGCTCCCAGGGCGTGGTACGAGACACTGTCTACACATCTGATCAAGAATGGTTTTGAAAGAGGTCAGATTGACAGTACAATGTTCATAAAGAGAAAGAAGGAAGATTTTCTGTTAGTACAGGTGTACGTGGATGACATCATCCTTGGGTCATCAGATGAGAACATGTGTAAGGAATTTGAACAAGTGATGAAGAGCAAGTTTGAAATGAGTGCTATGGGTGAGCTGTCTTACTTTCTGGGATTACAAGTTGAACAGAAGGAGGATGGGATGTTTATTCATCAAACGAAGTATGTGTATGACATTTTGAGTCGGTTCAAAATGAATGATTGCTCTACTTTTAACACACCCGTTTGTGAAAATCACAATCTTGGCCCAGATCATGAAAGTACTGAAGATGTTGATCCAACTCAATACAGGGAAATGATTGGTTCTCTAATGTACTTGACTGCTTCAAGACCAGACATTATGTTTGCCGTATGCTTGTGTGCCAGATATCAAGCAAATCCAAAAGAGTCACACATGAAAGCAGTGAAGCGTATTCTTCGTTACTTGAAGGGAAAACCTAAACTTGGGTTGTGGTATCCAGCTGATAGTGATATGAATTTTGTTGCTTACACTAGCTCAGACTTTGGGGGATGCAAGTCAAACGGGAAGTCTACAACATGTGGTTGTCAGTTCTTAGGAGGCAGGATTGTGTCTTGGCAATGCAAGAAGCAATCTTGTGTGTCTACCTCTATGTGTGAAGCTGAATATATTGCTACGGGTAGCTGCTGCTCTCAGGTTCTCTGGATTCAACAACATATGCGCGATTACGGTTTGGATTTCACTCGTACTCCTATTATGATAGACAATAATGCCATAATTTCTATAACAAATAATCCCGTGAAACACAGTCGCACAAAACATATTGACATACGTCATCATTTTATACGGGATTGTGCTGAAAAGAGACTAATTGAATTACATCGAGTCGACACACTAGATAACCTGGCAGATATTTATACTAAAGCATTTGACAGGGCTCACTTTGAACATTTAGTCGAACTCAACGGGATGAGGAATCCAGAATAACTGGTTTTTCATAAGAATTTTGTAAATAGTTTACTACTTTTCTTAAAAATTAAAAATACAAAAACATTGAAAAATAAAAAAAAATAGAAAATAAAAAAAATGAGTTATCACTGTGTGAAAAAGAAGAAATGATAGTACATCAACAAGTTAGACTGTCACACTGAAACTGAATATTAAATTGCTTAAGTGTGATAGCAGCTTCATCATACGATGTATCAGTAGGCAAAAAGCATGAAATAATCAACTTACCAATGTGATATAAACTTAAATGAACTGTGTATGAGTGGGGAACACATCAGTGGTGTATGGTTTAATGACCTTAAATCTTGCGTTGATAGATTGCCAAAATCTGAGGTTTTGGGTCTTTATACTGTTATTTCATCTGGGAATATCATGGTTGTCCTTCTGCTGCATCCAGATACATGCTGACCTAGGCACAACCAGGATCTCTTAAAAGAGCTAAAAATGCCAAAACCCATAAATGAAGAAGCTCTCATAGAGAGTTAGTCAAAAAATGCAAAATGCATAAATCGTATCTCTTTGCTGTACGGAAGTACTGACCTGTTCACCAATTATCTAAACGTTGAAAAACAAAACGGATGAATTCAGTATACTCACCTACTACGATGAATCTTTGTGCATACCTTGATCGCGGGGGTATATCCTGAAGTGGGACACACTAGTATTTCAGAATAATAATATTACCTTAACGTATCATACGGTAATGGTACTTGAAATGTTCATGCATTTTGTTTAAGTGGACAAACATACTGGTAATCGTATTGGACTGCTTTTCACGAAAAATTAAATAAAGAATTATCTAATTGTGTGAAAACAGTTTGATTGTGCTGATATGATCTTCTTACCGGTGATTCTCACAAAAACAGAGTGTTTATTGCTTTTGTTATTTACTTACTTTCAGAATATATAAAAAATCCAAAAATAGTGTCTTTTTCTGTTTAAAATTCTTAATGTACGGAAAACTGTTATTCTTGGAAGATTTGTTACTGATAGGGGGAGACGGTGTTGGAAAGTGAGTTCAAAATTTTAAATCATGCGGGTTATAGGGTGTGATTAAAAAGTTTTGCGTGTTGGTGAAGAAATTGAAAATGCTTAATCTGTGATATAATCTCTTTAATAATAATAATTTATTCAATTGTGTTGAAAAATTCTTATGGTTTCTCGAGATGTTTGTTTTATAGTATACAGATTGAAGTTTTATGTTGCTGAGAAGTTAAAGTGATGAGTTGCTGTGAAGAGATGAGAGTTTGATTAGATGCATGGTAGAACCTCCTTTCTACATTGCAGACAAAGTTGAAGAGTTTGAAGATTGCTATACATATGCTGAACTGGAGTTTACTCAAACGCTAAAGTTTTTGAAGATTTGGTGATTAGATGCATCAGCTTAGGGGGAGTCTGTTGCAGACAGAAGCTATTGAAGCTGAAGCTATCCAAAGACCAAAGACAGTGCAAGACTACAAATGCAAGATGACTGAAGACAAAGTTATTTTATGAAGCTATTGTCAAGGGGGAGTTTGTTGGTGCATGTTTGTGACAACAGCTTAGATTTGGTCTTTGGATATCTTGTAATTAGTTCAACGATAAATAGTTAGCGGGTTTAGCTTTGTAATAGTTTGATTATAGAGGTTGGGCTAAACAAAACCCAGTTGGGTCAAGGGTGGACGAATTGGGCTTTGCCCATGTAGGAAACCTTAGCCCAAGTTGCAAACCTTGTGTTATATAAACAAGGTTATGCTTTAGGGTTTAGGTTAATCAGCCAGAACAGTGTTTGCGAGAGAGCAATTTCGTGAGAGCTATAGTCTTGGACGAAATTGTGTTAGGGTTTTGATTGATTGTAATAATCTGGTTTTATAATCAATAGAAAACTCGGTTTGAAAGTGAATTGCTGATTTCTGTTTCTACTCATTCTGCTATATTCTGATCAAGAGGATTCCGCACTCTTGATTGGATTGACAATTCTGTGAAAGATCCATACATCAAGGGGACCTACATGAACTTGTTTATACGTTGAAATTCTCAAAATTTCAAGATTAGCTCCCAACCCAGTTGATCTGCCCAGAAACTTCCTGCTTCGCTTCACTTCTGAGATTCCGAAGATCGGCTTTCCACCTTGTTTTGTCTAAAACTAAAGCGGAATATAAAATATTTTTGAAATATTATAGAAGTTTTTGCTAAAACATACTAAAATATTTTTGGGTTTTAAAGTAAACTGAAATGAAATGCAGTAAAGTAAACAGTAAACTATTTACAAACATATTTTTGTGATTCGTGTTAGAGGATCATATCAGCTGCTGACTAGTCACAAGTACCGTTGAGCTTAATTTTCACACTAAGTATTAAACAGTTCACTTAAATTGTCGATATACTGATCCTTTTAAATTCTTACACAGACTTCAACTTATTCAAGATACGATTTAATGTTTTAAGTACTTAACTTATTCGCGTGTCCCACCTCAGAATATACTCTCGTATCCAGATTTCTATATTCAGTCTTACAGGTGAACGTACAATAATGATATCTTTAAAGGGTAGTGCGAGGCCATGAGAGATCATGTTAGAACTTCCGTTCAAACAAAGAGATGATGGCTCGACTTTCGGTGCGTCCCTCTTGGGGATCTTTTCTTCAACAGCACGTGATTCACATTTTGCAATGTTTATCATTTTTTATGCTGAGGGGAGGCTTTAGGAATTAAAGTTGTGCAGAGTATTATACTAGGGCTAGGCTATTGCTTCCGCAAAATCAGAAGTCCTGGTATAATACCCCAGATATCATCACGTACATAGACCTAGTATGTCAGAAATAGAAAATCTTTCAAACAAGATTTCAGGGGTTACCTATATATCCTAGAGATGTTCCCCACGAAATAAGTAAGAAATGATTTTATGTTTATATCCTGAAAAGTCTACTATACGTGTAAAAACCTATCGGCATATCATTAGTAAGACCGTTTAACGCTTTTAAAACTTTACATTTCTTTAGCATACCGTAACTATCTAGCTGATGTACTATCATTTCCTCTTTTTAAACGAAACTCTTTTGGGTTTTCTAATGTTTTTGGATTTTGAAAATTTTCTCGTGTTTTTGTAATTTTGCATTTTTTATTGTTTTTGTATTTTCTGAAAATATATCTGTCTCCCCCTAAATACGAAAACAACTAAAAAGTCGACAAACCAAAGCAGTCTGTTTTTCAACATCCTCTGTTGTGGTGTTCTCATCAACGCCAAGTATTTCCTCCGCCAACGACAAAAGCTTCATACCATTCAATTTTAATAGATACTGAAAACGTGATTTATCAAAAGCTTTGGTATATAAATCTGCCTTTTGTTCGTCGGTGTGGATTTTATCTATTCGAATAAACTTCTTCTCGAAACATTCTCGGATGAAGTGATGTCGAATTTCTATGTGTTTAGTTTTAGCGTGATGTAACGGATTTTTCGTTATGTTGATTGCAGCCTCATTATCAACAAATATAGGAGAGGTAAGAAATTGCAAACCGTAATCGCGCATCTGTTGCTGGATCCACAGAATCTGCGAGCAGCAGCTGCTGGCTGACACGTACTCTGCTTCACAAGTCGAAAGAGCAACCGAGGTTTGCTTCTTACACTGCCAAGTGACCAAGCGAGGTCCGAAGAATTGGCATCCTGCAGTTGTTGATTTTGCATTGATTTTGCAGCAACCAAAATCCGAGTCTGAATACCCTTCGAGCTTGAAGTCACCATCTTTGGGATACCACAACCCCAGGCTTGGGGTTCCTCTCAGGTAGCATAGGATCCTTTTGACGATAGACATGTGCGAGGCTCTAAGACTTGACTGATATCGGGCTGCAAGGCATGTCGGATACATTATCAGGTCTGGATACTGTCAAGTACATCAGCGAACCAATCATTGAGCGGTATAGCGTCTCGTCGACCTTCTCTCCGGTGAGATCAGGGTTGATATCGTGATTAGTTGCTAATGGGGTGGACATAGGCGCCATCTCGGTCATCCCAAATTTCTCCAAAACATTGTAAACGTACTCCGTTTGATGAATGAAAGTTCCCTCTGGCATCTGATCAACTTGCAGCCCTAGGAAGAACTTCATCTCACCCATTGATGACATCTCGAACTTCTGCTTCATCACTTTTTCGAAATCTTTGCAAAGCTCGTCGTTCGTTGACCCAAAAATAATGTCATCAACATATATCTGAACAATCAGTAGATGACCAGTGACCTCCTTAGTGAAGAGTGTAGCATCCACCTTTCCTTGGATAAAGCCGTTGGCAAGCAAGTGTTAAAAGAGCGTCTTTCTTTCTGCAACTCCATTTTGCAACTCCATTTTGCTATGGAGTGTATGGTGCGCTGAACTCTTGCAATATACCTCGTCTGTCACAGAATTCTTCCATTCTGTTGTTTTTGAACTCCGTACCATTATCAATTCTTAGTCTGCAAATGCGGGTCTGGTACAGATTCTCTATCTTTCTGAATAACTTCAGCAAACTCTCAAATGTCTCATCTTTAGACTTCAGGAACATCACCCACGAGAATCTCGAATAATCATCGGTAACCAGTAGGCAGTAAAGATCTCCAGTAATGCTTTTAACATTCACGGGACCAAAGAGATCCGTGTGAAGTCTTTCAAGTGGTTTTGAAACTGAGTTCACCATTTTTCTGGGATGGGATTTCTTGTGTTGCTTTCCCTTCATACAGCTTTTGAAACTGAGTTCACCATTTTCGATGCCACAACACTGACTCCTTTTCAGTAGCTTTTGATACGAAACACTGAGGGTGACCCGTGGTAGTCGTAGCAATGCACATGTCCAACATGTATAGATCATTTACCCTTGGTGCTCGCATGATGGTCCACTCCTCGAGAATAACAAATCCTGGCTTTAGAATCAGACACTCCTTGTCGGTAAAGTGAGTTGTGTACATCCTGTCACAAATCTGAGAAATGCTGAGTAAGTTGTCCTCCAGCTCTGGTATGTAGTTGACCCTTTCAAATGTAATGACATCGTTAGATAACGTGCCCTCCCCAATGATACGTCCACCTTGGTTTCCCGCGAAACCGACATAACCCCCATTGAAACCTCTAACGTCGTATAGAAGGGTCTTTCGCCCTGTCATGTGTCGGGATGCTCCACTATCCATAATACACTTTGAAATAGATCTCGGGAGCTCCTGCACATTTCAAATGCAATTAGTTAGAAGTTGAAGCAACCCAAGCCTCCTTTGACTCAGGTAGCTTGACATCAATGTGAGTTTTCGTTGTGTACAATGGTGGGAAGTTTTCGTCGTTCATTTTCAAGCTTTCTTTGGTTCTAACCTCAACCTTTTTGTATAGAAAGAATTCATCATTTTTAGGTTGACCAGATGGTTGAACCTTCTTTGGAACATACTTCTTGCCTGGTGGGGTCGAAGAAGTTTGCTTCTCAAGCTTTTTGTAAAAATCCAAAGGCACATTCATCTTAACCGGTTTGGTTGAAGATGACTGTTTTGTAGTATCAGAAACCTTTGGTTTTGGATCATTTGATGTATTTGCTTGAGATTTCGGCTTCCATGTTTGTTGTGGAGAAGCAACCCGTTTGTAAAAATGATCATTTTTCTTTACCACTTGTACAACAAGTTTAGATTTGATTTCATCATTTTCATATTTTGAAATCTTCTTCTCAACAAACATTGGCGATTTGCCTTTGACATCATTTTTCTTTTTCGTACTCTCAACAACCATAGACTTAGGTTTCGAGTTGGTACACTTTCGTGCAATGTGACCAACTTGGTTGCATTTGAAGCATGTACGGGTGTCAACATCCCGACTTTTACCTTCGGTCTGCGTCTGTGAGGCCTTTTTAGCAAAAAAATCTTCATTTGTCTTTGAAAAGATTTCCGATTCTTGTTCAGAAATTGAGCTTGAACTTTTTACAAACGTTTTCTTTTCAACAAACTTTTGTTTCTGAAAGTTCTTTCTTGGGTAATTCTTACCACCCTGATATCCACCTGACCATCTGTTTTGATTGTTTTTGTTAAAATGTGGTGGCGCAACAGGTTTCTTATAGTAAGATTTATCACGTTCAAAGTTCAAAAACCTTTTGGAACCCTTTAACCCTTCAATCTCATAAACATCAATCTCAACAAGTTTGAAAACTTTCTTCAGCTTATCCACATTCACACTCTCAATCGGAAACTCAGTATCCGAGTACAACTTATTAGAACCACTCATTTTGTACATGACAAGAGTCGGTTCGTCACCTAAGTTTTCCTGGGACTTAAGTTTTGGAATGTAATTGTTTAGAAAACATTCATCCTCTTCTGTGGAATCACAATCTGATTTTAACACATCTTCAACAACATTTTTCACAACTTCAGATTGAATACTGTCTTCATCAGATTGTTAGTGAATGTGACATCAATGCTTTCTGGCAATTTCTCAACATCTGTTTTCTCACTTGTTTCAGATTCGTTAGCCAACCCAGATTATTTCTTGGTAAAATTGTTGCACATGGGTGGCGGAACATTATGATAACCCACCCCTTTTCCATCTGAGTAAACATCCTCACCAGCTTTGTTATTCCCAATTGGTTTGGGAACTATGTGTTGAAGAACAAAGTTAGCGGAGTTATAGCTGTTCAACTTCAAAATTATTCTCTCATTTTCGATCTTAGCTTCTTGAAATTGAAGTTTGAGATTCATCATCTCATCCAGTTGCTGATTTATCAGTTTTTCTTTCGCTTGAAGAACTCCTGATAAATGAGTATTTTCTTTGTGAGTTTTACCATTGCGTTCATCTGAATCTTTTACCGTTCTTTTGAGCTTATCAAAATTTTCTAAAATTTTTCTGTTGAATTAATTTTTCATTTCTTTTTGAAAACGTTCAACATCACTTTTATCTTTTTCAATCTTTTCAGTTAATTCCTTTATTCTTTCATTTGAAGCTTTAATCAGTTTATCTCGACCTAGAACTTCTCTATCGATTATACCAATTTTTTCAACCAGCTCCTGGATTCTCTTATTTGAGAGATAATGATGTGTGTTGCAGACTTTGCACTCTTTTGTGCAACCTCTGCAAACACTTTCTATTTGAGCACAGTCAGCTTTACCTGATTTGTTTTCAGAACCACTACTACTGACCTTTCCTGATGATTCAGAACTAGAAGCAGACTCAGAATCTACCTCAAGTGCTTTCGCCATTAGAACTTGGTCTACCATCTTTTTCAGATTCTCGGCTGTCATCTCCTTTTCAGTATCGATGATTCCTTGGTCCACTTTCTTTGGCTCCAGGGACCTCAGATATCTTTCACGACTCTCCTGTTTGAGCCTTTCTTTCTCGGCTCTATCTGCTGCATCAATTTTGCTCTGTTCCTCAACGGGTGGGATTGCTTTCATGAGAGTCTCCATATCAATGGTTGATGGATCAACGCAAATGTTGCCTTTTGGATCTAAGTAACATTCAAGTTCCGTATCCCATCTTCTTGCCTTTTTGGCTTCTTTGTAAGCGTCGTAAATCCTTTTCTTCTGTCGTTGTGCCATAGACCTTTCTCGGTTGTATGTTGACTCTGGTGCTGCTGGTTCAATAGTTGCCATAAAAGCATAACCGATAGCGTCCTCTTCGGGCAAAAATTCACTCCAATCAAATCCCTCATCATCTTGAATTACTGCCAAGGCTCTTGATTTTTCTTTTGGAGTCTCCTCAATCTGTTTCATCCTCGGTGGCTCCTCACGGTTTCGAAGATAAATCACCTTTCTATAATAATCATCATGAAACGGATTTGCGGTCTCATCTGATGCAGAGTTTTGACATTCTCGGTTTAAGTGTTCCTCCTGCTTGCATTTGAAGCAAGTCACCTTTGATTTGTTGAAGCCGAGTTTCATTGAAGGACCTCCAATAGAATTCCTCCCGGTAATTTCCATAAACCTTTGAGCTCTGCGAATCACACTCGCCATGCACCAACGAATATCGATTAACTCCATCTCCTCTGGATCTATTTGATCGTAGTTCTCTTTGGTTAGATTAGTGTTCCCAATCTTTCCAGCAACTAGGCTTTCGTATGACTCTAGAATAGAGGCAAGGAATACCATCAGCTGCTTTGCTGTTTCTTCGTTGAAATTCTATGCGTTGTTAAGATTAACAGCAATGTTGCACTGGAATACATTCTTTGAAGTATTTTGTGACTGCTGATTGTTCAATGCAGATGAAGAGGATGTACTAGAACCAGTTCCGTGATAGACGCTGTTAGGTGAAGAACCGCTGCTGGGCTTTTCTTGTGTCACAGCATTTGAGCTTTCAGCACTAAAGGCAGTTTTTGGTGAAGTAACTTTGGGAATCATACTGCCCCGATAATATAGATCAACGTTTTGTTGATATGGCGTGCTGCTCACCTTGTTCATCTTCTTTATCTCCAGCTCGTGACCTTCAAGTCGTTCAATCAACTAGTCTACCGTCATCTCTGCCGCCGGCTTGGTGTTTTTGAGCACTAGACCGAAATATTTCCAGTCCTGCTCATTTGGCAAAGCCTTGAACATTTTGTCAACTATCTCATCTTCATCTTTCTTGATTCCATATCTGATTAATTATGCCTTCAGATGACAGAATCTTTCTATCATTTGGCGTATGCTCTTATTTTTCATACATGTAAACAAATCAAATTCTTTTTTCAACAATCTTTTCTTATTTTCACTATTTCCTCACCCCCCCCCCCCGTACATTTCTTCTCGAGTTTTCCCAATAAATATTTTGAGTTATCATAGTCAATCAATGATATGATATCATCTCAAACGGACTGATGTATTAGAGCAAAGCATTTCTATTCAGCTACAAAATCTTACTGTTCAGTATCAACCAAGTTCTCATGATCTTCCCTTGAAGCCTTGTAACCATTTTTCATACATTTCCAGCTATCGTAAGCAAATGCCTTTAACCACACATCGAACCTCTTCGGCCATCTATTATATTCCTCGATCGCCATTAGCTTTGGAGGTTCATTGTACGTGTCGTATGCATTGTCGACGCTCAGCGAGTCAGAGATCGCCTTTGTAGCAGTCTTTGGGTTCGTATTGGTATTTGTGTTGGAAGATGTGTCTCCTATGTTGTAGGAAAAAATATCACTGAAAGGATTCATGGTCTGCCATGATCGTTCCTGAAAAGTCAAACACTTGGTCAAATTTTAAAAAGTCAAACACTTGGATCGGATGGTCGTTCATCCAAATGGAAATTCAGACGGATGACACAAATGATCTAAGTAACAGAAGTTGGCAAGTGACGAATGGCCCTCCGATCGGATGGCAATCCGATCGGATGGTCCTTCGTTGAATGATACTTGGAACTTTAAAACCACAATACTTACCCGGTCGGATGTCAATCCGATCGGATGAGTATAACGTCATCAAGTGAAAACAAGAACAATAACTAGTGCAATCTGATCGGATGGCAATCCGATCGGATGAGTGACGTCATCAAGTTCGAAGAACAGTTCATGATTTTGATCAATTAGAACGTGTTTTAGCTTGAATTTTGGATTGAAACTTTGTAGGATTATGCTATAACTGATTGCGAACAGTTTGATACCAATTTTAGTCTATTTTGTCTGTAAATTGTGTGTCAGTTTTGAGTTTTTCTGAGTTTTAGGTGTGAAAATGTAGAAAACAGATAGAAATGTAGAAGAAGATGATGAATCGGTCAAAATCTCCGGTGAGATTTGAATAAAAACGGCTGAATCGGCTAAAATCCTCGTGAAATTGCTGTAGCTATCTCCAATTTGACCTCCTGTTGCTCTGATACCACTTGTGAGTGTCGCAGGAGTCGGTTCTCTCTAAGATGAAGAAGAACGTGGTACGAATCGATCAATACTCAGGTGTGGAATCCCTAAGCATCGTCAGAGTGTAATCAACAACGATATCATCAATAAACATGTCCAATCTCATTAAGTAATGTGAAAGTACAAAGATCCTGATGACAACTGGACAGAGCTTCGCTAGACAAAATGGCAAAAAGGTTCTAAACTACGACCCCTACACATCTATTTATAGGCAGTCTGGGAGAGGCGATGTCATCTGGTCGGAGGAACATCCGATCGGATGGCCATCCGTCCGGATGACCCATGTCATACGACCTGATG
Organism: Helianthus tuberosus; assembly: GCA_030545235.1. NCBI lineage: Eukaryota > Viridiplantae > Streptophyta > Magnoliopsida > Asterales > Asteraceae > Helianthus > Helianthus tuberosus. The sequence continues at coordinate 113,493,240 of CM060424.1, read as the reverse complement.
AGTTTACAAACTTATGTTCCATCTCCTGTTTTGTCAAGATACAAAACTACATACATACAAAACTGTACAACAACACATACCAGACAAAATTACATAGACTCGATGTCACACCCTGGCTTTGCGGAAGCGTGGGTTTATTTGGTGTGACTTCTTAATACCATAGCTTAATCACAACAAAGCTATATGAAAGTAAAACCATGATGGTCATCCATTAATTCAAGCTTTAAAAACAAAATACCACAACATTGTTTTAAAGCGTTGACACATGCATCGAGTTTACAACACAACTAAATAAAATCTTGTTCGAAAGACACAACCACAGACATGAAATAAACACAGCTTAAGACTTGTGACTCATCTAGGTAGAAGTCACAACCCCTAAACTTGGATGACATCACCCTTCTTACGCAGCTTGAAAACATAGCATACCTCGCCAGATCCCTAATTCCCTGAAATACACGTAAGTTGAAAAATCAACAAAAATGTTGAGCGAGTTCATGTGTGTAACACATGTGCCTCCACGGCCATCAAACAAATACCAAACCAATGAAATATTATATTTCATACTTGGGATTTGTAAAAATATGTGTATCATTTGCACATATCAATTTTTGTTCAATTCCAAACTCTAAATCGCTTTCTGGAAGGTTATACGCGCACTAATGCGTAAATATAACCAGTTTAATGCAACAAACACTCCAGAATAGTGACATAGGCTTAACATACCTTAAATAACCTTTACATAACTTAGAAATAAGTTTTGAAGGCTTTGGTATGGCAAAAACAAGCTAATTCGCTTACAGGGACTAAACTTGACAAACTGCGAAAGTATGCCAATTTGAACTGTAACGAACATTCCGGAACATGACCATAAGTTAAACATACCATAAATATCCTTTACATAGCTTAGAAATAGGCTTTGAGGGGTTTGGTGTGCTAAAATAAACTTTTGGGTCATTCAGGGACTAAAAGTGTCAAAAAGTGCACAAGTTTGCATTTTTGAGCATAACTTACGTTCTGAATACATCCGGACATCCAAAAATTTATGTAAGCATGACTATATTATGCTTTAGTGTTTGGCTTGCCAAAAATCCATTCGTCGCGTCATTTGGATCGTTTTTCGCGCTTATGCGCATTCCGTCGTAATTAAGCGAACATCGCGTTCGTACGGCCAAACGAACCGACATCTGAGATATTTTTGAGCATGTTTTAAGTTCCCTATACTTTAACTTCATTTTAGATCCTTGAAATGAGGTTAACGGGGTTCAAACGCATCGAAAAAGACCTTAAAACACAACAGGGACCAAAACTGTCAATTTTGAAACATTTCTGAAACAGGGGGGCAGTGGCGTAGCGCGAGCCCTAAGGCCCTTACCAGTCGCGCTACGCGACTGCCTAACCAGACCAGATTAAGTGTATCAAACAGCAGATTGCAGCTGTTTAATCCTCCACCACACATTCCCAATTGTCTAGTCAGCTGATAAGGATCAATTTCTAGCTACCATAAGGTCCCGACACTTGTACGGATACGATTAAGGCACGATATTCGACAAACGATCTTAACGGTGGACCGAAAACTATAAATACCCCAAGCCCCCCATTGCTCAAATCACTAGAATTTTGATTTGAGAAACTCTAAGTTGAAACTATTGTTTCATACCTGAGATTTTCGAATCGAAATTAGCATTCGGGGACCCTTCGTAAGTATTCTTTCGTTCTTTTATTGCTTTTCGAGTCTTTCGAGTCTGAAAGTCAAACTTTGTTTGACTTTCTACATTGACCAGTTTATGGTCAATGCGAAGTTCGTTTGAACTTCGCAACGTGAGTGTAATCACGTTGGTTATAGTCCCTTGGGACTTTGCCTACTAATTACAACATTGTCTAGGGTCGTAGGGTAAGCGATCTAATAAATCGCTTATACCTCGAACCCGACCCATTTGGTCGATCATTAGGATCCGACCAAACACATTAGGTGACCATAGTAGGTAGGGAATAACCTTCCGAGGTTATACCCTATGGTCACATCGTTTGAGTAGTTGTATGATAGGTAGTTTATATGCCTTAGGTAAATTACCAGAATACCCTTTTCATGTATAATTGGTAATTAAGCATATGTAACCTAAACCTTTGTCACATAACTGATTATGTAACATGTTTAGGCATATTCTACTTGTCATAGGACTAGTTAGGCGGTCCGAACGCATTTCACGCGAACGACGCGTTAAAGTAGCATAAGCTTCCTAAACGGGTCGTAATGGGTCATAAGCACTTATGTTAGGTTTCATTTAGTATGTAGGCTTTGTTAAACCATATTACACGAGTTTCCATACTCGTTTGGTTTACAAACCCTCATTCTATCAAATCTTCCGATTTAGGTCCGGTTTATTAACATAGTTACCTATATTAGGTGTCGTTTGATTCCGTGATCTCTATCATTGTTTGGTTGTTACTCAAGGACTACTAAGCAATCTCAAGTGAGTACATAGACTCCTCTTTTACTGTTTTCCAAACATTTTGGGGTGGAACACATGTGCCTACTTGTTACTTTCATGCTTTCCTGTTTTCACATCATATACCTGCTACGTTCGTTAGTACATTATAGTACATTGTTTTACATTTACATTTTATGCTATGTATGTCCATTGCGTGCATACTTAGTACATTGTTTTCATCACATGCTTACAATTTGTTATGACATTTGGGTTGTTTACAATGGAACAATACATTCATTAACATTAGCTACGCCGCTCGGTAGTAGGTAGTGGTACCATAGGAATTGACAACTCCCGTTCCGGACATCCCAGGGAAAGGGGATGAAAGGAATGACCGAATTCGATATACATAATTTAGATAAACCTTTAAGTGGTTTAAGGGTTTATCGCCGCAGTCTCAAGGCTTGGATGTATGCATTTTCACAACACCGCATAGATGTTCGTATCAGTATAGCATGCATTTACACAAAACATAGCTTTGATTTAAACCAAGTTTTACTTCAATACTATGTTCTTGTGCATATGGTTTAGTTGATGCATTTCACTAGCTATACAGATCATTTTGGTTACATATTACATGATTTACATTGATCATGCATTTACACAAAACATAGCTTTGATTTAAACCAAGTTTTACTTCAATACTATGTTCTTGTGCATATGGTCTAGTTGATGCATTTCACTAGCCATACAGATCATTTTGGTTACATATTACATGATTTACATTGATCATGCATTTCCACAAAACATAACATTGATTTAAACCAAGTTTTACTTCAATACTATGTTCTTGTGCATATGGTTTAGTTGATACATTTTCACTAGCCATACATATCATTTTGGTTACATATTACAATATTTACATTGATCATGCATTTCCACAAAACATAACTTTGATTTAAAACAAGTTTTACTTCAATGCTTTGTTTTGTGCATTTCATCTATGGTTTAGTTGATGCATTTTCACTAGCCATACATATCATTTTGGTTACATATTACATGGTTTACATTTGACACATAAACACTTTTGACATTGGTTATACATTACATGATTTACATTAGACATGAACATTTTACGTTGTTGGTTTGGTTTGAGTAAGTGATTAAGTAACGATGCGTGTGTAATATGATACAAACATGGTGGATACGCCGCTGGTACTTCGTATATATAAGTGTTTGTATAGTATTACATATCGTAGCGTTATTTGAATCATTTCAGTTTATGACATATAACATTCTATACAAATAACATACTTTTCACAATATATTGTTTTACAAACAACTTAACTTATACAAACTCATTTTACATGGTTATTCATTTAACCATGCATTATTCTCTTATTTATACGTATCATCTGAACTTATTGTTTTTCCAATGATTTACAAAGACAAAGCAAATTACAAGGTTCATGACTAAACATTTTCTTAAACATAAGTCATGAATCTTAATTTTCACAAAACCTATGTACTCGCCGGCATTTTTATGCTGACGTACCTATTTTCACATGTGTTTCAGGAAATGAAGCATAGGATTGATCAAGATACACTTAGGCGGACATGGGCCTTAGTGACAATAAAAGATGCAAGACTAGTTATTTATGTTATGTTTCTTTGATTATCAAGACATTGTAACTCATTTATTCAATAAAACAGTATTTAAATTTCCATGTGTTATGAAACAATGATTCTGTTACAACACTCCCCAATGTTTCCGCCATGTTTTGTTGTTTTACGTGGTCGGGGTGTGACAGAAAAGTTGGTATCAGAGCTCATGGTTATAGGGAATTAGGTTATTAGTAATACTTTGACCTAGTCTATAACCTTTCTAGGACCCTAGCGCGAGTTTACTTGCGTTTAGTCATAAAACAATACTGTCTCCTATCCTTAGGCGACAACCACAACAAGAACATAAAATTCAAAACCGCTTTGAAAACTAATCATCTGTTCTAGGATGATTGATTACTAGGTTTTGAACCCCTCTATTGTAAGGTTTTGAACTCTCTATTATATGGTTTTGAACCCCTTTGAGTTTTCAAAATCTCGTCAAGGTTTTGGGTTTTAAATAATGTGAACACGTGCAAACTGGAAGGGTGAATGCCTGTATTCTGGGTTTTCTGTCTAGGCAAGCACTTCGTATACATCTCATCAGACGCGAGACCAGTTGTGCTTACCTGGGAATTCTTGGGATGAGTGTTCACTTATAGGCGAGCATGTCTTCGCGATACATTATTTTTGACCCATTTACTTTGATTTGTCACCATCTCATTTGTTTGCCTTAGGTAACAAACAAATGATCAAAATTTTCATTCGTTACCATTCTGTATTGATTATCCAATAACCTTTCACTCGTTTCTTCCTATGTCTTTCATTTTCTTCTAGAATGTCTATTACTCTCAGCACTGGTCAAACGTCCGAGCGAACAGCCAAATTTGTCCAGCAAATAGGCGAAGTGATTCAGAAGACTGTGGATTTAGGCATTGCCATGGCTCGTCTCAACAATGAAGCCTCTCGTCTCGACAATGAAGCCACTCAAGAGCCACCAAAGGAAGCAGAAGTCAAGCCAGCACCTAAATCAAGGAAGCGTAAGGCTTCAAGGAAACCCGCAGCGGTTACACCAAATCAAGCGGGACCTAGCCATGTGGCAAGGCCACCAGCTAGGAAGCCATACAATGGAACTTCACCCTTGTGCAACAAATGTAACCTTTATCATCATGCTATGGTGAAGTGCCGTGAATGCCAAATTTGTGGACGTAAAGGTCATACAGCAAAAGTTTGTGTTGCAGCAGTACCAAATCAAACAGGACCCATCCGGGTGGCAACACCACCTGCTAAGAAGCAATGCAAGGGAACGGCACCATTATGTAGCAAATGTAAGGGGCATCACCTAGCTCACTTACAGTGTCGTCTGTGTGTATCATGTGGACGAGTTGGTCACCTGGCAAGTGCTTGTCGATATAACCTGAACCAAGGTGGTCCAAATCAACCCCAAGTCAACCCTACTCAAGCTCGTTTTCCGCCTGGTACTTGCTACAACTGTGGCGAGACGAGCCATTTCAGGAACAACTGCCCGAAGATAGTCAGTGAAAATCCAACCCTTGGATGAGCATTCGGCTGAACAAAGGATGTTGCTGTCTTATGCCTTTGTTTCTTTTGTTTTCGTGTATTGTGAAACAATATGTCTTGTTCATAAATAAAAGTTGTTGATCACAATTCTGATATACAAGTATAATAACAAGTGTTTATGGCATTTCCCTATAATACCTGCACTAAGGAACTATGTTCCTTACAAACTACTCTTGTGATTCTCTCTTTCAAATGATCGCTCATGAGTCCCTCGAAAATTTTAAGGACTCGTTTCATTCTAAGATACGAAGTACAGAAAATAAAGTGACATTATGAGTAATCATGCTTCAGCACATCTTTACCTTTAAATCCTTGGTTAGATAACTAAGGGTATTTTCAAATCTCATACCCATTACGTTTTGATTTTTCAACATACACAGTACAAGTATTTCAACACAATCTTCATGATCTCAAAACATTTCATATAGTTTGAAAACAATTTTTTTTCTTGATGCATTGTCTATGTTATTTCAAAAACATTGGCCATGTTATCAAAACCAACCTTCCTAATTTCAAAATATTTCATATAGTCTGAAGGCAATATTAACACAGTACATTTTCTTATCAAGTGCATGATTTCGAAAAGCATCATTCATGTCTTTCAAAAAAAAAACCTTATACATAATTTCAAAATTTATCTCGCATGATTTTAAAACATTTTGTAAATATATCTACCTAATACACCTACTTTATGATTTCAAAAAGTATTATATATAAGGTTTCAAAAACGTTAAACACATTTTTCTTAAAAGAACCCCATGCATAGTTTTCAAAAATATTTTCTTCGTACATTGACTTAACTTTCAAATTTCGCTTCATATGTCGCCTTGGCATATCAGGCATCTCAACTTCATAAGCATTTTACATCATGTTTTGACCTAAGCACATCCAGTGCAAGGTTTCAAAACATCTTCAACTTTTAAATCCATATGGGATCTTTTTATTTTCACAATTAGATTCTTGTGGATAATTGTCATACAAATCAGAGTCCTTAATTGGATTCCTTATGTACCTAAATTCGAACATTTCGGTTCCTTATAATCGAAAACGAATTTTTCTTTTAAAAAATCTTTCTATCTTTATAGTTAGATTCTTGATAACGTTTAAAGTACCAAATGAAATCCACGGAAATGGATTCCTAGTGTGCTTTAAATGCATGTACGCAATTTACAAGACAAATTAACAAACAATTTTGTGGTTATGTGACTATGTGTTTATTCATTTTATGTTTTCTTTTATGCATTTTTTTGTGTTTTTAATACTCTGGATATTCGTTATCCAAATCCTCGCAGGATCTTTCATATCTTCATATGAGGGATTCGTAGCAGGATATTCAAAAGGTACTACCTTCAATCCTTAATGGGCTTCTATGTAATAGTTAAGACCCTTGGATTATATAAGTACCGCTCCATGATTCATAAGAGACCCTTTAGTGGTCTAGTCAAAAAGATTGATTCACAATTTGGTTAAAGAACGACATCTAGTGATGTAGCTGAAGAGACTCCTTGATAGTCTATTTAGATCATTTATTGATTTAATTAAAAGGACTCTATGGCGGTCTAGTCACACTCATCACAGGATTGTTCATTTGGTTTTCCCCAACACATTATAAAATAGACTGAGCAAACTATGCAAGGAATTGTCTAATTATGGACGCGTACATAATTATGAAATTTAGTGCACAGAAACCCAGTAAGATTTATTATGTGTAAGAACCGATAGCGACAACAATAACAAAATGAGAACGATGTAATGGAGGTACGGTGGACGCACCAATGACGCTTCATATACTTGTATATAAGTGTCCCTCTTACATTGCAAACATGATGTTATTAAAGTTACTAGAAGTTCAGAACCCTAACCAATGTTGTCCGATCTTTTCAACTTCATGTTTTAAGCTCTCACAAGTTTCCTCTAAATAAATTTCGGGACGAAATTTCCTAAAGTAGGGGAGACTGTAACACCTGTGCCTCCACGGCCATCAAACAAATACCAAACCAATGAAATATTATATTTCATACTTGGGATTTGTAAAAATATGTGTATCATTTGCACATATCAATTTTTGTTCAATTCCAAACTCTAAATCGCTTTCTGGAAGGTTATACGCGCACTGATGCGTAAATATAACCAGTTTAATGCAACAAACACTCCGGAATAGTGACATAGGCTTAACATACCTTAAATAACCTTTACATAACTTAGAAATAAGTTTTGAAGGCTTTGGTATGGCAAAAACAAGCTAATTCGCTTACAGGGACTAAACTTGACAAACTGCGAAAGTATGCCAATTTGAACTATAACGAACATTCCGGAACATGACCATAAGTTAAACATACCATAAATATCCTTTACATATCTTAGAAATAGGCTTTGAGGGGTTTGGTGTGCTAAAATAAACTTTTGGGTCATTCAGGGACTAAAAGTGTCAAAAAGTGCACAAGTTTGCATTTTTGCGCATACCTTACGTTTTGAATACATCCGGACATCCAAAAATTTGTGTAAGCATGACTATATTATGCTTTAGTGTTTGGCTTGCCAAAAATCCATTCGTCGCGTCATTTGGATCGTTTTTCGCGCTTATGCGCATTCCGTCGTAATTAAGCGAACATCGCGTTCGTACGGCCAAACGAACCGACATCTGAGATATTTTTGAGCATGTTTTAAGTTCCCTATACTTTAACTTCATTTTAGAGCCTTGAAATGAGGTTAACGGGGTTCAAACGCATCGAAAAAGACCTTAAAACACAACAGGGACCAAAACTGTCAATTTTGAAACATTTCTGAAACAGGGGGCAGTGGCGTAGCGCGAGCCCTAAGGCCCTTACCAGTCGCGCTACGCGACTGCCTAACCAGACCAGATTAAGTGTATCAAACAGCAGATTGCAGCTGTTTAATCCTCCACCACACATTCCCAATTGTCTAGTCAGCTGATAAGGATCAATTTCTAGCTATCATAAGGTCCCGACACTTGTACGGATGCGATTAAGGCACGATATTCGACAAACGATCTTAACGGTGGAGCGAAAACTATAAATACCCCAAGCCCCCCATTGCTCAAATCACTAGAATTTTGATTTGAGAAACTCTAAGTTGAAACTATTGTTTCATACCTGAGATTTTCGAATCGAAATTAGCATTCGGGGACCCTTCGTAAGTATTCTTTCGTTCTTTTATTGCTTTTCGAGTCTTTCGAGTCTGAAAGTCAAACTTTGTTTGACTTTCTGCATTGACCAGTTTATGGTCAATGCGAAGTTCGTTTGAACTTCGCAACGTGAGTGTAATCACGTTGGTTATAGTCCCTTGAGACTATGCCTACTGATTACCACGTTGTCTAGGGTCGTAGGGTAAGCGATCTAATAAATCGCTTATACCTCGAACCCGACCCATTTGGTCGATCATTAGGATCCGACCAAACACATTAGGTGACCATAGTAGGTAGGGAATAACCTTCCGAGGTTATACCCTATGGTCACATCGTTTGAGTAGTTGTATGATAGGTAGTTTATATGCCTTAGGTAAATTACCAGAATACCCTTTTCATGTATAATTGGTAATTAAGCATATGTAACCTAAACCTTTGTCACATAACTGATTATGTAACACGTTTAGGCATATTCTACTTGTCATAGGACTAGTTAGGCGGTCCGAACGCGTTTCACGCGAACGACACGTTAAAGTAGCATAAGCTTCCTAAACGGGTCGTAATGGGTCGTAAGCACTTATGTTAGGTTTCATTTAGTATGTAGGCTTTGTTAAACCATATTACACGAGTTTCCATACTCGTTTGGTTTACAAACCCTCATTCTATCAAATCTTCCGATTTAGGTCCGGTTTATTAACATAGTTACCTATATTAGGTGCCGTTTGATTCCGTGATCTCTATCATTGTTTGGTTGTTACTCAAGGACTACTAAGCAATCTCAAGTGAGTACATAGACCCCTCTTTTACTGTTTTCCAAACATTTTGGGGTGGAACACATGTGCCTACTTGTTACTTTCATGCTTTCCTGTTTTCACATCATATACCTGCTACGTTCGTTAGTACATTATAGTACATTGTTTTACATTTACATTTTATGCTATGTATGTCCATTGCGTGCATACTTAGTACATTGTTTTCATCACATGCTTACAATTTGTTATGACATTTGGGTTGTTTACAATGGAACAATACATTCATTAACATTAGCTACGCCGCTCGGTAGTAGGTAGTGGTACCATAGGAATTGACAACTCCCGTTCCGGACATCCCAGGGAAAGGGGATGAAAGGAATGACCGAATTCGATATACATAATTTAGATAAACCTTTAAGTGGTTTAAGGGTTTATCGCCGCAGTCTCAAGGCTTGGATGTATGCATTTTCACAACACCGCATAGATGTTCGTATCAGTATAGCATGCATTTACACAAAACATAGCTTTGATTTAAACCAAGTTTTACTTCAATACTATGTTCTTGTGCATATGGTTTAGTTGATGCATTTCACTAGCCATACAGATCATTTTGGTTACATATTACATGATTTACATTGATCATGCATTTACACAAAACATAGCTTTGATTTAAACCAAGTTTTACTTCAATACTATGTTCTTGTGTATATGGTCTAGTTGATGCATTTCACTAGCCATACAGATCATTTTGGTTACATATTACATGATTTACATTAATCATGCATTTCCACAAAACATAACTTTGATTTAAACCAAGTTTTACTTCAATACTATGTTCTTGTGCATATGGTTTAGTTGATACATTTTCACTAGCCATACATATCATTTTGGTTACATATTACATGATTTACATTGATCATGCATTTCCACAAAACATAACTTTGATTTAAACCAAGTTTTACTTCAATGCTTTGTTTTGTGCATTTCATCTATGGTTTAGTTGATGCATTTTCACTAGCCATACATATCATTTTGGTTACATATTACATGGTTTACATTTGACACATAAACACTTTTGACATTGGTTATACATTACATGATTTACATTAGACATGAACATTTTACGTTGTTGGTTTGGTTTGAGTAAGTGATTAAGTAACGATGCATGTGTAATATGATACAAACATGGTGGATACGCCGCTGGTACTTCCTATATATAAGTGTTTGTATGGTATTACATATCGTAGCGTTATTTGAATCATTTCAGTTTATGACATATAACATTCTATACAAATAACATACTTTTCACAATATATTGTTTTACAAACAACTTAACTTATACAAACTCATTTTACATGGTTATTCATATAACCATGCATTATTCTCTTATTTATACGTATCATCTGAACTTATTGTTTTTCCAATGATTTACAAAGACAAAGCAAATTACAAGGTTCATGACTAAACATTTTCTTAAACATAAGTCATGAATCTTAATTTTCACAAAACCTATGTACTCGCCGGCATTTTTATGCTGACGTACCTATTTTCACATGTGTTTCAGGAAATGAAGCATAGGATTGATCAAGATACACTTAGGCGGACATGGGCCTTAGTGACAATAAAAGATGCAAGACTAGTTATTTATGTTATGTTTCTTTGATTATCAAGACATTGTAACTCATTTATTCAATAAAACAGTATTTAAATTTCCATGTGTTATGAAACAATGATTTTGTTACAACACTCCCCGATGTTTCCGCCATGTTTTGTTGTTTTACGTGGTCGGGGTGTGACAATGTGAAAGTGAGTATGTAAAACCTTTGTAAGTATAAAATCCCTGGTATGTAGCAAATAAGGAAATAAAGAGATCACCAATGGTTTGCAAGGCCATTGATATGTGTGAAGTGTAGTAGGAAGACTCAAACCTAGCAGATTTTTGCGTCAGGTACAAAGTCACCCCGAGGTCCGTTCTGTTGGGCCTGGAGTTGGGCTCGCTACACCCAGATAGATCTACCGCTAATGACCCTCGGTCCTACAAGGAGGATTAATGGCCTCCAGTTTCCGCCTACCCACTCACATGATCTAAGTAGTAACCCTCCTTACGCTAACCATACCATGTAAAAAGTATTCGTAATCATAGTAACATGTATTTCACCCCCGAAGTATAAAAACTGAAAACAGTTAAGAGAAAAGGGGGACATGAACTCACAGAAGTGCGTCTCGAAATAGTAAATCCCAAATCAACCTGTTGCGTGACGACCTACACGTACTAACTTCTATTAGACGGACGGCCGTGCCTTGGCTTAAGGTTTAACGTCTTTGGGAAATAGTTAGGCAACTATTTCGTATTTCCACTTCTTAATTATTTTATAGTTATATTCCTTCCCAAGGATGGGGGTTTTAATACATGTGCGTTTTTGTGATTCCAAAAATATATTTTTAAGTCTCACTCAATAGAATATATTTTTATTCATTTGTCTAAAATATTCTATCTCCAAAATATACATATTTTTCCCAAAAATATTATATTTTATTCCATACGATTTCCAAAATAATACTTTTATCAAAATACGCATTTAAGAGTATTTTTCCGGTAATACATAAGTTACATTTTTAAAGTTCGTGTGGTAATAATAATGCCGGTGTAACTTAAATGTTTATTTGTGAGGCCGTTGGTATTATTTTGGAGTCGTTACTTTTTAGTGTATACGAGTTATATTATTTTTACCCTAAAATAATATATGTGTAGTTCACAAAATAATCATAAAATCACACAAGCGTTTTACTATGAAATATATATTCCAAATATATATTTAACAAGTTTTATTTACGAAAATCCACCTCCGACTCTTGGTTATTTTGTAATAAAAATCATGGCGAAGTTTGTTTGAAAAACAAGTCAAAAATATATTTATAAACACTTGTCATCAAAAATATTCTAAGTGTTATTTTCTGGAAAAATTTCGCCAGAGTTTCCTCTGTAACTGGAGGTGACCACGCTTACTAGCGTATCATTTTCTTTTCAAAATTCAATCAACAATTTTCCAATCATCAATATACAACATTCAAACATCAGACTAGTAAAAAATAAGCATAAATTGCAAACACATGAACTTGTAAGTTGTGTAAAAGTATGTAGTAACTTTACAACTTCTAGTCTAAAAACTACGAAATTATTCCTTTGTTAAACCTTTTGTCACACAAGTGTTTACACACTTGTTAGTTTGCAAAAAAAAATGCTTTTAGTTGTGTAAGATTCGGCTTTTAAACAAGATTTGCATCTTACACTTGGTTCTTCGAAAATTCCACTTGTAGATCTTTAGATCTACTAGTTTAAAACTCTATTTTACCAGAAAAATCACTTTTACACAGGTTCATGTTCATGTGTGGAAGGGTTCATCATCTTGCTACTTTTACACTTAACATATTGCTAGTTCATGTTCCATGAACATGATCTAGCATGGTTAGATGACGATCCGTTCCACTACTAGCCACTAACAACATAAAATAATCCTTTCTAAACAAGATTCACAAGTTTTACACCAATTGTTTCTCTTTAACCAACTAGTTCATCATACTTTCAAGTCTTTTAGTTTTGATCTTTAGTGTTCTTGATTTTTATCCACTAAATCTCTTATTAACCACTTTAATCATGAACAAGGAAGTGTTTAGAAGCACTTACAACTAGCTCGAGGCTAGGGAAGAATCAAAGCGAAAACAAGGTGGATAAAAGCAATGTAGAGAGGTTCTTGAGATTCCGAAAGCACCGAGTCTCCTAGTATGTCACCTTGCACCTTTGTGTGTATGAGAATGGCTTGAAAGAAGGTTGATGATAGTGATGGTGATGATGGTTGTGTTCGGCCGAAGGTAGCCAAGAGGGAAAGAGAGAGAGTTGGAGTGAGTTGGTGATTGTGAAAATGAAAGTGTTTATCTCTTAGGTTTACTTATAATCCCATTTCACTAATAACCATTGTATAAAGTGTCAACTAGATATTAGGCATCATCAAATAAAATAATCAAAATGGTGGAGGGTGTCCCACATGGGGGAACCGATCGATTAGGGGGGGGGGGGGAGTTATAGTTAGATTGCAATGGAACTTGGTTAAGTGTCTAGTTTGTTTAGTTAGGAAAATAAATAGGTTATTAGTGTGTTATGTAATATAACGGGTGTTAGGGTGTTCGGGGACCCTAACTAGTTCAGAAAAGGATAAACAATGTTATTGACAATATTTTTATGTCCCGGGTAAAGTCCGGTTGTTCGGTTGTATACTGATCCGTTAAAGTGTCAAGTAAAGCTTTAAAGCGCTTTTTATAGTGTTTTTAGTGACACAATAAATTCCCGACACTTGGAAAGTGTCTAGTATTATTTTACCAAGTTTTTGCACTTTACTAGTTAAGTAAAATGCTGAATTTTGTAATAAAGTGCAGAATTTTGTAATTATCACATGTTTTAGGCACATCCGGTCATTATAAATTTCACCTAGTGACGCAGTTCTACAAACCTCATCTCCCTACACTCAATACTAGTGTAGTAATCTATTCCTGGCTCATACTGGCCTTAGAGACAATATCTGTCTAGGTGCTGGCAATGTCAGCATGTTTACTGGATTATCCGTATAGTGTGCCCACTGTGCTTTTGTGCATTAAGGTTGTCACTAATGTTTGTGTGTAAATAATAGAGTGACAATATAAATGTGATGCATGAGTATGTATGTATCAGAAATCAAGAAGCAGTTTAACCACAATTGTAAGCAAGCATAGTAATTAAGCATTAATCAAATATTAATTAATTCGTATGGATACCTGGTTTGGTAAGGGTTGTCAGATTCTCCCCCCGTTAAAGAAATTTCATCCCGAAATTTTAGGCTCTGCTTCTAGTTGCAGGGGTCTTAGGAAATAAATGGGGGTACTTATCCTTCATACGATCCCCACGCTCCCACGTGAATTCAGGCCCATGTCTTGCATTCTATCGAACCTTGATGAGCTTGACACTACTCCTACGTGTTTTGTTAATTTTCCAATCCGTAACTTCGACGGGTGTCACACCCCGACCACGTAGAACATACAAAACGTGGCGGAAATGTCGGGGAGTGTTGTAACAGAATTAATTGTTTCAAATCCATGGCAATTGAAGTTTCGTTTTATTAATCAAACATGAAAGTTACATTGTTTTAAACAAGAAACAAAGAGTATATAACAAAAATTAACTAGTTCTTGTCTCGTTTTAAGTCACTAAGGCACAGGTCCGCCTAAGTATGTCTTGATAAGTCCTACGCATCATCTCCTGAAAACACATGTGAAAATAGGTACGTCAGCATAAAAATGCCTGTGAGATACATAGGTTTTGTGAAAACAGGATTCATGACTTATGTTTGAGAAAATGTTTAGTCATGAACCTTGTAATTTGCTTTGTTTTGTAAATTGTTTGAAAACAATAAGATCAGATGATATGTATAGATAAGTGTAAGGTTAAATGAATAACCAAATAAAATGAGTTTGTATAAGATAAGTTGTTTGTAAAACAATGTCTTGTGAAAAGTATGTTATTTGTATAAAATGTTATATGTCTCAAATTGAAATGATTCAAATAATGCTACGATATGTAATACCATACAAACACTTATATATAGGAAGTACCAGCGGCGTATCCACCATGTTTGTATCATATTACACACGCCTCGTTACTTAAGTCACTTAAACAAACCACCAATGTAATAAGTCTATGTTTAAACCAATTGTCAAAAGTCCTTGTATAAATCATCATATCAAATGTTAATAGTCCAAAAGTAGTCAAGTAATGTGTAAAAAATGTTATGTATTGTAAGTAAAGTATTGTCACATAATCCAAATGTAGAAATGTACAAAACAAAGTATTTTGAATATATCAAAAAGTTATGTTTTGCAAAGTAATGCATGCTATACTGATATAAACATTTATGCGGTATTGTGAAAATTCATACCAAAATGTAAGCATAAAATGTAATGTAAAATAATGTACTAAGTACACACACAATGGGCATACATAGCATAGAATGTAATGTAAAATAATGTACTAAGTACGCACACAATGGGCATACATAGCATAGAATGTAATGTAAAATAATGTACTAAGTATGCTAAGTTAACATACAAAGCAGAAAAGTCATGTAAATCAATGTGCTAGCATGCTATCAGTCAACATACATAGCAGAAATGTAATGTAAAACAACTGTACTATAAATGTACTAATGAACATAGCAAGTATATGATGTGAAAACAGGAAAGCACGAAAGTAACAAGTAAGCACATGTGTTCCACCCTAAAACAGATTGAAAACAGTAAAAGAGGGGTTCTATGTACTCACTTGAGATTGCTCAGAAGTCCTAAGGTAACCACCAAGCAATGCTAGAGATCACGGAATCAAACGACACCTAATATAGGTAACTATGTTAATAAACCGGACCTATATCGGAGGATCGGATAGAATGAGGGTTCGTAAACCAAACGAGTATGGAGACTCGTGTAATATGGTTTAACAAAGCCTACATACTAAATGAAACCTAACATAAGTGCTTACGACCCATTACGACCCGTTTAGGTAGCTTATGCTACTTTAACGCGTCGTTCGCGTGAAACGCGTTCGGACCGCCTAACTAGTCCTATGACAAGTGTTATATGCCTAAACATGTTACATAATCAGTTATGTGACAAAAGTTTAGGTTACATATGCTTAATTACCAATTAGACATGAAAAGGGTATTCTGGTAATTTACCTAAGGCATATAAACTACCTATCATACAACTACTCAAACGATGTGACCATAGGGTATAACCTCGGAAGGTTATTCCCTACCTACTATGGTCACCTAATGTATTTGGTCGGATCTTAAAGATCGACCAAATGGGTCGGGTTCGAAGGTATAAGCGATTTATTAGATCGCTTACCCTTACGACCCTAGACAACGTGGTAATTAGTAGGCATAGTCCCAAGGGACTATAACCATCGTGATTACAATCACGTTGCGAAGTTCAAACGAACTTCGCATTGACCATAAACTGGTCAACGCAGAAAGTCAAACAAAGTTTGACTTTCGGACTCGAAAAGCAATAAAAGAACGAAAGAATACTTACGAAGGGTCCCCGAATGCTAACCTCGATCCAAGTAGCTCAGGTATGAAACAATGGTTTCAACTTAGAGCTTCTCAAATCAAGATTCTAGTGGGTTTTGCAAGAAGTGGGGTGGGGTATTTATAGTTTTCGGGTAACCGTTAAGATAGTTTCTCGAATATCATGATCGAATCTAAGGCGTACACTTGTTGGAATGTTATGGTGCCTCAATTTGCTCACCACCATAAGAAATCAACATGTGGAAAGGGATTTGGGAGTGCAAAACAACTGCAAACAGGTTGTTAAACATTGAATATCGTGGGGTGGGGTATTTATAGTTTTCGGGTAACCGTTAAGATCATTTCTCGAATATCGTGATCGAATCTAAGGCGTACACTTGTTGGAATGTTATGGTGCCTCAATTTGCTCACCACCATAAGAAATCAACATGTGGAAAGGGATTTGGGAGTGCAAAACAGCTGCAAACAGGCTGTTAAACATTGAATCTGGTCTGGGAGGCTGACGAGGGCCGCGTAAGGATACACACAAACCTTACGCGGGCCGCATGGCCATGTCTGATCAGAATCAAGTTTCAGAAATGACAGTTTTGGTCCCTGTTGGTGTGTACAGCCATTTCTGACACGTTTAAGGCCCGTTAAGCCAACGTTAAGGCCCTAAGATGATGCCTAAACATTGTGGACATGAAACATGCTCAAAAATATGTCGGATGTTGGTTCGTTTGGTCGTACGAACGCGATGTTCGCTTAATTACGACGGAATGCGCATAAGCGCGAAAAACGATCCAAATGACGTGACGAATGGATTTTTCTTATGCCAAACACTAAAATAAAATATTTTAGTTCTTACATAAATTTTTGGATGTCCGGATGTATTTAGAACGTAAGTTATGCGCGAAAATGCAAACTTGTGCACTTTTTGACGCTTTTAGTCCCTGAATGGCCCAAAAGTTTATTTTAGCACACCGAACACCTCAAAGCCTATTTCTAAGCTATGTAAAGGATATTTATGGTATGTTTAACTTATGGCCATGTTCCGGAATGTCTGTTACTGTTCAAATTGGCATACTTTCACTGTTTGTCAACTTTAGTCCCTGTAAGCGATTTAACTTGATTTTGCCATACCAAAGCCTTCAAAACTTATTTCTAAGTTATGTAAAGGTTATTTAAGGTATGCTAAGCCTATTTCACTATTCTGGAGTGTTCGTTGCATTAAACTGGTTATATTTACGCATCAGTGTGCGTATAACCTTCGAGAAAGCGATTTAAAGCTTGAAATTGAACAAGAATTGATATGTGCAAAAGATACACATATTTATACCGATCCCAAGTATGAAATACAATATTTCATTGGTTTGGCATTTGTTGGATGGTTGAAGTGACTCAGGTGTCACAGTCTCCCCTACTTTAGGAAATTTCGTCCCGAAATTTATTCGTAGGAGTCCATCTGTGACTTTGTGTCAAGTAACCACCAGATATACAAGGCATAATCCTGTCATTTCCTTAACAGGCAATCTTCAAAAACGAAAATGAACAGACGGAGTCATTTTTCTCAACGAGTATTCTTCAGAAACGGAAATGAAGGAATAAACAAACGGGGATTCATTTCCTCAACGGAAAATCTTCAGAAACGTAAAATGAACTTACGGAGTCATTTTCAACGGGTGCTTCATCAAAAATGGAAATGAAAAGGATAGACAAACGGATATTCATTTCCTCAACGGACAATCTTCAGAAACGAAAATGAACAAACGGAGTCATTTTCAACGGGTGCTTCCTCAGAAATGGAAATGAAAAGGATAGACAAACGGATATTCATTTCCTCAACGGACAATCTTCAGAAACGAAAATGAACAAACAGAGTCATTTTCAACGGGTGCTTCCTCAGAAATGGAAATGAAAAGGATAGACAAACGGATATTCATTTCCTCAACGGACAATCTTCAGAAACGAAAATGAACAAACGGAGTCATTTTCAACGGGTGCTTCCTCAGAAACGGAAATGAAAAGGATAGACAAACGGATATTCATTTCCTCAACGGACAATCTTCAGAAACGAAAATGAACAAACGGAGTCATTTTCAACGGGTGCTTACTCAGAAACGGAAATGAATAGAGTTAACTTCTAGGCACATGACAAAGCTCGCTGTGGTTTCTGTGCACTAAATTCCATAATTATGTATGCATCCATCATTATGTAATTCCTTGCACAGTCCGCACAGTTTGTTTTGTAATGTTTAGGGGAGGAAAATCAAATCGGTGATGAGGGTGACTAGACTACCATAGGGTCCTTTTAATTAGATCGACAGATGATCGTATTAATTAGGCTACCAAGGAATCCTTTCAGCTATATCATCACATGATGTTCCTAACCAGATTTTTGGATCAATTTGTTTAACTAGACCACTCAAGGGGTCTAATTATGGAGTAGTACTTTAAAATCCAAGGGACTTAACTACTACGTAGTAGTCCATTAAGGATTTTATGTAGTACCTTTGGGTATCCTACTACGAATCCCTCATATGAAGATACGAAAGGTTCTACGAGGATTTGGATAACATAAATTGGATCACACAAAAACATAAAAGGGAACACATAAGCACTTAATCACATAATTGTTTTCTTGGTTATTAATTGTTATTAACTTGTTATTGATTACGCCTTGTACTTCGTTTCTCTTGGAAGAAACGGGTACTTAGGATTTTCGTGGAAAACGCAAGAGATCAAAAAGTGGAAGAAAGTTTGGGGGTAGTCTGTTCTTCAAGGAATACGGTTCCTTGATTGTCGGTATTGTAGGAGATATGTTGTTTATACATACAACCACATAATTACATTGCAATGTAAATAAAAGATTTATTTATAAACAATGATAACAACTGTTTCATGGACCTTAACAACAAAAGAAAATAATACATAAGACGTGATTATTTCTAAACGATGTTGTCTTCTGGTCAGTCAGATGCTCATCCCTGTGCTGGATTTGCATTAGCAAGCTTTGGGCAATTTCTTCGGAAATGACCCATCTCGCCACAGTTGAAGCAAGAACCTGGTAGAAAACGACCCTGAGCAGGATTGTTGCCAGCTTGATTTGGTGCAGCTGCAGCTGGGCAGACTCTTGCTGTATGGCCTATTAGTCCACAAGTTTGGCATTTGCGGCACTTTACATTGGCATGATGATGGAGGCTACATTGGTTGCACAAGGGTGCAGTTCCATTGTATAGCTTCCTAGCAGGGGGTTGAGCTGGTTGGTTGGGGACTGCTTGACCATTATGAGCGACCAAGGCAAAGTTCTGAGAAGACTTTTGCTTCTTTGACTTCTTAGGGGATCCAGTCTGTTCATCCATGGTCTTTGATTCCTCGATTTGTTTCGATTCCTCAACCGGTTTCTTGTCACCGTTTCGGAAAAGCTTACGTTTCCTGATCTGAGATTCAGTCAAGGTTGCAGCTAGCTCAATGGCCTGCCTAACCGTAGTGGGGTTACTACCAGTAACAATGTCCTGAACTGAGTCAGGGAGACCATCAATGTATTTCTCGATCGCCTTATCCAAAGGCGTAACCATGGTAGGACACAACAGGCTCAGCTCCTCATATCGATCAGTGTATGCTCGATGTTCACCGCTGTCTTGCTTAAGATCGTCGAATTCCCTTTCCAAGGCCCTGATCTCGTGACGAGGACAGAATTCCTTCATCATTAGTGCTCTAAGTTCTTCCCACGTTTGAGGCAGTGCCACTTCGGCACCCCTATCTCTCACCACACCGTTCCACCACGTCAAAGCTCGTTTCTCAAAGACACTAGATGCAAAATCTACCTTTCGCTCGTTTGGACATTAAACATGCCTGAAGGTGCTATCTAGACTCTCGAACCATTCCAGAAGTGCAGTCGCTCCTTGAGACCCAGAAAACTTTGATGGCTTAGCTGAGTTGAACGTCTTGAAGTTGCAGAGGGCATTATTGTTGTTGAGAGCTTGGTGACATTGGGCAACAATGTTCGGGATTGCAGCAGTTATTTGTTGTGTAATGACAGCTGCCAGATCTTCAATAGATACCGGATTTTCGCGTCGTGGAGGCATTCTAAAAGGGAAAACATGAAATGAAACGAGTGAGAGAATTAGATGAAAAGAATGAGATGAACAAATCTGAGGAAAGCAAGGATAGTGGTCATTTGTTTGTTACTACAAAGCAACAAACGACCCCGGTGATTAATCAAAGTAAATAGGTCAAAAATAATGTATCGCGAACACATGCTCGCCTATAAGTGAACACTCATCCCAAGAATTCCCAGGTAAGCACAACTGGTCTCGCGTCTGATTAGATATATACGAAGTGCTTGCCTAGACAGAAAACCCAGAATACAGGCATTCACCCTTCCAGTTTGCACGTGTTCACATTATTTAAAACCCAAAACCTTGATGAGATTTTGAAAACTCAAAAGGGGTTCAAATCCTTACAATAGAGGGTTCAAAACCTAGTAATCAATCATCCTAGAACAGATGATTAGTTTTCAAAGCGGTTTTGAAATTTATGTTCTTGTTGTGGTCGTCGCCTAAGGATAGGTGACGGTATTGTTTTATGACTAAACGCAAGTAAACTCGCGTTAGGGTCCTAAGAAGGTTATAGACTAGGTCAAGGCATAACTAACAACCTAATTCCCTATAACCATTGGCTCTGATACCATCTTTTCTGTCACACCCCGACCACGTAGAACATACAAAACGTGGCGGAAACGTCGGGGAGTGTTGTAACAGAATTAATTGTTTCAAATCCATGGCAATTGAAGTTTCATTTTATTAATCAAACATGAAAGTTACATTGTTTTAAACAAGAAACAAAGAGTATATAACAAAAATTAACTAGTTCTTGTCTCGTTTTTAGTCACTAAGGCACAGGTCCGCCTAAGTATGTCTTGATAAGTCCTACGCATCATCTCCTGAAAACACATGTGAAAATAGGTACGTCAGCATAAAAATGCCTGTGAGATACATAGGTTTTGTGAAAACAGAATTCATGACTTATGTTTGAGAAAATGTTTAGTCATGAACCTTGTAATTTGCTTTGTTTTGTAAATTGTTTGAAAACAATAAGATCAGATGATATGTATAGATAAGTGTAAGGTTAAATGAATAACCAAATAAAATGAGTTTGTATAAGATAAGTTGTTTGTAAAACAATGTCTTGTGAAAAGTATGTTATTTGTATAAAATGTTATATGTCTCAAATTGAAATGATTCAAATAATGCTACGATATGTAATACCATACAAACACTTATATATAGGAAGTACCAGCGGCGTATCCACCATGTTTGTATCATATTACACACGCCTCGTTACATAAGTCGCTTAAACAAACCACCAATGTAATAAGTCTATGTTTAAACTAATTGTCAAAAGTCCTTGTATAAATCATATCAAATGTTAATAGTCCAAAAGTAGTCAAGTAATGTGTAACAAATGTTATGTATTGTAAGTAAAGTATTGTCACATAATCCAAATGTAGAAATGTACAAAACAAAGTATTTTGAATATATCAAAAAGTTATGTTTTGCAAAGTAATGCATGCTATACTGATATAAACATTTATGCGGTATTGTGAAAATTCATACCAAAATGTAAGCATAAAATGTTATGTAAAATAATGTACTAAGTACGCACACAATGGGCATACATAGCATAGAATGTAATGTAAAATAATGTACTAAGTACGCACACAATGGGCATACATAGCATAGAATGTAATGTAAAATAATGTACTAAGTACGCACACAATGGGCATACATAGCATAGAATGTAATGTAAAATAATGTACTAAGTACGCACATAAGTATGCACACAATGGGCATACATAGCATAGAATGTAATGTAAAATAATGTACTAAGTATGCTAAGTTAACATACAAAGCAGAAAAGTCATGTAAATCAATGTGCTAGCATGCTATCAGCCAACATACATAGCAGAAATGTAATGTAAAACAACTGTACTATAAATGTACTAATGAACATAGCAAGTATATGATGTGAAAACAGGAAAGCACGAAAGTAACAAGTAAGCACATGTGTTCCACCCCAAAACAGTTTGAAAACAGTAAAAGAGGGGTTCTATGTACTCACTTGAGATTGCTCAGAAGTCCTGAGGTAACCACCAAGCAATGCTAGAGATCACGGAATCAAACGGCACGTAATATAGGTAACTATGTTAATAAACCGGACCTATATCGGAGGATCGGATAGAATGAGGGTTCGTAAACCAAACGAGTATGGAGACTCGTGTAATATGGTTTAACAAAGCCTACATACTAAATGAAACCTAACATAAGTGCTTACGACCCATTACGACCCGTTTAGGTAGCTTATGCTACTTTAACGCGTCGTTCGCGTGAAACGCGTTCGGACCGCCTAACTAGTCCTATGACAAGTGTTATATGCCTAAACATGTTACATAATCAGTTATGTGACAAAAGTTTAGGTTACATATGCTTAATTACCAATTAGACATGAAAAGGGTATTCTGGTAATTTACCTAAGGCATATAAACTACCTATCATACAACTACTCAAACGATGCGACCATAGGGTATAACATCGGAAGGTTATTCCCTACCTACTATGGTCACCTAAAGTATTTGGTCGGATCTTAAAGATCGACCAAATGGGTCAGGTTCGAAGGTATAAGCGATTTATTACATCGCTTACCCTTACGACCCTAGACAACGTGGTAATCAGTAGGCATAGTCCCAAGGGACTATAACCATAGTGATTACAATCACGTTGCGAAGTTCAAACGAACTTCGCATTGACCATAAACTGGTCAACGCAGAAAGTCAAACAAAGTTTGACTTTCGGACTCGAAAAGCAATAAAAGAACGAAAGAATACTTACGAAGGGTCCCCGAATGCTAACCTCGATCCAAGTAGCTCAGGTATGAAACAATGGTTTCAACTTAGAGCTTCTCAAATCAAGATTCTAGTGGCTTTTGCAAGAGTGGGGTGGGGTATTTATAGTTTTCGGGTAACCGTTAAGATCATTTCTCGAATATCGTGATCGAATCTAAGGCGTACACTTGTTGGAATGTTATGGTGCCTCAATTTGCTCACCACCATAAGAAATCAACATGTGGAAAGGGATTTGGGAGTGCAAAACAGCTGCAAACAGGCTGTTAAACATTGAATCTGGTCTGGGAGGCTGACGCGGGCCGCGTAAGGATACACACAAACCTTACGCGGGCCGCATGGCCATGTCTGATCAGAATCAAGTTTCAGAAATGACAGTTTTGGTCCCTGTTGGTGTGTACAGCCATTTCTGACACGTTTAAGGCCCGTTAAGCCAACGTTAAGGCCCTAAGATGATGCCTAAACATTGTGGACATGAAACATGCTCAAAAATATGTCGGATGTTGGTTTGTTTGGTCGTACGAACGCGATGTTCGCTTAATTACGACGGAATGCGCATAAGCGTGAAAAACAATCCAAATGACGTGACGAATGGATTTTTCTTATGCCAAACACTAAAATAAAATATTTTAGTGCTTACATAAATTTTTGGATGTCCGGATGTATTCAGAACGTAAGTTATGCGCGAAAATGCAAACTTGTGCACTTTTTGACGCTTTTAGTCCCTGAATGGCCCAAAAGTTTATTTTAGCACACCGAACCCCTCAAAGCCTATTTCTAAGCTATGTAACGGATATTTATGGTATGTTTAACTTATGGCCATGTTCCGGAATGTCTGTTACTGTTCAAATTGGCATACTTTCGCAGTTTGTCAACTTTAGTCCCTGTAAGCGATTTAACTTGATTTTGCCATACCAAAGCCTTCAAAACTTATTTCTAAGTTATGTAAAGGTTATTTAAGGTATGCTAAGCCTATTTCACTATTCCGGAGTGTTCGTTGCATTAAACTGGTTATATTTACGCATCAGTGCGCGTATAACCTTCCAGAAAGCGATTTAAAGCTTGAAATTGAACAAGAATTGATATGTGCAAAAGATACACATATTTATACCGATCCCAAGTATGAAATACAATATTTCATTGGTTTGGTATTTGTTGGATGGTTGAAGTGACTCAGGTGTCACAACGGGTTCTTCGGTAAAGTGGAGCGTGTCGTCGATATGAACTTCGTCGGCAGGAATGATCACTGTCTCTTGTGTTGGACTTTTCCTTAAATTTGATACATGGAATGTATCGTGAACACCAATGAGTTCAGCAGGTAGGTCCAATTTGTAGGCTACAAGCCCAATCCTTTGCAGGATTCTGAAAGGGCCAATGTAACGCGGATTCAGCTTCCCACGCTTTCCAAAGCGTGCCACACCCTTCCAGGGTGAAACCTTCAATAAAACCATATCCCCAACTTGAAACTCCAAAGGTTTCCTCTTTGGATTTGTATAGGCTTTCTGTCTGTCGCGAGCCGCCTCGATGCGCTTTCGAATTTGTGCGATCTTGTCTGTCGTCTCTTGGACTATTTCAGGACCCACGAGTTGTCTATCACCAGAATCAGCCCAGCATAAGGGTGATCGACATTTGCATCCATAAAGCGCTTCAAATGGCACAGCTCCAATACTTGTGTGGTAGCTGTTGTTGTATGAAAACTCGACCAATGGTAAATGATTATCCCAGCTACCACCTAGATCCATTACACATGCTCTCAGCATATCCTCCAATGTCTGAGTAGTTCGTTCACTTTGGCCATCAGTTTGCGGGTGAAATGCAGTACTTAGATTCAATTGTGAGCCAAAAGCTTCTTGGAAGGATTGCCAAATCCTTGATACAAATCTCCCATCTCTATCAGAGATAATCGAGAGAGGCACTCCATGGCGTGCAATAATCTCTCGCATGTATATTTCCGCAAGTTTGCTCGTATTATCTTTCTCTTTGATCGGCAAGAAATGTGCGGACTTGGTCAGACGGTCAACTATTATCCAAATAGTGTCATGACCTCTAGGCGTCTTTGGCAACTTAGTTATGAAGTCCATTGAAATCTGTTCCCATTTCCATTTGGGAATCTCAGGTTGCTGCAAAAGTCCTGAAGGCTTCTAGTATTCAGCTTTCACCTTGGTGCACGTTAAACACTTGCTAACATAAACAGCCACATCGCCTTTCATCCTAGGCCACCAATAATAATCCTTAAGATCTTGGTACATCTTATCCGCTCCTGGGTGGATAGAGTACCGTGATTTGTGAGCTTCATCAAAAATAACTTTCCTTAATCCACCAAACAGAGGAACCCAAATCCATTTCATGAAGCATAAAGTTCCTTCCTCGTTTGGCACCAACTGCTTCTCCATCCCATGGAGATACTCATCTTCAATGTTCCTTTCTTTCAAAGCTTCTCTTTGCGCAGCACGAATGCGCAAAGAGAGATCTGTCTGGACAATCATCTCCAAAGCCCTAACCCTTATGGGCTTAATCCTTTCTTTTCGACTCAGGGCATCAGCGACCACGTTCGCTTTCCCTGGGTGATACTTGATCTCGCAATCATAATCATTCAAAAGCTCTACCCAGCGTCTTTGTCTCATGTTAAGCTCTTTCTGGTTGAATATGTGTTGTAAGCTTTTGTGATCCGTGAAAATTGTACACCGCGTACCATACAAATAATGTCGCCAGATCTTTAATGCAAATACCACTGCGCCTAATTCCAAGTCGTGCGTGGTATAGTTCCTTTCATGAACCTTCAACTGGCGTGACGCGTAAGCTATAACCTTCTGGCGTTGCATCAGCACGCAACCCAAACCTTGACGCGAGGCGTCACAATACACCACGAAGTCATTCGTTCCTTTGGGTAGCGATAAAATCGGTGCGTCAGAAGGCTTGTTCTTTAACAATTGAAATGCTTCTTCTTGTTTGTCACTCCAAACAAACTTCTTGTCTTTCTGTGTGAGCGCGGTCAGAGGTTGAGCGATTTTAGAGAAATCCTCAATGAATCTTCGATAATAACCAGCCAAGCCTAAGAACTGTCGAATCTCGGTTGGCGTCTTTGGAGTCTCCCAACTCTTGATCGCCTCGATCTTTGTGGGATCAACATGGATTCCATTTCCATTAACCACATGTCCAAGAAACTGGACTTCGCGCAGCCAGAACTCGCACTTCGAGAACTTGGCGTATAATTTCTCCTTCTTGAGTAGCTCTAGAATAGCTCTTAAGTGTTGTTCGTGCTCTTCCTTTGTCTTCGAGTAAATCAGAATGTCGTCAATAAACACAATTACAAACTTATCCAAGTACGGCTTGCAGACTTAGTTCATTAGGTCCATGAAAACTGCAGGTGCGTTCGTCAACCCAAATGGCATAACTAGGAACTCATAGTATCCATAACGAGTCCTAAAGGCCGTCTTCGGGATACTTTCCTCCTGTATCCTAAGTTGATGGTATCCGGATCGAAGATCAATCTTTGAATAAAAGCTTGAGCCTTGCAACTGGTCAAAAAGATCATCAATCCTTGGCAAATGATATATGTTCTTGATAGTCAACTTATTAAGTTCACGGTAGTCTATGCACATATGGAAACTACCGTGCTTCTTTTTAACAAACAGAACCGGAGCTCCCCAAGGTGAGAAGCTTGGTCTGATGAATCCTTTATCTAACAGCTCCTGGAATTGTGTCGACAACTCCTGCATCTCCGAAGGCGCAAGTCTGTAGGGTGCCTTGGCTACAGGCGCGGCACCTGGAACCAAGTCAATGTGGAACTCGACTTGCCTTTGAGGCGGTAATCCTGGCAAGTCTTCTGGAAAGACTTCCGGATATTCCTTGACGACTGGAATGTCTTCGATCTTTGGCTCAGCAGCTTCCTTATCCATGATGTGTGCCAAGAATGCAACACTCCCCTTCTTCAAGCACTTTCTAGCTTTCAAACAACTAATAATCCTCAGCGGCGTATTATGCTTCTCTCTGTGCACTACGATTGTTTCTTCATCCGTCACAGGGATACGAATGGTCTTCTCATGGCAAACAATCTCAGCCTTGTTGCTGGACAACCAATCCATTCCCACTACCACATCAAAGCTTCCCAACTCGACAGGTAGCAGGTCTAGCGTAAACTCGTGTCCTCCCAATTCGGTCACGCATCCTCTTATAACTTCACCCATTTCAACTAGTTTCCCATTCGCCAATTGGATCGAGTACGGAATATCTAATTTACTAGCGGCTAACCCAAGCATATTCTTAAATTCTAATGACACGAAGCTATAATCGGCACCAGTATCAAACAAAACGGATGCAAAGCGTTGGTTTATAGGGAACGTACCAGTAACAACATTGGGATCCTGGCGCGCTTCCCTCGCCTCAATGTTAAACACTTTTATGCGGGCTTGATTCAATCCTGGGCAGTCCCTCTTAAAGTGCCCAATGTCACCGCAGTTAAAACAACCCAATTTTT
The DNA here is from genome assembly GCA_030545235.1 of Helianthus tuberosus. Taxonomy (NCBI): domain Eukaryota; kingdom Viridiplantae; phylum Streptophyta; class Magnoliopsida; order Asterales; family Asteraceae; genus Helianthus; species Helianthus tuberosus. The sequence continues at coordinate 113,465,262 of CM060424.1, read as the reverse complement.
GACCATTACCTCCTCCGTTCCCCGCTTGATTGTTGTTTTGATTTCGATTCGCGTCCCCAGCTTGATTTGCATTGTTCCCTCGATTTCCATTGCCTCCATTATTCCCTTGTGGACGATTTCCATTACCATCACGATTATTGTTCCTACTACCAAAACCTCCTTGGCCTCCCCGGCCAGCACTAGCCCAGCAAGAATCCTTCAAGTGACCGACTTTCCCACAAGCTTCACATATTTTTGGCCCACATCGTCCAGAATGATGACGCTGGTAGGTGTTACACTTGGGTAGTGAACCCATATAACCTTTCCCTTTCTTTCCAATACCGGTTGCAGCTTGGACCGGTGTGCTTGACTCGCCTTTCTTGCCAACACTGCTTGTACCCTGCTTGAAGTTTGAAAACTTTCGCCTGTTTTCACCAGACGACTCAGCATGTGTTTCTTTCTTCTTTGGTTCAACATTCGAAAACTTTTTTAAGCGAATGGCCTCCTCAGTAAGCGCCACGCTAAGATCAATCGCTTCAGTGATCGTGGCAGGTTTGGATGTGGTGACCATGCTCATTATTTGGGGAGCCAATCCCCAGATGAACCTTTCAATCCGCTTAAAATCTGGTGTGACCATGTACGGCACAACGTGAGATAAGTCATGGAATCTTTGAACGTACTCCGCAATCTTGGGACCATCCATCCTTAAATGCCAGAACTCAGTCTCCAACCTTTGTATCTCAGCACAAGAGCAATACTTCCTTCGCATTAACTCTTTTAACTCAGCCCAGGTCAATGCGTAAGCAGCAGCTTCACCAAGAGTTTGCACTTGTAAGTTCCACCAGGATAGGGCTCCGTCCAGGAATAGCCCTGAGATGTAAGTCACTTGTTGATCTGGAGCACATTTGCTCATTCTTAAGGCAGACTCAGTCTTCTCGGCCCATTTTACAAAAGCAACAGCACCTCCGGTGCCGTCGAAGTTTACGGGCTTACAGTCTAGGAACTGCTTGTAAGTGCACCCTGCACATACGTTAGAATATACAAATGGTATTAGCGTGCGTGCTATAAATATCCAAATGTATTGTAGTATGTCTAAACGACTTAACATTACCATGTGGTGGGTTGTTATTGCCGTTATTGTTCGAATTACTTCCGCTTGTTCCTCCTTGTGAGGCTGCATACTGCGCAATGGCGGAAGCAATGATTCCTTGAAGTTCTGCCTCGTTGGCAGGCATATCCGTTTGGCGTCTTGGAGGCATCTTCTAAAAGATGTTTCACGTAGGTCAGGTCATAGTAAGTAAAGTGTACGTATGTATTCAACAATATCAACACATAATATCTCATGTTATAAATAAATCATCCACATAACATCTCATGTTATAGAACATAAATAATCAATAATCAACCCAACATATAATGAGAATACTGCGATTGCGCTGTCATAAATCAAGACCACAATGTAAGGTTTACAAGTTCATAACTGTATCATACATCATCAGTGACTAAGGGCCACATCGCCCTAGTCCAAACTATCTAGTCAGTGACAACAACAACAAATATACAAATCATCAAAAGTCACAATCATCAAAATGTGGTCTCCAAAAGCTGTGTAGTCTGCACATTCGCGGTCATCTCACCCAAAAGTCTACCTGCGTCGAATCAAAAAGGCCTATGCTGATGGCGGTGGAGGAGGGGGAAAACGAGAAAAGAGTAAACGTCGCATATGAAGCCAGTCCTCCTCCATAGCGCGATGAGCGCGCAGTAAGTATGCTATCTGCTGCTCGGGAGTCCAAAAACGAGCGGCAGAATCAGGTGAAAGCAGACGAGGAGGGTGTGATACTGCAGGTGGGGTCTGGCAATGGCACGATGGTCGCTGAGCTCTCTCTAGCTCCTGTACGCGACGGGTCAGCGCCTCCTGCTGTATCATGAAAGATGTGAGAATATCCTCTGTAGAAGACCCAATGTGATATGGGTGATACGGATCCGATGGTTGCATAATGAGGGGCGTAGTCCAGAGGAATGGCTCACAAGATGAAGCGAAGGATGGTACAGTAAATGGTGCAACAGTGGGAATAACAGTAGGATGAGAACTCTGGGGCATGAACTGGCTGCCTCCTGCCATGAAAGGTGTATAACCAAACGGAGGAAGTGATGAACCCTCCCCAGGACGTGGTGGAGGTATGTCCTGGAGATAGGTGATCTGAAGATCTGTGCGGTGAACAACTGTGGTATGTGGGGGAATCAAGGGAGCATCAATGGGAGCTGAAACAGGGGCTGAAATGGGGGCTACAGGTGGTGTAACTGGTATCACGAAAGGTGGGTAATCATCATCATCATCTATCCACCCGTTGCGGGTGTGAGCGTATCGTGGATCAATATGTGTCGCAAAAGGTGCACAGTCGAACATCACTGGCATAGGATCAGGAAGTGGGGCGACAACAGGATCCTCTAACAAATGTGGAGCATCAACATGAGCATCGACAGCATGATCATCCACCAACGGCGGAGCAACAACAGGATGATCATCAACAGGTATATCATCAATAAAAGGGGCAACAGCAGGTGCATCGGCATGAACAGGGTCATGCTTTAATGTCAGGTCAGGAGCGACAACTGGCTCAGGGGCCACGGCAGGCTCCGGATCAACAAACTCCATATCAAAATCAGCTGGATCAGCAAACAAAGGATCGACAAGGGCTACAGGATCCTCCAGGGGCTGGTCTAAGTGAATGAACTCAATATCCTGGTCAGGATCAAAACCAGGTGGAAAAACAGGATCATCATCAACATCGTGATCAAACTCAAAGTCGTGTGCGGGTGCAGGTGCAGCTGATGACGCCATGTCAGGGTCGGTGTCATGTGAGTGGTGTTGCACTCCCTGTGTGTGTGAAGGTGCGGACGCCACAGACTCAAAGGAGTCTGGAACAGGTGAATGAACGGTAGCCTCCTCTGCAGGAGCATCAGCAAGCAGTAGGATATCACCGGCAACAATATGGCCTCTCCCTCAAGTGGGTCCTCCTCTAATAGGTCGACATCGTCGTCAGAGACAATGTCGAGGGGCATATCAACAATGGGATAAGCGGCAAGGGGCACAGGAGCATGGATCACCGCGAGTGGCAAATCCCCAACAAGATGGCCATCAGCAGGCTCTGCTACAACATCAGGCAGCGCAAAGGGCTGGAAGTCGTCATCGTCTGTGCTGGTAGTATCGGAAGTGTACACCTCGTGCTCCGATGAAACTATGTCGTCTGATACTATGGCCATGGGATCTGTAGTGTCCGACTCTCCAGTACCTGATGAAGGCATGACGTCTGTAACACAAACACACACATGCACAAATAATCAATCATATAATCAAATAAACATGTTAGTCACCAATAAGAAATCAAGTAATTCTCCTAGTCCCACTAGTCTAACCTCCCAGCCTCTCAGACTGAACCTCCTAGTCCCACTAGATTAACCTCCCAGCCTCCCAGACTGAACCCTCTAGTCCCACTAGACTAACCTCCCAGCCTCCCAGACTGAACCCTCTAGTCCCACTAGACTAACCTCCCAGCCTCCCAGACTGAACCCTCTAGTCCCACTAGACTACTCCCTCAGTCTCTCAGACTGAGCCATAACTTTTAAAAAGAATGCTTATACTTTTGTTTGTAAAAATATTTTGCACTCTGGATCTGGTCGTAGTGTATGCAATGTAAAAATGTTTTCGTGAGAGCCCTAGTGATCATAGTCTAGACTCGAGAAGGAATCCTAGTTCGTTATGATCAAGGCTCTGATACCAAGCTGTCACACCCTGGCTTTGCGGAAGCGTGGGTTTATTTGGTGTGACTTCTTAATACCATAGCTTAATCACAACAAAGCTATATGAAAGTAAAACCATGATGATCATCCATTACTTCAAGTTTTAAAAACAAAATACCACAACATTGTTTTAAAGCGTTGACACATGCATCGAGTTTACAACATAACTAAATAAAATCTTGTTCGAAAGACACAACCACAGACATGAAATAAACACAGCTTAAGATTTGTGACTCGTCCAGGTAGAAGCCACAACCTCTAAACTTGGATGACATCACCCTTCTTACGCAGCTTGAAAACATAGCATACCTCGCCAGATCCCTAATTCCCTGAAATACATGTAAGTTGAAAAATCAACAAAAATGTTGAGCGAGTTCATGTGAAAGTGAGTATGTAAAACCTTTGTAAGTATAAAATCCCTGGTATGTAGCAAATAAGGAAATAAAGAGATCACCAATGGTTTGCAAGGCCATTGATATGTGTGAAGTGCAGTAGGAAGACTCAAACCTAGCAGATATTTGCGTCGGGTACAAAGTCACCTCGAGGTCCGTTCTGTTGTGCCTGGAGTTGGGCTCGCTACACCCAGATAGATCTACCGCTAATGACCCTCGGTCCTACAATGAAGATTAATGGCCTCCAGTTTCCGCCTACCCACTCACATGATCTAAGTAGTAACCCTCCTTACGCTAACCATACCATGTAAAAAGTATTCGTAATCATAGTAACATGTATTTCACCCCCGAAGTATAAAAACTGGAAACAGTTAAGAGAAAAGGGGGACATGAACTCACAGAAGTGCGTCTCGAAATAGTAAATCCTAAATCAACCTGCTACGTGACGACCTATACGTACTAACTTCTATTAGACGGACGGCCGTGCCTTGGCTTAAGGTTTAACGTTTTAGGGACATAGTTAGGCAACTATTTCATATTTCCACTTCTTAATTATTTTATAGTTATATTCCTTCCCAAGGATGGGGGTTTTAATACATGTGCATTTTTGTAATTCCAAAAATATATTTTTAAGTCTCACTTAATAGAGTATATTTTTATTCATTTGTCTAAAATATTCTATCTCCAAAATATACATATTTTTCCCAAAAATATTATATTTTATTCCATACGATTTCCAAAATAATACTTTTATCAAAATACGCATTTAAGAGTATTTTTCCGGTAATACATAAGTTACATTTTTAAAGTTCGTGTGGTAATAATAATACCGGTGTAACTTAAATGTTTATTTGTGAGGGCGTTGGTATTATTTTGGAGTCGTTACTTTTTAGTGTATACGAGTTATATTATTTTTACCCTAAAATAATATATGTGTAGTTCACAAAATAATCATAAAATCACACAAGCGTTTTACTATGAAATATATATTCCAAATATATATTTAACAAGTTTTATTTATGAAAATCCACCTCCGACTCTTGGTTATTTTGTAATAAAAATCATGGCGAAGTTTGTTTGAAAAACAAGTCAAAAATATATTTCTAAACACTTGTCATCAAAAATATTCTAAGTGTTATTTTCTGGAAAAATTTCGCCAGAGTTTCCTCTTTAACTGGAGGTGGCCACGCTTACTAGCGTATCATTTTCTTTTCAAAATTCAATCAACAATTTTCCAATCATCAATATACAATATTCAATCATCAGACTAGTAAAAAATAAGCATAAATCGCAAACACATGAACTTGTAAGTTGTGTAAAAGTATGTAGTAACTTTACAACTTCTAGTCTAAAAACTACGAAATTATTCCTTTGTTAAACCTTTTGTCACACAAGTGTTTACACACTTGTTAGTTTGCAAAAAAAAAAAAATGCTTTTAGTTGTGTAAGATCCGGCTTTTAAACAAGATTTGCATCTTACACTTGGTTCTTCGAAAATACCACTTGTAGATCTTTAGATCTACTAGTTTAAAACTCTATTTTACCAGAAAAATCACTTTTACACAGGTTCATGTTCATGTGTGGAAGGGTTCATTATCTTGCTACTTTTACACTTAACATATTGCTAGTTCATGTTCCATGAACATGATCTAGCATGGTTAGATGACAATCCGTTCCACTACTAGCCACTAACAACATAAAATAATCCTTTCTAAACAAGATTCACAAGTTTTACACCAATTGTTTCTCTTTAACCAACTAGTTCATCATACTTTCAAGTCTTTTAGTTTTGATCTTTAGTGTTCTTGATTTTTATTCGTTAAATATCTTATTAACCACTTTAATCATGAACAAGGAAGTGTTTAGAAGCACTTACAACTAGCTCGAGGCTAGGGAAGAATCAAAGCGAAAACAAGGTGGATAAAAGCAATGTAGAGAGGTTCTTGAGATTCCGAAAGCACCGAGCCTCCTTGTATGTCACCTTGAATCTTTGTGTGTATGAGAATGGCTTAAAAGAAGGTTGATGATAGTGATGGTGATGATGGTTGTGTTCGGCCGAAGGTAGCCAAGAGGGAAAGAGAGAGAGTTGGAGTGAGTTGGTGATTGTGAAAATGAAAGTGTTTATCTCTTAGGTTTACTTATAATCCCATTTCACTAATAACCATTGTATAAAGTGTCAACTAGATATTAGGCATCATCAAATAAAATAATCAAAAATGGTGGAGGGTGTCCCACATGGGGGAACCGATCGGTTAGGGGGGGGGGGGGTTATAGTTAGATTGCAATGGAACTTGGTTAAGTGTCTAGTTTGTTTAGTTAGGAAAATAAATAGGTTATTAGTGTGTTATGTAATATAACGGGTGTTAGGGTGTTCGGGGACACTAACTAGCTCAGAAAAGGATAAACAATGTTATTGACAATATTTTTATGTCCCGGGTAAAGTCCGGTTGTTCGGTTGGATACTGATCCGTTAAAGTGTCAAGTAAAGCTTTAAAGCGCTTTTTATAGTGTTTTTAGTGACACAATAAATTCCCGACACTTGGAAAGTGTCTAGTATTATTTTACCAAGTTTTTGCACTTTACTAGTTAAGTAAAATGCTGAATTTTGTAATAAAGTGCAGAATTTTGTAATTATCACATGTTTTAGGCACATCCGGTCATTATAAATTTCACCTAGTGACGCAGTTCTACAAACCTCATCTCCCTACACTCACTACTAGTGAAGTAATCTATTCCCGGCTCTTACTGGCCTTAGAGACAATATCTGTCTAGGTGCTGGCAATGTCAGCATGTTTACTGGGTTATCCGTATAGTGTGCCCACTGTGATTTTGTGCATCAAGGTTGTGACTAATGTTTGTGTGTAAATAATAGAGTGACAGTATAAATGTGATGCATGAGTATGTATGTATCAGAAATCAAGAAGCAGTTTAACCACAATTGTAAGCAAGCACAGTAATTAAGCATTAATCAAATATTAATTAATTCATACGGATACCTGGTTTGGTGAGGGTTGTCACACTCGATACAGACGGAAGCTACAGACATAATGCACTAACATGTTGATATAACAGGTGTCTTAACATCTGTTGGCTTCATGGTCTCAGGTGAGGAACTTTTGGGGATTTCAGAAGGTGGTGCAGTATGTTTGGAATGTGTGGAAGTGGGTTTGCCGACCTTTCTGGTAGTTCTTCTTCTTTTTGAAGTACCCTGCTCTTCCTTTGCCATCAGAACTTTCTTTTCTTCTACAAATCTTACAGAGCTCTTTCGTTCCATTCTCTTTTTTCCCTTAGCTTTTTCTTTAGCAAACAGGTTGAGATTCACATCAACCTTCTTTGAACCATCTGGTTTTGGAATCTCTACAACAGGTTTAACTTTTGGATCAGGCTCTAGATGTAAACCTTCCTTTCCTTTCTTTCCTTTCTCCCCCTTTTTGGCGTCATCAGTGTTTACATAGATAATTGTAGGAGGAGAAGTACCAGTGGTTTGGAGTAAATGAGCTTTTATTGCTTTAATGCCAGCTTGAGTATCCTTATACCTTGCATCCATCACATTTCTGAACATTTGTAGCTGAATTTCATGCCGGTGATAAGCATATTATCTTTGTTGATGAAGCACAGGTTGTAGGAGTTGCCATAGCTCATTTGTGGTGGGAGCAGATGATGAAGCAGTGGATTGAGCCTTTGAGGATTGTAACAATTGTTGCAGCGTATTTTTGATGTTTGCCACAGATGTTTCAATTTTGTTAACTCTCTCCATTAATTCTTGGTATCTTAAACCATCACCCAAGTTAATGGGATCATCTGATTTCCCACTAGCAATGGTTGTATCAGCAGTTGGACCAGGAGAAGTCTCCAATGGTTCATCCACTGATGCCCCTTGTTCTTGGTACTAGGGACTTCCCTCTGCATTAGATATCTTAGTAAATACACAAGTGGCTAATTGAAACACACTAGTGGATACCTTGATAGCATCAGCAGTGGTTGCCTTCAAGAGAGGCTTATTTATGTAACTACTGTCCAGGTGTAAATCAGTGGATTCAACACCTGTAGTAGCTGCTCCACTTGAACTACTGTCAGGAATTTCATGAAACTCCTCCAGTGTAACCTCCTCAACTGTTTGTGGGATAACTAATTGATTTGTTTCAGACACAGCCAATGTAGTGGTTGTACTCTCAGAAATGTGTTGGTGAGAGGGGTTGTTTTGTATCTGAAGCTCAATGGCATCAAACAGAGGTTTTATTGATGGTGGTATTTGTGAAGAAGGGATAGGAGTTGAAAGAGAATTTTCCCCAGGAGCAGGGCTATTGAACATATCTTGAAGTGAGGATAATGTATCATAGAGTGGTGTCCCTGTGCTTACAACTTGTTCCTTTTGTGCAGGAAGCAGGAGGAGTTGAGGTTCTAGGTGGAGATCTGACCAACTGTTGTGAGGAAGTAGCAACAGTGGTTGTTGGTGACTTTTATGTTGTCACAGGAGTTACTTCTGGGATCTCTTCTTCTAGAAGATCCTTTTGGGGGGTTTGGTGGGCTTTTTGGTATTTTTGGGTAGGGTTGGTGGGGGTTGCACAGCAGTGGTTTGGCTGCTGTGGTCACCAAGAGCAGTGGGCTCAATAGCAGAAACCTGAGGAGCAGATGTGGACTCATCCAAAGTTTGTTCAGGTTGCTCTATTTGTGTTTTTGAAGATTTTGACTCTGACAGGCTTGTAAAAGTTTCAGAAGAGAGGCTGTTTATTTGAAAAGGAGCACCTTGGACAAGCACTTGTGAATTGTCTTTTGGTACTTTTTGCTGTAAATAATAGGCCAAAAATCTTGGAAACAACAGAAATGGTTTCTTCTTATCTTTGATATTATTAACATTTTTAACCATATCATTGAAAATCTCTTGGGAGTAATTAAAATCTTTTTCAGCCATAATAGCATAGCCCAAGTATTGGATTTTCAATGGAATCTCATTGAAAGCTGTTGTTTTGTTTAAAACACAGATAAGCAGGGTATGGAATAAAAATTTCATTGGAGGTGGAAAATCTCCTTTTTGCAAAGTAGCTTTTGTCATCTGACCTTCATACCCTCTTTCGATCAAATCAGTTTGATACTCATCTTTAGGGAAAGAAGTTTTACCTGTGTGATCATTCATTTCAAAAACTTCTGAAATTTTTTGTGGTGTGATTGAACAAGAATTTCTCCTACTTTTGATGTGATAGCCCAAGGCTTTTTGTCTTGAACATCGATGATTGAGTGAAAATCTGTGTTTTTACTTGTTTTCTCAAGGGTACACAGATAGTTATAAGGGTTTTTGAGAACAAGAGCCATGGTGAGTTGGAGAGATTTGCGAGTTGGAGAAGAAGATGAATGGAAGAGATGGAAATCGCTTTTGAATGAATTTTGAATTCGATTCGGCAGTTAAACCTTTGATTGGGGTTTTAATCAGGGTTTTATAAAAGTGAAAAAGTGAATGCTGACATGGCAGCGGTTACAAAGATCTGACGGCTAAGAACTGTCCACGTGATAACCTTTGATGAATAATGGATGATAGATGTTTAAGAAACCACTACTGATCAATATTAGTAGTTTACAGTGGTGAAAATGAAAACAATGGCTGATTTTAACTATCAGTGGATAGCCATAAGTGATTAAAACACTGATATTTTGACAACAGTGATTAACAATGAAAATGAAGGAATAGAAGTTGTCTTTCAGCAGTCGAAAATTTTCAACAAATCAGATGTTTGAACCAAAATAGTGTTTATGACAGACTTTTAAAGATTAATGAAAATTTTCATTTTTAACTATTTTTAAGGATGGATTTTGATTTTCTGAAAACATTTTAATGCTTTTTATTAATAGAAAAACATGATTTTGCCTGTTATTCCATGTTAAGCATGCCAATTCTAGAGATCAAGCTTTCAAAGGTGGATGTGTCTAATGCTTTTGTTAGCACATCTGCCAGCTGATCCTTAGTATGAACACGAAGCATAGAAATCAAACCTTTTTCATAGCAATCCCTCACAAAGTGATTTCTGATATCAATGTGTTTGGTGGTTGAAAGTGAGACTGGATTTTTGATGATATTTTCTGTTGCTTGACTATCCAACATGAGGGGTGTCTTTAAAGCAGTGATACCAAAATCCAGCAATTGATTTTGAAGCCATAACAGTTGAGCTGTGTAGATTGCAGCAACAATATATTCTGCCTCAGCAGTGGATGTTGAAACAGCTGATTGCTTTTTGCTTTGCCAAGATACTAAGCAATCACCTAGAAATTCGCACCCTCCTAATGTGGACTTCCTTGTTGCATTGCATCCAGCAAAGTCACTATCTGAGAAACCTGAAAGCTTAACATTCCCATTAGCAGGGTACCAGATACCAAGTGTGGGAGCACTTTTTATGTTACTGAGTATCCTTTTCACAACTATGAGGTTAGACTTCCTAGGGGCTGATTGGGATCTTGCACAAACACATGTTGCAAACATGATGTCTGGCCTAGATGTAGTTAGGTACAATAAAGACCCAATCGTGCTTCTATATACGGTTTGATCAACCAAATCATCCTTTTCATCAGTCATGACTAGCTTGGTAGTTGCCATGGGTGTACTACATGGTTTACAATCATTCATCTCAAATTTGTTTAATAGTTCTTTAGCATATTTGCTTTGATGAATGAAAGTACCATTTTGCAGTTGCTTTACTTGGAGACCAAGAAAGCACTGTAGTTCACCCATTGCACTCATCTCAAACTCAACTGTCATGAGTTTTCTAAACTCTTCACACATTTTGTTACATGTGCTTCCAAAAATGATGTCATCCACATAAATCTGGATAATCATCAAATCTTTCCCTTTCCATTTTAAAAACAGTGTTTTGTCAATTTTGCCTCTTGTGAAGCCTATAGAGAGAAAAAGGTGGAAAGAGTTTCATACCAGGCTCTAGGTTCTTGTTTCAAGCCATACAAAGCTTTATTTAGCTTGTAGACATGATCTGGATTAAATGGATCCTCAAAACTAGGAGGTTGACAAACCATACCTCTTCTTGAATCTTACCATAGAGGAATGCACATTTGATATCCATTTGAAACACCTTTATGTTGTGGTTGACAGCAAAGGCCAGGAACAGTCTGATAGCTTCCAATCTTGCTACAGGGGCAAAAGTTTCATCATAGTCAATGCCCTCTTCCTGTCTGAAACCTTGAACCACAAGCCTTGCTTTATTCTTGACAATAATGCCTCTTTCATCAATTTTATTTTTGAAGACCCACTTTATGCCAATAGGACTCATACCCTCTGGTAGTGGTACAAGTTCCCATACTTGTTGTCTTTTAAACTGTTGGAGCTCTTCTTGCATAACTTCTACCCAACTGTTGTCTTTTAGTGCCTCTTGGTACTTGACTGGTTGATGAAGTGATAGAAAGCCAGCAAAAAGACAGATGTTTTGGGATTGACTTCTGGTGAGAACCCCTTCACTGATGTTTCCAATGATTTGATTTGGTGGATGAGACTTCAAGAAGAATAAATCTCCTTTGTATAGAACAATGGCATTTAAGGGTGAGGGCTGCAGATGTGAATCATCTGAGCTAACAACTATTGGTGACTTTGATGATCCAACAAGAGGTGGAGGGATAGGAGGAATTGTTGTGATAACATGTTGATTTTTATCCACTGTTTGTAGATTTTTATCAACAGTGTTTGAGGATGTGGAAGCAGAGGTTTGAGGACTACTTTGGTCAACAACTGTTGATGTAGCAGTGGATGAGCTTTGACAGCTGTTTTGAACATCTGCTGCTCTAGCAATGGATGTCAATTTCTGTTGTGGAATTATCACTTCATATCCATTATCTTGTGGAGGAGGTTGAGATGGACCTGCACTGTTAGTCTTGACAGAAACATTTTCAAATGAAAATTTATCAAGATCAAATAACTCAGCAGGGTTTACAGGGATTTTCAGTGAAGAAAGTTCATTGAACTTTACATTCAAAGTCTCTTCCACACACTTAGTCCTAGTGTTAAACAGTTTGTAGGCCTTAGCAGTGGTTAAGTATCCTAAATGATAACCACAATCTACTTTGGCTGCAAATTTTGAAATTGAGTCTTTCAAGTTTAAAATGAAACAAAGGCAGCCAAATACTTTAAAGTATGAGATCAGTGGTTTGATTTTATACAGAATTTCATAGGCAGTCTTTTGATGCCTGGGATTGATCAAAACTCTGTTCTGGACATAGCATGCAGTGTTTACAGCCTCTGCCCAGAAAGTTAATGGCAAACCTGAATCTGCAAGCATGGTTTTGGCAGCCTCAATCAGTGTCCTGTTCTTTCTTTCAACAACCCCAGTTTGTTCTGGTGTTCTTGGAATGTTGTACTGCCTTACAATTCCTTTTGACACACAAAACTCATCCAACTCCCTATTTCTAAATTCTGTGCCATTGTCACTCCTAAAGACTTTCACTGGTAAGTCAAATTGCTTTTCTACCTGTTTGTCAAAGTCTTGCAAAATGTCTGTAGTCTCATCTTTAGAATGTAAGAAATAATTCCATGTAAACCTAGAAAAGTCATCTACAATTACCAAACAATATCTTTTCTTTCTAAGGCTCATGACTTTTACTGGGCCAAACAGATCCATGTGCAGCATTTGCAAGCACTTGGTTGTTTTGGACTCTTCAATGGACTTAAATGAGCTTTTATGTTGTTTTCCTTTTAAACAAGAAACACAATGCTTAGGAAAGGTGAACAATTTTTGTGTAAGACCTCTTATAAGGTCTTGTTTTGACAAAGCAGTGATTGTCTTGAGATTTGTGTGCCCCAATCTTCTATTCCATAGTTCTGTCTCTTTGTTAGAGGCAGCTGAGAACATACAGGCTTCAGTCACAGGGCTCTCTTTTGACAAATCAACTACATAAACATTGCCACTTCTTTGAGCAACAAGTTGAGTTTTTCTAGTTTTTATTATTTCTTCAATCTTTTTGACCATTTCTGGTCCAACAATCTTACAACACTCCTTAGTAAAGAATGACCCATAACCTTTTTCACTCATTTGTGAGACACTAAGAAGGTTGAATTTTAAATTGTCAATCAGATTGACATTTTCAAACTTAACTTTTCCAAACTGAACTGTACAAGAACCCATCACCTTTCCTTTACTATTATTACCAAAGGATATATCACCCCCTCCATGAGTTTTGAATTCTTTGAGTAGGGCTTTACATCCAATCATGTGCCTGGAGCCTCCACTATCTACATACCAAAGACTATTTAAGCATGTAGAAGCTCCCTGCACATCAAGTAAATAATTAGTTCAGGAGGGTCTCCAAAGCCAATAAGGCTTTGGATGGGGTCACAACAGTGTCTGAGTTAAGTTCAGGAACATGGACAGTGGTTAGCTCAGGCGTTTTATAACAGGTGTTTGTACAGGCACAAATGATGGTTGTTTCTTGATTTGTGAATTTGATGAACTCATGAGTGTTTTTGAAGTGTACTCTTCCTTTTTTTACCTCAAAAGTTTTGAGGTACACACACTCCTGAGTAAGATGGTTTATTTTACCACAGATGGTGGAGCTTTTTGAAGACACAATGGTACTTGTTTTGTTAATATCATAGGCTTTTAAATGAAAACAATCTTTTGTTAAATGATTTTTCTTTTCACAAAAGTCACAAAACAAGTTTTTAACCTTTTCTCTCTTTTTCTTCTTTTCAGACTCCTTTGCAACAGAGTTTTGAACCACTGTTGGGATGTCCTTAAGAGGAATTACCTTGGCTTTTGGTGCTTTTACACCATCCACTGTGGTGAAGTCCATGGGTTTAAATTTTTCAAGGAGGTCACACTCATCAGACCATGTGGGTTTGAATTGGTATTTCTCAATCTCCTTAAAGGTAGAGGACCCCACTGGCCTTTCAAGAGTGATTTTGTTTCCACTTTTATCAGTTATTTTTATTTCTTAACCATCCTCGTTAGTGGGTATGATTTCAACAGAACCAGATTCATTTGCAGCAGTGTTTTCAACTTGGTCATTTTTCCTGAAACCTATGCCAAATTTTACATTGCTTTTAATCTGTTTCTCAAGTATAACTTCATAACCTTTGCAGGATTCCACCCATTTTTCACATGTGATTTGGGTGGATTCCAACTCCTTTTTACAGGTCTGATATTTTTCTATCATTGCCTGAAGTTCATCATTGGTTATGCTATGCTCATGTTTGAGGCTGCAAATTTTATTTTCCTTTTCTGACAATTTGATTTTCAATTCTTTTAAAGATTTTTCAAATTGTATCTCATCATTTAACATTTTATCTCTAAGGTTTTCATTCACCTCCTTAACATTTGCAAATGCTATGATGCATTTGTTTGAACATAGGTTTTTAAGAACCTGGGCTGATACCTTAGTTGCAACCATCATGGCACAATCACAGACATGTTCACTTTCTTCTAGATTCTTCTCTTCTTCTTCAACAGACCAGGGATCAGACAGTGGTTCCACCAGTGGTTCTGAATTTTCTTCCAACAGTTGTTCATTAACAACAGCAGTAACCACTGCTTCAGTAATTGTATCCACTATTTCTGCACTGGATGCTCCTCTTCAGTTTCCAGCCCTTCCGGAATGGACTCTAATGCTACAAAACAGAATTCATCACTACAAACATCATTCTTAGCATATAGAGCAAAGTTTTCATCAGCTAAATCTTCAGGCAAGCTACTCCAATCAACAAAGCCTTGGGTAAAGAAGCTTTGCTGATCTGTTTGAACAGAAGTTTGGGTAGCTTGTTGAGGAGCAACTTGTTGCACCTGAACCTGAGGACCTGGACATACTGTATCTGCGGAACAAGGGTTTGGACATAGTGCACTGGAACAAGTATTGCAGGGTGTGCATAGTGAGCAGTGTTTACATGAGCAGCAGGGGTATAATGGGTATAATGCACTGTGTTTTGAGTTTTTTGAGGTTTAGAGCTAGGATGTGTGATGATTGGTCCATTATTTTGGCTCCTACATTCTCTAGCAAAATGACCTAACCTATTACACTTACAACATTTTATCCTTGATTTATCCAACCCAACTTTCAAGTTCCCATGTAACCCTGGAAATTTTCTCCCTGTTCACTTATAGAACGTGCTGGTTCTAACACTCAGCAGTGCAAATTGGTGCAAAATATCCATCTCCTCCAGATCAGTTGGATCAAAGTGCTGGAGATCATTGAGTTCAAAGGACATATTATCAGAATTCTGGTTTTCTCCATTTGCTGTAAAAGCATAGTTAGATGAGTAAGAATCAGAGTTGCTGAAAGCTCCACCAGCTGTTATGTCAATGTAATGATCATAACCCTGATCCTTACTACTACCAGATTCTTCCTAACCCAAGAGAGTTATGTTGCTGAAGGTATAATCATCAGCAACCTTCCCAGACTCTTGTAGCTTCTTTTTCTGGTTCAACTCCCTCTCATAGGTAAGGAGTCGACCATGAAGCTGGGTCAGACTAAGTTCTTTGAACACAACCGAATTTCTGGTTACAAAATCAATTGTGTCCCATTTTTGAGGAAGTGACCTTAGAAACCTACTATTTAGAGTAGATTTAGCAAATTCAACATTAACAAGTTTCAGTTCACTTATGAGACAACTAAAATGTTCAAACTGTTATGTTAATGATTCACCCTTGATGTGACAAAAGGTTTCATACTATTGATTTAAAATCTCCCTATTATTTTCAATTACTTCTTCAGTGCCACCAAACTGTTCCTTAAGTGCATCCCACAATTCCTTGGCACTGTTACAGTGTAATAGCCCAACATAAATTTCATTGGGGAGTGCTGATGCTACTATGCTAAAGGCCTTTGCATCTAATTCAATTTTTGAAAATCCTGTTCGGAATAGTTTTCAATTTTCTTAGGTACAAAGGTTTTTGGATCCTCAGCACTCGGCACCATTGGAACATGTGGTCCAAAGGCAACTGACTTCCAACATCCTGTATTTTGTTGAGCCAAAATATGACCCATCCTACGCTGCCAGATGTTGTATTCAGATCTGACCAACATAGTTGGTTTGAAGAGTGTGCCAGTGTTATGAGTGTCTTGTGAGTGTGACGCCATTCTGGTTGTTTTACAGGTCTTGAATAATCAACTTTTGTACGTGATTATCCCTTACTCTATTTTTCAACTAACTACGAATAATCGAAAGTATCAATGAAATCGAGCTGAACTTTTAAGTCAAAATGACAGTTAGATCAAATTTGACTATCCAAAGCTCTGATACCAAATGTTAGGATCTGAGTTTCTTAGATTGTGTTGTTTAATTAAGATGAAGATGAAACAGAGATATGAATTGTAGCGGAATATGGAAATAAAATTTGATAACACAATCAATGGAAGAAAAGTTTAAGCAAACATGTTTATCTTTGAATCGAATGATTGTATTTAATTACAATAATCAAAACAATTGCATGCATGCACAAGACTTCCCCTCAGCCTGAGCTCAGTAATTTGTTCGTACAGAATGACTTAGGTAGAAAGTGTGACAACTGTGTTCTGTAATCATCATATAATGTAAAACAATGTTGATTATCAATAAAAAAATGTGCTTTGGTGTTATTATGTGTGTTATCGTGTTTGATGATTTTACAATTTGATTCGATTCCGATTTTAAGCTTTAAGTCGCTTTCTGGAAGGTTATACGCAAACTGGTGCATAAACGCAATCAGTTTAACGCGACGTACACTCCGGAACTGTGACGTAAGCCAAACATACCCTAAATATCCTTTACATAACTTAGAAATAAGTTTCGAAGGATTCGGTATGGCAAAAACATGTTTATTTGAACTAAAGACTATTTACGACAAAACTGCGAAACGAACGTTGGTGACCGCCCGGATAATATTTAAATCCCAAAAATATTCTATTATGATTAAAATTTTATTTTAATCAGGTTCGTGTTGAAAAATAAATTAAAACGCCTAAAAACGTTATTTTTCAAGTTTAAGCGCGTACCGCGTGTTTCTGCGCAACACAGTGCTTCTACTGCAAAACACAGACAACGCAGCCAGTCTCGGCAACTGAAATTTATTTCAGTAATATTTTGGCAAGTTTATTTTTATAGAATAATAAAAATAATTTAAAACGCCATAAACCGGGATTTAAACGCTAGATAAAATACCCGATATCCAGTTAAATACCTACTTTTATCTTATTTACCATCAAAATTACATTTAACCCCCCCCCCATATATATTTACGGTCACATGGAGGGTGACCCCACCAAAAAATTTTGCCAAGATCTTTCATATCTTATTTGATCCTTAGATGACACTTGTAATTGCATGACACTTTCATTTCTCTTCCATATCTCCATATATCTTCACATAATCTTTCTAAGATCTTAACATATCCTACAAGATCACTCAACCCCTTCTTCTCTCTCCTCCATAACCGTCCACACCCCTCTCACCTCCATCTTCATCCTTTTCAACTATGTTCTAGTAAATCAAGCTCCATTTCTATCCAAATTCAAGTTGGTGTGAAGATCTAAAGGTGTTTCCAAGGTGTTTTCAAGTGATTTCAAGCTTCCTATCATCAAAATCTCATCCCACAACCTACTTGAATCTTTAAGGTATAACATTTATGTTTAAATCATACTTTTGATTCTTGGTTGTTCTTGATGATTTGAAGTTTCTCTTGAATCTTGGAATTTTCACAAACTTGAAATCTAAAATGAAATGGGTCTTGATACAAATAAAAATGGTGGTGATATATGTATATATAACCGTACATATATACATGTGTGTATGAGTTTCGAGCTTTATTTTTTATAAGTACATGTTTAGGTTGTTACTTGTTCTTGAATAATAGTTAAAATGCAAGTGATTGATGATCTATGTATGATATGTTAAATGTTAAATTACATTAGTAAATAAACATGAATAGGTTGCATATTTGATGCATCTAAACTCACATGAAAAGTTGGTGATATGATAGTATGCTTTAGACACTTGTACATGAGGATACATGTTGATTTAAAGCTCAAGAAATGATAAAAAGTGATTGTATGACAAAAATATTTTAGATCAGGTTATAAACACTAAAAATAATATTATTTGGTATATTATAATGGCATGAAACTTTGACATAGGTTTGATAGCTTTGCAAGTACATATAACTTAAAAAGTGGTAAAATATGTGAAATTTGCATGATTTATGTGCTTTATTTAAGACCTGCACTATCATAAGTATAACCACTATTTTATTCAGTAAATAACATGGGTTATGTTAAAATTTCTAGTCGTTTCGATTTGGGATGGTTCGGGTAATGTTTGATACAAAACTATGCTGTAAAACGGTCAAAAATCGTCTTTTCGGAGGATTTTTATAAAACTGTTTTAGATCAGTAAGTAAACTGATATTTTTGCTATAAAATAAGTATTTTAACTTATATTAAGTTTACTTTGTGTTTGGTTAGTCATACGTGACTTCCGACGCCCAAAAATATTACCGAATCACTAAAATAAGTGTTTTTCGACATATACTAGAATGGGTTGTTCATGGGTAAATTTTAGGTATTACAATGTGCTATGTGTTTTGCAATATGTGTATGATGATGTGTTAGTATTAACAAGATTATGTGAATTACGAAATAATAAAAAATAATAACTTTTCGAGAAATATCTCAAAGTTAAGTGAAAATTCTAAGTATCGGAGAAACTTATGTATTTTGTGAGTTTTTTTATTATTAAAACATTCTTATTTAATTTAGGACGAATAGACAATTTGAGGGATTGTGTTAACATATAAAAACGCACCCAAAGGTGAGTACATAGATCTCCTCTTTTACTGTTTTCGATTGTTTTGGGGTGATTCATATGTATCAAAACGATTTCGATGTTTTAACGATGGTTTCAAAAACGATTAAGATGGTTTATACAAAACTAATAACGATTTCGACAATGTGAACGAACTTGTTGGTTGTAGTTACATAACGAATGACATTCATTAATTTTGGCCAAACCGACCAGTATTAGGTTATGGTACCATAGGATCCGACAAATCCCGTTATCAGACTGCACCCATGGTTATGTGTGGGTTATGTGGGTAACGACTGAACCTGATGATTGTTAACTTACCCTTTGGTGGTTTGTTAATACGAGTTGAATGAGTTGAACGATGAACGAGTCACGAAGGTTTGAATGTTATTAGCGAGACGACCAAAAGTAGTTTTCACAATTAAAACGAGAATGATTTGAACGAGAACGATGTTAAACAATTGAACGATTTTGAACGATTGAACGATTGTGATCGATTTAAACAAAGGAACGATGATCTATAACGAGAACGAGTTAAACGATGTCACACAACGATGTTTATGAAACTATATAAACCATACGAGTTTTATTACGAGAACGATTTACGATTTGGTTACTTAAACAAATGTTTTGAGTTAAGATTCAAGGCATCGAGGTTTATAAATTATAACCAATCTGTTTTGACTTGGTTGTTCATTTTACAATACAAACATTTTACAAAACAAGGTTTCAAATATCGATTAACGAAGTTGTACGAGATATTTCAACGAGCCATGAATCTGACACTCACATAAAAACTATGTGCTCACCAGCATTTCTTTGCTGACTTTGTTTTTACATATGTTTCAGGTGATGTTGCTTAATGTTGATTGCGAATTGGATGCATGCTCACTTAGGACTGGACGAGGCCTTAGTGATTTAATAACGATGATATACTATGTTTGACTTGCTTGTTTAACTTTAAGACAATGTTTAATATTTAATAAAACGAAACTCTTTTGTATCCATGGTTTGAAACAATAATTCTGTTACAACACTCCCCGACGTTTCCGCCACGATTTGTTGTTTTACGTGGTCGGGGTGTGACAGAAGGAGCTTCTGGAACAGTACAAAGTACTGTTCTATTTATAGTACTAGCAAACCACTGAGCATCTTTGGCTGACGTCACCGTGAAAGTGACATCTAACAACCTCTAACCACTGATTATACAAAACATTGATACAATGAATAACTGATTACATAAACACTGATTGTATAAACACTGATTACAGCTTCCCACTGTTGTTTCCTAAGCACTGATGTTGTGAATCAGTGCTTTCTTCATAGGTTGATCAGGCTTGAGTCAGCAGTGCTTTGTCTTCATCAGTGCTTTGAGTAGCAGCAGTAGTTAGGGCTTCAGTTTTTACATCAACAGTAGTTCTTGGACACAACAGTTGTTAGGTATATCAGTACTTAGAGAATGATCAGCTGTTAGATAACCACTGTCTTTGGAAGAAGTAGAATGCAAGCACTGTTATGATGATCAATTGTTCTGAACCAGTTTTGGCTTTTCATATCATATGTTCCTTTGTAGGGTTTAATCCCAACATGGTCCACTCAAAGAAAGAAAACATAAATATGTAATTCTATGATGTAAAAGTGACTCAAAACCTCACATATAAAGGGTATGGTATGTGACATGCATGATGTGCTAGTTTCTTAGGTGGATTATTCCCAAATAACCACCCTCTAAAAACCTGTCATGCTAATTAACTTGAACTTGACCATGACAAAAGACCAAATGGGTTGTGTCATCCATCGTTCACTTAGTTACTTGTGCTTTTTAGATCGCTTCAAACAAAGACATTTTGAAATATTTTTTAAATTTTCCCCCATCCCCACACTTGAGGTAAACATTGTCCTCAATGTGTAGTGTTTAAATGAATGGGTCAAAAATCGAAAAACTTTTACTCCCCCATCCCCACACTTGAGAAAAACATTGTCCTCAATGTGTAAGAACTAGAGTTTTTTTTTTTCAAAACGCATAAGGGATGTGACACGGCTAACCTTCCCCAAAATTTCACCCCGGAAAATAAAATACAATTTACAATCCACTTATTTGCTAACTAAAAATCAAAAGTAAAAAGAAACGTATGCACCTGATTTTTTAGCTCATTCCTCGTGTGCTCTTCTTCTCTTCAAGAAAGCGGCCGTCCCATGAACATAATGTACCTACAAATCTTAACCCTTGTGTAGAAGCATGCTTCTCACAACCATTAAAATTTGTTAGCTACCTAGTTCTACCACTTTTATGAAAGTATTACCAAGCCATACGTTAGTTCACCTTGATTTATGTGGAAAATTAATTTACAATAACAACAAACCAAACTCACTTTCGTAGGAATCACGGTTGCATTTAGCTTATGCAACAAGCCCTTTTAAACCTCCCGATAGCTCAGGAGGACGAGTAGGTCTCATGAGGCTTATATAGGGAACACACCCACAACGTTCATTTAGCTACTAAAATAAAATAAAACCAATAATAATACAAACTCTACAACAATTATACCTGATTTGCCCACCGAGTTTCCAACATACGCTCAATAGTTGGCATGCCGGATCCATTCTCTTTTATTTTACGCGACATGCGTAGTAAGCTACTTTGGGGTCGTTTCTTGATGAATTTTCTAATGTCTTGCTAGGCTACCCTTCGAATCCTTATACCCGAACCCGCATCCCCAACTTTGTTGGTTGGGGTGATAAGTATGGGAGAAGGAGAGATATGACTTTGAGCTTCTTTTAGCTCTGACCCGTCTTGCGGTGTTACGTCTTCCACTCGGTTCGAACATTCAATTACTTACTCCGGAAGTTCCATAACCTCTTCCACCACATCACCATCCACCATTGCACCCTTAGGCAAAACCTCTTGGTCGCGTTTTATTTGGGCTATTTCCTCCGCTAATTGACCCACTTGCATCACCAATACTTCATGGGCTTTATCTCTCACTTCATTCGCTTTCTTCATATCTTTGATATCTTCGTAATATCCTTTCACCATGTTTATGAGAGCGTCAAGCTTGGAATGAATTGAATCTTGAGGTTCCTCGGATACCGGTTGACGGTATTCATTATAATAATCATCATACTCCTCCCGGTAGCTTGAGAAATGTGGCAATTCGGGTTCATAGTAGTATTCTTGATAATGTGGTGGTGGTGGATTATCGTATGGATAATATAAGGATGGACCATTGAAACCTTCATAATATGTCATCCCGTATCCGTACAACCCGCTGAGGTAGTCTTCCCGATCCTTGTAAGCTTAAACTTTTTCGTACAAAACAGAGCAATCCTCTAAATAACGCTCTCTGCTACCGCAACACTAACAGGGATCATTATCCACCCAATTCATATTGAAAAGTAATTCCTGCAAAACATGTACCTGCACCCACAAGCTCGACCACCCAAAGTAAAATCATGAATATACAAGAAAGAAAGGAAAACTAAACTAAAATCGAACAAGCAATGAAATACTAAGCGCACTACCTCCCCGGCAACGGCGCCATTTTGACGTGACCGTGTCGTCCCGATCAGTCAAAAACTCAATTAAACCTAGGTAGCTAGGGTAAGTCGGGTATCATATCCACGAAGAGCATGTGGTCAGTATCGCACGACCCGTTCAATTAGTTAGACTATTTACAAAGAATGTACAAAGTGATTATGAAGTTTGCTAATTTTATTTGTTTGTTTGATTGTAAAAATAAGTCGGAGTGAACCGACAAGTAGTTATTATTCTTAAAACAATGTGTGAATAATTGAAATTGTAATCTAAACTAAAGAGTTGAAACAAGACTTAGGAATACGGATCACACCCGGTTCGATAATTGCAAGACCTAGGGTTCCTACATGTTTTAACTTGATTCAATTGCATATAGTGATTAACGGACTACTATCACGATGCCAATTGCTATCTACATCACAGACAACATACCACAATGCACTTCATTACCTCGGACATGTAAATCCTAACCTAAGATAAGGCATATTTGTACACAACCATTTCGCAAAGTCATAACTTTATCATCGTTCGACAATTCACAAATTCAAAACAAATGCAAGACAATTATCCAAGGTTCAAATACTAAACAATTTGTCACAAAATCAAATCAAAATACAAATGCATAAACCCTAGAAAATCTTACAACATCTACACCAGGGTGAAACCGAAGAGACTAGCCGCTCATGGTTGGGTGGACGCAATCACCGGCCGACGAACATGAACACGGAGCCATGACCTTGAGCCTTGAGGAGTAGTGGAGGTTAGGGTTTGAAGGTTTGATGGAGAATGGTTGAAGATGATGGAAATGTTGATTGTGGAATGGATTAGGATTCTCGGTTAAAGGTGAATGGTAGGTGGTGTTAAAGATGATTGGGAATAGGTTAGATGCTTGTGAATGATTCCAAGGAGGTGTTTTTGTCACACCCCGACCACGTGGAACATACAAAACGTGGCGGAAACATCGGGGAGTGTTGTAACAGAATTAATGTTTCAAATCCATGGCAATTGAAATTTCGTTTTATTCATTAGAAGTGTTACAATGTCTTAACAAACAAGGAAATACAACATAATTAACTAGTCTGCATCTTTTATTGTCACTAAGGCCCATGTCCGCCTAAGTGTATCTTGATCAATCCTATGCTTCATTTCCTGAAAAACACATGTGAAAATATGGTACGTCAGCATAAAAATGCCGGTGAGATACATAGGTTTTGTGAAAATAGGTTTCATGACTTATGTTTGAGAAAATGTTTAGTCATGAACCTTGTTATTTGCTTTGTCTTTAAATCATTTGAAAAACGATAAGATCAGATGATAAGTATAAATAAATGTAAGGTTAAATGGATAACCAAGTAAAATGTGTTTGTATAAGATAAGTTGTTTATAAATCAATGTCTTGTGAAAAGTATGTTATTTGTATGAAATGTTCTATGTCTCAAACTGAAATGATTCAAATAACGTGACGACATGTAATACCATACAAACACTTATATATAGGAAGTACCAGCGGCGTATCCACCATGCTTGTATCATATTACACACGCATCGTTACTTAATCACTTAATCAAACCAAACCAAACAATGTAAAATGTTCATGTCAAGATGTAAATCATGTCAAAATGTCTATGTCAAATATCCAAGTCAAATGTCTATGTCAAATATCCAAGTCAAATGTCTATGTCAAATATCCATGTCAAATGTCTATGTTTAAACCAATAGTCAAAAGTCCTTGTATAAACCATGTCAAATGTTGATAGTCCAAAAGTAGTCAAGTAATGTATAACCAAAATGATATGTATGGTAAGTAAAATTTAGACTACTTAAACCATAAGTAAAAAATGAACAAAACAAAGTATTGAAGTAAAACTTGGTTTAAATCAAAGTTATGTTTTGTAGAATAATGCATGCTTTACTGATACAAACACTTATACAGTATGTTAAACGCAAACATTCAAGCCTTGAGACAGTCGGATAACCCTTTCAGTCAAGGTTATCAAAAGAATTGTATTCGGATTCAGTCATTCCTTACATCCAAACAAACCCGGGATGTCAGGAATGGGATTTGTCAAGTCCTATGGTACCACTACTTACTCCCGAGCGGCGTAGCAAATGTTAATGAATGTTATATAGACCCGTTAAACAAACCAAATGTCATACCAAAATGTAAGCATGAGATGAAGATAATGTACCTAGTATGCTAGAGTAAACATACAAGGTAGAGTTGTAAAACAATGTGTCCATATGTTACTGGAACATATGCAACAGAGATGCAATGTAAAATGATGTACTAAGTATGCTAATTTAACATACAAAGCAGAAAAGTCATGTAAATCAATGTGCTTAGCATGTTATCAGTCAACATACATAGCAGAAAAGTCATGTAAATCAATGTGCTTAGCATGTTATCAGTCAACATACATAGCAGAAAAGTCATGTAAATCAATGTGCTTAGCATGTTATCAGTCAACATACATAGCAGAAAAGTAATGAAATCATGTACTATAATGTACTAACAAACATAGTCGGTATATGATGTGAAAACAGGAAAGCAGGAAAGTAACAAGTAGGCACATGTGTTCCACCCCAAAACAGTTTGGAAAACAGTAAAAGAGGGGTCTATGTACTCACATAAACACCTTGAAAACATTTAAAAGAGGGGGTTCTATGTACTCACTTGAGATTGCTCAGGAGTCCTAAGATAACCACCAAGCAACGCTAGAGATCACGGAAATCAAACGGCACCTAATATAGGTAACTATGTTAAATAACCGGACCTAAATCGGAAGACTGGGTAGCATTAGGGTTTGTAAACCAAACGAGTGTGGAGACTCATGTGATATGGTTTAACAAAGCCTACATACTAAATGAAACTTAACCTAATTGTTTACGACCCATTACGACCCGTTTAGGTAGCTTATGCTACCTTAACGCGTCGTTCGCGTGAAACGCGTTCGGATCGCCTAACTAGTCCTATGACAAGTGTTATATGCCTAAACATGTTACATAATCAGTTATGTGACAAAAGTTTAGGTTACATATGCTTAATTACGACGGAATGCGCATAAGCGCGAAAAACGATCCAAATGACGAAACGAATGGATTTTTATTATGCCGAACACTAAAATATAATATAGTCATGCTCACATAAATTTTTGGATGTCCGGATGTATTCAGAACGTAAGTTATGCGCGAAAATGCAAACTTGTGCACTTTTTGACACTTTTAGTCCCTGAATGACACAAAAGTTTATTTTAGCACACCGAACCCCTCAAAGCCTATTTCTAAGCTATGTAAAGGATATTTAAGGTGTGTTTAACTTATGGTCATGTTCCGGAGTGTCTGTTACAGTTCATATTGGCATACTTTCGCAGTTTGTCAACTTTAGTCCCTGTAAGCGAATTAACTTGGTTTTGCCATACCAAAGCCTTCAAAACTTATTTCTAAGTTATGTAAAGGTTATTTAAGGTATGTTAAGCCTATTTCACTATTCCGGAGTGTTTGTTGCATTAAACTGGTTATAT
Source organism: Helianthus tuberosus (assembly GCA_030545235.1). Lineage (NCBI taxonomy): Eukaryota > Viridiplantae > Streptophyta > Magnoliopsida > Asterales > Asteraceae > Helianthus > Helianthus tuberosus. Next base: position 113,439,276 of record CM060424.1, on the reverse strand, counting down.
CTACGCATCGGTGCGCGTATAACCTTCCAGAAAGTGAATTTAGAGTTTGGAATTGAACGAGAATTGATATGTGCAAAATGATACACATATTTTTACAAATCCCAAGTATGAAATATAATATTTCATTGGTTCGGTATTTGTTTGATGGCCGTGGAGGCACAGGTGTTACAGTCTCCCCTACTTTAGGAAATTTCGTCCCGAAATTTATTTAGAGGAAACTTGTGAGAGTTTAAAACATGAAGTTGAAAAGATCAAACAACATTGGTTAGGGTTCTTGAACTTCTAGTAACCTTAATAACATTATGTTTGCAATGTAAGAGGGACACTTATATACCAGTATATGAAGCGTCATTGGTGCGTCCACCATGCCTCCATTACATCGTTTTCATTTTGTTATTGTTGTCACTATCGGTTCCTTCACATAATAAATCTTACTGGATTTCTGTGCACTAAATTTCATAATTATGTGCGCATCCATAATTAGAGAATTCCTTGCACAGTTCACACAGTCTATTTTATAATGTGTAGGGTAAAACCAAATGAAAAATCCTGTGATGAGCGTGACTTAGACCGCCATAGAGTCCTTTAGACTAAATCAATAAATGATTTAAATAGACTATCAAGGAGTCTGCTCAGCTACATCACCAGATGTCATTTTTTTAACCAAATTGTGAATCAATCTTTTTTTTGACTAGACCACTAAAGGGTCTCTTATGAATAATGGAGTGGTACCATATAATCCAAGGGTCTTAACTATTACATAGAAGCCCATTTAAGGATTAAAGGTAGTACCTTTTGAATATCCTGCTACGAATCCCTCATATGAAGATATGAAAGATCCTGCAAGGATTTGGATAAAAAATATCCAGAGTATTAAAAACACCAAAAATGCATAAAAGAAAACATAAGATGAGTAAACACATAGTCACAAAATCACAAAATTGTTTAACTAGAAGTTTGTTCTGCTAACAGAGTACATGTATTTAAAGCACACTAGGAATCCATCTCGTGGATTTCATTTGGCACCTTAAACATTATCGAGAATCTAACTATAAAGATAGAAAGATTCAAAAAGAAAATTCGATTTCGATTACAAGAACTCGAAATGTTCGAATTAAGGTACATAAAGAATCCAATTAAGGACTCTGATTTGAATCATGATCATCCACAAGGGTCTAATTATGGAGATAAAAAGATCCCATATGGATTGTAGAAGTTGAAGATGCTTTGAATTCTTGCACGGGATGTGCTTAAGTCAAAACATGAAGTAAAATGCTTATGAGGTTGAGATGCTAGATATGTCAAGGCGACATATGAAGCAGAATTTGAAGGTTAAGTAAATGTACGAGGAAGATATTTTTGAAAACTGTGCATGGGGTTCTTTTAAGAAAAATATGTTTAGTGTTTTTGAAACCTTATATATAATACTTTTGATATCATAAAGTAGGTGTACTAGGTAGGTATATTTATAAAAATATTTTAAAATCATGCGAGATGAATTTTGAAATTATGTATAAGGTTTTTGGAAAGACATGAATGATGCTTTTCGAAATCATGCACTTGATCAGAAAATGTATTGTGTTAATATTGTCTTCAGACTATATGAAATATTTTGAAATTAGAAAGGTTGGTTTTGATAACATGACCAATGTCTTTGAAATAACATAGACAATGCATTTAGAAAAATTGTTTTCAAACTATATGAAATGTTTTGAGATCATGAAGATTGTTTTGAAATACTTGTACTGTGTATGTTGAAAAATCAAAATGTAATGGGTATGAGATTTGGAAAATACCCTTAGTTATTTAACCAAGGATTCAAAGGCACAGATGTGCAGAAGCATGATCACTCATAATGTCACTTTATTTTTTTATTTTTTTGTACTTTGTTTCTTAGAATGAAACGAGTACTTAAAATGTTCGAAGGAATCATGAGCGATCATTTGAAAGAGAGAATCACAAGAGTAGTTTGTAAGGAACATAGTTCCTTAATGCAGGTATCATAGGAAAAGTCATACTCACATGTAATTATACTTGTATATCAGAATTGTGAACAACAACTTTTATTTATGAACAAGACATATTGTTTCACAATACACGAAAACAAAAGAAACAAAGGCATAAGACAGCAACATCCTTTGTTCAGCCGAATGCTCATCCAAGGGTTGGATTTGCATTAGAAAGCTTTGAGCAATTGTTCCTGAAATGGCTCGTATCGCCACAGTTGTAGCAAGTACCAGGCGGAAAACGAGCTTGAGTAGGGTTGACTTGGAGTTGGGTAGCAGCAAGATTTGTAACAGCTTTGTTCTGGATAGCAAAGCGGCATGTGTTGATCAAATGTCCCCACCGTCCACAGTAGGTACATTTGGAGCAGGGTATGTGGTTTAAATGATGACGGTTGCATCGCTTGCACCATGGGGCAGCTCCCAAGTACGGCTTCCTAGCTGTCGGCATTGCTACCTGGCTAGGTCCCGCTTGATTAAGTGTAACCGTTGCGGGTTTCCTTGAAGCCTTACGCTTCCTTGATGTTGGTGCAAGCCTGACTTCTACTTCCTTTGGTGTCTCTTGAGTGACTTCATTGTCGAGACGAGAGGCTTCATTGTTGAGACGAGCCATGGCAATACCTAAATCCACAGTCCTCTGAATCACTTCGCCAATTTGCCGGACAAATTTGGCTGTTCGCTCGGGCATTTGACTAGTGCCAAGAGGAATAGACATTCTAGAAGAAGATGAAAGACAGAGGAAGAAGAAAGTGAAAGTTTATTGGGTAATCAATACAGAATGGTAACGAATGAAAAATTGCGATCATTTGTTTGTTACCTAAGGCAAACAAATGAGACGGTGACTAATCAAGGTAAACAGGTCTTATTAATGTATCACTGAAGACATGCTCGCCTATAAGTGAACACTCATCCCAAGGATTCCCAGGTAAGCACAACTGGTCTCGCGTCTGATGAGATGTATACGAAGTGCTTGCCTAGACAGAAAACCCAGAATACAGGCATTCACCCTTCCAGTTTGCACGTGTTCACATTACTTAAAACCCAAAACCTTGACGAGATTTTGAAAATTCAAAGGGATTCAAAACCATATACTAGAGAGTTCAAAACCTTACAATAGAGGGTTCAAAACCTAGTAATCAATCATCCTAGAACAGATGATTAGTTTTCAAAACGGTTTTGAAATTTATGTTCTTGTTGTGGTCGTCGCCTAAGGATAGGTGACGGTATTGTTTTATGACTAAACGCAAGTAAACTCGCGTTAGGGTCCTAAGAAGGTTATAGACTAGGTCAAAGCATTACTAATAACCTAATTCCCTATAACCATTGGCTCTGATACCATCTTTTCTGTCACACCCCGACCACGTGGAACATACAAAACGTGGCGGAAACATCGGGGAGTGTTGTAACAGAATTAATGTTTCAAATCCATGGCAATTGAAATTTCGTTTTATTCATTAGAAGTGTTACAATGTCTTAACAAACAAGGAAATACAACATAATTAACTAGTCTGCATCTTTTATTGTCACTAAGGCCCATGTCCGCCTAAGTGTATCTTGATCAATCCTATGCTTCATTTCCTGAAAAACACATGTGAAAATATGGTACGTCAGCATAAAAATGCCGGTGAGATACATAGGTTTTGTGAAAATAGGTTTCATGACTTATGTTTGAGAAAATGTTTAGTCATGAACCTTGTTATTTGCTTTGTCTTTAAATCATTTGAAAAACGATAAGATCAGATGATAAGTATAAATAAATGTAAGGTTAAATGGATAACCAAGTAAAATGTGTTTGTATAAGATAAGTTGTTTATAAATCAATGTCTTGTGAAAAGTATGTTATTTGTATGAAATGTTCTATGTCTCAAACTGAAATGATTCAAATAACGTGACGACATGTAATACCATACAAACACTTATATATAGGAAGTACCAGCGGCGTATCCACCATGCTTGTATCATATTACACACGCATCGTTACTTAATCACTTAATCAAACCAAACCAAACAATGTAAAATGTTCATGTCAAGATGTAAATCATGTCAAAATGTCTATGTCAAATATCCAAGTCAAATGTCTATGTCAAATATCCATGTCAAATGTCTATGTTTAAACCAATAGTCAAAAGTCCTTGTATAAACCATGTCAAATGTTGATAGTCCAAAAGTAGTCAAGTAATGTATAACCAAAATGATATGTATGGTAAGTAAAATTTAGACTACTTAAACCATAAGTAAAAAATGAACAAAACAAAGTATTGAAGTAAAACTTGGTTTAAATCAAAGTTATGTTTTGTAGAATAATGCATGCTTTACTGATACAAACACTTATACAGTATGTTAAACGCAAACATTCAAGCCTTGAGACAGTCGGATAACCCTTTCAGTCAAGGTTATCAAAAGAATTGTATTCGGATTCAGTCATTCCTTACATCCAAACAAACCCGGGATGTCAGGAATGGGATTTGTCAAGTCCTATGGTACCACTACTTACTCCCGAGCGGCGTAGCAAATGTTAATGAATGTTATATAGACCCGTTAAACAAACCAAATGTCATACCAAAATGTAAGCATGAGATGAAGATAATGTACCTAGTATGCTAGAGTAAACATACAAGGTAGAGTTGTAAAACAATGTGTCCATATGTTACTGGAACATATGCAACAGAGATGCAATGTAAAATGATGTACTAAGTATGCTAATTTAACATACAAAGCAGAAAAGTCATGTAAATCAATGTGCTTAGCATGTTATCAGTCAACATACATAGCAGAAAAGTCATGTAAATCAATGTGCTTAGCATGTTATCAGTCAACATACATAGCAGAAAAGTCATGTAAATCAATGTGCTTAGCATGTTATCAGTCAACATACATAGCAGAAAAGTAATGAAATCATGTACTATAATGTACTAACAAACATAGTCGGTATATGATGTGAAAACAGGAAAGCAGGAAAGTAACAAGTAGGCACATGTGTTCCACCCCAAAACAGTTTGGAAAACAGTAAAAGAGGGGTCTATGTACTCACATAAACACCTTGAAAACATTTAAAAGAGGGGGTTCTATGTACTCACTTGAGATTGCTCAGGAGTCCTAAGATAACCACCAAGCAACGCTAGAGATCACGGAAATCAAACGGCACCTAATATAGGTAACTATGTTAAATAACCGGACCTAAATCGGAAGACTGGGTAGCATTAGGGTTTGTAAACCAAACGAGTGTGGAGACTCATGTGATATGGTTTAACAAAGCCTACATACTAAATGAAACTTAACCTAATTGTTTACGACCCATTACGACCCGTTTAGGTAGCTTATGCTACCTTAACGCGTCGTTCGCGTGAAACGCGTTCGGATCGCCTAACTAGTCCTATGACAAGTGTTATATGCCTAAACATGTTACATAATCAGTTATGTGACAAAAGTTTAGGTTACATATGCTTAATTACGACGGAATGCGCATAAGCGCGAAAAACGATCCAAATGACGAAACGAATGGATTTTTCTTATGCCGAACACTAAAATATAATATAGTCATGCTCACATAAATTTTTGGATGTCCGGATGTATTCAGAACGTAAGTTATGCGCGAAAATGCAAACTTGTGCACTTTTTGACACTTTTAGTCCCTGAATGACACAAAAGTTTATTTTAGCACACCGAACCCCTCAAAGCCTATTTCTAAGCTATGTAAAGGATATTTAAGGTGTGTTTAACTTATGGTCATGTTCCGGAGTGTCTGTTACAGTTCATATTGGCATACTTTCGCAGTTTGTCAACTTTAGTCCCTGTAAGCGAATTAACTTGGTTTTGCCATACCAAAGCCTTCAAAACTTATTTCTAAGTTATGTAAAGGTTATTTAAGGTATGTTAAGCCTATTTCACTATTCCGGAGTGTTTGTTGCATTAAACTGGTTATATCTACGCATCGGTGCGCGTATAACCTTCCAGAAAGTGAATTTAGAGTTTGGAATTGAACGAGAATTGATATGTGCAAAATGATACACATATTTTTACAAATCCCAAGTATGAAATATAATATTTCATTGGTTCGGTATTTGTTTGATGGCCGTGGAGGCACAGGTGTTACAGTCTCCCCTACTTTAGGAAATTTCGTCCCGAAATTTATTTAGAGGAAACTTGTGAGAGTTTAAAACATGAAGTTGAAAAGATCAAACAACATTGGTTAGGGTTCTTGAACTTCTAGTAACCTTAATAACATTATGTTTGCAATGTAAGAGGGACACTTATATACCAGTATATGAAGCGTCATTGGTGCGTCCACCATGCCTCCATTACATCGTTTTCATTTTGTTATTGTTGTCACTATCGGTTCCTTCACATAATAAATCTTACTGGATTTCTGTGCACTAAATTTCATAATTATGTGCGCATCCATAATTAGAGAATTCCTTGCACAGTTCACACAGTCTATTTTATAATGTGTAGGGTAAAACCAAATGAAAAATCCTGTGATGAGCGTGACTTAGACCGCCATAGAGTCCTTTAGACTAAATCAATAAATGATTTAAATAGACTATCAAGGAGTCTGCTCAGCTACATCACCAGATGTCATTTTTTTAACCAAATTGTGAATCAATCTTTTTTTTGACTAGACCACTAAAGGGTCTCTTATGAATAATGGAGTGGTACCATATAATCCAAGGGTCTTAACTATTACATAGAAACCCATTTAAGGATTAAAGGTAGTACCTTTTGAATATCCTGCTACGAATCCCTCATATGAAGATATGAAAGATCCTGCAAGGATTTGGATAAAAAATATCCAGAGTATTAAAAACACCAAAAATGCATAAAAGAAAACATAAGATGAGTAAACACATAGTCACAAAATCACAAAATTGTTTAACTAGAAGTTTGTTCTGCTAACAGAGTACATGTATTTAAAGCACACTAGGAATCCATCTCGTGGATTTCATTTGGCACCTTAAACATTATCGAGAATCTAACTATAAAGATAGAAAGATTCAAAAAGAAAATTCGATTTCGATTACAAGAACTCGAAATGTTCGAATTAAGGTACATAAAGAATCCAATTAAGGACTCTGATTTGAATCATGATCATCCACAAGGGTCTAATTATGGAGATAAAAAGATCCCATATGGATTGTAGAAGTTGAAGATGCTTTGAATTCTTGCACGGGATGTGCTTAAGTCAAAACATGAAGTAAAATGCTTATGAGGTTGAGATGCTAGATATGTCAAGGCGACATATGAAGCAGAATTTGAAGGTTAAGTAAATGTACGAGGAAGATATTTTTGAAAACTGTGCATGGGGTTCTTTTAAGAAAAATATGTTTAGTGTTTTTGAAACCTTATATATAATACTTTTGATATCATAAAGTAGGTGTACTAGGTAGGTATATTTATAAAAATATTTTAAAATCATGCGAGATGAATTTTGAAATTATGTATAAGGTTTTTGGAAAGACATGAATGATGCTTTTCGAAATCATGCACTTGATCAGAAAATGTATTGTGTTAATATTGTCTTCAGACTATATGAAATATTTTGAAATTAGAAAGGTTGGTTTTGATAACATGACCAATGTCTTTGAAATAACATAGACAATGCATTTAGAAAAATTGTTTTCAAACTATATGAAATGTTTTGAGATCATGAAGATTGTTTTGAAATACTTGTACTGTGTATGTTGAAAAATCAAAATGTAATGGGTATGAGATTTGGAAAATACCCTTAGTTATTTAACCAAGGATTCAAAGGCACAGATGTGCAGAAGCATGATCACTCATAATGTCACTTTATTTTTTTATTTTTTTGTACTTTGTTTCTTAGAATGAAACGAGTACTTAAAATGTTCGAAGGAATCATGAGCGATCATTTGAAAGAGAGAATCACAAGAGTAGTTTGTAAGGAACATAGTTCCTTAATGCAGGTATCATAGGAAAAGTCATACTCACATGTAATTATACTTGTATATCAGAATTGTGAACAACAACTTTTATTTATGAACAAGACATATTGTTTCACAATACACGAAAACAAAAGAAACAAAGGCATAAGACAGCAACATCCTTTGTTCAGCCGAATGCTCATCCAAGGGTTGGATTTGCATTAGAAAGCTTTGAGCAATTGTTCCTGAAATGGCTCGTATCGCCACAGTTGTAGCAAGTACCAGGCGGAAAACGAGCTTGAGTAGGGTTGACTTGGAGTTGGGTAGCAGCAAGATTTGTAACAGCTTTGTTCTGGATAGCAAAGCGGCATGTGTTGATCAAATGTCCCCACCGTCCACAGTAGGTACATTTGGAGCAGGGTATGTGGTTTAAATGATGACGGTTGCATCGCTTGCACCATGGGGCAGCTCCCAAGTACGGCTTCCTAGCTGTCGGCATTGCTACCTGGCTAGGTCCCGCTTGATTAAGTGTAACCGTTGCGGGTTTCCTTGAAGCCTTACGCTTCCTTGATGTTGGTGCAAGCCTGACTTCTACTTCCTTTGGTGTCTCTTGAGTGACTTCATTGTCGAGACGAGAGGCTTCATTGTTGAGACGAGCCATGGCAATACCTAAATCCACAGTCCTCTGAATCACTTCGCCAATTTGCCGGACAAATTTGGCTGTTCGCTCGGGCATTTGACTAGTGCCAAGAGGAATAGACATTCTAGAAGAAGATGAAAGACAGAGGAAGAAGAAAGTGAAAGTTTATTGGGTAATCAATACAGAATGGTAACGAATGAAAAATTGCGATCATTTGTTTGTTACCTAAGGCAAACAAATGAGACGGTGACTAATCAAGGTAAACAGGTCTTATTAATGTATCACTGAAGACATGCTCGCCTATAAGTGAACACTCATCCCAAGGATTCCCAGGTAAGCACAACTGGTCTCGCGTCTGATGAGATGTATACGAAGTGCTTGCCTAGACAGAAAACCCAGAATACAGGCATTCACCCTTCCAGTTTGCACGTGTTCACATTACTTAAAACCCAAAACCTTGACGAGATTTTGAAAATTCAAAGGGATTCAAAACCATATACTAGAGAGTTCAAAACCTTACAATAGAGGGTTCAAAACCTAGTAATCAATCATCCTAGAACAGATGATTAGTTTTCAAAACGGTTTTGAAATTTATGTTCTTGTTGTGGTCGTCGCCTAAGGATAGGTGACGGTATTGTTTTATGACTAAACGCAAGTAAACTCGCGTTAGGGTCCTAAGAAGGTTATAGACTAGGTCAAAGCATTACTAATAACCTAATTCCCTATAACCATTGGCTCTGATACCATCTTTTCTGTCACACCCCGACCACGTGGAACATACAAAACGTGGCGGAAACATCGGGGAGTGTTGTAACAGAATTAATGTTTCAAATCCATGGCAATTGAAATTTCGTTTTATTCATTAGAAGTGTTACAATGTCTTAACAAACAAGGAAATACAACATAATTAACTAGTCTGCATCTTTTATTGTCACTAAGGCCCATGTCCGCCTAAGTGTATCTTGATCAATCCTATGCTTCATTTCCTGAAAAACACATGTGAAAATATGGTACGTCAGCATAAAAATGCCGGTGAGATACATAGGTTTTGTGAAAATAGGTTTCATGACTTATGTTTGAGAAAATGTTTAGTCATGAACCTTGTTATTTGCTTTGTCTTTAAATCATTTGAAAAACGATAAGATCAGATGATAAGTATAAATAAATGTAAGGTTAAATGGATAACCAAGTAAAATGTGTTTGTATAAGATAAGTTGTTTATAAATCAATGTCTTGTGAAAAGTATGTTATTTGTATGAAATGTTCTATGTCTCAAACTGAAATGATTCAAATAACGTGACGACATGTAATACCATACAAACACTTATATATAGGAAGTACCAGCGGCGTATCCACCATGCTTGTATCATATTACACACGCATCGTTACTTAATCACTTAATCAAACCAAACCAAACAATGTAAAATGTTCATGTCAAGATGTAAATCATGTCAAAATGTCTATGTCAAATATCCAAGTCAAATGTCTATGTCAAATATCCATGTCAAATGTCTATGTTTAAACCAATAGTCAAAAGTCCTTGTATAAACCATGTCAAATGTTGATAGTCCAAAAGTAGTCAAGTAATGTATAACCAAAATGATATGTATGGTAAGTAAAATTTAGACTACTTAAACCATAAGTAAAAAATGAACAAAACAAAGTATTGAAGTAAAACTTGGTTTAAATCAAAGTTATGTTTTGTAGAATAATGCATGCTTTACTGATACAAACACTTATACAGTATGTTAAACGCAAACATTCAAGCCTTGAGACAGTCGGATAACCCTTTCAGTCAAGGTTATCAAAAGAATTGTATTCGGATTCAGTCATTCCTTACATCCAAACAAACCCGGGATGTCAGGAATGGGATTTGTCAAGTCCTATGGTACCACTACTTACTCCCGAGCGGCGTAGCAAATGTTAATGAATGTTATATAGACCCGTTAAACAAACCAAATGTCATACCAAAATGTAAGCATGAGATGAAGATAATGTACCTAGTATGCTAGAGTAAACATACAAGGTAGAGTTGTAAAACAATGTGTCCATATGTTACTGGAACATATGCAACAGAGATGCAATGTAAAATGATGTACTAAGTATGCTAATTTAACATACAAAGCAGAAAAGTCATGTAAATCAATGTGCTTAGCATGTTATCAGTCAACATACATAGCAGAAAAGTCATGTAAATCAATGTGCTTAGCATGTTATCAGTCAACATACATAGCAGAAAAGTCATGTAAATCAATGTGCTTAGCATGTTATCAGTCAACATACATAGCAGAAAAGTAATGAAATCATGTACTATAATGTACTAACAAACATAGTCGGTATATGATGTGAAAACAGGAAAGCAGGAAAGTAACAAGTAGGCACATGTGTTCCACCCCAAAACAGTTTGGAAAACAGTAAAAGAGGGGTCTATGTACTCACATAAACACCTTGAAAACATTTAAAAGAGGGGGTTCTATGTACTCACTTGAGATTGCTCAGGAGTCCTAAGATAACCACCAAGCAACGCTAGAGATCACGGAAATCAAACGGCACCTAATATAGGTAACTATGTTAAATAACCGGACCTAAATCGGAAGACTGGGTAGCATTAGGGTTTGTAAACCAAACGAGTGTGGAGACTCATGTGATATGGTTTAACAAAGCCTACATACTAAATGAAACTTAACCTAATTGTTTACGACCCATTACGACCCGTTTAGGTAGCTTATGCTACCTTAACGCGTCGTTCGCGTGAAACGCGTTCGGATCGCCTAACTAGTCCTATGACAAGTGTTATATGCCTAAACATGTTACATAATCAGTTATGTGACAAAAGTTTAGGTTACATATGCTTAATTACGACGGAATGCGCATAAGCGCGAAAAACGATCCAAATGACGAAACGAATGGATTTTTCTTATGCCGAACACTAAAATATAATATAGTCATGCTCACATAAATTTTTGGATGTCCGGATGTATTCAGAACGTAAGTTATGCGCGAAAATGCAAACTTGTGCACTTTTTGACACTTTTAGTCCCTGAATGACACAAAAGTTTATTTTAGCACACCGAACCCCTCAAAGCCTATTTCTAAGCTATGTAAAGGATATTTAAGGTGTGTTTAACTTATGGTCATGTTCCGGAGTGTCTGTTACAGTTCATATTGGCATACTTTCGCAGTTTGTCAACTTTAGTCCCTGTAAGCGAATTAACTTGGTTTTGCCATACCAAAGCCTTCAAAACTTATTTCTAAGTTATGTAAAGGTTATTTAAGGTATGTTAAGCCTATTTCACTATTCCGGAGTGTTTGTTGCATTAAACTGGTTATATCTACGCATCGGTGCGCGTATAACCTTCCAGAAAGTGAATTTAGAGTTTGGAATTGAACGAGAATTGATATGTGCAAAATGATACACATATTTTTACAAATCCCAAGTATGAAATATAATATTTCATTGGTTCGGTATTTGTTTGATGGCCGTGGAGGCACAGGTGTTACAGTTTTAACCCCCCACAACTTGTAACCCCCGAATAATTGGTCCCGGAACCGTTTCTACTAGTCAAAAACTCAACAATCAACAAATTTCGAGACAGAAAGATCCAGGGAGCGTCGCCGATGGCCCCACTGGGCGTCGACGACGGTGCTCCGATGTGGTGATTCCGTCCGATGTCTTATTTTACTGTATACGGGGTTTCTGGGCGACGACACTTTCTACGGGGCATCGCCTACGGCCCAAATGGGCGTCGGCGACGGTCCCTACAATACCACTTCTCCGTTTTTCACGTATCTTGGTCCCGGTTAACCCGTTTCGCGTCCCGGTGGTCCGTAAAGCGTCCCGATTAGCTCCTTAAACTCCATAAGACCTGAAAACACAAATCCCATTAAAAGTAGGCTATTCGAGATTAAAATTCATGTAAAAACATTAACTTAAACATTTACAAACACCGGTTTTCAACCACGTATCAGACCAAAGACTGTTAACTAGATGTGAAATATTATTGGACTAGATAAGGTTCTCCGAATGGGCTTTATAATATGTTCCGGATGGAGTTTTCACCCGGATGTAAATAGATCTAACGGATGGACACTAATTAGTCTGAATGGACATTGAAACACTCACGGATGGGCTTGCAAATGACCCAAATCAGCGGATGGGCCTCATCCACCCGAATGGGCCTCGAAGGGTACTGTTCACAGCAGCTAAACACATGTTATTTTCTGTCACTTTTCCATCTAATTCACCCCTAAAAACTTTGAATTTTAACATGAAACTTTGTAGGATTGATTATTTAACAATTTTGCATAACATATCAAAAGTTCATCCAATTTTATCCATGAAATCACTGTTAATTTGAGTTTTTAGTTCAAAAAGTGTGAAAATGAGAAGATGAAGAAAAATGACAAATCTGATCCAATTTCAGCTCTAAATCTGATGAAATCACGTGAATTCTTGTGTCTTGAATCCGTGCAATCAATCTCCCACTCTGATACCACTTGTGCATGCGTTTTCAGATCGAATTTGAACTCCCGACGATTGCGAAGGACACATATCACGTGCGGAATCCGTGTACGTGTGTGGATCGACACAAGAACGTAATATAATCATGATTCTATTGATGATTCTATTGATGATATAACAATTCTACACCTTGAATCACCTTTATCACTACTTTCTCTCTCTAGTATCTTCAAAGATTAAATGTCCAAAAGTTCTAAATGAAACATAACAAGCCACTATTTATAGGGTTCACTTAAATGAAAGACTCCTTGACTCATAAGCTCCATCCGTCCGGATGAGCTATTCTCTATCCGTCTGGATGGACTTTTCCCCTATATTGAATATTGTTGAACCATGTCTTGTTCTGTTTTTGCTACGATGCAAGATTGACGGAAGTGATAGACATTATGCACTCTCAGGGTGGGTGACCGGAGTGGTTGGGGCTAAAGGTTGGGTAGCCGATGGCTGAGAAGGATGGCATGAGTGGTTGGGGTGTAGAGGGTGGGTGGACGGTTGAAGTCTAGAGTGAGAGAGAGAGAGAGAGAGTGTATGCGTGGAAGAGAGTGGGGAAAATGATATAAGTTTTATAAATATAAATGTTTTTTACATAATAGTCCCTACATATAAATAATTTAAATAATAGTCCGTGGAATGATTAAATGACAGAACTGCCCTCGTGTGCAAGGCAAATGACCATATTTAACTAAGAAAACTAATTGGTCTAGAGCTAAAGAACATAACGTGCAACATTTTGAAACATTAAGTACAAAAGTCATCAAATTTAAAGACAAAGGATACCGCCTGAAATGTGATATAAAGATAAAAGACAAAACTTGCAATTCACTCCTAAATAATAATGATGATGATGATGATGATGATGATAATTAGAGGCAAAAACAACTTTGTATACGCAAAGGGTTCGAGATTGATGCAAACAGGCAAACATAGGGTATAAAGCAGCAAGATTTTTATTTTTGGGGATTAGCCTTAACCTCCTATAAACCTCATGTTGGGAAAATTAGTGAATGGATATTTAGTTAATTTATAATTTAGTGAAATTATAATTACATTTTAAACTCCTTCATATGGTGAAACTCTTGAGTAGAGTTTTATATCACTTGATTAGCTTTTATTAGAGTTTTATGGCTCTAATTAAATCACTAATTAAGTGAAACTTTTATTAGAGTTTTATGTCTCTAATAAAATCACCACTTAAGAGAAACTCTTCATAACACACAACTCTTGTAAAAGAAAAAGATGGTAGGCTATGTGACTCATTGGGATAATGAGAAAACTACAAGAGAAAGATAATATGTATGAAGAATCCTTGGAGAAGTGGTGAATACTTGAACATCCATATGTTGGGAATTATAGAGAGATGAGTTTTCTCTACTCGATTCCATCACCTTCGTATCATTAGTTTTCCACAAGTTCAAACACTATAATTCTATTCGGTGTAACCTCGGGCCCGTGGCCATTTCTGGCAGTACAGACTGCTTCGGCTGTTGTACCCTGGGAGACAGACGCGTCGTCTTTAGTAGAGGCGCGAAATCTGTTTTAAGTGAAGCGTGTTGAACACGTGCCTCAGCCATAATCGTTAACATTTGTTTGTTCTTTTTGTAGGAAATTATTGTACAAGAAGCCGTGGTTCAAGACCTCGTTGAAGCCTACACAACGAACTGAAAACACAACAAACCATACAAGTAGACGCAGTTAAAGATCAAGTTGAAGACTTTATCTTTTGAAGATATTGGTTTGAATTGATTGTTTTATTAAATATGTTGTAGTTCATATTTATTTTCGTTTGAATTTGTACATGGTTCATGTACTACAATTTCCCAAATGTTTAAAAAGAGTATCTTTATTTTTTTATTATTTTATTTACAAAATTGTGACCCATTTCCTACAAACTTAAAACAGATTTCATGAGATTGTTGGTACAATCTTAAAAACCTTATTTATAAGGATTTTGGGTTTACAAAAGAATTTATAATAGAATATAAAAAAAGATATTTTAGAGGTTATAATCTTATAAATATTTATTTTGGGAAATATGTATGTAGTACAACTTATTGCGTTTGGATTTTTTGAGATTGGGATACAATCTTATATCCTATACCGTGGTACAAAATGAATAGTTTTGGTTCCAACGTTTGGTTTTGAAACGATTTTGGGAATCGTTAATTTTTCTAACTTTTGTGTTAGATCGGGTTTATTAGTGTAAACCATACGTTTTTTTGTAAACGTTAAATTCTCTAACATATGTGTTAGACAGGAATTATTGGTGTAAACCATACGTTTTTTGGTAAACGTTAAAGTCTCTTAAGTAGAGTTTTTTATGTCTTTAAATAAGAGTTTTATGTTACTTGATTAGAGTTTTATGTCTCTAATTAAGTCTCTATTTAAAGTAGACTCTTCATCCACCCATTGATTGATATGAACAAATAAGTCTTATAATGATTTTTGTAATCATTTGTCTTCTAACATGTGTGTTAGAAACGTTCATGAAAAGGGTTAGTTTGGAAGCAATTTTTTAATTGTTTAGTTTCTAACGTGTGTATTAGAAATGACTTATTGAACCATATATGTGTTTTTAGCAAGTCGAATTAACATTTTGTGGAAATGCTAATATTTCTAACGTGCGCGTTAGAATTTCTTTCATTTTAGCATGATTGTTAAAAATGGTTAAAATACAAATGCTTTGAAATGTTTTATGTAGACATTTTATATAAGCAATTTGTTGTAGCATTGTTTTAATGCTTTGTATGATTTAGAAATAAAATGTCATACATTGAAGTTGATGTTTGATTGGCTTCAAGGAATTAAATCACCATAAAGTGATGGTGTGGTATTTATATGAATTTAATGAAATTAAAATCATTTACTAGGCTCTTCATATGGAAGATAAACTCTTAAGGAGAGTTTCATGTCAATTTATTAGTTTTTATTAGAGTTTATGTCTCTAATAAAATCTTTAATTAAGTGACTCTTAAGGAGAGTTTCATGTCAATTTATTAGTTTTTATTAGAGTTTATGTCTCTAATAAAATCTTTAATTAAGTGACTCTTAAGGAGAGTTTCATGTCAATTTATTAGTTTTTATTAGAGTTTATGTCTCTAATAAAATCTTTAATTAAGTGAGACTTATCTCCACCCCATATCTCTTGTATTAAAAGTAAGCTATGTGCCTAACTTGATGAGAGTGAAAAAACAAATACAAGAGTAAGAATACAAAAATTAAATCACCATAAAGTGATGGTGTAGTCGTTTGTGATTTTATCACCAACCTTAATTTGTGATTTGTCATGTTTTATATAAAATGACTTAAATTTTCTAACACGTATGTTAGAAAATGTGTATCACGAATACGAGGTTAGAGATTGTTCATAATGAACAGAAATGTTTTATGTAAACATTTAATTGCCTATAAGTGCATTAAAAATGATGAGAAATGGTTTATTTTATAAACTATATCTTTGGAAAACGTTTTATGTAAACGTTCGATTCTATAATGTGCTTGTTATAAAGTTTTTTTTCTAACATGCGTGTTAGAAAATGTTTAGTACATGTGTAGTAAGACTAAACAATATAAAACCATTTGATATTTTGGGTTTGATCTATGTTTTCATAACCCTAATTGATATTATTAGTATTGTATATTGCAAAACTAAGAAACTGTTTTGAATTATTTTTAAAACAAAGTTTTGCATAACATTAATAATTCAAATGGTTCGCTACTCTTACTAGAAGTAGCATATGGTGAACAAAGTAACAGCCTGGTGGTTGTTATTTGGTGAAAAACAACTTGGTGTTGTTGTGAACAAATTTAATTGTTCAAGTTTACTACTTAAATGTAGTATTTGTAACAACTTGGTGTTGTTTTGAGCAAAATTGTCCAAGTTTAAAGTTTCGAGATGAAATGGGGAACTTGTACTTACAAGTGCATGGAGTCTTATTGAGGGAGTACCTCAAGACATGCCATGGGACAATATTGTTGAGAAGATTTCGATCAGATTATAAAGTGTTGAAGATAAAAGCACCTTGCTATTTGATGTCTACATATTGTCTATGCTTCCGTTTAAATTTCAAAAATGATTGACACTTATGATTTAGTTTCCAATGTATTTTATTGTTTGGTGTTCAATATCTTCGGATAACACATTCAATTTTTTACAAAGAAACAAATCACTAATGGTTGTGACGTATAAATTATTTTGTGGAAAATAATTATAATGTCGGTTATACATTGCTTAAAAGAATATGGTTTTAAACGGATGATACATGAAAAATACTTGGATATAAACAACTTGAGAGTTGTTACATTGACTAAAAGTCAAAGACGAAACATCAAATCTATAACCACATCATGAGTGAGTAATGAAAGAACGTAGTGAGTGTATTGAGATGAAATACACTAACGACATTCATGTCGACATACTTCATTAGAAGTCTTTGAAAATTCACAAGTGTGAATTCTAACATATGAAAGTAAAAGTACTATATGTTATTGTATACCTTTAATAAATCTTGCGAGATTTATAAGTAGATGCGTCTACCACTTTATTATTGTTAGATCTATATGGAGATTTTACCTTCATTTGGGAGAGCATCCTAAATATACATATCTCCTAATGAATAACAATAGATGTGTGCAAATCACTTATGGCAAAATTATGAATGCCATGTTGTTGAGTGTCGATCTAGTTGACTCTATCTCACACATAATAGTGATTGTAGACGAGAAACATTCATCTTGTTGGTGATGAATGTGTTCACCAAGTGACTTGGATTAAGACTTGTGTTTAAGTACTTATGAGTCAATGGTAGATCGTTGGAAATCAAAGGTAAACAAGTTATGTTCCTTAAATGAATGATGAAATTTAGCTTTGTGCTATATACAATAATTTGTGAGACCTTCCTAAATATTGATGTTTTAGGATTATGAATAAGTCTCATTATTTTGTCTTAACAAGGGATGAATGTTGCAAAGTGATATTATGATATCCTTAGGGCTGTGAAGAATCAGAATGATGCATCTTCTGTTCATATGCTAAAGTATTGTAGTCTAAAGCATGCTAGACTAGTACTTGGTTAATTATGGGTCTTGATAGAGACTAATTAACTCTAAACATTCAAATGTGTATGAACACAAAAAGAATTTGTGTATGAACAAAGTTGAGAGAGAATTTTCATTCATTATAAGGAAATGACATGTAACTTTTAAAAGTTTGTTCGAAAAGCTAATGAGAACTCATTGTCTAAGCTTATTCTAGATGTTAAATTAGAATTATTCTAAGTTGGTGACAAACTTATGACAATGGCATGTGTTGCTTTGGTCAGCTCGGAAGCTTGTGTAAGCTAATGCAATATGAGTTGAATTCACTGATACAATAAGGTTGGTCTTGTTCAATCATATGTGTATAAATGTCGCCATAAGTGGTGTTACGGAAATGTTGATCAAATGGCAAGAAATGTGGGGGAGGAACCATTTAAGAAACAACCCTATAAGGGTATGTAGAAATGGTTCTCATTAACACATCTAAATGTTATCCAATAACACTTAAATGTGGGGGGTGTCTTGCATTTGTTTTTAGCAATAAGGATTTTGTAATCCAATCTAACATTGCAAATAGACGACTAAGTGGAGGACACAAAGGTCGTAGTGCATAATGGAGATGTGTTTGCCTTAAATGATACACGTATCTTACGAAGACATATGTTATAACCAGATTCAGATGGCCACTGAGGTTATAGTCTTAGAAGTTGACAATAGGCAAAATTAACTTACGAGTTAAGAACACATCATGACAACTGATCTCAAATACGCAAAGTTATTTGCTAATGTTATGGATCCAACAACCTGAGGGTTTATTAGAGATCAAGTTGTGGAATGGGACTGAAGCCCTTGAAAAATGAAGTTCATATGATGGAAACCTAACTCAGTAGACTGGAGATCCCAAGAATTGAGTTCAATAGGAAAACCTAATTGTATGAATAAGCGAGGTCACTGTGGGGGAATAACCCTACGCATTTAATAAGGTAGTTTATTATAAAGATTAATAAACTTCCTAGTCCATTCCTAAAAGTGACAAGTGTGAGGCTAAGCATAATATGTGGTAAATGATTTGGATAGATCACAATAACCACAATGCTTTTAATGATCTAAGGAGAATCACCTATGTTAGAGAGAAGTGGGGTCGCTTCGAATGGAATTGAGGGCACAATTCCTAGAGCTCTCGCAGAACCAGGAAAGTGTTCCACGACCATTATTGGACACGACTATGAGGAGATGACCCGGCTAGGGAGAGTCTTGTGTGAAGTGTATTGTCGTCTACACAAACGGCAGACGAGTTCAAAGACATCGAGATCTACTCAGAGCTAGTGGGCTAAGTGCATTTCATGAGCGAAGGTTCAAAGGCTAACACCTACCTATCGTATGCAAAACTCAACTGTCGAGGTTCCATTGGAAATTTTATGTGTTTTGAACAATCTCCATTCATGTGGGGATTGTTGGGAAAATTAGTGAATGGATATTTAGTTAATTTATAATTTAGTGAAATTACAATTACATTTTAAACTCCTTCATATGGTGAAACTCTTGAGTAGAGTTTTATATCACTTGATTAGCTTTTATTAGAGTTTTATGGCTCTAATTAAATCACTAATTAAGTGAAACTTTTATTAGAGTTTTATGTCTCTAATAAAATCACCACTTAAGAGAAACTCTTCATAACACACAACTCTTGTAAAAGAAAAAGATGGTAGGCTATGTGACTCATTGGAATGATGAGAAAACTACAAGAGAAAGATAATATGTATGAAGAATCCTTGGAGAAGTGGTGAATACTTGAACATCCATATGTTGGGAATTATAGAGAGATGAGTTTTCTCTACTCGATTCCATCACCTTCGTATCATTAGTTTTCCACAAGTTCAAACACTATAATTCTATTCGGTGTAACCTCGGGCCCGTGGCCATTTCCGGCAGTACAGACTGCTTCGGCTGTTGTACCCTGGGAGACAGACGCGTCGTCTTTAGTAGAGGCGCGAAATCTGTTTTAAGTGAAGCGTGTTGAACACGTGCCTCAGCCATAATCGTCAACATTTGTTTGTTCTTTTTGTAGGAAATTATTGTACAAGAAGCCGTGGTTCAAGACCTCGTTGAAGCCTACACAACGAACTGAAAACACAACGAACCATACAAGTAGACGCAGTTAAAGATCAAGTTGAAGACTTTATCTTTTGAAGATATTGGTTTGAATTGATTGTTTTATTAAATATGTTGTAGTTCATATTTATTTTCGTTTGAATTTGTACATGGTTCATGTACTACAATTTCCCAAATGTTTAAAAAGAGTATCTTTATTTTTTTATTATTTTATTTACAAAATTGTCACCCATTTCCTACACCTCAGAGGGTAAAACTATAGTTTACATTCGCAAAACCACAAACAAAATATAACAATTCTTTTCTATTTTCTAAAAAGTAAAAATAGAATGCTTAACTTAAAAATAAAAAAAAATAAAAATAAAAAAAAAAAGAAAGAAAGAAAGAAACCTGTAAACAAATCTGACCTATACATAGAAATACTCAAACTAATAGCATAAAAGTTATATAGTAAATCCAAGTAAACACAAGAAACCAAAATAATAGCATAAAAGTTGTATAGTAAATTCAAGTAAACACAAGAAACCAAGAATGGCAATGGATTTTGCTAGGGAAACCATGGTGAGACCTTCGGCCCATTGGATGGTCTCAAATCATAGGCAAAACAAGTGTCATCATAGTTTTTAAACCTGTTTTTTGTTTGATACCTTAAGGTTGACTATTTGTTAACTTTTTAACCTATATTTTGTTTGATACCTTGAGGCTAATTGTTTTATAAAACATTGATTCTACAAACCCAACTAAACAGTCAAGTTTTATATATCATACCCGCTACAAGCATCTTTCAAGTCAATGTCAGTTTCTCCTTGCCCAGGCCTTTAACTCGTCTTTGTAGGTTAATACTTGCCATTGTCATATTCACCTATTTGCACCATCATGTTGCTTCCCTTCTTAGTTTACCACCACTCACGTTTGTAGATGTTAAATGGTTTATGGTTAAATAAGACGTGTGTAATAATGTAGTAAGTGTTTATATTGTTATGAAATTGATACAAACGTTCGTGTTAACTAGGACAAGCTTAAAAAGAGAGTCCAAATCAAAGTTAAAATTTAATAAAAGAACAATTGAGTCGTTTAACATGATTTAAGGAATAGATTTCAAACCTATGTTGTATATTATCATCCTAAGTTTGTGTTGTTAACTAAAGTTCATTAAAAATGGATAATTTTTGTTTACTTCTACTTCTAATATGTATTTTTGCTGATTTTGCAATGATGTGTGTATGATATATTAATCGGAAGCTTACTATACTCTCTATTAGTGTTACTTTAGCGTATAAATTATTTTGATCCTTTCCCCTAACAAGTAATAAGAACAGTATCACCTCTACGAGACATTATTTTTATATTGTAGTCTTATTCGTTTATGGACTTTACAGATGAAACAATGCTAGGGTTAATGTTGATGTTGCAATAAATTACGTAGTGTTTTAAAATAATGACAGTGTGGTTTAAACAAATGCTTTTGGAAATTGCAACACTTGTAAAATATATTAACGAACATAATACTAGGAACATATGTTTTATGGGGATAAATAATTTGTATGACAACTTTGTTTTAAGAGATTTGTCAGTAATAGTCTAATAGACATCTAGACTAAGGTGTGAATTTTCGACACGGCCCGAAAACCCGACACGAACCGAACACGAAATTTTTTGGTTTGGGTTTACCCTAAACGGGTTCAGGTCAGTTTCAGGTCGAAACCGCGACCCGTTTAGCTAAACAGGTCAGGTTTGAATCAAACCCATCAGGTTCTCGGTTGACCGGTTTAGTTTATCATTTAAAGTTTAGGGTAGATTCTACTAATATTTATAGCTAAGGGTTTTTGTTTATAAGTAATATTAACTAGTTGTATTCCCCGCTCTACACGGCGTGAATTCATTCGACGTGGTGGCGACACTCGCTATAGTAATCAAAAAAGAAGACTAAAATATAAAGTCGTGGTATGCCAAAAGAATACCAACATGTGTTTTAAATTGACCTAGAACCATAAAAATGGATATCGGCTCCGGTAATAACTATATGGGTATCGACCACATTTAATAAGAGAGAAATTAAATTAGATTAAAATTAAATGATTTAAAAGCGTATATAATGAATACCGATATTGTATCTGATAATACAGATACCGGTCACGATGCTATTCGAATAAAATTGTTTCAGTTTGTTAGGGAAGTAGTAGAGTACGGACACTCGTATAGCTTACGCTTACGATTCTAATATAATAATCTATGTAAATATCTCTATTTTCAATAAAATTTATACCGAAATATCGAGAGAGAAAAAAATAAAACACAATTGTGTAATCAGCTTTTACATGAGAAGCTGAGAACGCAAATTATCATGGATAAGCTAAATTAGTAAAAATCTAAATGATTAAAAGCATATGTTGTAAATAGTATAGGGTTAAAGTTTTAAAAAATTGGAAAAAATAGTTATGTTGGATTTCAAGGAAAAAAGGTTCCTATGAATGTGAGTGTCTCATATGTTCACATAAAAGCAATTTACATTAAAAATATTTAATACAATTAAAAAAACTCATAACACCATTCATCATAAGATTGTTTTAATATGTGTAAGAGAGAAATTAAATTAAAATTAAATGTGTTAAAAGCGTATATAATGAATACCGGTATTGAATCTGATAATACGGATAGCGGTCACGATACTATTCGAATAAAATTGTTTTAGTTTGTTAGGGAAGTAGTAGAGTATGGACACTCGTATAGCTTACGCTTACGATTCTAATATAATAATCGATGTTAAATATCTCTATTTTCAATAAAATTTATACTAAAATATCAAGAGAGAAAAAAATAAAACACAATTGTGTAATCAACTTTTATATGAGAAGCTTTATATGAAAAGCTGAGAACGCAAATTATCATGTATAAACTAAATTAGTAAAAATCTAAATGATTAAAAGCATATGTTGTAAATATTATAGGGTTAAAATTTAAAAAAATTGGAAAAAATATTTATGTCCGATTTCAAGGAAAAAAGGTTCCTATTAATGTGGGTGTCTCATATGTTCACATAAAAGCAATTTATATTAAAAAAAAATAATACTATTAAAAAAACTCATAATACTATTCTATCATAAGATTGTTTTAATATGTATAAGAGAGAAATTACATTAAATTAAAATTAAATGATTTAAAAGCGTATATAATGAATACCGGTATTGTATATGATAATATGGATAACGGTCACGTTACTATTCGAATAAAATTGTTTCAGTTTGTTAGGGAAGTAGTAGAGTACGGACACTCGTATAGCTTACGCTTACGATTCTAATATAATAATCCATGTTAAATATCTCTATTTTCAATAAAATTTATACCAAAATATCGAGAGAGAAAAAAAATAAAACGTAATTGTGTAATTGTATGAGAAGATGAGAATGCAAATTATCATGGATAAACTAAATTAGTAAAAATCTAAATGATTAAAAGCATATGTTCTAAATAGTATGCGGTTAAATTAAAAAACAATTGTAAATAGTAAGAAAAAAAAGTTCCTATTAATGTGGGTGTCTCATATGTTCACATAAAAGCAATTTATATTAAAGAAAATTAATACTATTAAAAAAAACTCATAATACTATTCATGTTTTAATATGTATATAAACTTTGCGATTTTAGAAGCCACAAAAAATATAAAGGAAAGTTTCGCAAAAACTTGGGACAAACAAAGCTCAAAAACATATATCCCTCCCCACACTTGAATTACACATTGTCCCCAATATTTAACAAAAATATGTGATGCAATGCAATGGAGACAGAAAGAGAAACGGAGGACTCCCCTATCAATGATATTAGTCAAAACATATCCAACGAACGCGCAAAAAGCCGCCCCGCAATGTGTTGCCAACAATCCAAATAACTATCAAACTATACTATCAAATGCTCTTCCAAAAGTCTCCAATCCAAAATTGCAACCTGAAAACCCAAAGTAAAAATGAAACATAAAAATAAAAATAAAATTTAAAAACAACTACCACAAACCATCGAAATGCTTCCTGAACGTGCTAAGTTTTTTTGTGAAAGTCCTTAGCTCGACTCAAATCCCCGAATTCCTTTGTCCTTGGGGTGGAAGGTGGTACACGAACAAGTGGATCTTTGTTTTTTTAAATATTATACGGCTCGCTTAGTTTGATAGTTAACCACTGATTTGTAAGAAATCGATGGTAAACACAAAAAGTGTTTTATAAAATACAAACAGGCCGTGCCACCAACACTTGTATTTGCCCGGACCAAACCTAATGCATAATATGTAGTGAAGAAGGCGATCATTGCGACATAATGATATATTATGCCGGTGTTCATTGTTCAATCGTCACGCCTTCAACTTTGGTTGGCCCACTTTGTTCCATGCCCTCTTACGTGGTGCCTTTGATTTGGGTGGCGATCTACCATGATGCTCATCCATGGGCCGACTATCTTCGATGCAAAGGAGTGGGTTGGATATCACCATTTTCGTTTGTTCGTTGGTGGACTCTTTCAGTTGCAACTCTATGTCTTGGTTCGATTCTTTAATTTCCACGATTGGTTCACCATATAACAATGCTTCCAATTTATGAAGATCACCAATCGTGTCACACCCCGACCACGTAGAACAACAAAACGTTGCGGAAAACGTCGGGGAGTGTTGTAACAGAATCATTGTTTCATAACACATGGAAATTGAAATATTGTTTTATTGATTAAAGTAGTTACAATGTCTTGACAATCAAAGAAACATAACATAAATAACTAGTCTTGCATCTTTTATTGTCGCTAAGGCCCAAGTCCGCCTAAGTGTATCTTGATAAATCCTATGCATCATCTCCTGAAAACACATGTGAAAATAGGTACGTCAGCATAAAAATGCCTGTGAGATACATAGGTTTTGTGAAAACAGAATTCATGACTTATGTTTGAGAAAATGTTTAGTCATGAACCTTTTAATTTGCTTTGTCTTGTAAATCATTTGAAAAACGATAAGATCAGATGATATGTATAAATAAGAGAATAATGTAAGGTTAAACGAATAACCATGTAAAATGAGTTTGTATAAGATAAGTTGTTTGTAAAACAATGTCTTGTGAAAAGTATGTTATTTGTATAAAATGTTATATGTCTCAAATTGAAATGATTCAAATAACGCTACAATATGTGATACCATACAAACACTTATATATAGGAAGTACCAGCGGCGTATCCACCATGCTTGTATCATATTACACACGCCTCGTTACTTAAGTCACTTAAACTAACCACCAATGTAATAAGTTTATGTTTAAACCAATTGTCAAAAGTCCTTGTATAAATCATATCAAATGTTAATAGTCCAAAAGTAGTCAAGTAATGTGTAACAAATGTTATGTATTGTAAGTAAAGTATTGTCACATAATCCAAATGTAGAAATGTACAAAACAAAGTATTTTGAATATATCAAAAAGTTATGTTTTTGCAAAGTAATGCATGCTATACTGATATAAACATTTATGCGGTATTGTGAAAATTCATACATCCAAGCCTTGCGACAGTCGGATAACCCTTTTAGTCAAGGTTATCAAAAAATGTATTCGGATTCGGTCATTCCTTCCATCCAAACAAACCCGAGATTACAGGAATGGGATTTGTCAAGTCCTATGGTACCACTACCTACTACCGAGCGGCATGATCGGTGTTAATGAATGTACAGTATAGTTTAAACAAACCAAATGTCATACCAAAATGTAAGCATAAAATGTAATGTAAAATAATGTACTAAGTACGCACACAATGGGCATACATAGCATAGAATGTAATGTAAAATAATGTACTAAGTACGCACACAATGGGCATACATAGCATACAATGTAATGTAAAATAATGTACTAAGTACGCACACAATGGGCATACATAGTATACAATGTAATGTAAAATAATGTACTAAGTACGCACACAATGGGCATACATAGCATAGAACACAATGAAATCATGTACTATAAATGTACTAATGAATATAGCAAGTATATGATGTGAAAGCAGGAAAGCATGAAACTATCAAGTAGGCACATGTGTTCCACCCCAAAATGTTTGGAAAACAGTAAAAGAGGGGTCTATGTACTCACTTGAGATTGCTTAGTAGTCCTTGAGTAACAACCAAACAATGCTAGAGATCACGGAATTAAACGGCACCTAATATAGGTAACTATGTTAATAAACCGGACCTATATCGGAGGATCGGATAGAATGTGGGTTCGTAAACCAAACGAGTATGGAGACTCATGTAATATGGTTTAACAAAGCCTACACACTAAATGAAACCTAACATAAGTGCTTACGACCCATTACGACACGTTTAGGTAGTTTATGCTACTTTAACGCGTCGTTCGCGTGAAACGCGTTCGGAGCGCCTAACTAGTCCTATGACAAGTAGAATATGCCTTAACATGCCTAATATTGTCGCCAAATCAGTTTAGATGTCAAAAGTTATGTCACATATGTTTATAATGAATTTTGGCATCAAAAGGGTATTTTAGTAATTTACCTAAGGCATATAAACTACCTATCATATAACTACTTAAACGTCGTGACCATAAGGTATAACCTCGGAAGGTTATTCCCTATATACTATGGTCACCTAATGTGTTTGGTCGGATCCTAGTGATCGACCAAATGGGTCGGGTTCGAAGGTATAAGCGATTTATTAGATCGCTTACCCTACGACCCTAGACAACGTGGTAATCAGTAGGCATAGTCACAAGGGACTATAACCATCGTGATTACAATCACGTTGCGAAGTTCAAACGAACTTCGCATTGACCATAAACTGGTCAACGCGGAAAGTCAAACAAAGTTTGACTTTCGGACTCGAAAAGCAATAAAAGAACGAAACAATACTTACGAAGGGTCCCCGAATGCTAATCTCGATCCAAGTAGCTCAGGTATGAAACAAAGGTTTCAACTTAGAGCTTCTCAAATCAAGATTCTTGTGGGTTTTGGCAAGTGAAGGCAGGGGGTATTTATAGGATTCGTAGAGCCGTTAAGATCGTTCCTCGTTAACCGTGCTTTGATCTTGGCCATACATGTGCACACATGGTTTTGTAATACCAGGTGCACTCAATACCAGCCCATAGATTCCCCAAAACCATGTGCAACAAGTGGAACGGACCAGATTCGATGTTTCTGCAAGTTTCTGTCCAGCATAGGCAGTCGCGTAGTGCGACGGTGAAAGCCTTTAGGGCTCGCGCTACGCCACCAAGTACCATATTCAGCAAAGTTTCAAAAATGGCAGAAATGGTCCCTGCAGCCCGTTTAAGCTATTTTCGATGCGTTTAAACCCCGTTAACCTCATTTCATGGCTATAAAATGAAGTTAAAGTATAGGGAACTCAAAAAATGCTCAAAAATATCTAGGATGTCGGTTCGTTTGGTCGTACAATCGCGATGTTCGGTTAATTACGACGGAATGCGCATAAGCGCGAAAAACGATCCAAATGACGCGGCGAATGGATTTTTCTTATGCCAAACACTAAAATAAAATATTATAGTGCTTACATAAATTTTTGGACGTCCGGATGTATTCAGAACGTAAGTTATGCGCGAAAATGCAAACTTATGCACTTTTTGACACTTTTAGTCCCTGAATGACCCAAAAGTTTATTTTAGCACACCGAACCCCTCAAAGCCTATTTCTAAGCTATGTAAAGGATATTTATGGTATGTTTAACTTATGGTCATGTTCCGGAATGTCTGTTACAGTTCAAATTGGCATACTTTCGTAGTTTGTCAAGTTTAGTCCCTGTAAGCGAATTAACTCGATTTTGCCATACCAAAGCCTTCAAAACTTATTTCTAAGTTATGTAAAGGTTATTTAAGGTATGTTAAGCCAATGTCACTATTCCGGAGTTTTTGTTGCATTAAACTGGTTATATTTACGCATCGGTGCGCGTATAACCTTCTAGAAAGCGATTTAGAGTTTGAAATTGACAAAAATTGATATGTGCAAATGATACACATATTTGCAAAATTCCCAAGTATGAAATACAATATTTCATTGGTTTGGTATTTGTTTGATGGTCGCAGTGACCCAGGTGTCACAGTCTCCCCTACTTTAGGAAATTTCGTCCCGAAATTTATTTAGAGGAAACTTGTGAGAGCTTGAAACATGAAGTTGAAAAGATCGAACAACATTGGTTAGGGTTCTGAACTTCTAGTAACTTTAATAACATCATGCTTGCAATGTAAGAGGGATACTTATATACAAGTATATGAAGCGTCATTGGTGCGTCCACCGTACCTCCATTACATCGTTCTCATTTTGTTATTGTTGTCGCTATCGGTTCTTACACATAATAAATCTTACTGGGTTTCTGTGCACTAAATTTCATAATTATGTACGCGTCCATAATTAGACAATTCCTTGCACAGTTCACACAGTCTATTTTATATTGTGTAGGGTAAAACCAAATGAACAATCCTGTGATGAGTGTGACTAGACCGCCATAGAGTCCTTTTAATTAAATCAATATATGATCTAAATAGACTATCAGGGAGTCTGTTCAGCTACATCACTAGATGTCGTTCTTTAACCAAATTGTGAATCAATCTTTTTGACTAGACCACTAAAGGGTCTCTTATGAACCATGGAGCGGTACTATATAATCCAAGGGTCTTAACTATTACATAGAAGCCCATTAAGGATTTAAGGTAGTACCTTTTGAATATCCTGCTACGAATCCCTCATATGAAGATATGAAAGATTCTGTGAGGATTTGGATAACGAATATCCAGAGTATACAAAAACACAAAAATGCATAAAAGAAAACACAAGATACATAACACATAGTCATATAACCACAAAATTGTTTGTTAATTTGCCTTGTTAATTGCGTACATGCATTTAAAGCACACTAGGAATCCATTCCGTGGATTTCATTTGGTACTTTAAACGTTATCAAGAATCTAACTATAAAGATAGAAAGATTCAAAAAGAAAATTCGATTTCGATTATTAGGAACCGAAATGTTAGAATTAAGGTACATAAGGAATCCAATTAAGGACTCTGATTTGTATGACAATTATCCACAAGGATCTAGTTGTGAAGATAAAAAGATCCCATATGGATTTTAGAAGTTGAAGATGTTTTGAAACCTTGCACTGGACGTGCTTATGTCAAAACATGAAGTAAGAATGCTTATGAAGTTGAGATGCTTGATATGTCAAGGCGACATATGAAGCAGAATTTGAAGGTTAAGTCAATGTATGAGGAAAAATATTTTTGAAAACTATGCATGGGGTTCTAAAAAAATGTGTTCAATGTTTTTGAAACCTTATATATAATGCTTTTGAAATCATGCACTTGATAAGAAAATGTATGGTGCTAATATTGTTTTCAGACTATATGAAACATTTTGAAATTATGAAGGTTGTTTTTGAAAGCATGGCCAATGTTTTTGAAATAACATAGACAATGCATTTAAAAATGGTTTTCAAACTATATGAAATGTTTTGAGACCATGAAGATTGTTTTTGAAATACTTGTACTGTGTATGTTGAAAAATCAAAACGTAATGGGTATGGGATTTGAAAATATCCTTAGTTATCTAATCAAGGATTTAATGGCATAGATGTGCAAAACACACGATTACTCATAATTTCCCTTCTTTTTCTTGTACTTCGTCTCCTGGAATGAAACGAGTACTTAAAATTTTCGAGGGAATCATGAGCGATTATTTGAAAGAGAAAATCACAAGAGTAGTTTGTAAGGAACATAGTTCCTTGATGTAGGTATCATAGGAAAAGTCATACACACTTGTAACTACACTCGCATATCATAATTGTGAACAACAATTTATTTATAAACAAAACAGATCGTTTCACATTACAAGAAATAGAAGAAACAAAAGCATAAGATAACAACATCTTCTAGCCAACCAACTACTTATCCGGGGTTGGATTTGCATTAGCAAGCTTTGGGCAATCCCTTAGGAAATGGCCCATCTCGCCACAGTTGTAGCAAGACCCTCGTGAGAAACGAGCTTGAGCAGAGTTGGCTTGTGGTTGGTTTGGACCACTTTGGTTTGGGGTAAATCAACAAGCATTTGCCAGGTGACCGAGTCGCCCACATGATGCACACAAACGACACTGTAGGTGAGCTAAGTGGTGTGCATTACATTTATCGCATATTGGTGCTGTTCCCTTGTATTGCTTCTTAACAGGTGGTGTTGCCACCCGGATGGGTCTTGTTTGATTTGGTACTGCTGTAGTTGGGCAAACCCTTGCCGTATGACCTATAAGTCAACAAATTTGGAATTTGCGGCACTTCACGCTAGCCTGATGATAAAGGCTACATTGGTTGCACAAGGGTGCAGTTCCGTTGTATGGCTTCCTAGCAGGGGGTTGAGCTGGTTGGTTAGTTGGGGATGGCTTGACCATTGTGAGCAATCATGGCGAAGTTCTGAGAAGCCTTTCGCTTCTTTGACTTCTTAGGGGATCGTTCATCCATGGTCTTTGATTCCTCGGTTGGTTTTTTGGCTGGTAGTGCTGTCACCTGACTAGGTCCTGCCTGTCTTGGTGACTCTTGAGTGGCTTCATCCTAAAGACGATACATAGCAGTAGCTAATTCAACAGTCTTCAGGACTACTTCGCCTATTCGCTGAGCGAATTTGGCAGTCTGCTCGAATATCTGGGCGTCATCATGATGAAGAGACATTCTAGAAGAAAAAAATGAAAGACATAGGAAGAAACAAGTGAAATGTCATCGGCTAAACAAAACAGAATGGCAATGCATAAGAATTTGCGATCATTTGTTTGTTACCTAAGGCAAACAAACGAGACGGTGACAAATCAAAGTAAGCGGGTCATATTAATGTATCACTGAAGACATGCTCGCCTATAAGTGAACACTCACCCCAAGAGTTCCCAGGTAAGAGTGACTGGTCCGATACTGCGGATTTGTACGAACACTCTAGCCTTCGACAGAAAACTCAGGGTACAGGCATTCACTCTTCCAGTTTGCACATGTTCACATTATAAGACCCAAACTTTGACGAGATTTTGAAAATTCAAAAGGGTTCAAAACCTTACAATAGAGGGTTCAAAACCTAGTAATCAATCATCCTAGAATATATGATTAGTTTTCAAAGTGGTTTTGAAGTTTATGTTCTTGTTGTGGTTGTCGCCTAAGGATAGGTGACAGTATTGTTTTATGACTAAACGCAAGTAAACTCGCGTTAGGGTCCTAGGAAGGTTATAGACTAGGTCAAAGTATTACTAATAACCTAATTCCCTATAACCATGAGCTCTGATACCAACTTTTCTGTCACACCCCGACCACGTAGAACAACAAAACGTGGCGGAAAACGTTGGGGAGTGTTGTAACAGAATCATTGTTTCATAACACATGGAAATTGAAATATTGTTTTATTGATTATAGTAGTTACAATGTCTTGACAATCAAAGAAACATAACATAAATAACTAGTCTTGCATCTTTTATTGTCGCTAAGGCCCAAGTCCGCCTAAGTGTATCTTGATAAATCCTATGCATCATCTCCTGAAAACACATGTGAAAATAGGTACGTCAGCATAAAAATGCCTGTGAGTTACATAGGTTTTGTGAAAACAGAATTCATGACTTATGTTTGAGAAAATGTTTAGTCATGAACCTTTTAATTTGCTTTGTCTTGTAAATCATTTGAAAAACGACAAGATCAGATGATATGTATAAATAAGAGAATAATGTAAGGTTAAACGAATAACCATGTAAAATGAGTTTGTATAAGATAAGTTGTTTGTAAAACAATGTCTTGTGAAAAGTATGTTATTTGTATAAAATGTTATATGTCTCAAATTGAAATGATTCAAATAACGCTACAATATGTGATACCATACAAACACTTATATATAGGAAGTACCAGCGGCGTATCCACCATGCTTGTATCATATTACACACGCCTCGTTACTTAAGTCACTTAAACAAACCACCAATGTAATAAGTTTATGTTTAAACCAATTGTCAAAAGTCCTTGTATAAATCATATCAAATGTTAATAGTCCAAAAGTAGTCAAGTAATGTGTAACAAATGTTATGTATTGTAAGTAAAGTATTGTCACATAATCCAAATGTAGAAATGTACAAAACAAAGTATTTTGAATATATCAAAAAGTTATGTTTTTGCAAAGTAATGCATGCTATACTGATATAAACATTTATGCGGTATTGTGAAAATTCATACATCCAAGCCTTGCGACAGTCGGATAACCCTTTTAGTCAAGGTTATCAAAAAATGTATTCGGATTCGGTCATTCCTTCCATCCAAACAAACCCGAGATTACAGGAATGGGATTTGTCAAGTCCTATGGTACCACTACCTACTACCGAGCGGCATGATCGGTGTTAATGAATGTACAGTATAGTTTAAACAAACCAAATGTCATACCAAAATGTAAGCATAAAATGTAATGTAAAATAATGTACTAAGTACGCACACAATGGGCATACATAGCATAGAATGTAATGTAAAATAATGTACTAAGTACACACATAATGGGCATACATAGCATAGAACACAATGAAATCATGTACTATAAATGTACTAATGAATATAGCAAGTATATGATGTGAAAGCAGGAAAGCATGAAAGTAACAAGTAGGCACATGTGTTCCACCCCAAAATGTTTGGAAAACAGTAAAAGAGGAGTCTATGTACTCACTTGAGATTGCTTAGTAGTCCTTGAGTAACAACCAAACAATGCTAGAGATCACGGAATCAAACGGAACCTAATATAGGTAACTATGTTAATAAACCGGACCTATATCGGAGGATCGGATAGAATGAGGGTTCGTAAACCAAACGAGTATGGAGACTCGTGTAATATGGTTTAACAAAGCCTACACACTAAATGAAACCTAACATAAGTGCTTACGACCCATTACGACCCGTTTAGGTAGTTTATGCTACTTTAACGCGTCGTTCGCGTGAAACGCGTTCGGACCGCCTAACTAGTCCTATGACAAGTAGAATATGCCTTAACATGCCTAATATTGTCGCCAAATCAGTTTAGATGTCAAAAGTTATGTCACATATGTTTATAATGAATTTTGGCATCAAAAGGGTATTTTAGTAATTTACCTAAGGCATATAAACTACCTATCATAAAACTACTTAAACGTCGTGACCATAAGGTATAACCTCGGAAGGTTATTCCCTATATACTATGGTCACCTAATGTGTTTGGTCGGATCCTAATGATCGACCAAATGGGTTGGGTTCGAAGGTATAAGCGATTTATTAGATCGCTTACCCTACGACCCTAGACAACGTGGTAATCAGTAGGCATAGTCACAAGGGACTATAACCATCGTGATTACAATCACGTTGCGAAGTTCAAACGAGCTTCGCATTGACCATAAACTGGTCAACGCGGAAAGTCAAACAAAGTTTGACTTTCGGACTCGAAAAGCAATAAAAGAACGAAAGAATACTTACGAAGGGTCCCCGAATGCTAATCTCGATCCAAGTAGCTCAGGTATGAAACAAAGGTTTCAACTTAGAGCTTCTCAAATCAAGATTCTTGTGGGTTTTGGCAAGTGAAGGCAAGGGGTATTTATAGGATTCGTAGAGCCGTTAAGATTGTTCCTCGTTAACCGTGCTTTGATCTTGGCCATACATGTGCACACATGGTTTTGTAATACCATGTGCACTCAATACCAGCCTA
Source organism: Helianthus tuberosus (assembly GCA_030545235.1). Lineage (NCBI taxonomy): Eukaryota > Viridiplantae > Streptophyta > Magnoliopsida > Asterales > Asteraceae > Helianthus > Helianthus tuberosus. The sequence goes on along the minus strand of CM060424.1, from coordinate 113,405,393 downwards.
TAGATTCCCCAAAACCATGTGCTACAAGTGGAACGGACCAGATTCGATGTTTCTGCAAGTTTCTGTCCAGCATAGGCAATCGTGTAGCACGACGGTGAAAGCCTTTAGGGCTCACGCTATGCCACCATGTACCATATTCAGCAAAGTTTCAAAAATGGCAGAAATGGTCCCTGCAGCCCGTTTAAGCTATTTTCGATGCGTTTGAACCCCGTTAACCTCATTTCAAGGCTCTAAAATGAAGTTAAAGTATAGGGAACTCAAAACATGCTCAAAAATATCTAGGATGTCGGTTCGTTTGGTCGTACGATCGCGATGTTCGGTTAATTACGACGGAATGCGCATAAGCGCGAAAAACGATCCAAATGACGCGACGAATGGATTTTTCTTATGCCAAACACTAAAATAAAATATTATAGTGCTTACATAAATTTTTGGATGTCCGGATGTATTCAGAACGTAAGTTATGCGCGAAAATGCAAACTTATGCACTTTTTGACACTTTTAGTCCCTGAATGACCCAAAAGTTTATTTTAGCACACCGAACCCCTCAAAGCCTATTTCTAAGCTATGTAAAGGAAATTTATGGTATGTTTAACTTATGGTCATGTTCCGGAATGTCTGTTACAGTTCAAATTGGCATACTTTCACAGTTTGTCAAGTTTAGTCCCTGTAAGCGAATTAACTCGATTTTGCCATACCAAAGCCTTTAAAACTTATTTCTAAGTTATGTAAAGGTTATTTAAGGTATGTTAAGCCAATGTCACTATTCCGGAGTGTTTGTTGCATTAAACTGGTTATATTTACGCATCGGTGCGCGTATAACCTTCTAGAAAGCGATTTAGAGTTTGAAATTGACAAAAATTGATATGTGCAAATGATACACATATTTGCAAAATTCCCAAGTATGAAATACAATATTTCATTGGTTTGGTATTTGTTTGATGGTCGCAGTGACCCAGGTGTCACAAATCGGGTCGAATCGTTCTTCTTTCACCTCTATGAGTGGTATACCCAACAACTCGTCCCCAAACTCGTCCTGCCAACATGGAATAGTATGAACCAGAGGTGGGACTTGTGCGGTACTTTGTGGGCTTGGGAAGTGCACATCGTTCATTATTGCCTCTAGTTCTAGTGTTTTCTCCATGTGACAACCCTCGTGATCATAAGGGTAGTCTTCACCGCAATAGTTCTCGTAGTAGCGCTCCATAAGAATCACTGCAAAGAAAAAACTCAAACAAAAAGGATCACGGGCAACAGATAGAAATGAAATAAAAAAACAACTATTTACAAAAGAAAAAAATGGTAACGAATATATACAAAATAGTGGGAAACAATGAAACTATATATACAAAAATAAAAACGCAACTAGCAAAATTGTCACACCCCCAAAAATACCACATGCGGAGTCCCCCGCGAGGCGTGTGACGTACCAGGATCTAGCCACTAATCACATTGAACTCATAACAAGATTTCAAATAACAAGCTTTCATTCATTTCAATTAAGTGTTACAAATCATAATTTACAACTCGTTATGTTCAGCGGAAGCATAATACAAAGTTTAACCAAAACCCAAGTATATGTAATCAGCTCATCTCGTATCAAGTTTCCATGTATATCGACCCATGACCACTCCAGCATCCCAGACAACAAGTTCCTCATCCACATGTATCATTAACCTGCGAGCATGCACACACGTGTATCAGACAACGCTGGTGAGTTCATAGTTTTACGAAAACATTAGTTACCAAGTGTTTAGTTCCGTTCCACGATTACAATGTTGATAATACCTCGGATACAAGACGGCTCCTGATTTACATTGCCCTTTCTCCAATGCTCCTATCAAAGCATTGGTCATGAATAGGTCATTAGTTCAACACCCGTCCTCCCAGGTACGGGGTGAGGTTGCCAAACCTAAGTAGAGTAACTAACTAATACATTGTTACCTCTCAGGTAACCAAACAACACGGAGGGACTTTAAAGGTGATAGGATGAATATATTACCCAACATTCCAGATTTACCACAAGACGTATTCCTCTTAGGAATACCCAATTGATTTACCCAAACCCATCCCTCTCAGGGATGCCCAATGACTGTCCCAACAACCGGGACGCATGCTCAAGAGAAATGAACTCACCTTTGTTTGCTCGCTTTGATAATGTACTTCTAGTGTTTGTTAACTGTTAAGTCCGTTACACGCGACCTAAGGTATGGTAAATGTAAGTACATATGTGGGTGGGATAATGTAATACCCTAATGTATCCAAACAATAGTGCTTAAGTTTACAAGTTGAACAAGTTATCATACACTACATTCCGTATCACAGAGTTGGTCCTCATATGCAATTTATATACAAATTTCATATCATGCTTTTCCTATGTAAAACTGGACACTGGCATAGAATTAACAAGTTTGGAGAAATATCATCATGTATTGTACGGACTCTTTTCATCATAATAAACCTGGATTCACGTAGCACCACATATGTTTGGCCCATTATTTATATTAATTTAATTCTAGTCACCTTCCAAATAATTAAGTTGAACCATCATGCTACTCCCATTCACATCTGAATGCTATATATACTAGCCACTTCAATTCTAGTCATGCATCATTCATGTTCAGATTATTACAATTATAAATGTCAACATTCATGGACAGTACATGGTTTTTAATAAGGTTTGACCACTTAACCATTTAAATAAGTTAGTCCACTATCACATTGCTTTAATTTGGATTCAATCAAAAAAAGACTCTGTCGACATCAACCTCATAATATATTTCGGAAATTAGAAAACTTATATATATATATATATATACTCGAAACAATCTGATATGCCTTGGCCGAACATCTAACCCACATCATCATTCTTAAAACTAAACATGTATCATGTGATCATACTTTCGGTTACAATAACAACACACATATCATGAGGATGTTTATAAATTTCAACCAGTAAAAAAGTCAAGGCCCACATAAACTAACATGGTTACGATACTGTTTCCTTAACCAAATCAATGGATACTTTCAATAAATCCCTAGCTCTAGACTTCACAAAATATGAAATAACATACAGACTCTTAATGTAACGATATGAAGCATAATAAGTTAATCGTGGTTCACATACCAACCGAGTGACTTATGGGGTGAACGAGCACAAGCTGCCATGCACAGGGCCTGCATCGGGGCTCCGACGACTGCCCTCTTCCCGTTTCGAGACCCGAAACGCAGACTCGAACCCGAAAAGAATCCACTAATACGGCCATTACCGCTGTTCACTCGGACCAAAACACCATCTGTCGGACCCGATTCTGGATCCTAAATGTCACCGCCGTGGTCCGATGGCCACCGCCGTCATGGTTTATCTGGTCTCCGAAAAACATGGAGGTCGCTAGAGATGGTCGGCTCCCTCATTAATTTCGTCACCTCTCTCTCTCTTCCTAACCATAGCTCCTTCTCTCTAAAATCTTTAGGGTGTATATGTGTTCACAGGCACAAGAGATGCATGAAAACATATGCATATGTAATCGGAACAAGTGGGCCACCGAACCCACTTATGTTTCTATTATTTGCTTGGGCTTCTAAGAACCTGGGCCAGCGTACAAACAACTCTAAGGTGAGCCGGGTTTAAAAGGTTGGGGTCAATGATTTCAAGTGTGGGTCGAGGGGTATAGAACAAGGATTTGAGAGAGAGATGATGCAACTAAGGAGGGTGTGTGTGTAGCCCAAACATGTGCGCGACCCAACACACTCGCGGCCCAACGCAAACCTCAAACCTCATACACATATAATAGTCTAACTACACACTCAACCGTACGTGATTACATATACGTATAACAAGTGTCATGAAAATGGACGGAGAATAAAAGGATAATAAAGGTCAGAATTACGAAACTAACCTTGAAAGTTCGGGTTGTCACATCATCCCCAACTTGAAAGAAATTTCGTCCCGAAATTTGACAAGTAAGCATAGAGGAGTGAAGTGATAAATCAAGATCGCTGCAGGTTTTCCTCAAGTGCCACATCATCCCCAACTTGAAACGGAATTTCGTCCCGAAATTCGCCAGTGCTACCAGAATTAGATTGGTCATCAGGAAAAATTTGAGGATACTTAAGCTTCATCTGATCCTCGTGCTCCCACGTGAACTCCGGCCGACGTCTTGAGTTCCAACGAACTCTCACGATTGTCGTACAACTATGCTAACGAACCTTGACTTCCTAGTCCATGTTTTTGATAGATTCCTCAACATCTGCAACTTGTCTTTAACCTCAAATGCTAATAAAGGTATCACAAGCGTTCCATCGAACAAACACTGCCTTAGATTCGAGGCATAAATGATATCATGTGCGTTACCCAATTCATCAGGTAACTCGAGTTTGTAGGCAACGTGACCGATTCTTTCCAGAATTCTGAATAACTCAGTGTAACATAAATTAGGCTTACCACGCTCCCCAAGCGTACCACACCCTCCTAGGGTGAGACTTCCAATGTGACACGTTCGCCTGCAGCGAACTCCCGGTGTTTCCTAAGTTATCAGGGTTCCTGGCGATCACACGTTGTCGCCACATAATTTCCAATTCCGTGTGCAAGTCCTAGACCCGTGATTAGGTTGTCATCCACCTCAATCCACAAGGAGGTTGGCATTATCATCCACGCAATGCCTCAAACAGAGTTGTATACATACTAAAACGGTAACGGCTGCGGTAGAGCTCACCCAAAGATAAGTGTCCTTCCCAAGATGTTTACTAAAGTCAATCACGCACATGCTCGTAGCATGTCTTAGTGTGTTAGGATGGTTAGTTACTCTGTCCGGTTGTCCTACAATGATAAGTAATGCTCATGTCTAGATGTGAGCCAAATGTATTGCATATTGCCTACCATAAACCAGGTATAGCTCAAAATCAAAGGTAACAGAAGTTGGCACCTCGTGCCTAAAACCGCCTCTCTCAGAGGGATATTCACAAGCTGTGAAGACTCATCAGTTTCCTTGATTGTAAGCAAGTGTCCTGGTTATGTGAGACAATCGACGACCACCCAGGTGATAACGATAATGTTTCCGTTTCGAGTTTTAGGTAGACTAGCGACAAAATCCATGGCAGTCTGTTCTCATTTTCCATATAAATGTTGTCGGTTGCTGACACTCCACCTCCCACAAGTCAAACGTCATTCACATACATTGCCGGGTGGGCCTTCATGCTCGACCACCAGTACAAGATTTATAGATCCTAATATCTCCTATCGAATTCCAGACGACTAGAACATCGAAGCCGGTGTGCTATGCTCAACACGAGTTCCCTACAGTTGCCGTATAATGAGACCCACATTCGTTCCATGAGGTGGCGAGTATCGTCCTACCTGTCAAAGGTTTCTTCTCCATGCCCCGCATGGGTTCAACTTGAAAGTCCTCTTCCTTCATTTCTCCAGTTTGAACAGAGCGAGTCTGATCAGGTAAGTTAGAGTCGATAGCGAGCTGCAAAGCTCGTGCACGTTTAGGTTTCACAGTCGTACTCATTCAAAAGTTCCATCCCGCGATGTCATTGCATGCTTTAGCTCTTTCAAACATCGATACACGGGAGGCCCTTGTGATCGATCTAGGTAATGCATTTGGTACAGTCCAAGTAATGCCCCCAATTAAATCTAAGGAAAATGGTTTCCACCCCCAGGTTGTGACGCGTGTAAATCTTCTTATAAATCCACCGAGTAAGTCATTACTTTCTTCGTGTTGCGTCGGCGTGTAATTGGAACTCTGATTTGAACCGTCATGGTATACTACTAAGTCACCCACACCCTCGGGTAAAGACGATGCTCGGTGCATTGCAGAGTTGGATTTCAAAAGCTGTAAAGACGTCCTCCTTTTTTATCTCCCACGAATACACAGCACCCTGCTGTGCTGAAGAGGTTAAAGTTGCGCAATCCTCAAAAATCCTGTGATGAATCTGGAATAGTATCTAATGAGACCAAGAAATTGTTGTATCCTCGAAGGGATCTTTGGCGTCGATCAATTTCTAACAAAATGGATCTTAGCGAGATCCACGTGTATTCCCACTTCGTTGTTTATATGCCCAAAAATGTATCGCTCGAATCCAGAAGTTACCTTTAACAAGACTTAGTGCATAGTGGCTCCGCCCTCAGGAGCTCTAAAATAAGATACATATGCCACCCATGTTGTTCCTTTCTCCTGGTTATGATTCCAAATGTCAACAATAAACACGGTCGATTCAAGTGGTCCATAAAGCTGTTGGTGTATTGATTCACCCAAAGGTCATGGAATACAAAGTCGCAATGGCCGCATTGCGTTTGATTTTCCGTTTTATGAGCATTCTCCCCTTGGAATTCCATCTAATGATAGCTCGCTCGATAGCCAATCCTCGAATAGGAGCTTAACCCTCGCAGCTGGTTAACAGGTTGTCAATACATGGTCGAGGCAAACGGTCCTTGACCGTCACCTGGTCGAGTTCTCGATACTCAGTACACCTACGAAAAGGCTTATCTTCACAGATATAACTGGGGCTCCCCAATGCGAGAAGAAATCACAAATGAAAGGTCTTCGAGTAGCTCACTAGAAGAAATCACAAACAGTTGATGGATCCTCGATCCTCTCTTCCTTAGTCTTAACATCCGTAATGGGTGTTAACGTAGCGGGGTAATCCCTCCGTAGACACTTCCAGACCTTCTTTGCTGGTATGATACTAACCTTACACCACTCTGACACTTCAAAGCATAAAGTGACGCAAAATTTCCTTCCCACACGGTATATCTACGCGGTATCCAGATAACCAATCTACACAACTACTGCCTCGAAACCATCAAGGATAACCGAAGGAAGGTCGATGTCGAACACTTGTCCCACAAGGTCGAGTTTACACCCCAACATACATACGAGGCTTCAATTGACTTGCCATCAGCCAGTTCCACAACAGGTTCGGTTTCGAGAAGCATCAGGGTTAAACAGAACTGTGACGAAGCAATTTGCTACCCATACAAGCTACCATGATGCTACTATCCTGGCGTCGCCCACGCCAATCCTAAATTCCCTTCCATGAGTTTCATTTCCGGTGTTGTTGTTTTCGTTACAGGAATTTCTAGTACTACCGTCGTTCCTTTGGTTGTTGTCGTCTTATTTTAACCACGGCCAATCCATGTTGTAGGCACCTTCATTTCCATACTGTAGGCTACGATTATAAGTGCCTTGATGTTGCCATAATTGTTGCCCCTAATGTCGTTGCTTGAAATGGAGCCCTACGATCTTTCACCAACCAAGTCCATCCTTTCACATTCTGTGCCACGTCCTAAAGTGCTAATCATGTGCTGGTAGTCACACATTCCACACTATAATCAGTTGTCATTGCTTATGTCCCGATTGTTTCGTAAGAGTTGACTCCCATGAGTCGCTGGCTAGGGTTAAGGATTCGATTGATGTCACTTCGCTGGTGTTCGTTGCCGGTAATCAGAGTTGTCCAAATACTGAAGTTGGTAAAATACTACGCTCAACCTCTTGTCCATTGATCTAGCAAGTCGATTGAGTAATACACGGTATGTTGCGAGAGTGTTGCAGAAGTGATCGCACTTCGGGGTCTAAGACGTCAATACATAGAGTTCCAATAAACGAAGATGAGTGAGAAAGGTATCGGCCAATCATTTGACGCTGCGACATCCAATTCAGGGACGTTCATACAAGCACCTAACACTCTACCCAGTTTGCTAGGCGTTCAGATGGGTGTACAGGTAATACTCGATATCATCGAGGTTCACAAGGATTCAGCAAGAAATGAAAAGATCATGTTCAAGTAGGAGACTATCACTGCTGTGACTCCTATTTAGACTGTTGTGTTTCACGTCGATTAAATAACGGAACGGAACCCCTTTTTCACTCGTTAGGCCTCACTGGGACTCGCATGCACCCCACATTATTATTATGTGTGCACCCACAATAGTATTGTGATTTGAATGCTCATCTCAGCTCCTCCTAACTCATGTCAAAAGGTTCCTCAACCTCAAGAAGCAAACAAAGAGCATCACGAAACGTGGGTCATGAATGTTTAGGGAAACACCACCCTATTAATCACATAACACATGCTAGTAATACATGAATTCATAATGTTGTGCTAAACGTGCAATATCATATGTAAGTGTCCACTAGTTATACAGTATAATGAGTATACGAGAGACGAACTTTGCGGTCTGGAGTTGAGTGTCATGGTCGTATTCTTGTTTTCAGATCTGTTTGGTTATAGTCAGGTTTTATGAAAATGTTTTTAAAACCAAGTTCACTATAACCAGTGGCCCTGATACCAAACTTTCACACCCCCAAAAATACCACATGCGGAGTCCCCCGCGAGGCGTGTGACGTACCAGGATCTTGCCACTAATCACATTGAACTCATAACAAGATTTCAAATTACAAGCTTTCATTCATTTCAATTAAGTGTTACAAATCATAATTTACAACTCGTTATGTTCAGCGGAAGCATAATACAAAGTTTAACCAAAGCCTAAGTGTATGTAATCAGCTCATCTCGTCTCAAGTTTCCATGTATATCGACCCATGACCACTCCAGCATCCCTGATAGCTAGTTCCTCATCCACATGTATCATTAACCTGCGAGCATGCACACACGTGTATCAGACAACGCTGGTGAGTTCATAGTTTTACGAAAACATTAGTTACCAAGTGTTTAGTTCCGTTCCACGATTACAATGTTGATAATACCTCGGATACAAGACGGCTCCTGATTTACATTACCCTTTCTCCAATGCTCCTATCAAAGCATTGGTCATGACTAGGTCATTAGTTCAACACCCGTCCTCCCAGGTACGGGGTGAGGTTCCCAAACCTAAGTAGCGCTACTAACTAATACCTTGTTACCTCTCAGGTAACCAAACAACACGGCGGGACTTTAAAGGTGATAGGACGAGTATATTACCCAACATTCCAGATTTACCACAAGACGTATTCCTCTCAGGAATACCCAATTGATTTACCCAAACCCATCCCTCTCAGGGATGCCCAATGACTGTCCCAACCACCGGGACGCATGCTCAAGAGAAATGAACTCACCTTTGTTTGCTCGGTTTGATAATGTACTTCTAGTGTTTGTTAACTATTAAGTCTGTTACACGCGACCTAAGGTATGATAAATGTAAGTACGTATGTGGGTGGGATCATGTAATACCCTAATGTATCCAAACAATAGTGCTTAAGTTTACAAGTTTAATAAGTTATCATACACTACATTCCGTATCACAGAGTTGGTCCTCATATGCAATTTATATACAAATTTCATTACATGCTTTTCCTATGTAAAACTGGACACTGGCATAGAATTAACAAGTTTGGAGAAATATCATCATGTATTGTACGGACTCTTTTCATCATAATAAACCCGGATTCACGTAGCACCACATATGTTTGGCCCCTTATTTATATTAGTTTAATTCTAGTCACCTTCCAAATAATTAAGTTGAACCATCATGCTACTCCTATTCACATCTGAATGCTATATATACTTGCCACTTCAATTCTAGTCATGCATCATCCATGTTCAGATTATTACAATTATAAATGTCAACATTCATGGACAGTACACGGTTTTTAATAAGGTTTGACCACTTAACCATTTAAATACGTTAGTCCACTATCACATTGCTTTAATTTGGATTCAATCAAAAAAAGACTCTGTCGACATCAACCTCATAATATATTTCGGAAATTAGAAAACTTATATATATATATATATATATATACTCGAAACAATCTGATATGCCTTGGCCGAATATCTAACCCACATCATCATTCTTAAAACTAAACATGTATCATGTGATCATACTTTCGGTTACAATAACAACACACATATCATGAGGAGGTTTATAAATTTTAACCTGTCAAAAAGTCAAGGCCCACATAAACTAACATGGTTACGATACTGTTTCCTTAACCAAATCAATGCATACTTTCAATAAATCACTAGCTCTAGACTTCACAAAATATGAAATAACATACAGACTCTTAATGTAACGATATGAAGCATAATAAGTTAATCGTGGTTCACATACCAACCGAGTGACTTACGGGGTGAACGAGCACAAGCTGCCATGCCCAGGGCCTGCATCGGGGCTCCGACGACTGCCCTCTTCCCATTCCGAGACCCGAAACCCAGACTCGAACCCGAAAAGAATCCACTGATACGGCCATTACCGCTGTTAACTCAAACCAAAACACCAACTGTCGGACCCGATTCTGGATCCTAAATGTCACCGCCGTGGTCCGATGGCCTCCGCCGTCATGGTTTATCTGGTCTCCGGAAAACATGGAGGTCGCTAGAGATGGTCGGCTCCCTCATTAATTTCGTCACCTCTCTGTCTCTCTTCCTAACCATAGCTCCTTCTCTCTAAAATCTTTGGGGTTTATATGTGTTCACAGGCACAAGAGAGTTGTAGGATGTCATGGGGGGGGGGGGGTTTCCTGGTCGCCGACCACCGTGAATGCAAGAGGGGTGTTGCTAGGGTTTGTTTATCTTTTGTGTCAATATGGGAGATGCATGAAAACATATGCATATGTAATCGGAATAAGTGGGTGACCGAACCCACTTATGTTTCTAATATTTTCTTGCGCTTCTAAGAACCTGGGCCAGCGTACAAACAACTCTAAGGTGAGCCGGGTTTAAAAGGTTGGGGTCAATGATTTCAAGTGTGGGCCGAGGGGTATAGAACAAGGATTTGAGAGAGAGAGAGAGATGATGCAACTAAGGAGGGTGTGTGTGTGGCCTAAACATGTGCGCGGCCCAACACACTCGCGGCCCAACGCAAACCTCAAACCTCATACACTCGCAGCCCAACACAAACCTCAAACCTCATACACATATAATAGTCTAACTACACACTCAACCGTACGTGATTACATATACGTATAACAAGTGTCATGAACATGGACGAAGAATAAAAGGATAATAAAGGTCAGAATTACGAAACTAACCTTGGAAGTTCGGGTTGTCACAAAATAATCATTTTTCAACTAATCACAAAGCAAATAAAACAAATAGACAAAAACTTTATACAATTTTCACAAGTGGCTAAATAAGTAACTCCAACCATTCTCAAGACGTGCCGCGTCCCTGGCAACGGTGCTAAAAACTTGATGTGCGTGAATTATATATATTATTATGAAGATATTCGTTCACATAAATTTAGTTTTAAAATGGTTTTCACCCAGGAACTAAACTACACACACACAAAGGGCAAGTGTACCTATCGGAGGGTAATATAGTTTATCGGTAAGTACCGGATATCAATCCATTGACGCGGTGTCTCAATACTAAACTTTTGTTACTTTAAAGCCTTTTCAATTAGCGATTTTGGGTTTTCCTAATTTATCATGCAATAATACAAAAAATACTAAAATAACAAGAACTAACAATTTAGAAGGGGAAGTTGCCTAAACTAAGTATCCACTAATTACTATGTGATAATTAATGGAAGCTCTAGTGATGATACAACCTCTAGAATAACTAAGTTCCGGTCAAGGTTCTTAGTTTTATAATTATTTCAGAAAATCAAAATGAATAACACTCTAATCACCTAAGAATCGTTCTTTTAAGTTCGGTTGTGAAGTGACGTTAATCTTTTAATCAAGAGTTACTCGTTTGTCAAAACTCCTAACTCGAAAACTTAGGGAAAATTAACATGAACAACATACTAATCACCCTAAATTGCTTTCAAGTAAATAACATTTTAACATTGTTCTTGAGATAAACCACAAGCATGACCATGCTAGAAGACAATCTTGGCCTAAATCATCACACTAACATAATTACATACTATAGAATTCATCTAAACACTATGATGATCTTTTCAAATCCAAGTGCAAGAATTCATACACATATTCAAATCATCATCCATTTCATGTTAGCAATCACCATTCCTAGTCTCATGCTACGAATCAAACTAACAAGTAACAAGATTCAATAAACATAATCTACACATGGGTTTTCCAACACGTCATGCATAAATTTATGATCAAACATTCATGAACAACAACCTTCAATATGCATATGAACTCCAAGAACAAGCCAGAACATTATTATGAAGTTTAACAAACAATTATCACCACATCAACTTCCATATTCATCACATATTCAAAAGATTCAACATAGTTTAGAAAACTACAAGTGTTTAGCCCATAGGGCTTACAAGAAATACAAAATGCTTGCTAAAGTACCAAAATTCATGGTTAAAATCAAGAAATTTCAAACCATAAACAAGCAAGGAAGTAGGATGGTTGATGAATGATGATCTTATTGATGTTGGAAGCCCTCTTGATGCTTGAAAATGGATGGAATCACCAAATTTTGGAGTTTAGAATGGTGGGTGAAAACTCCAAGGCTTCCCTTCCTTGCTACATCTGATGTTGTTTTTTTATAAAAGAAAGCATATGCATTAGGTGTGTCCAGAAGATGGCATTAGGTGTGCCAAAGAGGCATTGGGTGTGCCCAAGAGTTGGCATTGTGTGTGTTGTGTGTTTGACTGATCTGCACCGCACGTTGGTTCTTCAAGCCCTAATGATATATGGTGTACATGGAATATCCGTTGGTTAAATGAAGGCATTGGGTGTGCCTAAGGATGGCATTAGGTGCTTCTCCTCACAAGTGCAACTTGAAATCAGTCTCTAGAAAACCACAAAGCTTCAACAAACCCTGGAAATTCACAAATTAATAAAATAAGCAACTAAACTTATGAATATTCAGATAAACGATCGTAAAAAGAGGTAAGATCATGCTATAATATAAGTATAAATTTAAGCACATCAAGTGGACAATCCAATCCTTGTAATTGTACAGGGGATTAGGTGTTTATATAGGTAGGGTTTAGGTGGGTTGGGCCCAAGGCCCATAAGCCTGTTTCTTGTGTTTTGTGGGCCTAATGCATCTACGACGCCCGTTTTCGAACCCGAACTTCGTGTAATGTCATAGAATGTAATTCTAGGATCATAAATATGTAAAATAGTGTCGGTAGTTGACGCTTGACGCGTTCGTTCGTCGGTTGCATTAAAACCGCGTATAATGCTCCAGTTGTCATTTCTAATCCGTTTTCCATCCAATTTTGACTGGGGGTATTAAAATTCAATTAAGAAGCTAAATATATCATAATATTTCAGTTTTGAAGGTAATACACGAGTCCGATGCTTCTGTTTCGTTGTCGGTGCGTTCCTACAGTCGCGTTTTTCATTCACGTATGCGTTTTGTGATGTTCAGAAGCATGGCGATTTAGCAAAACCAATTTATATGTTTAAAATATACGTATAAAACTCATATTTTTTTATGTTGTCAGTATTTCGTCCAGTATAAGTTCGTTGTCGTTTATTACTCGTTAGGTTTCCCGCAAATCACCATTCGCGTACTGTAAAGCCGGATAGACGTTCATAGGCATACCAAAGGCCAGTTTAAGTTAATTTTTGTCTTAAAATACTAAATTATTATTGTTTTAATGCTTGTTATGCAAGTAATTATAACCCGTAAGTTACCGGTTATCACATTCTCCCCTAGTTAAAGAAATTTCGTCCTCGAAATTTAGACTATGTTATCTCCTTAGAGTTATGTCGTGTGTTGGTAGATACGAATAATACTAAAGTGGATGACCACGTAACTGAATCAAGACTTGTTCGAATTATGTGAATACAAAGACATACTACAACAATAAGAACCCAACGGTTCGACTAAATTTGTTTCAGAAATCGATGCTAAGTGAACGAAGTGTAGTGATACAATCACCATTGTTACCAAGTTTACAAGTCTCCGACAAGAGATGAATTGTGACCAATAGGTGTCCAAATGAATTTTCACAATCTACAAATGAATTTTTGAAACAATAGAGTTTACTACCAACAGAAACTTGCGTTGTTTGTTGAACATGTGAAACTTAGAGATCAACAAGCCCAAATGAAATAGATGTACCAAAATGATTTATCAACTATTGAACCATAACATGATGAAAAATCAATGTGTTGATATTATTGAATTTCAAGGATACACCGAAATATAACCGAATTTAGTGTATCATTGTCTCAATACATAGTTGCATTAAGACTACTTCCAATGATGAGCCAAGCGAAAAGCAATCATAGTTTTGCATGAAACGTATGATCATGATTAGCCCAAGTTACAAGTTTATACTGATGCCACAAGGTGTCGTAGTGATCGAATTAGTTCAACAATAGTGGTGACCGAACAAGTTCACCGTGTTTGCAATCAGATGAAAGGCTCAATGAAGTAAATCCGAATATTTGTTCCAAATAAACCTCATAGGATTTTCAATTGATAATATTTTCGATCAATGATGAAAGAGCAATGAATATCGCAAAATATTCGATCGATGATGAAAGAACCATTAAGAGGTACACAGGAATACAACATGAATTTGGGTACCATTATCTTAATACACAATTGTATTAAACTTAACATGTATTAGGTAACTAGTGGGCAACATTTGGAAAACAAGTTTTATGGTGTTAAGAAGTTAAGTATAATGTGAGTGCATATGTCTATCACGTACGTCAATCACGTATCATAGCTTGAACAGATGAAACAAGACTGGTGCTGATAATAGCAAAGTATGAAGATCATATATGATAAAGCAGCTTCGTACGAAGGGAGATAGGGCTTCGTATGAAGGAAGTGCTGACTTTATTGAAACAGAAGAAATGGCTTCGTACGAAGACACTCATGGCTTCGTACGAAGACACTCATGGCTTCGTACGAAGGCACCAGGTCTATATATAAAGGCATAGGTCTTGTTCATTAGTAACTTTGGGGCATTCTTGAGGCGAAGCTCTGCCCGTTTGTTTTCGTGGATTTGCTACTGTCAAATATCAATAGAAAACAAGTTATAATTACATCTTTGTGTTCTCATCCACACACGTGATTGGATTCCGCACATATCATGTGTTCGTACGCATTCAATGGTTGAATATTCGATCCTCGGAGCGAATTCACAAGTGGTATCGGAGCGGGTGATTGTTTGCACGGATTGAAGACATGAAGATTCAAGTTTCTACATCAGATTCAGAGCCAAAATCATCATCTTCTACTCATATCTTCTTCTACACTTCTTCTATATTTCTTTGAAACTTAAAACTCAGATCTACGAAGTTTGAACGGTTAAAATCGGCTGATTTTTGAATATGTTGTGTGAAAAATGTTTTTGAACAACCCTTAAAAGTTTCAGATCAAAATTCAAACAAAATCATACACAAATCAGTGAAAAACCATGAAAAACGTGACTTTGTTCTTCGCAGCTTAGCTTCGTACGAAGCCACAAGTTCCGGATTCGTAAGAACCCAAGTAATCGGTTGTGATTTTTGTATAAAATTTTGCTTCGTACGAACACATATTGCAGCTTCGTACGAACCCACTTCAAAATTTGTTATTCTGCAAAATTTTGGCTTCGTACGAACCGCAGGTTTATAGCTTCGTACGAACCTAGTACCATAGCTTTGTACGAATGCTCTACAGTGTCTGATTATCTTTGTAGCTTCGTACGATCACATCTTCATACGAACTCAGAAAACAAGGTTTCTTAGAGTTTAAGTACCTACGTACGAAGCCATCATCTAGTGTCGTATGAACGCATAGTGTTTATTTGTACAGGTTGATTTGTAGCTTGTACGAAGGCATCGTTCCAGCTTCGTACGAATAGAGAGTGTTTGTTTGTTTAATTTTCAAGTTTGATCAAGTGTTTGATTGTGTGTTTGCAGGTAATCATGGCTGAGGTGAAAGAGAAAACGAAAGAAGAAATTCGACAAGAGAAAACGTACAGAGAAAGATGTTTTGTAGATTACAGAATAGAAGAAATGCAGAAAGAGTATGAGCAAGCTAGGAGTTATGGAAGATGGGACAAGACACGAGAATGTTATGTCAATCACAAAGGAGATCCAATTGTCCATTCAAGCCAAGTGGTGTACAACGACGTACTTGCAGTAATTCCTCTGTCCGGCGAATACTATTCAGAGATCGAACAAGATAAAGATTATCTTAAAAAGCTAGATAAAATAATCAGAGGTGTAATGACCGCAAGTTTAAAAAAAAAAAGAGATGATGAGAGGTTACAGAAAAGTGTTGAGACGAAGGTGGATAAGTTAAAAGAAACAGCAAGTAAAGAAGATAGTAAAAAGAATAATGAAGAGGTGAAGAAAGAAGAAGCGGCTGGTGAAGAAAGTAAGAAAACAACTGATGAGAAATCGAATAAGACGACAGAAGAAGGTAGGATAACAGAAAAAACTCAAACTGAATCTTTCGAGTCGTTCAACAAAAATGAATCGAGGGATAATAATGCTAAAATCGATGAAAAATCTGATAATAAAAATGATGAACTGTGCAGGAAATGTATGGAAACATGCAGTGCCTGTACTGAAAAAGATGAGAACTTATAATCAAGAAACACTAAATTTACTATAATTAAAAGAATTTTGAAAGATAGATGTTGATGTATGTAATATGCAACATATAAATTACATCAAATGAGACATAAAACTAACCCTTTTCTAGTACTAATGTTGGAAAAAGTGTGCTTTTGTCTTCCTTTTGTATTTTCAGGGTTAAATGAGTGTAAATAAACAAAAGAAGCAAAAACACAGCTAAATCTAATACAAATACAAGAAAAGGAACAAACGTGGCATGCCCGACCCCTCGATAGCATCATCCCAAGAAAAAGCAGAACAAAAGAAGGCTGAACACGCCCTGTGCCCAGCGGACACGGGGGCGTGCCCAAGTGTCTGCAGAAAGGACAAAGTTGTAGAAGCTTCTATTTCCCAACACGGGGGCATGCCCAGCTCCACACGGCCGTGGTCAACGCTAAGATTCGCAGAACCAAGCAAATCTTGATAGTATAGATACGCTTCTGCACACGGGGCCGTGCCCAGAGGACACGGGGGTTTGGTCAACTAATACAGACAAACTGCATTAAATGAAGAAAGAGAAAGTGGATGGACACGGGGCCGTGTCCGGGTTTCTATGCAGGCTATAAATAGGGGTGCATGGTTCATTTCAAAGGCATCCCTTGACAAACCACCTCTCATCCACTTCACCCACACTCCACCACCATCACAACACCCACATCCTCCACCACCATCATCCATCATCCATCATAGAGTGTGTGTAGTAGTCTCGGGATCCAAGATTGATAGTAAGAGTTCTTGACAATCAAAGGCCATGTTTGCCCAAGTCTCTTACATCACTTGGTGAAGACAAGCATTTAGTGTAATACTTTTGTTTTTTAATCTTTTCGCACTTTTTATTTGGTTTTGTATTAATGACTTTAATAATTAGTTTCTTATGTTGAAGGTGAAACTTCCTTATCATTTGTCCGTGGTGTCTTGGCATTATTTTACTGTCTATATAAAATAAAAGATTTACACCATTCATATCTCCACGATCTATATGGAGATATGTTGGCTACCTGGTCGGGGGTTAAGGGAATGGTTTGGTTTGGTAAGGTTCTTGCCTTGTTCAATGTATAGATCCTACAAGGACCTGGGTCACGCTTACTAGGACCTCCTTCAATACCCACTGGTATTGGATGGCGGGGGTGCGAATGGCTTGATCCCCTCATATGTAAACTACTATTAATACATTAACCCGGCTACTTGGGATTGTATCCCTGCTGACTCAAACCATTTAGCCGAGGGTAACGTCACCTTCAAAAGAGGGGCCTACCACATTACGCATTAATAACTTAATTAATTATTATCCAATAATCCAACCCTTTAGGATTGTATCCTTGCTGACTCAAGCTACTGGGTTGAGGGTAACGTCACCTTCAAAAGAGGGGCCTACTACTATAACTAAGATAATCTCTTAAAAAGTGCAAAAGTGCGGAAAACATCAAAGGTTACACTAAAGGCGAGTCGGATCCAAGTGATTCATCTTGTCTATTTGTTCTTATTTTTATTTTTTTATTTAGCATTTTTAGTTAGTTTTTATTTTCTTGTTTAAAACCTTTTTCTAAATCTTTGATTTTATTAGACATCAAGGATAATCCGGTACTAAAAGCTCTTGTGTCCTTGGACGACCTCGGTATCTTACCAACACTATACTACGCTCACGATGGGTGCACTTGCCCATATGTGTGTTTAGTGTTAGTAAATATCGTGTTTTATAAATTTAAAACTTGACTAAAGTGTTAAAAAGGGCTTAAAATATACATTAAAAACTATATAACACTCGACACCCATCAAGTTTTTGGCACCGCTGCCGGGGACACAAGGATTTTAAGAAAGCTTAAAATCTATGGCCTAATCTGTTTTTCAAAACCTTTTTAAATGTGCGCATTTTTCTGCATTTTAGTTAGTTTTTGCATTTACAGTAGACTGAACACGGGGCCGTGCTGCACATTTTTTCAAAACTCTCAGATACAGAGTCTGAACACGGGGTCGTGCTCACTGAACACGCCCCCGTGCTGCACAAAACTAGCCACTTTTATTAAAACACCCAGATGCAGAACCTGAACACGGGGCCGTGTCCAGCCTCTGTTTTTGTTTTATTTTTGTTTTCTGGTCTCGAGACTCTGTTGTGGTCTGCTGAGTGATTCTTATGGATCAATACTCAGGAGATTACAACTACACCTATGAGGATGATGATTATAGGGAAGACTATTTCACCATTTGTGGTAACCCTCACTCGGTACAATATTGTGACTTATTTCAACCATCCACTTCATACACCTACTATGAGGAGCCCAGGTACGAGCCGTCCACTTCATACACATCCTATGAAGACCCAAGGTATGAACCTTCTCCCTCATACTCATATTTTGATGAACCAAGGTATGAACCTCTATACTCATACTTTGAGGAACCAAGATATGAGCCTCCACCTTCATATGCTTATTATGAGGAACCATGGCGTGAACAACCCACCTCATATGAGTATTATGAAGAACAAAGTTACGACCCTTATCCTACATATACTTACAATGAGGAACAATGGTGTGAACCATCTACTTCATATGAGTATTATGAGGAACCAATGATCGAACATCCGGATTCAAGCTTTGAGGATCCAGATCCTTACTCTATAACCCACATAGCCGATAAGATAATAGCACACATTAAAACTATCGAGCGCTGCATAAAACAATCCCGCGCAAGGGAAGAGGAGTCCCACGCAAGGGAAGAATTAACTTGTAATAAAGAAGAGATAGTTGAAAGTGTAAAAATGGAAGAATAAATAAGTGAAAAGCCGACACATGAGTTAAACAACGAAAAATGTGAGTCCGACAACGTTAAAATTCAAGAAGAGTCTAATTTTGAAGAAATTAATCTCTTGTCACCTTCTTTCGAAAATCATTGTTTAGTACCCACTCATGCTAAGTTTTTAAAAGAGTTAAACACTAACACTAAAATTGATGAAACGGTAAGCATTAAGTTAACAAATGATCAAACTGCACTAATAAAAGAAGATCCATTTGAAATTAACATTACACCGGTTCCATTTTTTTTCAAAATTCCTTTATTAGTAATATTACAATTGATAAAGATCTTTGTGTTAATATAATGCCAAACTACATTTTCGAAAAATTAAGTATTGGTGAGTTTTCTCCACTTCAAATACCCATTTTTCTATCTAATCAGAAAGTAATAAAATAAATAGGGATAGTTGAGGATCTCTTGGTCCAAACAAATCAAATGGTAATCCCAACCGACTTTGTCATCTTTGATGATGCTCCTCTAGTGTTGGGACGACCTTTTGTAAAGACCCACGAAGCCTTGAAAAACCGGAAGTACAACAACTTATCTATTCAATTAGGGGCATTTAAAAAGAGTGACGATCTTAAGCGTTCAATGAAATATCCATTCGGCAATAATGACCCCCTAATTGAAGATGAGGATGAACCACTCGATACAAGAGAAGAAATTGACCACTTTGTTGAAGAAGAGGTCACCATAGAACAAACTTTTGTGGTTCTTGATCGAAATGAGCAACCAAATAAGGAGTCTCCTAAAGACCCACCTCTTGAGCTCAAAGAACTTCCAAAAGGTTTGGAATATGCTTTTCTAGACAAAGATGGTAAATCACCTGTAATTATTTCGTCAAAATTAACTAGTTTAGAAAAAGAAAAATTAATAACACTTTTGAAAAAACACAAAAATGCGATCGCTTGGAAGCTTGTAGATATTAAGGGAATAAGTCCTTCCATTTGCACGCACAAAACTTTAATGAATGATGACTATAAATCGGTAATACAACCACAACGTAGAGTAAATCCAAATGTCCAAGAAGTGGTTAAAAACGAAGTCATCAAATTACTTGACGCCGGACTCATTTACCCAATTTCCGATAGTCCTTGGGTAAGTCCCGTCCAAGTAGTTCCAAAGAAAGGAGGTATGACGGTAATAACTAATGAGAAAAATGAATTAATACCAAAAAGAACCGTCACAGGATGGAGGGTATGTATAGATTATCGTCGATTAAATGAGGTAACAAGGAAAAATCACTTTCCTTTACATTTTATTGATCAAATGTTAGAAAGATTATCCGGTCATAAATTTTATTGTTTCTTATATGGTTTTTCAGGTTACTTTCAAATTCCGATAGCACCCAAAGACCAAGAAAAGACAACATTCACATGCCCCTATGGAACTTTTGCCTATCGACGCATGCCTTTTGGTCTATGTAATGCCCCCGCAACCTTCCAACGTTGCATGGTGGCTATCTTCCATGACATGATAGAAAAGACAATGGAAGTCTTCATGGACGACTTTTCTATCTTTGGAGATCCATACGACCAATGCCTCGATAACCTTGAATGAATGCTAACCGGATGTGAGGAAACTAACCTCGCCCTTAACTGGGAAAAATGACATTTCATGGTAACAGAGGGAGTAGTACTCGGTCACAAAATCTCAAGCGAATGAATGGAGCTAGATCGAGCAAAAATAGACACTATTTCTCGATTACCACCCCATCCTCCGTTAGAGCTATCAGAAGTTTGCTAGGGCATGCCGGATTTTATAGATGATTTATCAAAGACTTTTCCAAAATCTCAAGGCCTCTAACAAAATTACTTGAAAAAGATGCCCCTTTCATCTTTGACAAGGATTGCAATCAAGCATTTCTAACCCAAAAAGAAATGCTAGCCAATGCACCTATCATGATAGCGCCTGATTGGAAATTACCTTTCGAAATCATGTGTGATGCAAGTGACTTTGCAGTTGGAGCTGTCTTGGGACAAAGAAAAGATAATCATTTTCACCCAATTTATTACGCTAGTAAAACACTTAATGATGCACAAGAAAATTATACAACAACAGAAAAGGAATTACTAGCCGTGGTATTTGCTTTTGATAAATTTCATTCTTATCTTGTTCTTTCTAAAACGATAGTCTATACAGATCATGCAGCCATTCGATATCTCTTCAAGAAATAGGATACTAAACCACGTTTGATTCGGTGGACCTCCTCCAAGAATTTGACATTGAAATAAAAGACAAAAGAGGAGCAGAAAACACCGCAGCAGATCATCTTTCGCCTTGGAAGATCCAGCTTTGGAGGCAACCAGGGATGAGCAAATCAATGAAAAATTCCCAACGGAGTCCCTATAAATGGTGGAATACCGAGAAGAGCCATGGTACGCCGACTATGCTAACTACCTAGCTAGCGGTATAGTCGCAAAATGATGGCCACGTCATCAAAGAAAGAAATTCTTTGCCGATGTGAAGCATTATTTTTGGGAAGATCCTTATCTTTTCAAAATGTGTGCCGACCAACTCATCCATCGATGCGTACATGGTAGTGAAGCAAGGAGAATTCTCTGCCATTGTCATGAAGGTCCATACGGAGGACATCATGGTGCCGCTAGTACCGCACGAAAGGTATTTGATTCAGGATTTTATTGGCCAACCATTTATAAAGACGTCCAAAGTCTTGTCAAGACATGTGACGCTTGCCAAAGAACAGGTAATATTTCTTCCAAAAATGAAATGCCACAAAATGGCATTCTTGTTTATGAAATTTTTGATGTGTGGGGACTCAACTTTATGGGACCCTTCCCACCGTCAAAAGGAAACAAATATATACTTGTGGCGGTAGATTACTTGTCTAAATGGCCGAGGCACTTCCAACCAACGAGGGAAGAGTCATGGTAAGATTTCTGAAAAGATTATTCTCTCGTTTTGGAACACCAAAAGCTTTAATAAGTGATAGAGGTACCCATTTTTGTAACCGTCAGCTTGAAAAAAATCTTAACAAGGTATGGGGTCTATCACTGGATCTCAACGGCATATCACCCTCAAACAAATGGACAAGCATAAGTGACTAATAGAGGTTTAAAAAGAATACTTGAAAAAACCGTAGGGTTAAATAAAAAAGAATGGGCCGATAAATTAGACGATGCTTTATGGGCTTTTCGAACAGCGTACAAACCAATAATAGGTACAACCCCATATAAGCTCATCTATGGAAAAATTTGTCATTTGCCAGTAGAAATAGCACACAAGGCCTACTCGGAAATTAAAAATGTAAACGTAGACTTAGAAATTGCCGGTAAAAATCGATTTTGCCAATTAAATGAATTAGACTAATTAAGGAATTATGCATACTCTAACTCCGAAATTTATAAGGAAAGAATGAAAAATTTGCATGATAAATACATTAAACCTAATGAATTTCGAGTAGGAGATCAGGTTCTATTGTTTAATTAACGACTTCAATTATTCCCTGGTAAATTAAAGTCTAGGTGGTCAGGACCTTTTTCCATCACCCATATTTTCCCTACGGTGCAGTCGAAATTAAATCTCGGAATGGAATTCCATTCAAAGTCAATGGCCAACGGCTAAAGCTCTATCAAGGATTTATTGAGGATGGAGGGGAAGAAATCTCACTTCAAACGGTCAAAGAATGAAACAAAGGTTCAAGCATCAACATCATAACTGGTAAGTTACGAACAATCGGGAAAACATCTGAATCGGTAAGATTTCTAGAACCAAGTTTTGGGAAACAGGGCATTCACACGAGCACTTAAAGAAATTAATTTTTGCCCGTCCACGGGGCCGTGTTCGCGCAACTGTCGGGATAAAACCCCCTTTTCATTCAGTTTCTTCATTCCACACGCCCCGTTTCCCCAAAAACTCTCTGGTTCCAGAGATTTTTTCTGCAGCTTTCGACGTTTCCCCTTCTTCTAACAACATCAAGGTATGATTCTATCCTTATAATTAGTTAGATTAAGTACTTGCATGTAGTTTAACATCAAAATTTAGGGAAAAATCTAGGGTTCTTCAACTTGAACCGAATCCAACCCCAAATTTTTGCATAAATCTATTAGCATTAGTTTAGATATGTGTTATAGGAAGTAAAGCAACATGTATTGTTTGAAGATTTGCCTGATTTCTCACAAAAAACCCCAAACCCTTGTTTTTTAACCGAAAAAGATAAAATTGAAGGGGTAAACGGTTTGTTTTGGGAAAAACGACACTTGGGGTTTCATTTTTGGGGAAAACTGCCCCTACTGGACCAAAAATTTTCAAGTTTTCTGGACCGGGTCGAAAATTGGGAATTTGGAGAAACAGACGCCTGGACACGGGGTCGTGCTCAGCGAGCACGGTGTCGTGTCCAGCCAAATTTAGTCCAACATGGGGGTGTCCGCTGAACACGTGGGCGTGTTCAGCCGACTGTTTTTGGTTTTCTTTGAAAATTTCACTGTTTCGTACTAATTGTTTGGTGTGTTTTCTTACAGATGGCCAAGAAATTTACCACGTTCAACGCACGTGAGTTGGCGGCTCAAGCGCGTTATGATGTGTTGAGAACTAGGCCCAAAGAGAATCACAGACAAGTGTGCATGGACACTCTTGAGGCAGTGAACCAAATAGACCGCTTCAACAACATTGTCACCGGCCCACTACGAGTGGCTCTTTGCACTCGGCTTCACTCCGTGCATGAATACAACATGGAATTTTACAGCACGTTTGTCCTTAAGCCAAGAGCAGATCCGTTTGACAATGATGGGGTAGAGTTCCGTTGTGGAGGGACATTGTACTCGATTTCAGTGGCACAATTTGCGCAATAGTCGGGTTGTACTCGGAAGAGGATGTTGGGGATGAAGAGAACACCGGCGGTCTCCGCGAGCTTACAGAAAATCAACGCCAAGCTGTTTAGGCTCAAATCGGGGAGGGTCTCTATAACCCGAGCCGAACTAAGAGCACCCAGTTGAGAGACCCTCTTTACCGCTACATCCACAGGGTTCTTAGCTACTCTCTCTGCCAGAGACAAGACAGTGGTGGTGTTGTAGGGTTGCGTGATCTGCTAGTTCTCCATTGCATTCACAACCATGTCAACCTTGATGTTCCATACCTGCTACTCCGAAACATGCACTTGAACCAGCTTGCTACTCCCCCGACTCCTATCCTATTTGGAGGATGGATTTACTGCCTTTTCAAACACTTTGTGCGGATGTCGATGATGATGATGAAGACGAGGACATGGATTGAGCGGGAGGAGTTGGAGGAAGCGTCACTCGGTCAAAGGTCTAACAGGTTAACCCCCTTATCTCAAAAACAATTTCATGGCCTGCGTGCCATTTGTTGAACAATTTACTTCCTTTAACACTTTTTAATTTCTTACATTTCTTTTTTTTATTTTGTGACATGGTTGATGAAACTTTGGTAATTTAGGATGTTGGTTATTGTTTGGTGTGGTATTTATTAGTAAAACAGGTACATACGAGGCTTAGAGCACTAAACATTAGTGCTACTAAAGCCGGGACAGCAGAACTGAAAGCAGAAAACTGTTTTATATGTTTGCAGATTGTCCACACGGGGTCGTGCCCAGCCGACACGCCCCCGTGTCCACCGCCTAGACCTGTTGTTTGTGTATTTAATGCAGACTTTTGCTACGCACGGGGCCGTGCTCACCAGACACGCCCCCATGTCCACCTTCTGTAAGTTCTCGTTACTGGCAATCTGACCACGGGGCCGTGCTCATCCGACACGGGCCCGTGTCCAGGTGCCCAGTAACATAAATTTTTATTTAACACACCTTTTTACACATTCAATCAACCTAAAAACTTATTTTTGGGACACATTGAGGACAATGTGTAATTTAAGTGTGGGGGGGATGCTAAAACCTTGAACTTTGCAAGTCCTAATTACAAGCCTTACACAAAACTCTATTGGAACCGCTGAACACCCCATTTTTTTTTCATAAACTTTTCATTTTTTTACTTGTCTTGGTTTAAATTGGGAATAACAAGTTCTAAAAATGTTATATTTTTATAAATTTACAACCTCTAGCGTCGTGATAAAAAGAACCAACATAAGAAAATTATGAAACGGCATGACAAATCTAGTTAAAATTTGATTATATATACTTGATCACATTAAAAACTCATTCCCACAAAAAGTGAGTTTTGAGCCTTTATTGAGCATACAAATACACATCTTAAAACTAAATGCTCATTTTTCGTTTCTTGTGTGAATAGCCGCTTGGTTTCTTACGACTCTAGAACTTGCCATGACGATACAATCCCGGTCCTTACCAACTCAAACCCGAGTAAGTAAATGATGGAGGCATTAGAACTAACCCTTTTTATTTCAACACCATTATTTTCTTTTTTTACCACCTACCCAAAATCCCCCTAGTTAACCCCTTTGAGCCTAAACCTTTTCATTTCTAAACCCGAAACAAACACCCTTTACCCACCAAAACCCTTTTTTCATTTTAAACCCTTTATTTTAGTAAAAAGCTCGGTTTTCTTGTGACTTCCTTATAAAAAAAATGATGAAGTTTAGCAATAAACAAACAAGTTCATCAAAAAAACTTTGTTTGAAAAATGCTTCATTAAAATAAAAGGTCACAAAAAAAATGTTTTACGAAAACCGACGCTTTTTACGCCTTTCCCCCTTTTCTACTAACCACTAACCCAAAACCACCTACCTTTAACCCAAGCCTAACCCTTCCCCAAAGTCCTCTTGATATTTACAAAGGTTTATTGTTAAAAAGGAGGATAATTGATTGCTTGGCAAGCATATGGTAGAAGTAAGTTCCATGCCGATCTCGAGTGTTTCACAAAAAAATACATCTTCGGCCGAGTGTTGAGTGATCCCCGTGAGGTATGTGAACTTGTATATAAATGGAATTTTAAAAAGGCATGTTATGCCCAAATAAGTAATTTATCTTATGTAAATGTTCTAAATAAATCATGACGAATAGGATTGTAAATAACATAAAAATAAAACCTAATAAAGATCTTGGAATCCCGACACTCTAGACAAGCCCAAAACTTCTCTTCTACCCATTCCATTTGGGTGTGTAAGCAACAAAATAAGGAGTCTTGCTTGAGGATAAGAAAAGATTTAAGTGTGGGGGTATTTGATGTATGTAAAATGCAACATATAAATTACATCAAATGAGGCATAAAACTAACCTTTTTTTAGTACTAATGTTGGAAAAAAATGTGCTTTTGTCTTCCTTTTATATTTTCAGGGTTAAATGAGTGTAAATGAACAAAAGAAGCAAAAACACAGCTAAATCGAACACAAATACAAGAAAAGGAACAAATGTGGCATGCCCGACCCCTCGACAGCATCTTCCCAAGCAAAAACAGAACAACAGAAGGCTGAACACGCCCCGTGCCCAGCGGACATGGGGGCGTGCCCAAGTGTCTGCAGAAAGGAAAAAGTTGTAGAAGCTTCTATTTCCCAACACGGGGGCGTGCCCAGCTCCACACGGCCGTGGTCAACGCTAAGATTCGCAGAATCCAAGCAAATCTTGATAGTACAGATACGCTTCTGCACACGGGGCTGTGCCCAGCGGACACGGGGACGTGGTCAACTAATACAGACAAACTGCATTAAATGAAGAAAGAGAAAGTGGATGGACACGGGGCTGTGCCCACTGGACACGGGGCCGTGCCCACTGGACACGGGGCCGTGTCCGGGCTTCTGTGCAGGCTATAAATAGGGGTGCTTGGTTCATTTCAAAGGCATCCCTTGACAAACCACCTCTCTCCCACTTCACCCACACTCTACCACCATCACAACACCCACATCCACCACCACCACCATCATCCATCATCCATCATCCATCATCCATCATAGAGTGTGTGTAGTAGTCTCGGGATCCAAGATTGATAGTAAGAGTTCTTGACAATCAAAGGCCATGTTTGCCTAAGTCTCTTACATCACTTGGTGAAGACAAGCATTTATTGTAATACTTTTTTTTTTTTAATCTTTTCGCACTTTTTTTTTTTGGTTTTGTATTAATGACTTTAATAAATAGTTTCTTATGTTGAAGGTGAAACTTCCTTATCATTTGTCCATGGTATCTTGGCATTATTTTACTGTCTATATAAAATAAAAGATTTACACCATTCATATCTCCACGGTCTATATGGAGATATGTTGGCTACCTGGTCGGGGGTTAAGGGAATGGTTTGGTAAGGTTCTTGCCTTGTTCAGTGTATAGATCCTGCAAGGACCTGGGTCAAGCTTACTAGGACCTCTTTCAATACCCACTGGTATTGGATGGCGGGGGTGCGAATGGCTTGATCCCCTCATATGTAAACTACTATTAATAATACATTAACCCGGAAACTTGGGATTGTATCCCTGCTAACTCAAACCACTTAGCCGAGGGTAACGTCACCTTCAAAAGAGGGGCCTACCACATTACGCATTAATAACTTAATTAATTATCTTCCAATAATCCAACCCTTTAGGATTGTATCCTTGCTGACTCAAACTACTGGGTTGAGGGTAACGTCACCTTCAAATCAGGGGCCTACTACTATAATGAGGATAACCTCTTAAAAAGTGCAAAAGTGCGGAAAAAATCAAAGGTCACACTAAAGGAGAGTTGGATCCAAGTGATTCATCTTGTCTATCTGTTTTTATTTTTATTTTTATTTTTATTTTCAGCATTTTAAGTTTGTTAGTGCAGTTGTCTGTCGACTTCATCTTCGTTCGAGTCTTAGATTAGTAATGAAAGATCAAGTCACGCAGTTCGAGTTAAACAGGAAACAAAGGTGAACAAGCCCGTTCAAACGAAGTGGACAGCTCAAACGAAGTGGACTGTTCAAACGAAGTGGACAATTCAAACGAAGTGGACTGTTCAAACGAACTGGACTGTTCAAACGAACTGGAAATAGTATAAATATGTGACTTGAGTTTTTCATTTGTAACTTTTAGATTCCGGTACTGAGGTGCTGCCGAAGTGTCTCTAAATCTGTAAACGCGTTATAATCAATATAAGAGACAGTTAATAGTGAATATCAAGCTGAAACAAACTCTGATTCATCGTATTCCGCCTTTGAATCAGTTTAGAGCTCTTCTGAAGACTCGTTCAGATCGATTCTCGATCCTACAAGTGGTATCAGAGCTCAGGAGGAAGAGCTCTTGCCATTTCAGCTCGATTTCATTAAGAATTCTGACTTCTACACCTTTCTGTCACATTTTTAAAAAAATTAACAAGATTTTTTGGTTAAAATGAATTGATTTTCAAGTATATTGTGCGAAATGGTGTTTTGAATAATCTGTGAAAGTATCAGATCTTAAAACAGATTAAAACGTAATCAATTTGTTCTAAAACCGACCAGTTCGTTTGAGACTTGTCCATTCACACGAACAGAACTTCAAACTCAGATCTAAGACGATTTACTGGACGAAATTGAACGGAAATCACATCATTGTGTTCGGAATCCAGAGTAGTACAATCCTTGAACACATCAGAGTCTAATCCACCCGAAAACGTGATTATTTTGAGAAAATTACATCAGATCGTTTGAACAATGTTTCAGTTCGTTTGAGAATTTGCATTCAGTTCGTCTGAAAGTCATACGAATCCGTTTGAAATCAGCAGATTTCAGTTCATACGAAGGTTGTCAGTTCGTCTGAAGTTTGACCTCAAATCGTTTAAATCTCAGTTCGTCTGATTCGCTAGTTCGTGTGTACTTCAAATCGTTTGAACCTTAGGTCGTCTGAATCCTAGTTCGTCTGAAGTGTGTTGATCAGTTCGTATGGAATATCATCAGTTCACGTGAAGTTCAGTTGTCGGCCAAATCATATTCGTTTATCACTTGAGTTTGTCGGACTAGTGGTTTAATCGGTTCAATCAAGTTTATTGGTTTTCTGAACTATCACGTGGCTCTAGAGAGGATTAATTGTTTCAAATCAAGAGGTCCAATGAAATCATTTTGAAACATAAAATGTCGGCTTAGGTTGAAAAGGATATTGAGGAGACTATTCAATAGTGTGCACACGTGAAAAGAGCATTTGTTTGTGTGAAACTTTAATCAAAATTGTCGGCAAATGAATTGATCACGAGTTGTCTGTCCATATCTCGAAATTGTTGTTCAAGTGATCCATGTGCTGAATATTTGAGGTCCAATCAGAAGTGATGTGTTTCCATTTTGTTTGATAGTGACTATTTAAAAAAAAAAATTTGAAAACCAAATCATGGATGATGGTTATTGGAGTGAAAGAATAAGAAAGTGTTTGGAAAGAGAAGCCAAGAAAAAGGAGAAAGCTAAAGAAGAATCTAAGAAACTTGGAACTTCGAAATCTGAATCAGTATCAAAGAAAAAGATTGAAACAAATGCAACTATCTTTGATCAGTCATTAGACGAAGAGAGTGATGATAAAAATGTTCAAGTTTAGAAGAAACAGGTTGAAAAAATTCCAACTTTGAAGGTCGAGAAGAAAGCTGATGATGAAAAGATTCCTGGAAAATGCTTAAATTGTGAAAATGTTGAATCAGTATGCTCCAAGTGTGACAACTTTAAGACTGACAATGACAAACTCTTGAAGGATGCGGAAATTTTGAAATCGGAAGTCGAGAAGTTGAAAAATGAGAAGCAAACTGATGTAAAACAGATTCTAGATTTACAGGAAAATTGTGAAAAGCTTAAATCTGAAAATGTTAAACTGTTAAATGAGTTGAACAGTTTAACATCAGAAAACAAAATTTTTGAAGATAAAATTAAAAGTTTTGGAAATGAAAAAGTAAAAATTGAAAAATATTTTCAAAGTCAAATAAAAATTTTAGAAGATGAGAGAGATTTATTTGGTAAAAACAATCTTGAAAAACAAATTGAAATCAATTCTTATCTTGAAAAGATTATTCGACTTGAAAAAGAGGCAGAATGTGCTCAAAAGAAAATCAATGAATGGGAAGAAAAGTTGAAGGTGTTTGTGAATACTTCAACTATTCCTTGCCCAAAACCTTTAAATTCTGTTCCAATAAGTGACGATGTCACAAACTTTGACAAAGTCAAAGTTGAAGATTGTGATGAGAAATCTGATGATGAAAAAGATAAAATTGAAAAACAAAAATTGTTTTTGAAATTAAAAGAAAAATTCCAAGAAACTGTTCTACGATCGACTGAAAAGGGAGAATGCTCTAAGCAAAAACCTTTGAAGAAGAAAGTGGAACAGAATCTAAAAATTAAAAATGAGAAAAATGTTCAAAAAGATAATAAAAGCTCATCAGATCGATCATCCAATCGCAATGAAAAATTAGAAAAATCGAAAAATGAAAACTCTAAAATTGTTGGCAATAAGTGGTGCAGGTCAAACCACAGTGCTCAAAAGTCAAATCCAGCAAACAAGAGGAGCAAGGATTATCACCAAGCCAAATAGTGCTATGATCTGAATGTTTGGACTGAAAATGGTGATTGGTACGATAACAGAGTGTGTTATAGATGCGGCTATCAAGGACACATTGCTGTTAACTGCCAGAGTTGGAGGTTTGAATCAAGGAGATGCTTTAACTGCAACATGATTGGCCATATTGCTAGAGATTGCTCAATGAGATCAATGAGAAGATCGAGGGCTGAATCTCAGAGGCAGGTGAAGAAACCAGTCAATGTCAAGCCCAAAGAACAGAAGGTTCAAGAACCTAAAGTTCAAGAAACGAAAGTGAAACTTTCTCAGGGGCAGAAAGACAAACTGAGGAAGAAGAGAAAGAAGGCTAGAGAGTATCTAGAGAAGATCTTGTCCTCGGGTTCATCTGTTGGTAAAAATAAGAGTTCTGATGAATCGACTTCCTCGATGGCAAAGTCAAGCAAGACAAATTCATCGGATACAAATCTGAGGACGAAAGAAGAAAAGAGGAAGAAGAAAATGGTCGGCGATGAATCTGACATGTTAAAGTCAGACAAGCCACCATCAGGCGATGAATCTGACGGGTCAAAGTCAGACAAGCCATGTGCAGGCAATGATTCTGGTTCGTCAAAGCCAGAGGAGCCTTTGGTTGAGGTAAAAATGGAGAATTCAGGTTTAACAATGGATGATGCAAATTTTCCACCATTGTTGAACAAGAATTCAAAATCACCCAAGGACAGTCAGGCTTGGGTGAAACTGTTTAAATGAAAAAACTGACTTGCCGGAGATCCCAAGTTGGTAATCGTGGAGCATGAATCGGCATCATTCTTATATTGTGTTTGAAAATTGTTGTTTGTATAATGTGTTTTTGAGAAGTTTTGCAGGACTTGCCGGAACTCCCAGGTTTGTAAGCGAGGAGTAGGAATCGGCACCTTGAGAATTCAATCAACAGATGATGTTTGATTGAAAATGTTTGATTGGATTGATCTTACAAGTGGTAAATCAGGGACATTAAGTTGTATCTGATTTTCTACAAGTGGTTGAAAAATAATGTGATGATTTGATCCCCAATTTTACAAGTGGTAAAATCAACAAAACTTATTTTCCGGAAAAACCATTTTGATTAAACAAACTTAAGTGTTTTGAGATCATAATGGGAAAATAGTTTGTTGTGAGGGGGAGTTCTGATTGTTTATGCCAAGTGAATGGAGAATTGAAGTGATTCTCATCATGTTGTCACGTTTCTTGTACAGCTTGTTTTTCAAATTTTCCCAGAAAATCAAAATTGAGACATATTTTGATTTTAGGGGGAGTAAAAATTTTAAAAAAATTGAAAATGTCAAAAACATTAAAAAAAAATTCAAAATGAGTTTTGTTGTCAAAAAGAGGAAATGATAGTAGATCAGTTGGACTGTCACAGCATGCTAAAGATATGTAAAGTTTAAATGTGATAAACGGTCTCACTAACGATGTGACGATAGGCTCAGCTAGACTAGTAGATTTGCGATAATGATACAAACTTAAATGAAAAAGCCTAGTTCTAGTGGGGAACATGGTCGAAAGCATAGTACTTAGTTTTGTCCTTCTTGACTGTGTGCCTACTTGGTAATCGCTGATTGTCGAAAGACATAAAACTGGTTAAGTTCGTGAATTTTCACAACTTTGCTGAAAAGTCGCTGTGATTGTGCATTTTATTTTGAAAAGATTTAAACTTGTTTTATTTCTTTATTTTGTTTAAGCATCGGACATCCTCTGCGTATACGTGAGTATCGACCTGGATGTTGTTGCCTAAACGTTCTGCTTTATTTTCTTTGGTGTTTCGTTTAAGCTTTGGACCTCCTCTGCGTATACGTGAGTATCGACCTGGTGGTTAAAGCCTAAACAACTTCAACTTATTTTATTTTTCTTATTTTGTTTAAACATTGGACTTTCTCTGCGTATACGGAAGTATCGACCTGATTGTTAATGTTTAAACATTCTGCTTTGTTTTCGCACAAATCACAGTTGATAAAAGTTTAAAGGCATTACTTGAGTCAGTGTATTGCATGATGAGGGGATATGCTGAGATCGTGGGGTCCATAAGAACTTAGTGCTATCTTAATATACCTTAAAGTATCAGTAAGCATTTCGAAAGTTTTTAGTTTGAGTTTAAGTGGACAACAATATCGTCAATCAATGTGAATCGTTTAGAACTTAAAACGATTAAAAGCTTAATGGTGCTAGTGATTGGTCTCATAAACTGATATGATCCTCTTGCACAAACTCACAAAAAATATTGTTTGTAAATATTTATTTACTGCATTTCATTATTTTCAAAAATCCAAAAAGACTTTAGTGTGTTTTTGCATAAATTTTGAAAAATACAAAAAGATTTTCGACAACTGGTGTTGGAAAACTGATTTTCAAAATTCCAAGTGCTGAACATGATGAACAGGTTTGGGAGTGTGTGTGCTAAATTGAAAATTTTTTGATTTAAGAAAGAAGTTGAGATTAGTTAATTAGGGTCATTAATTTGAACTTGATGTAACTATTTCTAGTAAGTTTTTCTTATTGATTTAAGTAAAAACTTATGTTTTGGTGAGAAGTGTGCAGGAGATGTGCTGAACAAGAGTTAAAGCCATGATGTGATCTCAAGGTGATAGCTAATTCCAGACAGCGATCCCAGCATGATGAAAGGGGGAGTCTGACGAGGTTAGAGCCAAAGAGAATATCTTGGTACATGCTAAGGAAAAAAGAAGATCGATCAAGATTGAAGAGTTGTCATGTTGAAGACTCTCACTGAAGATTCCGTCAACATTCAAGGGGGAGTCTGTTAGTGCAGTTGTCTGTCGACTTCATCTTCGTTCGAGTCTTAGATTAGTAATGAAAGATCAAGTCACGCAGTTCGAGTTAAACAGGAAACAAAGGTGAACAAGCCAGTTCAAACAAAGTGGACAGCTCAAACGAAGTGGACTGTTCAAACGAA
Organism: Helianthus tuberosus; assembly: GCA_030545235.1. Classification (NCBI taxonomy): domain Eukaryota; kingdom Viridiplantae; phylum Streptophyta; class Magnoliopsida; order Asterales; family Asteraceae; genus Helianthus; species Helianthus tuberosus. Next base: position 113,371,850 of record CM060424.1, on the reverse strand, counting down.
GTGGACAATTCAAACGAAGTGGACTGTTCAAACGAACTGGACTGTTCAAACGAAGTGGACTGTTCAAACGAACTGGAAATAGTATAAATATGTGACTTGAGTTTTTCATTTGTAACTTTTAGATTCCGGTAGTGAGGTGCTGCCGAAGTGTCTCTAAATCTGTAAACGCGTTATAATCAATATAAGAGACAGTTAATAGTGAATATCAAGCTGAAACAAACTCTGATTCATCGTATTCCGCCTTTGAATCAGTTTAGAGCTCTTCTGAAGACTCGTTCAGATCGATTCTCGATCCTACAAAGTTAGTTTTTATTTTCTTGTTTAAAACCTTTTTCTAAATCTTTGATTTGATTAGACGTTGAGGATAAACCGGTACTAAAAGCTCTTGTGTCCTTGGATGACCTCGGTATCTTACCAACACTATACTACGCTCACGATGGGTGCACTTGCCCATATGTGTGTATAGTGTTTGTAAATATCGTGTTTTATAAATTTAAAACTTGATTAAAGTGTAAAAAATGGCTTAAAATATACATTAAAAACTATATAACACTCAACACCCATCAGATGTAAAGAAATGTTTGAAAATGAAAAGGTTTTGATAGATAACGATGAAAAGCTAACACAAAAATGTAAAATTTTAGAAAAATAAAATGATATTTTGAAAGAAAAGTGTTCAGCAATGACTTAAGAGTGTTTGCAAAAAGAAAATGCGGTACAAGAAATGAAAAAAAAAAGTATGATTCAATAAAATTTGTGTATCATATTACAAAAGAATCATATGAAGATGTGAAAAGCCAAATGAAACTTATTCAATCTAAATTGTCACATTGTTCTAAAACGTCAGAAACGCTTAAACAACAGTATGAAATAAAGCAACAAGTCATAAATTCATATATTGAAGAGGTTGCTGAGCTTAAACGTAAAATGGCTGATTTAGAACAAGATAATAATAAGTTGCATAGTTATCACGCTTTGTCATATGTTTTTGAACGTATTTTCAACATAAAACCGGATGATAAAGATTCTGAGAAAAACAAGAAATGAATTGGCTCAAAATATCATCAGGTTCCACCACCGTTTGAGGATAAATTCACATTCTAGGCTGACGAAAAGGTGGAAAAAGCTTTCAACGTGGTTGATCAATTGCCAGATAATATAGACGTAACCTATTCCAAATCTGATGATACTGGTGATTCAGATGTGGTAGGTAAGGTCGTTGAAAGTGTTTTGAAAGAAGAGTCTACTAAAACAGATAAGTCCGACTCACAGGATGAAAAAGAGGGAAGTTTTCATGAGAGTTATCTTAAAAATTCAAAATCTAAGAAAAATTCAAATGATGATCCGATAGGATTGGCTTATACCATGATTGGATATTTGGATCGGACAAATTATTCTCAAATACTGAAGTCCCGATTCAGAATGTGATTTCAGAAAAGATTGATAAAGTGTTCAAGTTGGTAGAGATCGAGAAGTCTGAAATTGAAAAATTTGATGGAAAGAGCAAGAAATTTTTTTATAACAAACCTGATGTAACACCCCGACCGCGTAATACAACAAACCGCGGCGGAAACGCCGGGGAGTCATGTCACAGAATCATTGTTTCACAACACATGGTAATTGAAGTTTTGTTTTATTTTAGTTTATTAATAGACTCATTGTTTTGAAACAAACCAAATAAGTACAACAATTATCTATCAGGATTTAAGTCACTAAAGCCCGCGTCCATCCTATGTGAAGCAAACAATCAACAATCGTCACATAATAGAACCTGAATCATATGTGAAAACAGTCAGCATATAAATTGTGACAACCCGCACTAAACCAGGTATCCGTACGACTTAATTAATAATTAATTACTGCTTAATTACTGTGCTTGTTTGAACTAGCTGATGAACTGCTACTTGATATCTGATACATGTACTTACTTGCATCATACTTTACTTATCGTCACTACACTATTTACATGCTGAACCCTAGTGACAACCATGATGCACAAAAAGCACAGTAGCACAATACACGGATAACCTATTGAACATGCTGATAAAGCCAGCATCAGGCAAACACTGCCTCTAAGGCCTGTACGAGCCAGAAATGTTTTGCTACACTAGTAGTGAGTGTAGGGATATAAGGGTTGTGGAACTGCGTCTCTAGGAATAAGTCACAATGACTGGATGTGCCTAAAACGTACTCTAAGTACAAAACTCAGCACTTTACAAAATAATTCAGCTTTTAGCTAACTAATAAAGTGCCAAAACATGAGAAAAATAACACTAGACACTTTCCAAAGTGTCAGGAATGAGTTGTGTCACTAAAAAGAGTATTAACGACACTCTAAAGCTTTAGTAACGCTTTAACGGATTACTATCCAACCGAACAACCGGACTATACCCGAAACATGAAAATATTGTTACTTTCATTATTTATCTTTTTCTGAGCCAGTTAGGGTCCCTGATTACCCTAACACCCACTGTAACGCGTGACACACAAGTAACTGGGTTAAACACTTAACTAACTTGGTTTAACCTAACTAATTACCTAATTACTAGTTGAAATCGGACTAAACCCCCCCCCCCCCCATTTCCTAACCGGCCCCAACTAGAAGGGGACACACTTGTACCCTTGTTGATTATTATAATCCCACATGTTTAAAATCTTCTAGACATATAATCCATTGGTTTTAACCTTAAACTTTTGTCTATAAGATCAAGATTTGAACCATTAATCACTTAACACTTAAACTCTCACCAAAACTCCCTCTTTCCCTCTCTCAAGGCTTACGGCTGAACACCCCACCATCCATCTATCCATCTTTCGATTTCATACAAGCCATTCCAAGATCGTGCAAGTGTTAAGGGTCTCGTATTAGGAAGCTTGGAGCAAACGGAACGCGAAGGACCTCGTTACTTTGCTTTTATCCACCTCATTTGCGCGTAGATTCTTCCCTAGCCTCGAGCTAGAGGTATAATGCTTAAAACACCTTCTTGAACTAATCTAAAGTGGTTAAAAGGATTTTTATCGGTTAAAACTCGGAATCTTGCATTTTGAAGCATTAAAGTTTACTTAAAACACTAAAAATGGTGGTTAATAGCACATAAGTTGTGTAAATGATGTAGTATTCGAAATGTATGATTATTTAGGCCCGATCTATGATGTGGTAGCTCGGATCATCATTTAACCCGGTTTGGCAAGATCATGGATCTTAACATAAGCTTGTTTTGAATAATACAAGGGTTAAAAGGTGAAACTCTACCACACGCGAATCATGAACTTGTGTAAAAGAGTTTTACTTGTAAGAATTGTGTTTAAAACTAGCAGATCTACGTATCTGCAAGGGGTATTTTCAAAGAACCACGTATCAAAGAAATCATGTATTTTAAAAGATAGATCTTACACTAACCAAACATGATTTTTATAAACCACAAGTGTGTAAACACTTGTGAAATGAAAAGATCCGACAAAATAACAGTTTTTGTAAAAGATGACGGGAAGTTGTAAAGATGGATTTTCTCTAAAAACGAGGTTTTTACAAGATCAAATTACCTTATATGAAGATCTACTAAAATTAAGGGATTTACACCACAGTTTTGGGAAAAACTGCAAGTTCATGTAATTTTTGGCAATTTACACATATGTTGATAGTTGTTGTGATGAAAGTTGTTCTGATCAAATAAAGAAAATTGTTGAGTTGATTTGTTAAAGAAAATGATACGCTTGAAAGCGTGGCCACCTCCAGTTACAGAGGAAACTCTGGCGAAATTTTTCTAAAAACCTAACACTTAGAACTATTTACACTACAAGTGTTAGAATTACTTTTTTGACATGTTCTCGAAATATGAATTTCGCCATGACTTATTTTACTAAATATTCGGAGGTGGGATTTTCACAAAATTTAACGTGATAAATATATATTTTTCACACACTGTTTATGATTATTTTGTGGAAATACATAGATATTATTTTTTTGAGTAAAAATAATATTTACGAACGTTAACGAATCCAAAATAGTACGAACGCTTTCACCATAAATATATAAGTTACACCGGTAATTATATTACCACTCGATTGTTAAACGTAACTTACGCACTTACGGAAATATTTACGAACGCGTATTTTAACAACGTATTATTGGAGAAAAATTATGTGAAATTGGAAATATAAACATATATTAAGCGAGACTTAATGATATAATTTGAACGCACATGTATTGAATCCCCCATCCTTGGGAAGGAGATTAACTACCAAGTATATACAGAATGTAAACACGAAATAGTTGTCTAACTATTTCCCAAAGACTTAAACTATAAAGCTAAGGCACGGCCGTCCGTCTAATAGAAATTAGCACCTGTAGGTCGTCGCACAGCTGCGTGAGCAGGAGATACTTGGTAGAGACGCTTCACTGTGAGTTCATGTCCCCCTTTTCTCTAACTGTTTTCAGTTTTCTTAACTGCGGGGGTGAAATACATGTTACTTTGATTACAAGTACTTTATGCATGGTATGGTTAACGTAAGGAGGTTTACTACTTAGATCATGTGAGTGGGTAGGCAGAAACACCGAGGGACGTAAGCGGTAGATCTATCTGGGTGTAGCGAGCCCAACTCTAGGCCCAACAGAACGGACCTCTAAGAGGCCCAACAGAACGGACCTTGGAGTGACTTTGTACCCGACGCGAAATCTGCTAGGTTGAGTCTTCCTACTTACACTTCACACATACTAATGGCCTTGCAAACCATTGGTGATCTCTTTTTCCTTACACTGCTACATACCAGGGAACTTTTATACTTACAAGTGTTTTACATACTCACTTACACATGAACTCGCTCAACATTATTGTTGATTTTTCAACTTACATGTATTTCAGGAAATTAAAGATCTGGCACGGTATGTTATGTTTTCCCGCTGCATAAGGGTTCCAAGGTCATCCCAGTTTAGGAAATGTGACTCTTTCCTGGACAATTCACAAATCTTAAACTGCGTTTATCTCATGTTGATGTTTATGTTTTTCAAGACAATGTTTTACGTTATGATGTTGTAAGTCTTTAAGACAATGGTATGTTGCTTTGGTTTTAAAACTTAATCAAATGGATGATCTTGCATGATTTTATTTCATATAGCTTTGTTATGGTTAAGCTATGGTATTAAGAAGTCACACCAAATTTAACCACGCTTCCGCAAAGCCAGGGTGTGACAGCTTGGTATCAGAGCTCTGATCATAGCGAACTAGGATTCTTTCTCGAGTCTAGACTATGATCACTAGGGCTCTCACGAAAACATTTTACTGCATACCACTTAAGTCCAGATCCAAAACTTTTTACAAACAAATGTTGAGCACATTTTATTATTTATAGGCTCAGCCTGGAGGGCTGAGGCTTGGTCTGGAGGATCGAGGCTCGGTCTAGGTGACCGAGGTAGTTAAGCACGTTGATTTATTATAGTCTCAGCCTGGAGGGCTGAGGCTCAGTCTGGAGGATCGAGGCTCGGTCTAGGTGACCGAGGTAGTTGGCTAGTGAGGCTAGGAAGAGTAGGCTTAGTCGTGAAGGCTGAGGCTCGGTCAAGGGGACCGAGGCTCGATCTAAGAGGTCGAGGTGGAGGATAGAGCAGTCTTAAAGACTGGGAGAAATTGGCTAGTGAAACTAGGAGAACTATGTGATACCTTACTTGGTGACTTATGTGATTATCTGATTGTATGACTGATTATTTGAGCATATTTGTGTTTATGTTACAGACTCATGGATTCAGCCGGTACTGGCGAGTCAGACACCACTGGACCCATACCTATCGTATCTGATGACCTCACATCCTCCGAGCATGAGGTGTTCACATCGGACTATACCAGTACTGACGAGGATGATTTCCAGCCCTTCGCACTACCCGATGGTGCTGATGAGCCTGCAGATGACCCCCCCGCTGAGTACCTACCTCTAGTAGAGATTCCGGCTCCTATACCCTTAGCCGTTTATCCAGCATATGATTTCCTTCTTGACGCCGAGGCTGACGGCGATGTTGACCTATTTGAGGAGGAGCCCTTTAAGGATGAGATCCAGGGCGAGGCCCTTCTTCCTGCGGATGATCTTTTGATGATCGCTGACGTTCCCGCTGAGGATTCGCCTGCACATTCTCCTGTCCCAGACTCCTTCGAGTCTGTGGCATCCGCACCTTCTCACACATTGAGCGCACGGCACTTTGCGCATGATTCTGATCCTGACCAGGCATCCTCTGTTGCACCCATTCCCAGTTTTGCGTTTGACCATGATGACATAGAGGATTCTGATCCTATCTTTCCCCCGGGATACGACCCGGATCGTGACATCGAGTTTATACCTATGGATCAGCCCATGGAGGATCCAGCTGACCCAGTAGACCCTATCGACCCCGAGTTTGACTTCGAGATGGCTTTTGATGATCCCGAGCCTGTCGTCGCTCCTGAACAGGCAGCCGCTCTAGACCCCATACTTGAGCATGACCTCGTACATGCTGGCATCCCTATTGAGCCTGTTATAGCGGACCCACCTGTTGATGATCTCCCCGTGGATGTTCCTTTGTTAGAGGGCGATCATGTTGTTGCTGACCTTGTTGTTCCTCTACCTGTTGTTGATATACCTGTTGACCATCCTGTTGAGCACATTGCACCTGTTCACCCTTTTGTTGCACCCGATCCCATCCCACTAGAGCCCGAGCATGCACTGTTCGCAGCACACATGGATCCACCAGATGAGCATGCACAGCACGGTTGGATACCTGCTGATGAGGATGTTCCACCTTTTCCCCCTCAGATCCCTGATACACGACATGTTGATTCTTCTTTTCGGGTTCCACAGTTTGTACCTCCAGCGAGGCCTGGAGAGGGTTCTTCAGCCCATCCTTTTGGGCATGTACCGATGTCTATCCCCTTCATGCCCCAGATGTCACCTGTTCCACCCTCTGTTGCTCCATTTCATGTGGCACCTTTCGATCCCACCAGTGAGCCGTTCCTTTGGGCACCAGACTCTGCTATGCCACCTACTGACCCCTACCATTCCTTCCACATGGGGTATACTATCGAGGACGTTTTGATGTCTTTTGTCGCCCAGCACGAGTCCCACACGCAGCGCATCCAGGAGCTTGAGAGAGCTCAGCTGCCGCCATGACAGTGCCATGGTCAGATCTCCTCTGCAGCCATTTCGACCCTTACCTCCAGATTATGCTGCTCGTCTCTTTACACTAGAGCAGCAGGTTGCTTCTATCATTCGTACTCAGTGAGCCCTGGAGGAGGACTGGCTCCAGTTACGTCGTTTGCTTTACACTCACTTTCCCCCTCCTCCACCACCATCTGTATAGAGCTCATCAGTGCTGTTTGGGTAGCCGTTGGTGAGAAGACGGCGATTGTTGGACTGCACAACATTTTTGGAGACTACTTTATGATCCTGACTTTTGTTGACATGTATTTGACGTATTTGACACTGACATGATATAGTTTTTGGACAGGGGTGATGTAGCCCCTAGTTGATTGATGATTGTATGACACAGGGATGTACTGATACACTTACTATGTGGTCTCTATATATGGCAATCGCAGTATTCTCACCATATTTGATTCGCTTGATTGCTTATTTATATTCTTATGATATGGGATGTAGTGTGATTGGTATTTGTGATGTATTGATAACATGAGATGTTATGTGCTATTACTGTTACTATATACGTACGTCTTACTATGGCCTGACCAACGTAAACCATCTTTTAGAAGATGCCGCCGAGACGTGAGACACACATGCCTACTAATGAGGCAGAACTCCAGCAAATTATCGCTGCTGCCATTGCACAATACGCCGCCTCTCAAGGAGGGACTAGTGGAAGCAACTCTGGCAACACTGGCAACAACAATAATCCACCTCATGGTAATACTAAGTCATTTAGACATACCATGACCTAATTGGATATCCTTAGCAATGATGCTAATGCCAAACGTATGTTATAACGTGTGTGCAGGATGCACCTACAAGCAGTTCTTAGACTGCAAGCCCGTAAACTTTGATGGCACCGGAGGTGCTGTCGCCTTTGTTCGTTGGGCTGAGAAAACCGAATCTGTTCTTCGCAAGAGCAAATGCGCACTGGATCAGCAAGTCACCTATATCTCAGGGCTGTTTCTTGATGGAGCCCTCTCTTGGTGGAATCTGCAAGTACAGACACTTGGCGAAGCTGCTGCCTACGCGCTGACTTGGACCGAACTGAAGGAACTCATGCGCAAAAAGTACTGTTCCCGCGCAGAAATCCAGCGATTGGAGACCGAGTTCTGGCACTTGAAAATGGACGGTCCAAAGATAGCAGAATACGTTCAAAGGTTCCATGACTTATCGCATGTGGTACCCTACATGGTCACTCCGGAGTTCAAGTGGATTGAACGTTTCATTTGGGGATTAGCTCCTCAAATCATAAGCATGGTAACCTCATCCAAGCCTGCGACCATTACTGAGGCGATCGATTTGAGCGTGGCTCTCACAGAGGAGGCCATTCGCCTGAACAAGTTTGATGATGCTGAGCTTAAGAAGAAAGAGACTCACGTTGAGTCGTCAGGAGGTAACAAACGGAAGTTCTCAAACTTCAAGCAGGGCGCCAGTGTGGCGGTTAAGAAAGAAGGATCAGGCACGCCAGCTCAGGTTACAGCTGGTAGTGGAAAGAAAGGAAGAGGATATCAGGGCACCCAGCCCAAGTGTAATACCTGCCAACGCCACCATACTGGCCATTGTAATGTGAAAGTATGTGAAGCATGTGGAAAACGTGGCCACTTGAAGGACACTTGTTGGGCCACTGCTGGTCAGGGAGGCCAGGGAGGATTCGGAAACAGAAATAACAACCGGGGTGGGAATGGAAATCGCCCACAAGGAAACTATGGAGGTAACGAGAATCGAGGCAACAATACTAACCAAGCGGGTGCCGTGAATCGTAATCAGAGGAATGATCAAGCTGGTGGAAACGGGCAAAGACTTGGATGCTTTAACTGCGGTGATATCGGGCATTTTAAGAAGAACTGCCCAGAGTTAAACCAAGCACGTGGAAGAGTGTTCCAAATCGAAGCAAGGGAAGCACGCCAGGACCCCAATGTCGTTACTGGTACGTTCCCTGTAAATCAACGCTATGCATCCGTTTTATTTGATACTGGTGCCGATTATAGCTTCGTGTCGTTAGAATTTAAGAATATGCTTGGTTTAGCCGCTAATAAGTTAGATATTCCCTACTCAATCGAATTGGCCAATGGGAAGTTAGTAGAAGCCAATGAAGTTATCAGAGGCTGTGTGATCGAATTGGGAGAACGCGAGTTTGCTTTGGATCTACTACCAGTCCAGTTGGGAAGCTTCGACGTGGTGGTAGGAATGGATTGGTTATCAGGCAACAAGGCTGAGATAGTTTATCACGAAAAGGTTGTTCGTGTCCCAACCGATGATGGTGAGACCATTGTTGTTCATGGAGAGAAGCGTGAGACGCCGTTGAGGATTATCAGCTGCTTGAAAGCAAGGAAGTGTTTGCAGAGAGGATGTGTTGCTTTTCTGGCACACATTGTGGATAAAAAGGCTGCTGAGCCAAAGATCGAAGACATCCCTGTCGTAAGGGAGTATCCAGAAGTCTTCCCAGAAGACTTGCCTGGACTGCCACCTCAGAGGCAAGTAGAGTTTCACATCGACTTAGTTCCAGGCGCCGCGCCTGTGGCTAAGGCACCGTACAGACTTGCTCCGTCTGAGATGCAGGAACTGTCGACACAAGTTCAAGAGTTGTTAGACAAGGGTTTTATCCGACCAAGCTTCTCGCCTTGGGGAGCTCCGGTCCTGTTTGTCAAAAAGAAGGATGGTAGTTTTCGTATGTGCATCGACTACCGGGAGCTGAACAAGCTGACGATCAAGAATAGGTATCCTCTGCCAAGAATCGATGATCTGTTTGATCAACTGCAAGGTTCAAGCTTTTTTTCAAAGATCGATCTTCGATCTGGATACCATCAGTTAAGGATACAAGAGGAAAGCATTCCGAAGACAGCCTTCAGAACTCGTTATGGGCACTACGAGTTCCTCGTTATGCCATTTGGTTTGACAAACGCACCTGCGGTATTCATGGATCTAATGAATAGAGTTTGCAAGCCGTACTTGGATAAGTTCGTGATTGTATTCATCGATGACATTTTAATTTATTCAAAGATGAAGGCTGAACACGAGCAGCATCTTAGAGCCATTCTAGAGTTGCTGAAGAAGGAACAGCTGTATGCCAAATTCTCTAAGTGCGAATTTTGGCTACGTGAAGTCCAATTCCTTGGGCACGTGGTAAATGGAGATGGAATCCACGTGGATCCAACCAAGATCGAGGCGATCAAGGATTGGGGAACGCCAAAGACGCCAACCGAGATTCGGCAATTCTTGGGTTTGGCTGGCTATTATCGAAGATTCATTGAGAATTTTTCAAAGATCGCTCAACCATTGACGCTCCTCACGCAGAAAGATAAGAAGTTCGATTGGGGAATCAAACAGGAAGAAGCATTCCAGATACTGAAGGATAAGCTCTGTAACGCGCCAATTTTAGCTCTACCAGAAGGTACTGATGATTTTGTGGTATACTGCGACGCATCGCGTCAAGGATTGGGTTGTGTGTTGATGCAACGCCAAAAGGTTATTGCTTACGCATCGCGTCAGTTGAAAGTGCATGAAAAGAACTATACCACACACGATTTGGAGCTCGGCGCAGTGGTTTTTGCTTTAAAGATCTGGAGACACTACCTTTATGGTACGAAGTGTACAATCTTTACAGATCACAAGAGCCTACAGCATATATTCAACCAGAAGGAGTTGAATATGAGGCAAAGACGATGGGTTGAATTGCTGAACGACTACAACTGCGAGATAAAGTATCATCCAGGGAAGGCGAATGTAGTCGCCGATGCCCTAAGTCGTAAAGAAAGAATCAAGCCCATAAGGGTTAGAGCTTTAGAAATGATTATCCGAACCGATCTTTCCTTGCGCATTCGTGCCGCGCAAAAGGAAGCTCTCAAGGAAGGAAACCTTGAAGAAGAATATCTCCGTGGGATGGAGAAGCTACTGGTACCAAACGAGGAAGGAACATTATGCTTCGAGAAAAGGATTTGGGTTCCTCTGTTTGGTGGATTAAGGAAAGTTATTTTTGATGAAGCTCACAAATCACGGTACTCTATCCATCCTGGAGCGGATAAGATGTACCAGGATCTCAAAGATTATTATTGGTGGCCTAGGATGAAAGGCGATGTTGCTGTTTACGTGAGCAAATGTTTAACGTGCGCTAAGATTAAAGCGGAATACCAGAAGCCTTCAGGACTTCTGCAACAACCTGAGATTCCCAAGTGGAAATGGGAACAAATCTCAATGGATTTTGTTACAAAATTGCCAAGAACGCCAAGAGGCCATGACACTATCTGGGTGATAGTGGATCGATTAACGAAGTCAGCACACTTCTTACCTATCAGAGAGAAGGACAATACGAGCAAATTGGCTGAAATTTACATGAGGGAGATCGTTGCACGTCATGGAGTGCCTCTCTCAATCATTTCTGATAGAGACGGAAGGTTTGTGTCAAGGATATGGCAATCCTTCCAAGAAGCCTTTGGCTCATAATTGAATCTGAGCACTGCGTTTCATCCGCAAACTGACGGCCAGAGCGAGCGAACGATACAGACTTTGGAAGACATGCTGAGGGCGTGTGTTATGGATTTGGGCGGTAGCTGGGATAAGCATTTGCCTTTGGTCGAATTTTCATACAACAACAGCTACCACACCAGTATTGGTGTCGCGCCATTTGAAGCCCTTTACGGACGCAAGTGCCGATCACCCTTATGTTGGGCTGACGCAGGTGATAGGCAGCTTGCCGGTCCCGAAATCGTCCAAGAGACGACAGACAAGATCGCGCAGATTCTTAAACGCATCGAAGCAGCTCGCCACCGACAGAAGGCCTATGCGGATCCAAACCGGAAACATGTGGATTTCCAAGTTGGAGAGATGGTGTTATTAAAAGTCTCACCCTGGAAGGGTGTGGCACGCTTCGGAAAGCGTGGGAAGTTAAATCCGCGCTACATTGGTCCTTTCAGAATTCTGGAAAGAATAGGACTGGTAGCATACAAGTTGGACCTACCTGCTGAACTGAATGGTGTTCACGATACATTTCATGTATCCAATCTAAAGAAAAGTCCAACTCAAGTCACCGTTGCCATTCCCACCGACGAGATTCATGTTGACGACACGCTCCACTTCGTTGAAGAACCGGTCGAGGTTACGGATTGGAAAGTTAACAAGACCCGCCGGAGCAGTGTCAAGCTCGTCAAAGTTCGTTGGAATGCCAGACATGGTCCTGAATACACCTGGGAACGGGAGGACCAAATGAAAGAGAAATACCCCCACCTTTTTCCCAAGAACCCTGCATCTACAAGCAGAACTTAAATTTCGGGACGAAATTTATTTAACGGGGGGAGAATGTGACAACCCGCACTAAACCAGGTATCCGTACGACTTAATTAATAATTAATTACTGCTTAATTACTATGCTTGTTTGAACTAGCTGATGAACTGCTACTTGATATCTGATACATGTACTTACTTGCATCATACTTTACTTATCGTCACTACACTATTTACATGCTGAACCCTAGTGACAACCATGATGCACAAAAAGCACAGTAGCACAATACACGGATAACCTATTGAACATGCTGATAAAGCCAGCATCAGGCAAACACTGCCTCTAAGGCCTGTACGAGCCAGAAATGTTTTGCTACACTAGTAGTGAGTGTAGGGATATAAGGGTTGTGGAACTGCGTCTCTAGGAATAAGTCACAATGACTGGAAGTGCCTGAAACGTACTCTAGGTACAAAACTCAGCACTTTACAAAATAATTCAGCTTTTAGCTAACTAATAAAGTGCCAAAACATGAGAAAAATAACACTAGACACTTTCCAAAGTGTCAGGAATGAGTTGTGTCACTAAAAAGAGTATTAACGACACTCTAAAGCTTTAGTAACGCTTTAACGGATTACTATCCAACCGAACAACCGGACTATACCCGAAACATGAAAATATTGTTACTTTCATTATTTATCTTTTTCTGAGCCAGTTAGGGTCCCTGATTACCCTAACACCCACTGTAACGCGTGACACACAAGTAACTGGGTTAAACACTTAACTAACTTGGTTTAACCTAACTAATTACCTAATTACTAGTTGAAATCGGACTAAACCCCCCCCCCCATTTCCTAACCGGCCCCAACTAGAAGGGGACACACTTGTACCCTTGTTGATTATTATAATCCCACATGTTTAATATCTTCTAGACATATAATCCATTGGTTTTAACCTTAAACTTTTGTCTATAAGATCAAGATTTGAACCATTAATCACTTAACACTTAAACTCTCACCAAAACTCCCTATCTCCCTCTCTCAAGGCTTACGGCCGAACACCCCACCATCCATCTATCCATCTTTCGATTTCATACAAGCCATTCCAAGATCGTGCAAGTGTTAAGGGTCTCGTATTAGGAAGCTTGGAGCAAACGGAACGCGAAGGACCTCGTTACTTTGCTTTTATCTACCTCATTTGCGCGTAGATTCTTCCCTAGCCTCGAGCTAGAGGTATAATGCTTAAAACACCTTCTTGAACTAATCTAAAGTGGTTAAAAGGATTTTTATCGGTTAAAACTCGGAATCTTGCATTTTGAAGCATTAAAGTTTACTTAAAACACTAAAAATGGTGGTTAATAGCACATAAGTTGTGTAAATGATGTAGTATTGGAAATGTATGATTATTTAGGCCCGATCTATGATGTGGTAGCTCGGATCATCGTTTAACCCGGTTTGGCAAGATCATGGATCTTAACATAAGCTTGTTTTGAATAATACAAGGGTTAAAAGGTGAAACTCTACCACACGCGAATCATGAACTTGTGTAAAAGAGTTTTACTTGTAAGAATTGTGTTTAAAACTAGCAGATCTACGTATCTGCAAGGGGTATTTTCAAAGAACCACGTATCAAAGAAATCATGTATTTTAAAGAATAGATCTTACACTAACCAAACATGATTTTTATAAACCACAAGTGTGTAAACACTTGTGAAATGAAAAGATCCGACAAAATAACAGTTTTTGTAAAAGATGACGGAAAGTTGTAAAGATGGATTTTCTCTAAAAACGAGGTTTTTACAAGATCAAATTACCTTATATGAAGATCTACTAAAATTAAGGGATTTACACCACAGTTTTGGGAAAAACTGCAAGTTCATGTAATTTTTGGCAATTTACACATATGTTGATAGTTGTTGTGATGAAAGTTGTTCTGATCAAATAAAGAAAATTGTTGAGTTGATTTGTTAAAGAAAATGATACGCTTGAAAGCGTGGCCACCTCCAGTTACAGAGGAAACTCTGGCGAAATTTTTCTAAAAACCTAACACTTAGAACTATTTACACTACAAGTGTTAGAATTACTTTTTTGACATGTTCTCGAAATATGAATTTCGCCATGACTTATTTTACTAAATATTCGGAGGTGGGATTTTCACAAAATTTAACGTGATAAATATATATTTTTCACACACTGTTTATGATTATTTTGTGGAAATACATAGATATTATTTTTTTGAGTAAAAATAATATTTACGAACGTTAACGAATCCAAAATAGTACGAACGCTTTCACCATAAATATATAAGTTACACCGGTAATTATATTACCACTCGATTGTTAAACGTAACTTACGCACTTACGGAAATATTTACGAACGCGTATTTTAACAACGTATTATTGGAGAAAAATTATGTGAAATTGGAAATATAAACATATATTAAGCGAGACTTAATGATATAATTTGAACGCACATGTATTGAATCCCCCATCCTTGGGAAGGAGATTAACTACCAAGTATATACAGAATGTAAACACGAAATAGTTGTCTAACTATTTCCCAAAGACTTAAACTATAAAGCTAAGGGACGGCCGTCCGTCTAATAGAAATTAGCACCTGTAGGTCGTCGCACAGCTGCGTGAGCAGGAGATACTTGGTAGAGACGCTTCACTGTGAGTTCATGTCCCCCTTTTCTCTAACTGTTTTCAGTTTTCTTAACTGCGGGGGTGAAATACATGTTACTTTGATTACAAGTACTTTATGCATGGTATGGTTAACGTAAGGAGGTTTACTACTTAGATCATGTGAGTGGGTAGGCAGAAACACCGAGGGACGTAAGCGGTAGATCTATCTGGGTGTAGCGAGCCCAACTCTAGGCCCAACAGAACGGACCTCTAAGAGGCCCAACAGAACGGACCTTGGAGTGACTTTGTACCCGACGCGAAATCTGCTAGGTTGAGTCTTCCTACTTACACTTCACACATACTAATGGCCTTGCAAACCATTGGTGATCTCTTTTTCCTTACACTGCTACATACCAGGGAACTTTTATACTTACAAGTGTTTTACATACTCACTTACACATGAACTTGCTCAACATTATTGTTGATTTTTCAACTTACATGTATTTCAGGAAATTAAAGATCTGGCATGGTATGTTATGTTTTCCCGCTGCATAAGGGTTCCAAGGTCATCCCAGTTTAGGAAATGTGACTCTTTCCTGGACAAGTCACAAATCTTAAACTGCGTTTATCTCATGTTGATGTTTATGTTTTTCAAGACAATGTTTTACGTTATGATGTTGTAAGTCTTTAAGACAATGGTATGTTGCTCTGGTTTTAAAACTTAATCAAATGGATGATCTTGCATGATTTTATTTCATATAGCTTTGTTATGGTTAAGCTATGGTATTAAGAAGTCACACCAAATTTAACCACGCTTCCGCAAAGCCAGGGTGTGACATAAATGTTGGCGAGTACATATGTTTTGTATGTCAAATTCATGGCTTTGAATTCATATCACAATACCTCGACCGATTACGAGAGTTGTCGAGTATGTACCTTGAAATCAAAAAGTATTTGATATTGCAATATGTTTTATCAACTTTACAAGTTAATATAAGTAAAACGAAAACCATTGTAGCCATGAATCTTGACTGAAAACATTTGCCTTCGTAAAACCAGGTAGTAAATCGTCTTGAAGTAAACATTGTATGGTTTATATCTTTAGGTAAACATCGTTGCGTGGCATCGTTTGAAAACATTCGTCCAATTGATCTAGATAATGCTACGACATGTAATGTGATAAAAGCACTTATATATAGGAAGTACCAGCAGCGTATCCAACATGCTTTTATCACATTACACCCATCCCGTTATCTAATCACTTACCATAAACCAATCGTCCAAAATCGTTCAAATCGTCCATGTTATAAACCATTGTTCAATCGTCCGTGTTTTAATTGTGAAATACGACTTTTGGTCGTTCTTTAATGAATACATTCAAACCTGTGTGACTCGACTATACCACCCATGGGGTATCTTTAATAGACCATGAAAGGCCTCTTTAATAAGACTAACAAACCAACACATGATTTATTAATCAGAAAACAGTTTCTGTCGTTACCCTTACCCACATTACCCACCAAATCTGTGGGGATAGTCCGATAACAGGATTTGTCAGATCCTATGGTACCATAACATACCACTGGTCGGCTTGATCAAAGCTAATGAATGTCATTCTTCTTTCGACTAACGCACCAACAAGTTCGTTAACATTATTGAAATCGTCAAGTTTTATATAAACCATAGTCTTTTTTTGAAAACTTGAAAAGCATTTAGCACATATGAGTCACCCCAAAATAATTAAAAGCATCAAAGAGGGGAGCTATGTACTCACATGGGATTGCTAAGTATCCTTGAATCAAGTGAAGTATCAAAGATTCGTACGTGTCCTAACGTGTCCTAACATCAGTAACTATGTTAAAGTAATGGTACATAATCGGAGGAATCAAGATAGAATGAAGTCTTGTAAACCAAATGAGTGTTGGAACTCATATGAAATGGTTTAACAAAATTAACATTCTGATTTGGAATAAATCCTAAGTGCTTTCGACCCCTTATGACCCGTTAAGGTAGTTTACGCTTCTTTAACGTGTCATTTGCGCAAATGCGCATTCGGATGGTCTAACTAGTCCTATTATAAGTCTTATATGCCTTAACATGTTTAATAATGTTGCGTAATCAGTTTAAGTGTCAAAATTTAGGTTACATATGCTTAAATTGAATTTATGCGCAAAAAGGGGGTTTTGGTCATTTTCCTATGGCATATAAACTACCTATCATACAACTAATCAAACCAAGTGACCGTAAGGTATAACCTCGAAAGGTTATTCCCTATATAACTATGGTCACAATATATGTTTGGTCGGATCCTAATGATTGACCAAACGGGTCGGGTTCAAAAGTCTAAGCTGTTGTCAAGACCGCTTGACTTTCGACCCTAAACAAGCACTAAACTAGTAGGTGACGAGTTAAACATGTTTAACTAAGTTAGAAAAATGATTTGGTATCAAAACAAAGTGTTTTGATACCCAAATATAGTTTTGTCACAAAATGCACATAATCGTGCATTTTGACCGAAACTTTGACTCGTCACTTCGACTAGTCAACGTGGCAATCAGTAGGTATAGTCAGAAGGGACTATAACCATCGTGATTACGATCACGTTGCAAAGTTCAATTGAACTTTGTCTTGACCAATTCATGGTCAAAGCCGAAAGTCAAACATTGTTTGACTTTTTGCTTGTAATAAATAAACAAGACTAGGAAGAACACTTACAAGTGTTCTAGGATGAAAGATGACTAAGAAAGCTCAATTAGGAAGCCTCCAACAAGTGGTAGCCTCCAAGTAGAGCAGATGTGAGAAAGAAAAGAATTGAGCAAGGAATGAAGTGAATGAGCTTGGGTATTTATAGTGTTCTAGGATTAATGAGATCTTGCGAAGTGTTTTGTGTGGTGACCAAGGAATAATCTCAATCTTACAAGTGTTAGGACCAGGTTATAAGCCTTGGAGAACACTTATCTTGCCCACAAGATTACCAAACAATCAAAGGAAACCAGCTGCAAACAGCTTAGAAGCTATTTGGAACTTTCTGTCACTGGCACTCTCTCGCTCCTCGCGACCTAGATGGGTAATTCTCTCGCTGGCCGCCAGCCAGTCCAGACAGACCTATCAGTTTTTGGCAAAACAGGCCCCTGCATGCTCCAAACTTGTTTTTCGATGCTTTAACCCCCATTAACCCAATTTCAAGGATTTATAAGGATGTTAAAGCATAAGGGACTTGACATATGCTTGGAAATATCATGGATGTCGGTTCGTTTGGTCGTACGATCACGTTTTTTGGTTAATTACGACAAAACTCGAACAGACGCGAAAAGGATCCAAATTACGCGAAATGGTATTTTTGCATTCCCGTCACTAAAATACAATATTTTAGTGATTAAAAAAATTTTTGGATGTTCGGATATGGTCAGAACGCGAGATATGCACGCATTTGCATACTTTCGTAGTTTTGACGCTTTTAGCCCCTATGATCAAATAAACGTATTTTCATATATCGAACCCCTCAAAACTTATTTCTAAGCTATGTAAAGGGTATTTAAGGTATGTTTAGCTTATGACCATGTTTCAGAGTATACGTTGCTACGCGAATTGGCAGACTTTCGTAGTTTGTCGTAAATAGTCCCTATGATCGAATAAACTTGTTTTTGCCATACCAAACCCTTCAAAACTTATTTCTATGTTATGTAAAGGATATTTAGGGTATGTTTAGCTTATATCACTATTCCAGAGTGTACGTTGCGTTAAACTGATTACGTTTGCGTAATAGGTCACATAAAAATTCCGGAAAAGCTTCTCGAGAGTTCGGAATTGTACAAGGGTTGATATGTGTAAATGTCATATGTAATTGTACAAATCATGAGAATGAAACACAAGATTTCATTGGATTTGTATTTTTATGATTGTTGTAAAGGCACAAAGTCACAGTCTCCCCTACTTTAGGAAATTTCATCCCGAAATTTAATTTAGAGGAAACTTGTAGGAACAGATGTGGATGATTCGCTTTCAAATAAATCCTCCATTCCCTAATTAAAACTCTGGGCCACGTCTGGATTTCCAGCAAACTTTGTTATCCGTACTCGTCTGTTGTTTATAGGGAAGAGTTCACATCCGAAGATTTAAACTCCATTCCGATAGGTAGGTGTATGATTATACCAAACCTTGAGATCGTCATGTAATTGTCAAAGTGATGTCCTTGTTGTAGAAAAATATGAAGAGTGAGTGAATTCGACAAGGAGTTGGAGTTTTCGAACAACGGATGGAAAGGATGTTTCCTATGAAGACTATTATAGGAAACTTGTGTGTGCTCGAAATTGGAGTCAGAGAGATAAAACAACATTGGTCAAGGTCCAGAACTTCTAGTAACTTACATAACGCTACATTTGCAATGTAACTAGGATAACTTATATATAGGAAGTACCATCGGCGTATCCACCATGCCCTTATTACATTGTTCCTGTTTCGTTATTCTTATCACTATAGGTTCTTACACATGACAAAACTTGTTGTGGTTTCTGTGCACTGAATTCCATAATTATGTATGCATCCATAATTACGTAATTCCTTGCACAGTCCGCACAGTTTATTTTATGATGTGTAGGGGAAAAATCAAACGAATAATCCTGTGATGACTTTGACTAGACCACCATAGGGTCTCCTTAACTAGATCGATGAATGGTCTCTTTAAATAGACCACCAAAGAGTCTCTTCAACTAGATCACCAAAGGATCTCTTTAACTAGATCGACGAATGATCTCTTTAACTAGATCAACACATGATCTCTTTAACTAGATCGACGAACGACCTCTTTAACTAGACCACCAAAGGGTCTCTTTAACTATATCAACGCATGATATCTTTAACTAGATCAACACATGATCTCTTTAACTAGATTGACGAATCAATCTCTTTAACTAGACCACCAAAGGGTCTCTTTAACTATATCAACGCATGATATCTTTAACTAGATCAACACATGATCACTTTAACTAGATTGACGAATCAATCTCTTTAACTAGACCACCAAAGGGTCACTTTAACTATATCAACGCATGATATCTTTAACTAGATCAACACATGATCTCTTTAACTAGATTATCGAATGAATCTCTTTAACTAGACCACCAAAGGGTCTCTTTAACTATATCAACCCATGATATCTTTAACTAGATCAACACATGATCTCTTTAACTAGATTGACAAATCAATCTCTTTAACTAGACCACCAAAGGGTCTCTTTAACTATATCAACGCATGATATCTTTAACTAGATCAATACATGATCTCTTTAACTAGATTGATTAATCAATCTCTTTAACTAGACCACCAAGGGTCTCTTTAACTATATCAACGCGTGATATCTTTAACTAGATCAACACATGATCTCTTTAACTAGATTGACGAATCAATCTCTTTAACTAGACCAAGGGTCTCTTTAACTATATCAACGCATGATATCTTTAACTAGATCAACACATGATCTCTTTAACTAGATTGACGAATCAATCTCTTTAACTTTGGAATAGTACTTTAAAATCCAAGGGTCTTAACTATTGCATAGAAGCCCATTAAGGATTTAAGATAGTACTTTTGGATATCCTTCTAAGAATCTATCATATGAAGATATGGAAGATTCTACAAGGATTTGGATAGCGAGCATTTGAATCACACATAAACACATAATCACGTAATTGTCAACTTGGTCATCAACTTGTTATCAACTTATCATCCATTTGTACATATGTATTTAAAGTACACCAGAAGTCCAATCAAGGAGTTCAATTAGTACTTTAAATATCCTTAACAATCTAACTATGAAAATAGGAAGATCTTATAAGGATCTAGTTTGGTCTCATTGAATCGTAACATACGTATTAAATGACACAAAGGATCCAATTAAGGACTTTGATTTTGCGCTTTGAATATCCACAAGGATCTAACTATGAAGATAGGAAGATCCTATAAGGATTTGGAATTTGTGTGGCGAAAATGTATTAAAAACCATGTACTAGGTATGCTAGGTCAACATACGAAGTAAAGTGTTCATGAAATCAAGGTGCTAGATATGCTAAGTCAACATATAAAGCAAAAAAAAGGATCCTTGAAATCAATTTGCTAGGCATGCTAAGTCAACATGCGTAGCAAAATGTCCTTGATAATCATGTATTACGTATGCTACGTCAACATACAGGCAGAATGTCCTTGAAAATCGTGTACTACGTATGCTAAGTCAACATACGTGTGACAATTGTGCTCTGTAACGATGTAAAAAAATATCAATTATCAATAAAACGATGTGTTTGGTGTTAATATATGTGTATTTTTGTTTGAAGAATTGATTCTAGTTCGATTTCAAGCTTTAAATCGCTTTCTAGAAAGTTAAACGCAAACTGATGCGTAAAAATAATCAGTTTAACGCGACAAACACTCTGGAATAGTATTACAGGCTTAATATACCTTAAATAACCTAAACATAACTTAGAAATAAGTTTTGGAAGGTTTGGTGTGTCGAAAACAAGTTTATTCGATCGCAAGGACTATTTGTGACAAAATGCGAAAGTATGCCGATTTGTACAGTAACGAACATTCCAGAACATGATCATAAGTTAAACGTGCCTTAAATATCCTTTACATGGCTTAGAAATAGGCTTTGAGGGGTTTGGTGCGCAAAAATAAACTTATTTGATCAATAGGGACTAAGAGCGTCAAAAAGTGCATAAGTTTGCATTTACGCGCATATCTTACGTTTTGAACATATCCGGACATCCAAAAAAAATTTTAATCATTAAAATATTTTATTTTAGTGATCGGAATGCAAAAATACCATTCGTCGTGTAATTTGGATCGATTTCGTGTCTGTTCGAGTTTTCGTCTTAATTAACCGAATAACGTGACCGTACAACCAAACGAACTGACATCCGTGATGTTTTCAAGCATATTTCATGTTCCCTATGCTTTAACTTCATTGTGGAGCCTTGAAATGTGGTTAACGGGGCTTAAACGTGTCAAAAATCAAGTTTTAAGCATGCAGGGACCATTTCTGCCATTTCAGGAAACTTTAAACTGACCTCCCTCGCGCCACGCGCCAGCCCAGGGTATACCTGGCGTGCCACATGACAGGGATACATTTCAGCAATCCATTTTCAGCAATCAGCTGTTGTACCTTGGGTTTTAGACACTGTTTTAACATACTTTGGGCTGGTATTTGAGTTCCCCTGTTATTCTAAACCATGTTCCACAAGTGTATGGCCAAGAATGAACCTCCTAACACTTGGAATGATCTTGTTGATCCAAACATTCTATAAATACCCATCTTGTTCATTCTCATTCCTCACACAATTAATCTAAATTCTGCTCTAAGTTGAAGCTAAGGCTTCATACCTGAGTGTTTTGGATCAATTCTTCCTAGCTTGGACCTTTTGTAAGCTTCTTTCATGCTTGTTTATGCTTTTCAAGTGTGAAAGTCAAACAGTGTTTGACTTTCTGCTTTGACATGAAATGGTCAACATAAAGTTCATTCGAACTTTGCAACATGAGCGTAATCACGATGGTTATAGTCCCTTGTAATTATACCTACTGATTACCAAGTCGATTAGTCGAAGTGACGAGTCAAAGTTTCGATTCAAATACGTATTTATGCGTATTTTGCAACAAAGCTATTTTCGGGTATCAAAACACTTTGTTTTGATATCAAACCTGTTTTCTAACTTAGTTAAACATGTTTTAACATGTTTAACTCGTCACTTTTAGTCTTGTGCTTATTTAGGGTCGTAAGTCAAGCGGTCTTGACAACCGCTTAGACTTTCGAACCCGACCCGTTTGGTCGATCATTAGGATCTGACCAAGCATGTTTTGTAACCATAGTTGTGTAGGGAATAACCTTCCGAGGTTATACCTTATGGTCACTTAGTTTAATTAGTTGTATGATAGGTAGTTTATATGCCTTAGGAAAATAACTAAAATGCCCTTTTCATGCATAATCTGATTTTAAGCATATGTAACTTAATTTTTGTCACTTAAACTGATTATGCAACATATTTAAACATGTTAGGGCATTTAATACTTGTCATAGGACTAGTTAGGCGTCTCGAACGCGCATTTGCGCTAACGAGTGTTAAAGTAGCGTAAGCTACCTTAATGGGTCGTAACGGGTCGAAAGCACTTAGGATAGGTTCCGATTTAGAATGTAGGATTTGTTAAACCATATCACATCAGTCTAATACTCATTAGGTTTACGAGACCTCGTTCTACCCGATCTTCCGATTTAGGTGCCGATTTATTAACTTAGCGATCCGATTACTAGGTCCTACTTGATTTCCTTGGTTTGCCCGAGCTTTGTTAGTTCACTAATAATCAAGGATACTTTGCACTTCAATGTGACTACACAGTTCCCCTATTTTACTGTTTTCAATTGTTTTGGGG
Organism: Helianthus tuberosus; assembly: GCA_030545235.1. Classification (NCBI taxonomy): domain Eukaryota; kingdom Viridiplantae; phylum Streptophyta; class Magnoliopsida; order Asterales; family Asteraceae; genus Helianthus; species Helianthus tuberosus. Next base: position 113,348,430 of record CM060424.1, on the reverse strand, counting down.
TGATTCATATGCGTTAAACGATTTCGATGCTTTCAACGATGATTTCAAAAACTAATACTATGGTTTATATTAAACACAACGATTTTCGATAATGTGAACAAACTTGTTGGACGTATTTACATAATGAATTACATTCATTAACAATGATTAAGCCGACCAGTATTAGGTTATGGTACCATAGGATCTGACAAATCCCGTTATCGGACTGCTACCATGGTTATGTATGGGGGTTATGTGGGTAACGACTGAACCTGATGATTGTTAACTTACCCTTTGGTGGTTTATTAATATGAGTTGAACGATGGACGAGTTACAAAGGTTTGAATGTTATAAGCGAGACGACCAAAAGTTAGTTTTCACAATTAAAAGGAGAACAATTTGAACGATTGAACGATTTTGAACGATTGAACGATTATGAACGATTTGGAACGATTTAAACAAATGAACGATGGTCTATGACATGAACGAGTTAAATGATTTAAATGATGGGTTTTTGGTATGTGATTAGATAACGGGACGGGTATAATGTGATAAAAGCATGGTAGATACGCCGCTGGTACTTCTTATATATAAGTGCTTTTATCGTATTATATTCCGTGGCGTTATTTAGTTCACTTGGATGAACGATTTTAAACGATGTCACGCAACGATGTTTACTATACGATATAAACCATACGAGTTTTATTTTGAGAACGATTTATGATTTGGTTTACATAAACAAATGTTTTGGGTTAAGATTCATGGCAACGACATTTTATAAACTATAACCAATTTTTTTTTGAGCTGGTTATTCATATTGCAATATCAAACTCTTTTCAAAACAAGGTTTTTAATTAACGACTCTTGTAGTCAAACGAGGTATTGCAACATGTAAATGAGTCATGAATCCGACATTCTCACAAAACCTATGTGCTCGCCTGCATTTCTTTGTTGACTTTATTTTTACATATGTTTCAGGTAGGGGTGTGCACGGTTCGGTTCGGTTCGGTTTTTGGGTAAAATCAAAACCAAAACCGAAATGTCGGTTTTTGGGTTTTAAAAACCGTTCGGTTTCGGTTTTTTTCGGTTTCGGTTTTTCGGTTTTTACGTCGGTTCGGTTTTTCGGTTATTTCGGTTTTTGAAACAAAATTATATAAGATTCAACAAAAACAAACATCCTCGTATTAAATTGGCTGCTGTGTTTTTATTCCAATACAACTCCCACAATCTCTAGCCCAAAGTGAGTCATAATCCAGCATCCCAATACTTTTAGCATATTTCTAATCGGCCCATTCAATAAAGCAGCAACCCATTGTGATCTAGTTACACATGTTGCCAGAATTTCATTAGTATTTGACATATTAATAACTAATGAAACCAATTAATGTTGACCATCCTTTTTTTCATGTTGAACTCAATTTACACTGGCATTACAACTAATTCTTTAATGTCTCATTTAAGTTTGTGAGTTAATTTCACCTCAATTAATTGTAAGTATTAAAACCAATCGACACACATGAAATACTTTTAGAATATTCTTATATAATATTTATCAATTCAGTTATCATATTTTTATTATAAACACTTAACATTCAAGAATAAAATTAACATTTTCTACTAGCATTGGTTAAACACTTAAACAATTTAAACTTAAACATAAAAATATATGGATTGTAACTTATCGGTTCGGTTTGGTTTTTTCGGTTATTGAAAAAGTTTATCCGAAAACCAAACCGAAATTTTCGGTTAATAAAAATCCAAAAACCTAACCGTCGGTTTTTGTTTCGGTTCGGTTATTTCGGTTCAGTTATTTCAGTTATTCGGTTACGGTTCGGTTATTTCGGTTTTCTTGCTCACCCCTAGTTTCAGGTGGTGTTGAATGATGTTGATTGCGACTAGGATGCATGCTCACTTAGGACTGGACGAGGCCTTAGTGACTAAATAACAAATGATAGACAATGTGGTTGTGTTTTAACTTTAATTTCGAGACAATGTGAATGTTTAATAACTAAATAAAATGAAACTTTTGAATCCATGGTTGTGAAACAATAATTCTGTCACACCCCCAAAATACCACTTACGGAAACACAACGGGTGTGTGACGTACCAGGATCTTAGCCACCAATCACATTGAACTCATACATATATTTAAATAAAGCTTTAATTTATTAACATAAAGTATTACAAAACGTTACATATCATTCATTGTATACAGCGGAAGCACAACTCATTTGTTAAGTGTTTCATAAACCATGTGTACATAAACCATTAGGCTTGTATTGTGATTCCATGTATCTTGACCCATGACCACTCCAGCATCCCAGATAGCAAGTCCCAATGATATAAACCTATAGACCTGCAAGCATGCAGACAAGTGTGTCAGACGACGCTGGTGAGTTCAAAGTTTTGTTAACACATTTAGTTACCAGTTACCAGATTAAAACATTTCACAGATTCGATATTGTTAATCGCACGCTTACCGCCGATGGCTCCAAAATATTTGCCCTAAACCCCAATGCCTATATCAAAGTAATGGTCAAGATGGGGGTCATTAGTTCACTCCTGACCTCCTCGGCGCGGTGTGAGGGTGCCAAACCTAAGTAGCGCTACTAACTAATACCCTGTTGCCTTCCCGGCAACAATCGGTATGAGGGACTTGAGTGATAGATATAGACGTGTATTAACCAACAACCTAGGTTTAACATTCCAGTCAAACCCATTACCCGACATTCCTCCCTGGAATGTTTACCAGATGTCCCTCCCCGGGACGCATGCTTGGAAAAAGAGCAGTGAACTCACCTTAGATTGCTCGGTATGTTACATCACATTACCCGTGCCAAGTTGGCCAACCATACCCTACCGTGGTTACCAAGAACAGTCAATTTTCGTAATCACATATCCAATTCGCGTTTGCAACAAGTCACACGAAATACCGTTAACACATATCACATAGGAAGCATTCAGATTTCATACACGCTTAAAACACAGTTCATGTTCCCAACAATGGTTACCAGTAATATCAGCTTTTACAATCAAACAAGTTCACCATTCACGTCTATTCGTATACAAATTCACACCTCATGTGTATATCACAGAACAAGAGTTACAATTGTATTGTCTACTCACACAAGTCAAGTCAAGAGTAGCATTGTTATCGCGTAATAAACAGAATTCTACAAGCACAGGCATCTATCTTCTTCTACATCATAATCTATTTACTGTTATGTCTTAACACTCTTATGGCGAATAACGTAGGCAACGAAAGACTATTCTTCTCTGAAGTCACATTTGACGAAACTCCTATGTTTCGTGGAGGTCGCTTATGATGAAACTACTATGTTTCGTCGGGTCCAAGTGTGGCGAAGGACCACCTGTTTCGTGGTGGATAACATCAGTTGGCTATGGTGCACCTGCAAACCCTAACCGTCCGTACTGTTTCATCACATCAACATAACATCAACATTTTCATCGGCTTACACATACAACAAGCAATCGACTATCAATAAAACTCATGGCATCAAACTAAGTCCTCTGTTACATCGATTTGACAGTGGGCCATAATTAATATCATACTAACGTTTCTGAAATCATCATCCAATCAACATCACCTAACCCGAAACATCATGCAGCCCTAGTATTTATCATTGAAACGTATAATCACAACTTGTTAATATCCAAAAACCATCAGGAATCCACATAAAAGAAAACAACACTAGATCATCATAAATTAACATCCCACAAACCCTTCTAGCAGTTAACTAGTATGAATCTGTTCATCAACAATTTTACCAACATGTAATCCTAAGCCTTATCATCAAGCAAAGACATAACAAACACAACCTCTTGTATCAACAATACCAAGTTTATCAAGTGACAAGGATAATGATCTACTAACCGAGAGATCGAATATGATGAGGGCTTCAGCCAAAAGGGCTACCGACGAGTTCCAAGGAGGAGAAAAAAGGTGATTAGGGTTGCTAGTAATTTTTTTTGTGAGTGCTTAATGATAAAAACTACCCAAACCTACTTGTGTGCATGCTTGTATACGCTGCCTATGATGGCCGGCCCATTCTAAACTCCATTTGGGCTTTACTAAGCCCATGCACAAATGTGATATAATTAAACATATATGTGTGCTCGGGTTGGGCTCAAGTAAACTCGCGGCCCACAAGTATCGAGTAATTCTGCGGCCCAATTTAGTTAGTTTCCTAAATTTACCAAACTACACAATTAAACGTATCACGGTTTCTTGTAAACATACACACATAAACATTTAATAGTGCACGAGATAGGTAAATAAACACAGAGGCACATGCTAAAGGTTTGTGGAATTTCAAATAGTGCTAACCTTAATTATTCGGGTTGTCACATCATCCCCAACTTGAAAGGGAATTTCGTCCCGAAATTCGCCAATGACAGCAAAAGTTGGTTCAACCGTTCGAACAATTGAGGATACTAGAGCTTACTCTGATCATCGCGTTCCCACATGAACTTCGGTCCACGTCTTGAGTTCCAACGAACTCTCATGATTGGAATTCGACTATGCTAACGAATCTTGACGTCCTGGTCCATGATTTCAGTAGATTCCTCGATAACTGCAACTTGTCATTAACCTCAGACTCTAATAAGGGTGTCGCAAGCGTTTCATTGGACCAACACTACCTTAGATTCGAGACATAAATGACATCACGTACGCTACCCAATTCATCAGGTAAGTCGAGTTTGTAGGTCATGTTACCGATCCTTCCCAGAATGTTGTATGGCCCAACATAATGTAAGTTAAGCTCGCCATGCTTCCCGAGGCGTACCACACCCTCCCAGGGTGAGACTTCCAATATGACACGTTCACCTGCAGCAAACTCCCGGTGTTTCCTAAGTTATCAGGTTTCCTGGCGATTACGCGTTGTCGCCATGCGATTTCCAATCTAAATAATCCTTCCAAGAGTTTCGAGTGCAAGTCCTGGACCCGTGATTATGTTGTCATCCACCTCAGTCCACGAGGATATTGGCATTATCATCCATGCAATGCCTCAAACAGAGCTGTCTGAATACTAGAATGGTAACAGCTATGGTAGAACTCAGCCATTGGTATGCGTCCCTCCAATTTACACTAAGTCAATCCCACACATGCTCGCAGCATGTCTTCGAGTGTCGGGGGGTTCGTTTACTCAAACCGTTCGTCCTATTATGATAAGTAATGCTCATGTCTAGACGTGAGCCAAGGGTGTTGTGTATCGCCTGTCATAAATCAGGTATAGCTCAAAATTAAAGGTAACAGGAGTTGGCACCTCGTGCCTAAAAGCAGCCTCTCCCAGAGGAACATTCACAGCTGTGAAGACTCGTCAGTTTCCTTGATTGTAAGAAAGTGTGCTGGTAACGTGAGACAATCAACGATCACCCAGGTGATATTGGTTCCGTTTCGAGTTGTAAGTAGACTAGTGACAGAATCTATGGCAGTCTATTCTCATTTCCATATGTGTGTTTCTAGTTGCTGATTATTCTCCTTGTCTTTCCCATAAGTCAAACATCCTTCACATATATAGCTAGGTGGGCCTTCATGCCTGATCATCAGTGTAAGATTTATAGATCCTAGTATCTCTCATCAAAACCTAGACGACTAGAAGATCGAGGTCAGTGTGCTTTGCTCGACACTAGTTCCCTACAGTTGTCGTATAATAAGATCCACATTCGTTCCATGAGGTAGCGCATATCGTCCGACCTGCCAAAGGATGCTTCTCTATGCCCCGCATGGGTTCACTTGAACCTTCTCTTCATTCAGTTCTCCAATTTGAACTGAGCGAGTCTGAGTAGGTAGGTTAGAGTCGATGGTGTGCTGCGAGGCTCGTACACGTCTAGGTTTCACAGTCGAAGTTAATCAAAGGTTCCATCAAGCGATGCCATCATATGTTTAGCTCTTTCGAAACAAGGGTACATGGGAGGCCCTTGTGATCGGTCTAGGTAGTGCATTTGGTACCGTCCAAGTAATGCCTCCACTTGAATCCAAAGACCATGGTTTCCACCGTAGGTTGTGACTCATGCAACTCTTCTTGTAAATCCACTACGTAAGCCATCGCTTTCTCATGTTGCATCGATGTGTAACTGGGATTCTGATTCGAACCATCAAAGTATACCACTAGATCACCCGAACCCTAGGGTGGAGACGATGCTCAGTGCATTGCAGGGTTGGGATTCGAAGGCTGACAAGACGTCCTCCTGTTTTATCTTCCCCGAACACAGCACCCTGCTGTGCTAAAGAGATTTAAGTTTCGCGATCTTCGAAAACCCTGTGATGAATCTGCGATAGTATCTAGCGAAACCAAGGAATTGTTGTATCCTCAAAGGGATCTTTGGTGTCGATCAGTTTCTAACAAAATGGATCTTAGCAAGATCCACGTGTGTTCCCACTTCGTTGGTTACATGCTCAAATTATATCTCTCGAATCCAGATGTTACATTTAACAAGACTTCACACGGAATGGCTCCTACCTCAGGAGCTCTGAAATAAGATACAGATGCCGTCCATGATGTTCCTTTCTCCTGGAAATGATTCAACACATCATCAATAATCATAGTCGATTCGTATGATCTATACAGCTGCTGGTGTGAAGATTAGCCCAAAGGTCTTGGAATACAACGTCGTAATGGCCACACTGCGTTTGATATGACATTATAGGAACATTCTCCCCTTAGACTTCTATCTAAAAATAGTTCATTCATTAATCAATCCTCGAATGGGAGCTTGACCCTCGCTACTGGTCGACAGGCTGGCAATACCTGGTCGAGGCAAACGGTTCTTGACTGTCACCTTGTTGAGTTCTTGATAATCAGTACACATGTCCAACGATAAGGCTTATCTTCACGGATATAACTGGGGCTCCCCAAACTAAAACTAGGTCCGATAAAACTCCTGTCCCACAGTTCCTACAGTCGATTAGATAGTTCTTGCAACCCCCCTGGTGTAAGACGGTAAGGAGTTCGAGTAATCTAGGCTGCCTCTGGCACGGGATCAAACCGAGATTCTTCCCTGTAGTTGTGGAAGTAAACCTGAAAGTTCCTCAGGTAGCACGCCGAGGGGAATCACGAACAATTAGTGGATCCTCGATCCTCTTTTCCTTAGCCTTAACATCATAACGGTTGTTATCATAGCAGGGTAATCCATCCTTAGACACTTCTGGGCTTTCATTGCTGATATGATGCTAACCTTTACCCCACTCTGGCACTTCAAGGTATAAAGCGACGCAAAATTTTCTTCCCATGGGGTATATCTACACGATATCTAGATAACCAACTTACACAACTTCTGCACCGAACCCATCAAGGATAGAAGAAGGAAGGTCGACGTCGATCACTTGTCCCACAAGGTCGAGTTTGCATCCCAATGAACATACGAGGCTTCAATTGTCTTGCCATCAGCCGATTCCATAACAGGTCTGGTTTCAGGAAGTATCAGGGTTGAACAGAATAGGAACGAAATGATTAGCTTCCAAGAACGTGTTGGCCACCATGTTGCTGTAATCCTGGCGTCGCCCATGCCAGCCCCAAGTGCCCTTCCATGAGCATCATGTTGTTGTTGTTTTTTTTTTTTTTTTGCTACGAGAATTTCCAGTACTGCCGTCGTTCCCCTGGTTGTTGTCGTCTTAGTTTAACAACGGCCCATCCATGTCGTAGCCACCTTCATTCCCATACTGAAGGCTACGATTATGAGTACCATAATGTTGCCATGATTGTTGCCTCTAATGTCGTTGCTTAAAACGGAGCTCTACGATCTTTCACCGACCAAGTCCATCTTTTCACATTCTGTGCCGCACCCTAACGCGCTACTCACTGTGCTGGTAGTCACACATTCCACACTATAATCTGTTGTCATCACTTATGTCCTGATTGATTTGTAAGAGTTGACTCCCATAAGTCGCTGACTAGGGTTAAGAGTTTGATTGAAGTCAATTTACTGCTGCTCGTTGCCGGTAGCCAAGGTCGTCCTAATACTGAGGTTGGTAAAGTACTACGTTCACTCTCTTGTCCATCGTTCTTGCAAGTTGATTGAGTAATACACGGTGTGTTTCCAGGGTGTTGCAGAAGTGATCGCACTTCGAGAGCTACGATGTCAATACATTGAGTTCCAGCCAATGAAGTGGAGTGAGAAAGGTATCGACCAATCATTCGATGCTGCGACATCCAACTCAGGGACGTTCGTGCAAGCACCTAACATTCTACACAGTTCGCTACGCGTTCAGATGGGTGTTCAGGTAATACTCGATAGCATCAAGATTCGTAAGAATTCAGAGAGATGTGGAAAGGTCACATTCGAGTAGGAGACAATCACTGCTATGACTCCTATAGACTTGTTACGTTTCACATTGATCAAATAACGGAGCAGAACCCCTTTTTCACTTGTTAAGCCTCACCGAGACTCACATGCACCCCACATTATTATTATGTGTGCACCCACAATAATATTGTGATTTGCATGCTCACCTCAGTTCCTCCTAACTCATGTCAAATGGTTCCTCAAACTCAGATGTCAAACAAAGAATATCACAAAACAGGGGTCACGAATCTCTAAGGTAACACCACACTATCAATCACTTAACACATGCAAGTAATACATGAATTTATATTGTTGTGATAAACGCGCAATCACAATGAATATCATATGTAAGTGTTCACTAGTTATGCTGTGCAATGAGTAATCGAGAGACGAACCTTGCTATCTAGAGCTGAGTGTCATGGTCGTATTCTTGTTTTCATAACTGTTTGGTTATAGTCTGGTTTTATAAAAACGTTTTAAAACCAAGTTCACTATAACCAGCGGCTCTGATACCAAACTGTCACACCCCCAAATACCACTTGCGAAAACACCGCGGGCGTGTGATGTACCAGGATCTTAGCCACCAATCACATTGAACTCATGCATATATTTAAATAAAGCTTTCATTTATTAACATAAAGTATTACAAAAAGTTACATATCATTCATTGTATACAGCAAAAGCACAACTCATTTGTTAAGTGTTTCATAAACCATGTGTACATAAACCATTAGGCTTGTATTGTGATTCCATGTATCTCGACCCATGACCACTCCAGTATCCCAGATAGCAAGTCACAATGATATAAACATATAGACATGCAAGCATGCAGACAAGTGTGTCAGACGACGCTGGTGAGTTAAAAGTTTTGTTAACGCGTTTAGTTACCAGTTACCAGATGTCACACCCCCAAATTCCACCTGCGGAGTACCGTCCGCTTGAGGGCGTGACCGACCAGGATCCAGCCACCAATTATACTGAATAATTGAATTAATAACCAAAGTAATACTTACTAACCATACGATTAGCAAATATCAAATTCAGAGTTTAAAGTTTTAAGCTCAAATAGTGGTAAGTAGCGGAAGCATAAGTAAAACAGTCTTAAACATGGTTCATAGTTCATGTTTATTTAACACCCAACGCAGGGGTAGACGAACACTACACATCCCCCAAGCAGCAGCTCCTCAGTCACTGGTTACCTGCAAAGCATGCAGTAAGGGGTCAACAATAATGCTGAGTGAGTTCACTGGATGTCCAGTTTTAATTACCAAAAACTTGTTTCACCAGTTAATTTATCCGTTTATACATGCCATGGGGAGCTACCCCAAAAGTTAGCGACTAAACTGTGTTTCCAATACCGAACACTAGGTGACCGTTGCGTATCCGCAGAGTGCCCCGATGTCAATGTTCTATCATCATTGACGGATGCCTGAGTACATTAGTTCACGACCGATCCCATACCTTGGCACGGTGTGAGGTTGGTAAGACCTAAATAGCGCTATCAACTAATAACCCGTTCGCCTGGCCCCGGCGACTAATCGGTATTATGTAGTAGGGACTTTAAGTGATAGAGTTTCGTTTAGTGCCGTTTGTTGCAATCCGTATAAACAGTAATTAACTAAAAGGTTCCCAATAACAAGGGAAGAAAAGTAAGTTGTATCCCTCATAAGGGGATAGTGTTGTTTTTAGTTCCGTTTCCCAAACCACCGGGAATACATGCTTTAGGTTGTGAACTCACCTTGGGTTGCTCGGTAGATTAATTACCCGGTCGATCACGTTGGTCACCACGTCCTAGCATGGTTACCGAATATGGGTCAAGTTGGGGTACAAGTAAACACGTATAGCAAACACGTACAGACACACATAGCATGCATTCATACAAACACTTGGGTTATTGGGCCTGCCCTAACATTTCACAAACAAACAGCACAGATACACATGCAGTCCAGTCAAGAGATAGTCCAACAAGCTTTTGGCCCAATAACACTTAGGCAGCCCAGTCGAGACAAGGGCGGTTTCGACTCGAGAATACACGGTCTCGAGTCGCAACCAAGGGTTCCGACTCGCAACCTCGGTCTCTGTTCATCATGCTTTGGTCTCGAGTCGCAACCAAGGGTTCCGACTCGCAACCTCGGTCTCGGTTCATCATGCTTTGGTCTCGAGTCGCAACCAAGGGTTCCGACTCGCAACCTCGGTCTCGGTTCATCATGCTTTGGTCTCGAGTGTGCTGCTTGCGAGTCGCAACTGGGAGATCTCGAAGAATCACGTTTTGGTCTCGAGTCGCAACCAAGGGTTCCGACTCGCAACCACTGTTACGTGCACCTGAATCCTTCTAGAACCTGTCCTACGTACCAGCCAATAGCATTTTGATTTCATGGTAATGTGTACTATCCAATAAGAGTGCACCAACATGTTTTCTTGTCCGGTAATTAATCAAAACAGATCAAAACATGCATTTTTTTGAATATTCATACCACATTCAACTTGTTCTTCATTATTCATTTTCATTCAAACAGTTCACCTTTAGGGTTATCTCTTCCTAAACAAGCATGTTCCAACAAACCGATTCATTCATGTGGACTTAGATGCAAATCACTAAACCTTCAATCCACCCAACCATGCATTTAACAACAATAATTATGTAATATTTATTCTAAGCACTATCAACATAAATCTATGATCATGAACACCTTATACTATCAATCATCCATCATCCAAATGTCTTAACACTTCATTATCATGCAAGAGTTCGCATATTTCATCCATCATTTCAAACATTTCAAAGCAAATAGCACCATTATGTACCAAAACACCTAGTGAACATCTAAAACACTAACCGATTCAAGAGTGACACGAAGGTGTTCAAGTTGGTGATAGAATGGAGCCTTCGAGTGATGATTCCGAGCCAATCCGAGGGTGCTCTTGTTGCCGGTTGAATCCGAGAAGGAGGAGAGGAGAGGGTGATGTTAGAACCTTAGGGTTTTGGGGTTTTTAGAGAGAGAGGGAGAGTGTGTGAGATGAGAGAGTGTGAGAATGATGTTGCAAAATGGTAAAAGTTGTGAGGGTTGGCCGGTTATATATCTCGAGTGGGTTAGGGGTTTCCGGGTGGGCTTCTAGGTTGCATGGCCCAACCGGCCCGAGTGTTTACTGTTCACTCGAGACCGAGGGTGGTCTCGAGTCGGGTCCTTTGGGGTCTCGGCCCACTCATATAACACACATACATATATATAATATACATACATATATATAATATACATACATTCATCACACTTAGCACAAGGATCACATAAAATCATCGAGATAACACGCACTATCATTTAATAACGTATATACACATAATGCTAATACAAGATATTTGCTCGGGAAAACCTAGAGTGTCACATTATCCCCAAGTTTTAGGAACTTTCGTCCCAAAAGTTAAGGCAGTCACTGTCAAGCTAGTGTAAGTGAGAACGTTTCAACGGGGTGTCACATCATCCCCCCGTTAATTTGGAATTTCGTCCCGAAATTCGGTTGTAGCTTCAGTGCTGGGAGTTTCATTAGGGAACAACTGGGGATATTTGCGCTTCATCTGGTCTTCCCGCTCCCAGGTAAATTCTGGGCCACGGCGTGAGTTCCAACGAACTCGCACGAGAGGTATCTGGCTACGTTTGAGGGTTTTGATCTCACGATCCGTGATCTCAACCGGTTCCTCAGTAAAGTGTAGCCGTTCGTCAATAGTGAGTTCCTTGAAAGGAATGATGAGTGTTTCATCTGATAGACACTTCTTCAGATTAGACACGTGGAAGACGTTGTGCACAGCACTCAGTTCTTCAGGCAGATTCAATCTATAAGCGGCCGTACCGATCTTTTCGGTTACTTCAAAGGGTCCGACATATCTTGGATTAAGCTTGCCCCGTTTTCCAAAACGAACCACACCCTTCCAGGGTGAGACCTTAAGTAGAGCCCGTTCACCAACCTGGAACTCTAGCGGTTTCCTATCCTTATCAGCGTAGTGCTTTTGACGGTCACGACCTGCCGCCATGCGTTGCCTAATCTGGGCAATCTTTTCTGTGGTGTCAACTACATGTTCCGGGCCTGTGATCTGACTGTCACCAACCTCCGCCCAGCAGAGAGGTGATCGACATTTACGACCGTACAATGCCTCAAAGGGTGCCGCCTGAATGCTGGTGTGGTAGCTGTTGTTGTAGGAGAATTCCACTAACGGTAGGTGCTTCTCCCAATTCTTGCCAAAATCAATCACACATGCCCTAAGCATGTCTTCGAGGGTTTGGATGGTGCGTTCAGACTGCCCATCCGTTTGCGGATGATAAGCGGTGCTCATGTCTAAACGCGAGCCAAAAGATTTGTGCATAGCTTGCCACAATTCAGAAGTAAAACGTGCATCTCGATCAGAAATAATAGAGGTAGGCACTCCGTGCTTCGAAACCACTTCTTTTAAGTATACCTCTGCTAGGGTAGAGAACTTGTCTGTTTCTTTGATAGCCAAAAAGTGTGCAGACTTAGTTAAGCGATCCACTATTACCCAAATGGTGTCATTTCCGCGTTGAGACCTAGGCAGGCCAGTAACAAAATCCATGGAAATCTGCTCCCATTTCCATTGCGGGATCTCTGGCTGTTGGAGTAGGCCTGATGGTTTCTGATACTCAGCCTTGACTCTTGCACAAGTTAAACATTTTCTGACATAGGTTGCTATGTGGGCTTTCATACCAGGCCACCAATAGGTAGTTCTCAAGTCGTGGTACATCTTATCCGAACCCGGATGTACTGAGTAACGGGACTTATGAGCTTCATCCATCACAAGGTCACGTAAATTTCCATAAAGCGGAACCCATATGCGTCCGGCTACGTAGTAAGCACCGTCTTCTTTTTGTTCCAATCGTTGTCTCGATCCTCGTAGGGACTCAGCCCTGATGTTCTCGGCTTTCAATGCTTCAACCTGAGCATTCCGTATTTGATTAGGGAGGTTCGAGTGGATAGTGAGCTGTAAGGCACGAACACGCTTGGGTTTAGTCTCCTTTCTACTGAGGGCATCGGCTACCACATTAGCCTTGCCTGGATGATATTTAATTGCACACTCGTAGTCATTTAGGAGTTCGACCCATCGGCGTTGCCGCATATTCAACTCCTTTTGTTCCATTATGTGCTGGAGACTCTTGTGATCAGTGTAAATCGTGCACTTGGTGCCGTACAAGTAGTGTCTCCAAAGCTTGAGCGCGAAGACCACAGCTCCAAATTCTAAATCATGCGTCGTGTAGTTCCGTTCGTGGATCTTGAGTTGTCGCGAAGCGTAAGCAATAACCTTCTCGCGTTGCATTAACACGCATCCAAGCCCTTGAATAGAAGCATCGCAGTAAACAACAAAGTCGTCGGTACCTTCAGGTAAGGAAAGAATAGGAGCACTACAAAGATTTTTCTTTAGTTCCTGGAAGGCAGATTCCTGAGCATCGCTCCACTTGTAAGCAACACCCTTCTGAGTGAGGGTCGTAAGTGGTTGAGCGATCTTAGAGAATCCCTTGATAAATCTTCAATAGTATCCTGCCAATCCCAAGAATTGGCGAACTTCGGTCGGAGTCTTAGGTACAGGCCAATTCTTAATGGACTCAATCTTAGCGGGGTCGACATGAATCCCTTCCTGATTGACGATGTGCCCAAGGAAATGGACTTCTCTAAGCCAGAAATCACATTTCGAGAATTTGGCGTACAGTTGCTCATTGCGAAGGAGTTCGAGAATAAGACGCAGGTGTCGTTCATGCTCCTCTTGGCTCTTCGAGTAGATTAAAATGTCGTCAATAAACACAATTACGAACTTGTCGAGGTAGGGTTTGCATACTCGGTTCATGAGATCCATGAAGATCGCAGGTGCGTTGGTCATTCCGAAAGGCATAACAAGGAATTCGTAGTGACCATAGCGGGTTCTGAAAGCAGTCTTAGAGATGTCCTCATCGCGGACTCTCAGCTGGTGATAACCCGATCGCAGATCGATCTTCGAATAATAGCTCGACCCTTGCAGCTGGTCGAACAAGTCGTCGATACGGGGAAGTGGATAACGGTTCTTGATGGTAACCTTGTTAAGTTCGCGGTAGTCAATGCACATTCGGTATGAGCCATCTTTCTTTTTGACGAAGAGCACTGGGGCTCCCCAGGGTGATGAACTAGGACGGATAAAACCTTTGTCCAAAAGTTCTTGTAGTTGAGTAGAAAGCTCCTTGAGCTCCGCGGGGGCTAATCGATAAGGTGCACGAGCTATAGGCGCTGCTCCGGGAGCTAGCTCGATTTGAAATTCGACTTGACGGTGAGGAGGGAGTCTAGGTAGTTCTTCCGGGAATACCTCGGGATAGTCGCGTACAACTGGAAAATCTTCAATCCTGTTTTCCATTTTCTGTGTGTCGGCAACGAGTGCTAAGATAGCGGTGTGCCCTTTTCGTAGACACTTCTGGGCCTTCAAGAATGAAATGATGCCCGTGACTTCTCCGCTCTTGTCGCCTTGAACTATAAGAGGTTTGCCAGGGGGACGGGGAATACGAATAGCTTTCTCTTGGCAGAGGATTTCAGCTCGATGTTTGGATAACCAATCCATACCAATGATGACGTCGAAGCTTCCAAGAATGATGGGGAAGAGATCGATACAGAAGGTCTGACCAGACAACTCTAATTTGCAGTCGCGAATTATGTGTGAGGCCTCGAGGTTTCTACCATTAGCTATTTCAACGGTGTGCTTAGAGCTTAGCGGCGTAAGAGTGAGCTTAAGTTTCTTTCTAATACGTAGGGATACATAACTAGCATCTGCTCCGGAATCAAATAGTACGGAAACATAACGATCATTAAGTAGGAACTTACCCGCCACAACGTTGGGGTCATTCCTTGCTTCCCCAGCTCCAATCACAAAAGCTTTTCCTCTAGCACCATTTCCAGCATTGTTGTTATTGTTCCCAGCACCTTGATTGTTGTTGTTTTGATTCAGTTCAGGGCAATCCTTTCGCAAGTGCCCCGTTGCTCCACACTTAAAGCATCCACGGTTGTTTCCTTGTTGCTGCTGTTGCTGTGGTTGTTGCTGATTCTGCCTAGCGGGGAACTGGCTTCGGCAGTCTTTGGCTTCATGCCCCATCTTGTTGCATCGCTGACATTGACCTTTTCCACATGGCCCACTGTGATGTCGGTTACATTTGTTACACTTAGGGTGGTTTCCTCGATAGCCACCCTGTTGCTGAGGGCCCTTGTTGCTTTCAGTCTTCCTTTGTTGAACTGGGGCCTGAGTGGGGTTAGCATCCTTTCCCTGACTTCCATCCCACTTTCGTTTGTTATCGCTAGAAGTGCCAGTAGTAGCACTGATCCTCTTGGGCAGCTTGCCCTCTTCCACAGCCTGATTGGTGAGTTTGTGAGCAAGGCGAACCACGGGCTGTATAGTATTGAGGTTGGCTGAGGTCACATGACTTCTGATTTCTGGGACCAAGCCTTTGATGTACAATTTGATCCTTCGATACATAGGTCGGGACATGTTTGGGCAGAGTGCAGCATAGTCGTTGGACTGCTTGGTGTAGGTCTCGATCTCTGATCCAACCATCTTGAGCGCATAGTACTCGTTCTCGAGTTTGTGAATGTCATCCCTGTGACAGTACTCTTCCTTGATCATATCCTTGAAATCTTCCCATGCAGTGGCATTAGCAGTCTCCAAACCAAGCATTTGAATTTGCGCCTTCCACCACGAAAGCGCACTACCCTCAAGAGTACCAGTGGCAAACTTTACCCAATTAGCTGGGGGACATTCGCAGACAGCGAAAACAGCTTCGACCTTCTCGATCCAGTGAAGAAGACCTATGGCACCCTCAGTGCCATTGAAAGGAAGAGGCTTACAATCCATGAAAGTCTTGAAAGTACAAACACGTGGTTGCACAGGCGCATGCTGACCTCCAGGGTGAGCTGCGAAAGCCGCAGCCACCGTGTTGAGTAGGTTGGTGAACTGAGCCTGAGTCATGTTGACGTTTCCTCGTCCGCGTCCACTCATTGTCTTTATAGCCAGAAAACATAGTATGAGTGTGATGTCGTAATATAGCGAGAATGAGATAGAAGAGGAAAGGCATATCTATCTACTTAGGCAAACTAGTACGTATAGCAGAGCAGAAAGCATAAGACAAATCAAGCAAGTAAACATGGGTCCGAGCTATGAGGTCAGATAAGTCGAGCCTTGCACTTGGAGTGTAGTGTCGTCACGAGTCACGGGTTATAGTCTGGTTTTTCTCAAAAAGATTTTTCCCCTTTTTAAAACCAAGTTCACTATAACCAATGGCTCTGATACCAATCTGTCACACCCCCAAATTCCACCTGCGGAGTACCGTCCGCTTGAGGGCGTGACCGACCAGGATCCAGCCACCAATTATACTGAATAATTGAATTAATAACCAAAGTAATACTTACTAACCATACGATTAGCAAATATCAAATTCAGAGTTTAAAGTTTTAAGCTCAAATAGTGGTAAGTAGCGGAAGCATAAGTAAAACAGTCTTAAACATGGTTCATAGTTCATGTTTATTTAACACCCAACGCAGGGGTAGACGAACACTACACATCCCCCAAGCAGCAGCTCCTTAGTCACTGGTTACCTGCAAAGCATGCAGTAAGGGGTCAACAATAATGCTGAGTGAGTTCACTGGATGTCCAGTTTTAATTACCAAAAACTTGTTTCACCAGTTAATTTATCCGTTTATACATGCCATGGGGAGCTACCCCAAAAGTTAGCGACTAAACTGTGTTTCCAATACCGAACACTAGGTGACCGTTGCGTATCCGCAGAGTGCCCCGATGTCAATGTTCTATCATCATTGACGGATGCCTGAGTACATTAGTTCACGACCGATCCCATACCTTGGCACGGTGTGAGGTTGGTAAGACCTAAATAGCGCTATCAACTAATAACCCGTTCGCCTGGCCCCGGCGACTAATCGGTATTATGTAGTAGGGACTTTAAGTGATAGAGTTTCGTTTAGTGCCGTTTGTTGCAATCCGTATAAACAGTAATTAACTAAAAGGTTCCCAATAACAAGGGAAGAAAAGTAAGTTGTATCCCTCATAAGGGGATAGTGTTGTTTTTAGTTCCGTTTCCCAAACCACCGGGAATACATGCTTTAGGTTGTGAACTCACCTTGGGTTGCTCGGTAGATTAATTACCCGGTCGATCACGTTGGTCACCACGTCCTAGCATGGTTACCGAATATGGGTCAAGTTGGGGTACAAGTAAACACGTATAGCAAACACGTACAGACACACATAGCATGCATTCATACAAACACTTGGGTTATTGGGCCTGCCCTAACATTTCACAAACAAACAGCACAGATACACATGCAGTCCAGTCAAGAGATAGTCCAACAAGCTTTTGGCCCAATAACACTTAGGCAGCCCAGTCGAGACAAGGGCGGTTTCGACTCGAGAATACACGGTCTCGAGTCGCAACCAAGGGTTCCGACTCGCAACCTCGGTCTCTGTTCATCATGCTTTGGTCTCGAGTCGCAACCAAGGGTTCCGACTCGCAACCTCGGTCTCGGTTCATCATGCTTTGGTCTCGAGTCGCAACCAAGGGTTCCGACTCGCAACCTCGGTCTCGGTTCATCATGCTTTGGTCTCGAGTGTGCTGCTTGCGAGTCGCAACCGGGAGATCTCGAAGAATCACGTTTTGGTCTCGAGTCGCAACCAAGGGTTCCGACTCGCAACCACTGTTACGTGCACCTGAATCCTTCTAGAACCTGTCCTACGTACCAGCCAATAGCATTTTGATTTCATGGTAATGTGTACTATCCAATAAGAGTGCACCAACATGTTTTCTTGTCCGGTAATTAATCAAAACAGATCAAAACATGCATTTTTTTGAATATTCATACCACATTCAACTTGTTCTTCATTATTCATTTTCATTCAAACAGTTCACCTTTAGGGTTATCTCTTCCTAAACAAGCATGTTCCAACAAACCGATTCATTCATGTGGACTTAGATGCAAATCACTAAACCTTCAATCCACCCAACCATGCATTTAACAACAATAATTATGTAATATTTATTCTAAGCACTATCAACATAAATCTATGATCATGAACACCTTATACTATCAATCATCCATCATCCAAATGTCTTAACACTTCATTATCATGCAAGAGTTCGCATATTTCATCCATCATTTCAAACATTTCAAAGCAAATAGCACCATTATGTACCAAAACACCTAGTGAACATCTAAAACACTAACCGATTCAAGAGTGACACGAAGGTGTTCAAGTTGGTGATAGAATGGAGCCTTCGAGTGATGATTCCGAGCCAATCCGAGGGTGCTCTTGTTGCCGGTTGAATCCGAGAAGGAGGAGAGGAGAGGGTGATGTTAGAACCTTAGGGTTTTGGGGTTTTTAGAGAGAGAGGGAGAGTGTGTGAGATGAGAGAGTGTGAGAATGATGTTGCAAAATGGTAAAAGTTGTGAGGGTTGGCCGGTTATATATCTCGAGTGGGTTAGGGGTTTCCGGGTGGGCTTCTAGGTTGCATGGCCCAACCGGCCCGAGTGTTTACTGTTCACTCGAGACCGAGGGTGGTCTCGAGTCGGGTCCTTTGGGGTCTCGGCCCACTCATATAACACACATACATATATATAATATACATACATATATATAATATACATACATTCATCACACTTAGCACAAGGATCACATAAAATCATCGAGATAACACGCACTATCATTTAATAACGTATATACACATAATGCTAATACAAGATATTTGCTCGGGAAAACCTAGAGTGTCACATTATCCCCAAGTTTTAGGAACTTTCGTCCCGAAAGTTAAGGCAGTCACTGTCAAGCTAGTGTAAGTGAGAACGTTTCAACGGGGTGTCACACCAGATTAAAACGTTTCACAGATTCGATGTTGTTAATCACACGCTTACCGCCGATGGCTCCAGATTATTTGCCCTAAACCCCAATGCCTCTATCAAAGCAATGGTCAAGATGGGGGTCATTAGTTCACTCCCGACCTCCTCGGCGCAGTGTGAGGGTGCCAAACCTAAGTAGCGCTACTAACTAATACCCCGTTGCCTTCCCGGCAACAATCAGTAGGAGGGACTTGAGTGATAGATATAGATATGTATTAACCAACAACCCAGGTTTAAGATTCCAGACAAACCCATTACCCGACATTCCTCCCTGAAACGTTTACCAGATGTCCCTCCCCGGGATGCATGCTTGGAAAAAGAGCAGTGAACTCACCTTAGATTGCTCGGTATGTTACATCACATTACCCGTACCAAGTTGGCCAACCATACCCTACCGTGGTTACCAAGAACAGTCAGTTTTCGTAATCACATATCCAATTCGCGTTTACAACAAGTCACACAAAATACCGTTAACACACATCACATAGCAAGCATTCAGATTTCATACACACTTAAAACACAGTTCATGTTCCCAACAATGGTTACCAGTAATATCAGCTTTTACAATCAAACAAGTTCACCGTTCACATCTATTTGTATACAAATTCACACCCCATGTGTATATCACAGAACAACAGTTACAGTTGTATTGTCTACTCACACAAGTCAAGTCAAGAGTAACATTGTTATCACGCAATAAACAGAATTCTACAAGCACAAGCATCTATCTTCTTCTACATCATAATCTATTTACTGTTATGTCTTAACACTCTTATGGCGAATAACCTGGGCGATGAAAGACTATTCTTCCCTGAAGTCACATTTGACGAAACTCCTATGTTTCGCGGAGGTCGCTTATGACGAAACTACTATGTTTCGTCGGATCCAAGTGTGGCTAAGGACCACCTGTTTCGTCGTGGATAACATCAGTTGGCTATGGTGCACCTGCAATGTCACACCCCCAAAAATCCACCCGCGGAGTATCACCGCTTGGAGGCGTGACTGACCAGGATCAAGCCACCAATCATATTGAACATAACAAGTTATAAGTAAAATTCAACCACACAATATGAAAGGAGTTTCAAATCAAAACGTAGTTACGTGTTTAGCGGAAGCATAATTGTAAAACCCCAAATGCAAGTATTAAGTACGAAATAAAGTAATGTTTTTAGCATGGCACACACTGCCATGTCCTACAATGACTGCGCCTCCCTGTGCAAGCTCCATGAGTACCTAACGACCTGCAAGGCATGTAGCAACGAATCAACAACAAAGTTGAGCGAGTTCACAGTTGGTTGTATAGTTGTAGCGTCCGTTTCTTAAACCATATGTTCGTTTTGTAAACCATGTATCGTGTTAATTAGTATCGCGGTCTCCCAGACATGTTTGCAAAGATTAGTGGGGGCTTCCCATGTGTTACTAGACCACGCGTATCGACTACTACGAAAATGTAAGAGGTGCCCTAAGTCAATGTCTATCAGCATTAACCCTTTGCCCATAGTCCATTAGTACACGCCCGTCCTACTGGCACGGTGTGAGGTTTATTAAACCTAATAGCGCTTTTAACTAATGACCCGCTCGCCATAGGCCTCGGCGATTAAGTCGATAAATGAGGGACTTCAAATGATAGAGTTGATGGTCTTATGGTAGTACGTATCCTGTTGTATGGGGAATACGCAAGTTTATAGTTATCATTCAGTTCTTTAATCCCATTCCCAACCCTTGGGAATCCCATGCCTTGGCTAGAGTGTGAACTCACCTTGGTTTGCTCAGTATGCTAATTATGTGCTCGCAAGTAATCAATCAAGTCCTATAGTATGCACGTATACTCAATCAGTTTAAGTTCATAAAGTTTCACATGCAATCTATGACACCAAGTGTGTTTGGCAATTATCATCAAGTAACACATAACAGTTAGTCAATCCATATAAGGTTCCAAGGTACTTGCAAGTTCCTTAGCTAAGTTATCATGCTCAACAGAGGTAACACATTTTAAAGGAATTAATAAACTTAACTGATTTAACATATATAACAGGAATAATAACTAACAGTGTTAATTAACTAACTGAGTTAACAACCATTAGAGTTACCCACTTAACTGAGTTACATAGTTTAACAGAGTTAACAATTAAACTAACTGTGTTAGATGTTTAACGTAACAAAGTTAATAAGTTTAACAGGGTTAACATGTTTAACTGAATTAACAACTAACAGAATTAATGACTAACTGAGTTTGCTGACATAACGGAGTTAATACTTAACAGATTTATAGACTAATCGAGTTAATAAAATAACAGATTTACATACGAGTTACAGTTCAATAGCCGAAAACACTTTGGGCCGAAATCACTTTGGGCCGAAATCCCTTCCGTGACGAAATCCCTTTGGATTTCGTCGAGATATGTTTTCGTCGAGGTGGGAAGGTTTTCGTCGGAATACCTTATCATCAACATCAGTTACAAAACATAGAACCCTAATGATCATCTAACAATCATTCAATCAAACCAAACACAACAATTTATACACCCACTTATACTATCAGTCATCATGTTTCTGATTACCTTCAATATAATTATTCACATATGAAACCTCACATGACACTGACAACTCACATGCAAGTCTGAACCTAGCCGATCATATGATTCTTATTTATTTGGCTGCACATACATATCATCACTAATAGTAAAAAAGGGTTTACATATAGTGGCCGACAACCATACTCCTAGACCTAATACTATTGGACCGAAATCATCAGAATCATCACTCATCATTTATATAATCACGTAATCTAATAACTAATCACCAAACTCATTATTCCAACATGATTATGAGTATTACATAGCCAACAGTTAATAACGATGCCAAACAAATCACAATAATAAATCACAATCCAAGGTCATCACTGATTAAACACTAACCGATACAAGACGATTAATGGATCCTTCGATGTAGAAAGCTTCGAGATCTCAAGACTGCCGTCGCACAAGAATAAGGGGAGAGAAGTGATTAGGGTTTTCAGATTAATCACTAACGTAAAGGTTATTATCAAAACCTTATAGTTGTTCGCTACTGGGCCAAAGCCCATTCCTGATTTCGTTGGTCACAAGGTGGACGAAAACACATGAAGTGTTTTCATGGGTGGGGTGTTTTCGTAGAGTGTGGTTTTCGGCTAGGGATGTTAGACAAAATTCCAAATTTTAAATAATTATACATTTCAAATATGTATAACGTATACACACATATTTTACATATCACCAATAACACTTATAATGCACATCATGTAATTATTAAACACACTTAGCAAATAAGTACGAAGTTAAATCGGATAGAGACCTTGAAAACTCGGGTTGTCACATTATCCCCAACTTGAAAGAAATTTTGTCCCGAAATTTAGCACGTGGTTACTGAGGAAGCTAGTTGTGTTGAATAGTTTACTGGTTTTCCTGGGGTGTCACATCATCCCCCCGTTGATTTGGAATTTCATCCCGAAATTCTGTAGTAGCTTCAGCCTCAGTAGTGGTTGCACTGTTTCCGAACAACTGGGGATACTTGAGTTTCATTTGATCTTCTCGTTCCCAGGTAAACTTTGGGCCACGACGGGAGTTCCAACGAACTCGAACAAGAGGTATTTTGGTGTGCTTGAGGACCTTAACATCCCGGTCCGTGATTTCAACTGGTTCCTCGACGAATCGTAACTGATCGTCGATAGTGAACTCCTTCAAAGGAACTATGAGGGTCTCATCTGACAGACACTTCTTCAGATTCGACACGTGAAAGACGTTGTGAACTGCACTGAGTTCTGCTGGTAGGTTCAGTTTGTAGGCCACCCTGCCTATTTTCTCAATGATTTCGAATGGTCCGACATATCGCGGATTGAGCTTGCCCCTTTTGCCAAAACGAACCACACCCTTCCAGGGTGAAACTTTAAGTAGAACCCGGTCCCCGACTTGGAATTCTAGAGGTTTCCTGTGCTTGTTTGCGTAGGCTTTCTGACGGTCGCGAGCTGCCGCCATGCGTTGTCGTATCTGAGCAATTCTTTCTATTGCGTCTACTACAAGTTCTGGACCCGTGATCTGACTATCACCCACCTCTGCCCAACAAAGAGGTGATCGGCATTTACGCCCGTACAATGCCTCAAACGGAGCAGCTTGAATGCTGGTGTGGTAACTGTTGTTATACGAAAACTCCACTAATGGGAGGTGTTTTTCCCAGCCGTTACCGAAATCGATTACACATGCCTGTAGCATGTCTTCTAGGGTTTGGATGGTGCGTTCAGACTGCCCATCTGTTTGCGGATGGTAAGCTGTGCTCATGTCTAATCGTGAGCCAAAAGATTTATGCATCGCTTGCCACAGTTCAGAAGTGAAGTGTGCATCACGATCGGAAATAATAGAGGTTGGCACCCCGTGCCTCGAGACAACTTCCTTAAGGTAGACGTCTGCTAGAGTGGAGAACTTATCTGTTTCCTTGATAGCCAAGAAGTGTGCAGAGTTAGTGAGTCGATCCACGATTACCCAAATAGTATCATTCCCACGTTGAGATCTTGGTAGGCCAGTAACAAAATCCATGGAAATTTGCTCCCATTTCCATTGTGGTATCTCTGGTTGTTGGAGTAGGCCCGATGGTTTCTGATATTCAGTCTTGACTCTCGCACAAGTCAAACATTTGCTAACGTAAGTTGCTATGTGAGCTTTCATGCTAGGCCACCAATACGTAGTTTTGAGATCGTGGTACATCTTATCCGAACCAGGGTGTACCGAGTAACGAGACTTATGCGCATCATCCATTACAAGTTCTCGTAAATTGCCATAGTGTGGGACCCAAATGCGTCCTGTTACGTAATAGGCGTCGTCTTCCTTTTGTTCTAATCGTTGCCTTGAGCCGCATAGAGCTTCAGCCCTGACGTTTTCTGGTTTCAATGCTTCTACCTGAGCATCTCGTATCTGTGAAGGAAGACTAGATTGGATGGTGAGTTGTAGTGCTCGCATGCGCCTAGGTGTGGTATCTTTTCGACTGAGGGCGTCGGCCACAACATTAGCTTTGCCCGGATGGTACTTGATGGCACATTCGTAATCATTCAATAGCTCGACTCATCGACGTTGTCACATGTTCAACTCCTTCTGTTTGAAGATATGCTCGAGACTCCTGTGATCGGTGTAAATGGTGCACTTGGTACTGTACAGGTAATGTCTCCATATCTTGAGTGCAAAAACAACAGCTCCCAACTCTAGATCATGTGTAGTGTAATTCCTTTCATGAACCTTAAGTTGGCGCGAGGCGTAAGCAATGACCTTATCCCGTTGCATCAATACACAACCAAGACCCTGAATTGATGCGTCACAATAAACCACAAAATCGCCTGTGCCCTCTGGCAATGAAAGAATAGGCGCGCTACAAAGCCTATCCTTTAAGTGCTGAAATGCTGATTCTTGTGACTCACCCCAACGGTAAGTGACTCCTTTCTGAGTTAGTAAAGTGAGAGGTTGCGCAATCTTGGAGAAATCCTTGATGAACGTCCTGTAGTAACCTGCCAAACCCAAGAATTGGCGAATTTCCGTCGGTGTGCGAGGTGCAGGCCAGTTCTTAATCGAGTCTACCTTGGATGGATCAACATGAATCCCATCCTTGTTAACCACGTGGCCTAGAAACTGGACTTCACGAAGCCAGAAGTCGCATTTTGAAAACTTGGCGTACAGCTGTTCTGCTCGAAGGAGTTCCAAAATGAGTCGTAAATGCTGCTCGTGTTCCTCCTGACTCCTAGAGTAGATCAGAATGTCGTCGATGAAGACAATAACAAATTTGTCTAGGTAGGGCTTGCATACTCTGTTCATAAGATCCATGAAAACTGCAGGTGCGTTTGTTAACCCGAATGGCATGACCAGAAACTTGTAATGGCCGTAGCGTGTTCTGAATGCTGTTTTGGAGACGTCCTCGTCCCGGACTCTCAGTTGATGGTAGCCTGACCTCAGATCAATCTTTGAATAATAGCTCGACCCTTGCAGCTGGTCGAACAAGTCGTCAATGCGTGGAAGAGGATAGCGATTCTTCATGGTCACTTTGTTTAGTTCGCGGTAATCTATGCACATGCGGAAGGTACCGTCTTTCTTCTTCACAAATAATACTAGAGCTCCGCAGGGCGAACAACTAGGACGAATAAAACCCTTTTTCCAAAAGTTCTTGTAATTGCTTGGACAGTTCTTCCAGCTCGGTCGGAGCTAAACGATAAGGTGCTCGAGCTATGGGTGCTGCTCCAGGAGCTAGCTCGATTTGGAATTCGACCTGGCGATGAGGCGGTAGCCCAGGTAAATCTTCAGGAAACACTTGAGGAAAGTCGCGTACTACTAGAATATCCTCAATCTTCTTCTCTCTCGTTGATGCGTCAGTAACAAGTGCTAAAATAGCGGTGTGGCCCTTTCGCAAACACTTCTGGGCCTTAAGGAAGGAGATGATGCCCACTACAGCACCACTCTTGTCGCCTTGAATTTCGAGAGGTTCTTTGCCAGAACGGGGAATACGAATGATCTTCTCTTTGCATAGGATCTCTGCTTGTTGTTGGGATAACCAATCCATCCCAATGACGATGTCGAAACTACCCAGAACTATAGGAATGGGATCGATAGAGAAAGTCTGACCAGCTAAGACAAGATTACAACCCTTAACTATGTGTGTGGCCTCTAGACTTTTACCATTTGCTAATTCTACGACATGCTTGGTGTTCAAAAGTGTTGGTGTGCACTTAAGCATTTGACTAACTTTTAGAGACACATAACTGGTATCGGCACCCGAATCAAATAAGACAGTAACATAAAAGTCGTCAAGAAGAAACTTACCCATCACCACGTTAGGATCATTCCTTGCGTCACCCTGCCCCAGCACGAACACTCGACCCCTGGCTCCATTGTTTCCTTCATTGTTTCCCCCGTTGTTGTTCCCATTGTTGTTTACATTGCCCTGATTATTGTTGTTGTTTTTCTGATTCTGGTTTAACTGAGGGCAGTTCCGCTTGAAGTGGCCTTCAGCACCACACTGAAAGCACCCCCTATTTCCCCGCTGTTGCTGCTGCTGGTTCTGTGGAGCGGGTGGTTGTTGCTGATAGTTCTAATTCGCAGGTCGTGAGCTCCTGCAATCCTTAGCTTCATGACCCATCTTGAGACACCTCTGGCAACGACCCCTGTTGCACTGACCACTGTGGTGCCTGTTGCATCTGTTGCACTTTGGGTGGTTTCCTCGATATCCACTCTGCCCTTAACTACCAGAAGATTGCTGACCAGGACTCTGGTAGTCATCGATCTTTCGCTGCTGTGCCTGGGACTGAACTGAAGTTGAACCCTTGCTGGAGGTTCCATCCCACTTTCGTTTGTTGTCACTGGGAGTATTAGAAGTAATAGTAGTAGCATCGATGCGCTTAGGCAGCCTGTTCTGTTCCACTGCCTGGTCTTTGAGATGATGAGCAAGACGAGTAACATCCTGGATGGTAGCAAGGTTAGCAGCAGTCACATGACTTTGAATCTCTGGTACTAATCCTTTGAGGAACAGCTCAATGCGCTTGATGGGAGGATCCACCATAGTTGGGCATAACACTGCCAGTTCATTGGATCGTTTCGCATACTCTTCTATCTCTGACCCCGTCATCTTCAAGTTAAAGAACTCCACTTCCAGTTTGTGGATGTCATCACGACTACAGTATTCACGTTTGATCAGTTCCTTAAAATCATTCCATGGGGTGGCATTAGCAACCACCAGCCCCAGCATCTGAACTTGCGCGTTCCACCAAGTTAGCGCAGTGCCTTCGAGAGTACCAGTGGCATATTTCACCCTACGAGCCTCGGGGCATTCACACATTTCGAAGACTGATTCGAGCTTCTCGAACCAGTGGAGGAGTCCAACAGCCCCTTCAGTGCCACTGAAAGTAGTAGGACGACAGTCCATAAAAGTCTTGAAAGTACACACAGGAGGCTGAGCGTGTTGACCTGTCGTGTGCGTAAGAGTAAACAAAATTTATCACAAGTGTTGGTTTACGAGAGTAGGATCTAAAGATCCTAGAGTAAGTTGTGTTGGCAGGCTATACCTCCTGCCTGGGCAGCTGCGAGTGCTGCAGTTACTTGTTCAGTGATCAAAGCCGCCAACTGGGCTTGAGTCATGTTAACGCGTCCACTCATGATCTTCATATCAAAGGAAACATGAGTGAGAAAGGTTCGCGAAAATGCAATGACAGAAGAGAGTAAGCACACATGTGTTTCAATCAACAGTTGTTACGTTTATCTAAGCATACCATGAGCAAAGTTCTATGTAATCTAGCAAGTAGGCAATGTAAACATAAATCGTATCACCTAGAATGTCAAGTCTTGCACGTGGAGCGAAGCGTCGTTGTGGCTCGTTGAGCACTGTTCAGGTTATAGTCTTGTTTTAACAAAAACTTTTTCCCTTATTAAAACCAAGTTCACTATAACCAATGGCTCTGATACCAATCTGTCACACCCCCAAAAGTCCACCCGCGGAGTATCACCGCTTGGAGGCGTGACTGACCAGGATCAAGCCACCAATCATATTGAACATAACAAGTTATAAGTAAAATTCAACCACACAATATGAAAGGTGTTTCAAATCAAAACGTAGTTACGTGTTTAGCGGAAGCATAATTGTAAAAACCCAGATGCAAGTATTAAGTACGAAATAAAGTAATGTTTTTAGCATGGCACACACTGCCATGTCCCAGAACAACTGCGCCTCCCTGTGCAAGCTCCAAGAGTACCTAACAACCTGCAAGGCATGTAGCAACGAATCAACAACAAAGTTGAGCGAGTTCACAGTTGGTTGTATAGTTGTAGCGTTCGTTTCTTAAACCATATGTTCGTTTTGTAAACCATGTATCGTGTTAATTAGTATCGCGGTCTCCCAAACATGTTTGCGAAGATTAGTGGGGGCTTCCCATGTGTTACTAGACCACGCGTATCGATTGCTACGAAAATGTAAGAGGTGCCCTAAGTCAATGTCTATCAGCATTGACCCTTTGCCCATAGTCCATTAGTACACGCCCGTCCTACTGGCACGGTGTGAGGTTTATTAAACCTAATAGCGCTTTTAACTAATGACCCGCTCGCCATAGGCCTCGGCGATTAAGTCGATAAATGAGGGACTTCAAATGATAGAGTTGATGGTCTTATGGTAGTACGTATCCTGTTGTATGGGGAATACGCAAGTTTATAGTTATCGTTCAGTTCTTTAATCCCATTCCCAACCCTTGGGAATCCCATGCCTTGGCTAGAGTGTGAACTCACCTTGGTTTGCTCAGTATGCTAATTATGTGCTCGCAAGTAATCAATCAAGTCCTATAGTATGCACGTATACTCAATCAGTTTAAGTTCATAAAGTTTCACATGCAATCTATGACACCAAGTGTGTTTGGCAATTATCATCAAGTAACACATAACAGTTAGTCAATCCATATAAGGTTCCAAGGTACTTGCAAGTTCCTTAGCTAAGTTATCATGCTTAACAGAGGTAACACATTTTAAAGGAGTTAATAAACTTAACTGAATTAACATATATAACAGGAATAATAACTAACAGAGTTAATTAACTAACTGAGTTAACAACCATTAGAGTTACCCACTTAACTGAGTTACATAGTTTAACAGAGTTAACAAGGTTAACAATTAAACTAACTGTGTTACATGTTTAACTTAACAAAGTTAATAAGTTTAACAGGGTTAACATGTTTAACTGAATTAACAACTAACAGAATTAATGACTAACTGAGTTTGCTGACATAACGGAGTTAATACTTAACAGATTTATAGACTAATCGAGTTAATAAAATAACAGATTTACATACGAGTTACAGTTCAATAGCCGAAAACACTTTGGGCCGAAATCCCTTCCGTGACGAAATCCCTTTGGATTTCGTCGAGATATGTTTTCGTCGAGGTGGGAGGGTTTTCGTCGGAATACCTTATCATCAACATCAGTTACAAAACATAGAACCCTAATGATCATCTAACAATCATTCAATCAAACCAAACACAACAATTTATACACCCACTTATACTATCAGTCATCATGTTTCCGATTACCTTCAATATAATTATTCACATATGAAACCTCACATGACACTGACAACTCACATGCAAGTCTGAACCTAGCCGATCATATGATTCTTATTTATTTGGCTGCACATACATATCATCACTAATAGTCAAAAAGGGTTTACATATAGTGGCCGACGACCATACTCCTAGACCTAATACTATTGGACCGAAATCATCAGAATCATCACTCATCATTTATACAATCACGTAATCTAATAACTAATAACCAAACTCATTATTCCAACATGATTATGAGTATTACATAGCCAACAGTTAATAACGATGCCAAACAAATCACAATAATAAATCACAATCCAAGGTCATCAGTGATTAAACACTAACCGATACAAGACGATTAATGGATCCTTCGATGTAGAAAGCTTCGAGATCTCAAGACTGTCGTCGCACAGGAATAAGGGGAGAGAAGTGATTAGGGTTTTCAGATTAATCACTAACGTAAAGGTTATTAGCAAAACCTTATAGTTGTTCGCTACTGGGCCAAAGCCCATTCCTGATTTCGTTGGTCACAAGGTGGACGAAAACACATGAAGTGTTTTCATGGGTGGGGTGTTTTCATAGAGTGTGGTTTTCGGCTAGGGATGTTAGACAAAATTCCAAATTTTAAATAATTATACATTTCACATATGTATAACATATACACACATATTTTACATATCACCAATAACACTTATAATGCACATCATGTAATTATTAAACACACTTAGCAAATAAGTACGAAGTTAAATCGGATAGAGACCTTGAAAACTCGGGTTGTCACATGCAAACCCTAACTGTCCTTACTGTTTCATCACATCAACATAACATCATCATTTTCATCGGCTTACACATACAACAAGCAATCGACTATCAATAAAACTCATGGCATCAAATTAAGTCCTCTGTTACATCGATTTCACGGTGGGCCATAATTAATATCATACTAACGTTTCTGAAATCATCATCCAATCAACATCACCTAACCCGAAACGTCATGCAGCCCTAGTATTTATCATCGAAACCCATAATCACAACTTGTTAATGTCCGAAAACCATCAGGAATCGACATAAAAGAAAACAACACTAGATCATCATAAATTAACATCACATAAACCCTTCTAGCAGTTAATTAGTATGAATCTGTTCATCAACAATTTTACCAACATGTAATCGTAAGCCTTATCATCAAGCAAAGACATAACAAACACAACCTCATGTATCAACAATTCCAAGGAGGAGAAAAGAGGCGATTAGGGTTGCTAATAACTTTTTTGTGAGTGCTTAATGATAAAAACCACCCTAACCTACTTGTGTGCATACGTGTATACGCTGCCTATGATGGCCGGCCCATTCTAAACTCCATTTGGGCTTTATTAAGCCCATGCAAAAGTGTGATATAATTATACATATATGTGTGCTCAGTTTGGGCTCAAGTAAACTCGCGGCCCACAAGTGTCGAGTAATTCCGCGGCCCAATTTAGTTAGTTTCCTAAATTTACCAAACTACACAATTAAACGTATCACGGTTTCTTGTAAACATACACACATAAACATTTAATAGTGCACGAGATAGGTAAATAAACACAGAGGCACACGCTAAAGGTTTGTGGAATTTCAAATAGTGCCAACCTTAATTATTCGGGTTGTCACAAATTCTGTCGCAGAGGGTAAGCTTTTAAAGCACGTAAAGTATTATACGAAGTCTAGGCCATTGCTTCCGCAATGTCAGAAGACTAGGTATAATACCCCAGATATCAAACAGTATAAAGACCTAGTATCTCAGAATCAGGCAATCTCTCAAACAAGATTTCAGGGGTTACCCATATATCCGAGAGATGTTCCCCACGTAATAAGCAAGTATTGATATTTAGGTTTATATCTCGAAATCAATCTACTAAATGTGTAAAAACCTACTGGCATGTCATCAATGAGACCGTTTATCACATTTTTAACATTCCAATTCTTTAGCATGCTGTGATTGTCTACTGATGTACTATCATTTCCTATTTTTACACAAAAACTCATTTTGAATTTTGTCATGTTTTTGACTTTTTCAAATGTTTTTGTATTTTCAAAATTTTTACTCCCCCTAAAATCCAAAACATTTAATAAAATTTGACAAACCGATGTAGATAGCTTCATCTCGCCATCCATTTCTGCTTCACATGCTCTGTTTATCTCACATTCACCCCCATGATTTACAAACCACTTGATTATAACGTTTTAAAACCATTTTTTTAATCTAGTTTTATCATGTGTTTGTTCAGCCGTGAGGGTTTCGACGTATTCCTTTTAAATTTCAAATTTTAACAATTTAAACCAATCACTTCCTGTTTTAAACCACAGACACAGGATTTTCTCCTCATGTGCCAGGCTGTTCCGTTATTCATGCTGAACTTGAATTGGCCCCTGAACACCTGCACAAGCAAATGAATTTGATTAGTTTTGAATTGGAACCCAATCCATACTGGATTTAGGTTTACCAAATTCATCAACATATGACATGAACGACCTTTCACAATTTCTTTTATATTCAAACACTTTTATAAAAAAATTATCTGAAAATTTAACTTTCTTTGATTTTTTAACTGTTTGATTAACCAATTTTTTCTCCTTTATTCTCTCTTTTGTCCTCATATTTGAATCTGATGAATTCGTTTTACTTGACTGATCATTCTTTGGAGAGCAAAACGATTCATCAGAATTGTTATCTGGCTCATAGGTTGTATCCGAGGACAAAATCTTTTCTAAATACTCTCTCGCTTTCTTTCTTTTCTTTCTCAGTCTATCTTTCTGCCCTTGTGATAATTTCACTTTCTGTTCTTTGGGCTTTTCTTCAATTTTGACTGTTTTCTTCACCATTCTATGAGATTCAGCCCTCGGTCTTCTTTTTGATCTCATTGGGCAATCTCTGGCAATATGACCTCTGATTTGACATTCATAGCATCTTCTCGTCTCAAATCTCTGACTCTGGCAGTTAACAGCAATGTGTCCTTCAAAACCACATTTGTAACACACCCTGTTATCGTACCATTTTCCACTTTCAAACCAAACACTTAGATCATAACATTGATTTGCCTTGTGGTAATCATGACTTCTCCTTTTTCTATCATCATAATGATTTGTCTCTGAAGGATCTTCATTCCATCTTCTCTTGTAAGCTTGATTTGACTTTTGAGTACCGTGGTTAAACCTGCACCACTTATTATCAACTTTTTGTGAGTTTTAATTTTCAAATTTTTTGTGAATTTTTGTTTTTATAGTGATTTGATGATTGAACTGATGATCTTTTCTTTTGAACATTTTTTGAATTTTTAAAATTTTTAACATTTTGTTTTTGTTCCCCATTTTGCTTAGAAGTTGAACATTCCCCTTTTTCAGCAAATTGTGGAACAGTTTCTTTAAATTTTTCTTTTAGTTTCAAAAATATATTCTTTTTATCATTTTCATCATCAGATTCATCATCACAACCTTCAGTTATGACTTCATCATAATTTGTGACATCGTCACTTATTGGAGTTTTCACTGAGGGAGTTTTGTTTTTCGTGTTATCTGGTACAGCCGTCTTTGTTTTGCCCTTTCCTGACGTGTAACATCCTGAAAATACAAAACTTTATATTAAAATTATAAAGTTTAAATAAACAAGAATTTGCCTAACTAGGAAATTATAACCTAGTTAACTATGGGTCTATGAATAACTAGAATTAAGGTTAGAATAACCAAACTATAAGTTAAATAAAAGTAGAAGGGCCAATATTGTTAAAATTGAAACTAGTGTTATTAGTTTACATCTAAAATAAACCAAACACCCCATTTGAAGGGGGTCTGGTCGATCAAGGAACACAGGGGGCGACACCCACACTATCACAACCCTAAATTCTACTAAACACTCAAATTGAAGGCTCAAATCATATTGTAATCGAAATCTGAACATAGAATCGTGATCTCCTCGTCAAGGAAGTCATAAGGTATGTCAAATTAGGTTGTTTTGATACAACTCAAATTCTTGCATGTGATCGAAATCGAAGATTAAGCTTGATTATGTGTTGTAAAACATGAAATTGGAAGTAATGTGAAGTCTAGGGACAAACCCTAGATGATTTCTTGTCAAAATCTTGCATGTTAGTTGTAAGGATCAAAATCACTATAGTGGGTGATTAGTAAGTTAGTAGAACTTGATAAACACTAGGATTAAGACTCTTGTTCTAGTGGAAACTGAAATTTTGAGATAATCTCTGAAATTGTTGATGTTAAAATATGTGTATATTGTCTAATTGAAGTTAATTTGAGTGATAAATTCAAGTTATGAACTTGGTTTAGATCATGTAGAAATCTAACCCACAAGGTGTTTGATAAAACGCCTAAATGAGGGTTAAAATGTTAAAAATTGCTAAAAATGCATATTTGTATATGTTATGAATTTATGCGTTAAAGCTTATGAAAGAGTTCTAATCTTGTTATGAATTGAACTCTTTAGGAAAAGAATCCGGAACGTCAAGTGGACACGCCTGAGGTGATACTCGCGGAAAAGGTGTGCTTTAAAGGTACGTGACTTTAGTCTCGTTATATTATGTAATAATGTTTGGTTTTAGTGTACAAACGATGTTGGGTTGTAATTGATGCGTTTGATGCATCGTTAAAGTGGCGAAGTTCACTAGATCATCAAACGGGTCAAAATAAATATTAGAAATTTGGTTTGGCATGTTAATAAAGTGATGGTCTTCACTAGATAGCCAAACGGGTCAAAATGTTGCTTGTAAACGAATCACATGAGTAGAGACTTGAAAGTCTCATATCTTGCTAGGTGATAGATGGTGATACACCAATAAATTGGTTATGATATTTTAAGTCTACGAACCCGGTATATCGGGTCAAACAATAGAAGTTAATAGAAGGTGTCGTTTGAAACGGAATGCTTGAATTCCGAGAAAACAAGTGTTTAGTTTGGAGAAAACGCGAAGCCATGGTATGGCGCGAATACTCCAAGGTCATAAACCCGGGGAATTGGGTAACTATGTCTAATGTGTCATTAGGATTGAAATATGGAATCATGTACTTTGATAATGGGTTGAAATTTTTGAAATAAAGAAATTGTGAGCCGAACGTTGGTATCTCGGTTTCCGTGATGTGTAATTTATATGGTTGGATCCGTAATATTATTACAGACTCGTAGGTAAAAGAATCGGCTAAATCGGACTAATGAGTAAGAAGTTATGAACTTTTAAAGTTGAAAAATAGTTAAAGGGTAAATGTACAGAGCCCACCGTAACTTACGGTTCCACCGTAATTTACGGTGGAGCTCAAACTGCTACGGTGAGTTCCTTCTGTGTTACGGCAGAACCAAAGACAATCAGGGTCTACCGTAACTTACGGTAGACACCGTAAGTTACGGTGGAACCCTGAAAATTTGTATTTTAATTGTAAATTCTTGATGTCGGAATTTGTTTACATATAACATATTATTGTCCAAACTAATGTCTTTAGTGTTTGACCTTAGGTATGAAGGAGGTCCTTCTGGATGGTGATCAAGTACATTGTCAAGAACCGAACACGTATTTTGAAGCTTTCGCACTAAACTCAATTTTGTCTAAACTTTAAACATGTTGTATTTTCTTTTGTTAATCGTGTTTTAAATCCCTTAAACTAGTGGTTAGTTTACTAGCAAGGGTTAACTTTAAACTGGTTATGCACTATCTTGGATGTGTTTGGTACTATCACAAGTGTGTATGGTTTTAAACTCGAAATGTTTTTGTAGACTCTGAATTTTATTTAAATACTGTTCAAATTAATTAGGGTGTTACAAGTTGGTAATCAGAGCCCAAGGTTGTTAATAAGTGTTCGGTTCAAGCTTGATCAAACATCCGGTAAGAGTTAATTGTTTTAAAGTAGAGTTACTAAGTATAAAAAAGGGAAGTAGTGAATGGAAATGCATGGGAAGAGTGTGTTAACACACTCAAACCCGGAAAGTGCATTAAATAAGAACGGTGAAAACAAGTTATGAACTTGAATAAACCGAAGTCAATAAATCATACGTCATAGATGAAATGTTTAACGCTTAATGTAAACATTTCAGTTAAAGATGACGGATAAAGGTAATGATGATGCGGTGCCAAGAGTCACCGAGCAAACGAGAGAAGTGATTGCTGAAGAGGTAGGAAAAGCAATCGAAAACAGTTTGTCGGGTTTCATCGACAAAATCCAAACCACGGTATTATCAGTGGTGGAAGAAAGAATCAAGAAATTGGAGGATAATACCAATTTAGCAAAGGAAAAGTCGGGAGGACGAAAATCTTGTTCTTATAAAGAGTTCATGGCGTGTAAACCGCCCATTTACAATGGGGAGGTTGACCCGATCATATGTCAGCGGTGGCTAAGCGATATGGATGGGGTGTTCGAAAGGACTCATTGTGATCCGGATGACTACGTAGCCTATGGCGTGGGTCAGTTAAGGGGTCAAGCGAAAGACTGGTGGGATAACAAGAAGAAAGAAATCGGAAGCGAAGCGGCTAAAGCTATGACATGGGACGAGTTTAAGACGTCGTTTCTTAAACATCACAGTCCCAAGGCAGTCATTAACAAGATCAAGGAAGAATTCATGCAGCTTCGACACAAGGGTGAATCTATTGACAAAATCACGGGAATATTCATGGATAAGATGAAGTTTTGTGATGAGTTGATAACGAATGAGGAGCAGAAAATATATTACTATTATAATATGTTGAGCGCCGAGTATAGGGAGTTTATGACTCCTTCAAAGTATGAGACTCTCACCGAAATTATAAACGTTGCTCGGGAACGGGAGATAGAGTTGAAGAAACAGATTGAAAGAGGTGAAAGAAGGGCTCAGATAGTCAATCCAAGCCCAACGAAAAAGGCGCGCACAACAGAATCCTCAAAGAAACAAGAAGGTAAAGGCGGGTCATCAAACTGCAAGATATGCGGAAAGGGGCACAAAGGTGAGTGCCGGTTCAAGGACAAACCGTGTCCTATATGTGGGAAGACGGGACACACGGCTGCATTGTGCCCGGGAAAGGTGTCGGTGTGTTATAAATGCTACCAACCGGGTCACAAGAAATCTGAGTGCCCGGAGTTGGTTGGAAAGAAAGATGACAAGAATACACATACTGAGACACCAAGAGCAAAGGCGAGATCTTTCCAGTTGACAGCAATGGAGGCAAAAACAGAGCCCGATGTGGTCTCAGGTATATTTGCCATAAATTCAATTCCTGCACATGTGTTATTTGATACGGGTGCGAATAAATCTTTTGTTTCATATGGATTTATTCGACATCCTTCTTTTGTACTAGCAAAATTGCCTATGCCATTAGAGGTAGAAATAGGTGATAACAAAAGTTTTCTTGTATGTGATGTATGTCGAGATTGCAAAATAAGCGTTGATGATGAGGAATATTTGATAGACTTGATCCCTATGTCAATGGGAGAATTTCAAGTAGTGGTAGGGATGGATTGGTTATCCCGACATCATGCAAAGGTGATATGTTTCCGCAAAGAGATACAGTTGACATCTCCAAGTGGAAAGCAAGTCACCATTTATGGCGAAAAAGGGGGCAGTCCCGTTATGTGCTCAACCCACAAACTTATGAGGCGCGGATGTAAAGCATTCATGATATACGCAAACGAACCTAATAAAGAGACGCCAAAGATGGAAGACGTACCAGTGGTACATGAATACGCTGATGTATTTCTGGAAGATTTACTGGGAATACCGCCAGTACGGGAGGTAGAGTTCGGGATCGAATTGGTTCCGGGCGCAAAACCTGTGGCCAAGGCGCCGTATCGACTCGCGCCATCAGAATTGCAAGAATTGATGTCACAAATCCAAGAATTGCTTGACAAGGGATTTATTCGGCCAAGCGTGTCTCCATGGGGCGCACCGGTATTATTCGTGAGAAAGAAGGACGGGAGCATGCGTATGTGCATTGATTACCGGGAGTTGAATAAACTCACGGTAAAGAATCGATATCTGCTTCCAAGAATTAATGACCTATTTGACCAATTACAAGGTGCAAGTTGGTTCTCAAAAATCGACCTCAGATCGGGGTATCATCAGTTAAAAGTCAGAGAGGAGGATGTACCGAAAACGGCTTTTCGTACACGGTACGGACATTACGAGTTCCTCGTGATGTCCTTTGGGTTAACTAATGCACCCGCGGCTTTCATGGATCTCATGAACCGGGTTTGCAAACCCATGCTAGACAAGTCAGTAATAGTGTTCATTGATGACATCTTGATATACTCCAAGAATGAAGCGGAACACGCAAGTCATTTGCGTGAAGTGTTGGAGACGCTCAGGAAAGAGAAATTGTATGCAAAATTCTCAAAATGTGCCTTCTGGTTACGAGAGGTGCAATTTCTTGGGCACATCATTAGTGCAAACGGGGTGCTAGTAGATCCTTCAAAAATAGAAGCTGTGTCAAGATGGACTCCACCGAAGAATCCTTCGGAAATCAGAAGCTTCTTGGGGCTTGCGGGTTATTATCGGAGATTCATACAAGATTTCTCCAAAATTGCTACGTCGTTGACCAAACTAACCCGTAAGGATGAAAAGTTTATTTTGGCCGAGGATCAAGAAAGGGCGTTCCAAACGCTCAAGGAAAAATTGACCCATGCGCCGGTGTTGACATTACCGGACGGAACGGAGGATATGGTAGTTTACTCGGATGCATCGCATTCGGGACTTGGCTGCGTTTTGATGCAACGGGGCAAGGTTATAGCCTATGCCTCGAGACAGCTAAAGACTCATGAGAAGAGATATCCTACCCATGACCTCGAGTTGGCAGCAGTGGTGTTTGCCTTGAAGATATGGAGGCATTACTTGTATGGGGTGAAGTGCACTATCTTTACCGACCACAAAAGCTTAAAGTATTTCTTCGATCAGAAGGAATTAAATATGAGGCAGAGGCGGTGGTTAGAAACTGTCAAAGACTTTGATTGTGAAATACATTACCACCCCGGGAAGGCTAACGTAGTGGCAGACGCGTTGAGCCTAAAGACAGATTATATGCCTATTCGAGTACGATCGATGCAATTAATTGCGACATCGGGTTTGCTTGAACAAATCCGAAAATCTCAAATTGAAGCAATCAAGGAAGAAAATGTGAAGAAGGAAAGGATAGTTGGGCAACTAAAAGACCTGGAGGATGGTAATCAAGGATTGAAAACTCGATTTGGGAGAATTTGGGTTCCAAATACGTGTGGGGCAAAGGTGCGTCTACTTGACGAGGCCCATAAATCTCATTATTCAATTCATCCGGGGGCGACCAAAATGTATAATGACTTAAAACAAAACTATTGGTGGCCCGGAATGAAAAGAGATATTGTGAAGTATGTGGAGAAGTGTCTGACTTGTTTACAAGTCAAAGCGGAGCACCAAAAGCCATATGGTAGGTTGCAACCGCTGGATATCCCAGTTTGGAAATGGGAACAAATCACGATGGATTTGTTAACCAAATTGCCCAAAACCAATCGCGGATTTGATGCTATATGGGTAGTCGTAGATAGATTGACAAAAAGTGCTCACTTCATTCCGATTCGTGAGACTTATACATCCGAGAAGATATCGGAAGTGTACACCAATGAGATCATAGCACGTCACGGAGTTCCGATATCCATTGTGTCAGACAGAGATACTCGGTTTACCTCTAAATTCTGGCGCGAATTCCAAGAGCAAATGGGAACTAAACTGTTCATTAGCACTGCTTATCATCCGCAAACGGATGGGCAAAGTGAGAGAACGATACAAACGTTGGAAGATATGTTGCGGGCTTGTATCATTGACTTCGGGGGTAGTTGGGATGTCCATCTACCCTTGGTCGAATTTTCATATAACAATAGCTATCAGTCGAGCATTAAAATGGCCCCGTATGAAATGTTATATGGTAGAAAGTGTCGAACCCCGGTGTGTTGGGGAGAAGTGGGACCACGAGGATTAGCACATACTGACATAATCCGAACTACGAATGAGAAAATTGATGTGGTTCGAGCTCACCTAAAAGCAGCTCAGGATCGACAAAAGTAGTATGCGGATAAGCGAAATAGACCTATTGAATTTCAAGTTGGCGATAAAGTAATGCTAAAAGTATCGCCATGGAAAGGAATTATACGGTTCAGAAAAAGAGGAAAGTTGAGTCCGAGGTTCATTGGGCCATTCAGGATCACTGAACGGGTTGGTAAGGTAGCATATTGCCTTGAACTACCCGAGGAGTTGAGTGGAATTCATAACACATTCCATGTGTCACATCTCCGAAAATGCTTAGCAGATGAAACTGCTCGTATCCGCTATGATGACATTGAGGTGGATAACAGCCTCAACTATGCAGTGAGGCCAATTGCAATCTTAGATCAAAAAGAGAAGAGTCGGAGGAACAAAGTAATTAACCAAGTGAAGGTTAAGTGGGAGCACAGGAAGGGTGCGGATACCACGTGGGAA
The DNA here is from genome assembly GCA_030545235.1 of Helianthus tuberosus. Taxonomy (NCBI): domain Eukaryota; kingdom Viridiplantae; phylum Streptophyta; class Magnoliopsida; order Asterales; family Asteraceae; genus Helianthus; species Helianthus tuberosus. The sequence goes on along the minus strand of CM060424.1, from coordinate 113,308,701 downwards.
TCCAAAGAAGAGATGCAACGGCTCTACCCTAAACTATTTGGTACGTATTACGGTTTCGGGGACGAAACCCTTTTAAGGGGGGTGGACTTGTAACATCCCGAAAATACAAAACTTTATATTAAAATTATAAAGTTTAAATAAACAAGAATTTGCCTAACTAGGAAATTATAACCTAGTTAACTATGGGTCTATGAATAACTAGAATTAAGGTTAGAATAACCAAACTATAAGTTAAATAAAAGTAGAAGGGCCAATATTGTTAAAATTGAAACTAGTGTTATTAGTTTACATCTAAAATAAACCAAACACCCCATTTGAAGGGGGTCTGTCGATCAAGGAACACAGGGGGCGACACCCACACTATCACAACCCTAAATTCTACTAAACTCTCAAATTGAAGGCTCAAATCATGTTGTAATCGAAATCTGAACATAGAATCGTGATCTCCTCGTCAAGGAGGTCATAAGGTATGTCAAATTAGGTTGTTTTGATACAACTCAAATTCTTGCATGTGATTGAAATCGAAGATTGAGCTTGATTATGTGTTGTAAAACATGAAATTGGAAGTAATGTGAAGTCTAGGGACAAACCCTAGATGATTTCTTGTCAAAATCTTGCATGTTAGTTGTAAGGATCAAAATCACTATAGTGGGTAATTAGTAAGTTAGTAGAACTTGATAAACACTAGGATTAAGACTCTTGTTCTAGTGGAAACTGAAATTTTGAGATAATCTCTGAAATTGTTGATGTTAAAATATGTGTATATTGTCTAATTGAAGTTAATTTGAGTGATAAATTCAAGTTATGAACTTGGTTTAGATCATGTAGAAATCTGACCCACAAGGTGTTTGATAAAACGCCTAAATGGGGGTTAAAATGTTAAAAATTGCTAAAAACGCAGATTTGTATATGTTATGAATTTATGCGTTAAAGCTTATGAAAGAGTTCTAATCTTGTTATGAATTGAACTCTTTAGGCAAAGAATCCGGAACGTCAAGTGGACACGCCGGAGGTGATACTCGCGGAAAAGGTGTGCTTTAAAGGTACGTGACTTTAGTCTCGTTATGTTATGTAATAATGTTTGGTTTTAGTGTACAAACGATGTCGGGTTGTAATTGATGCGTTTGATGCATCGTTAAAGTGGCGAAATTCACTAGATCATCAATCGGGTCAAAATAAATATTAGAAATTTGGTTTGGCATGTTAATAAAGTGATGGTCTTCACTAGATAGCCAAATGGGTCCAAATGTTGCTTGTAAACGAATCACATGAGTAGAGACTTGAAAGTCTCATATCTTGCTAGGTGATAGATGGTGATACACCAATAAATTGGTTATGATATTTTAAGTCTACGAACCCGGTATATCGGGTCAAACAATAGAAGTTAATAGAAGGTGTCGTTTGAAACGGAATGCTTGAATTCCGAGAAAACAAGTGTTTAGTTCGGAGAAAACGCGAAGCCATGGTATGGCGCGAATACTCCAAGGTCATAAACCCGGGAAATTGGGTAACTATGTCTAATGTGTCATTAGGATTGAAATATGGAATCATGTACTTTGATAATGGGTTGAAATTTTTGAAATAAAGAAATTGTGAGCCGAACGTTGGTATCTCGGTTTCCGTGATGTGTAATTTATATGGTTGGATCCGTAATATTATTACAGACTCGTAGGTAAAAGAATCGGCTAAATCGGACTAATGAGTAAAAAGTTATGAACTTTTAAAGTTGAAAAATAGTTAAAGGGTAAATGTGCAGAGCCCACCGTAACTTACGGTTCCACCGTAATTTACGGTGGAGCTCAAACTGCTACGGTGAGTTCCTTCTGTGTTACGGCAGAACCAAAGACAATCAGGGTCTACCGTAACTTACGGTAGACACCGTAAGTTACGGTGGAACCCTGAAAAATTGTATTTTAATTGTAAATTCTTGATGTCGGAATTTGTTTACATATAACATATTATTGTCCAAACTAATGTTTTTAGTGTTTGACCTTAGGTATGAAGGAGGTCCTTCCGGATGGTGATCAAGTACATTGTCAAGAACCGAACACGTATTTTGAAGCTTCCGCACTAAACTCAATTTTGTCTAAACTTTAAACATGTTGTATTTTCTTTTGTTAATCGTGTTTTAAATCCCTTAAACTAGTGGTTAGTTTACTAGCAAGGGTTAACTTTAAACTGGTTATGCACTATCTTGGATGTCTTTGGTACTATCACAAGTGTGTATGGTTTTAAACTCGAAATGTTTTTGTAGACTCTGAATTTTATAAAGTTCTTATGAATTTTATTTAAATATTGTTCCAATTAATTAGGGTGTTACATGACGGTTGATAACCAATACCACGGTTACAAAATTCATGTTCATCCTCCCTAGTTTCTTCATTTTTATTGATTGGTTTTGGAACTATATTATCATGCATTAAGGACGACGCAACAAAACCTTTCAATTTATTTTCCAAATCTTCAATTTTATTTTAAGCGATCTCCGCATCTTGTTCAAGTTTTGTGATTTTTTCAAGATGTGAGTTTATTATATTTTGTTTTTCAAAATCATTTTTATTTAAAATTGATTTTTCATTTTCTAAAGTTTTTATTTGATTTTTCAAATCATTTTCTGATTTTATAAAATTTTTGTTTTCTAATGTCAAACTTTCCACATCTCTCAACAGTTTGACATTTTCAGATTTTGAATTTTCATAATTTAAGCACATAGGTTCAGAACTTGAAGTTTCATTTGTTGATGCACTTAATTCTTTGACTTCACCGTTCTGTGACAACTCAGTTGACTCATCTTGATTAGATTTTTCTTTGTGAGCATTGTCAACATGTTTTTTCTTAGATTCTTCATTCTTTGGAGTTGAATCTATCTTGAATGTACCTGCAAAAAAAATTTTAATAAAATCAAGAGGATTCATATTTTCATATATATAACAACCCCTCTTAAAATCATATTTCATAACATATTTTGTTTTAAAACATATTTTGATTCTTCTGCTTATTTCAAGAACCACATCCAAACTTATTTTATCTAGGTTCTTTTCTATTTCTTTTATCAAATCTTTCTTTTTCATATTAATTTCATAATTGTGTGTTTTAAGCTCTTTGATGAATTCACCTGGATAAAAATTTGAGAATCTAGAATCCTTTTTCAGTTTAATCAAAAATTCATCCCACTCTAAAGGTAACGCATCTGCAAATTTTGATATATTTTCAGCATTTGACATCCTTATCTCGTACCTTTTTAAATTGTCAATTAATTCATCATACCGGTTTTCCAACTCATTCAACGTTTCATATTTCTTACACAAAAAATATTCAAATCTTTTAACCCAAGCATTCTTTTTCTCATCTTCTTTCCTCATATCCTAATACACATCAAACCAATCATTTATTTTTCCAAGTTTATCGTTTTCCTTTTCGTCAAACATTTTAAACACAATTTCTTTGTTAAATGACATGGTTCAAAAATTGTTTTTAGCTCAAAGTCCACAAAATTTCAACTTCTTGGTATTTGCACCTTGTAAATCACCTGCAAACAGACAAAATGAAATGATTAGGATCGGGTGGTAATCCGTTCGGATTGCCACTCGATTCGTTGCACCTTAAACTTTTTGAACAAATAAAATCCTTGAAACGAATTGTGACCCGATCGGGTGGGTCAACAAGGTCAAAGTATTTAAAGATTGCAATGAATCTGACAATCTTTTATAATATGCACTGATAATATGACATGCAAACTAATATCATATGACTTCACATGTAATCTGACACACTTTGAATATAAACGACACTATTAAAAGCAAATCACATGCAAAATGGATATATGTAATCAAATGCCGACAAAGTTACTAACTAGACAATTTTGACCAAGTGACTCTATCAAGTGAGAATGTTGCCGCCCAATAGGGTGGTAATCCGATCGGGTAGGTCAACAAAGTCAACTTTGTAATGAATCGGGTGGTAATCCGAACGAGTCACCACTCGATTTATGGCACTACACGACAAAACACTTTTCAAATTCAACTTTTATATGATGAACCGTCACTTAACAATAGACTAACACTCACATGCAAACTGACAATTATACAAATCCCATGCTGCTATCTATTAAATCATGTGCCGTCAACAGATATCACAAACAAACCATATATCTAATGGCCGACTTGATCACGTGGACTGACACAGGTTTATTAATGAACTGATAACCTTGTTGACTTGACAAAAATTGTTTTAATGAGTTTGACCACGTGGCTCGATCGGGTGAGGATGTTGTTGAATCGGATTACCGCCCGATCAGGTGGTGATCCGATTGAAAGACAGTCAACAAAGTCAACACTAACTAGCAAACAATGAATCGGGTGGGATGTTGTTGAATCGGATTACCGCCCGATCGGGTGGTAATCCGATCGGGTGACATCCAATAGAACACCAACAGTAACAGCAAGCATTTTCTTAACTTTTTTGGACCAAAAATCTTAGGTTTCTCCCAAACGGCTTAGAATTAGGTTCTGAAAATTTGTAGGCTTGTAGATCAAGTATTTTCGCACAATATATCCAAAAATCAGCAATTTTTAACCGTAAAAACTCGTTTAATTTGCGTTTTTCAGTTAGAAACATGAAGAGATGAAAAGATGAAGAAATTGAGCAAATCTGATGTGATTTTTGATCTGAATCTGATCAAGTCTTGAACGATTCTGTGTGTTTGATCCGTGCAATCAAGATCCTGCTCTGATACCACTTGTAGGACCGGTTTTCACTCCGTAACGATTGCGAACCGAACGTGTGACGTGCGGAATCCGTACACGAACATGACCGAACACAAGATCGTACAATTAACGTGATTCTTATTGAACAATATGACAAATACAAGGCGCCGAGAATCACCTACGAACACTTTCTCTCTCTAAGCACCAAGCTCCAAGATCTCAAATGGCCAAAAGTCTCTAATGAAAACCCTAAAGCTCCTATATATAGGCCAAGGCTGATAGAGATTCCCTCTTATTTACAATATTCCCACCTTGCCTTTTTCTTACAAATTACAATATAAAGCTTTGTTTTCTTCAGATTCTGCTACGAACTGGATTGACGGAGGCGATAGACATTACTGCACTAACAAGTTTTGTTTCGTTATCATTTGAGCCTTTGCTTGCGATACATAGAACTAAACTGAGGAAACCCTTATCTGTTGAAGTTGCCACTGGTGAACCACTTGTACTCGATTCTGTTATTCGCGATTGTCAATTGAACCTCGATAACCATTTTTTTCCTATTGACCTCATACCGATGCAACTTGGAAGTTTCGAAATTATCATTGGGATGGATTGGTTAACTAAGTATCATGCTGAGGTGGTTTGCTTCGATAAGATTGTTCGTATTCCTCTTTCAACTGGCGATATTCTAGAAGTTCGTGGCAAGAAACCATCTGGAGGTTTGAAACTCATGTCATGTACGAAAGCTCAAAGTTATTTAAGAAAAGGATATGTGTCCTTTCTAGCACATTTCACTGAGGAGAAAGGCAAGAATAAGTATATTCAAGATATCTCGATTGTTCGAGATTATCCAGAGGTGTTTCCTGATGAACTGCCTGGTTTGCCTCCAGTTCGTCAAGTCGAGTTTCATAATGATCTTGTTCCCAATGCTAACCCGATTGCGAAAGCACCTTATCGTCTTGCACCATCTGAGATGCAAGAATTATCAAAACAGTTTCAAGAGTTATCTGATAAAGGATTCATCTGTCCGAGTTATTCACCTTGGGGCACTCCTGTCCTATTTGTGAAAAAGAAAGATGGGTCTTTTCGAATGTGTATCGATTATCGTGAGCTTAACAAGCTCACCATCAAGAATCGATATCCCCTACCACAAATCGATGATCTCTTCGATCAGCTGCAAGGTGCTACATGTTTTTCCAAGATTGATTTGCATTCTGGGTATCATCAGCTTCGTGTACTCGAAGAAGATATTCGCAAAACTGCTTTCCGCACGAGATATGGTCACTACGAGTTCACTGTCATGCCTTTTGGTTTGACGAATGCCCCAGTTAACTTCATGGACTTAATGAATAGGGTTTGTAAGCCTTATTTAGACAAGTTCATCATTGTGTTTATTGACGACATTCTCATTTATTCAAAGTCTCGAGCCGATCACGAACAACACCTTCGTCTGACGATGGAACTTCTGAAGAAGGGACAACTTTTCGCCAAATTCTCCAAGTGTGAATTCTGGCTTAAGGAAGTTCAATTCTTGGGTCATATTGTTAACGAGCAGGGGTATTCATGTGGATCCTTCCAAAATAGCTACTATTAAGGATTGGAACACACCTACGACACCTACATAAGTTCGTTCTTTTCTTGGTCTTGCTGGTTACTATCGACGATTTATTTCGAACTTCTCGAAGATCGCGGTTCCTCTCTGTAACAACCCTCGGTAAAACCAACACTCTCATAATATGTTTGACACCCTATTATATTTTATAATGTCCCAATATGTCTTTAATTACACCCCGTATGTGAAAACCGAGCCCAAATTATGTTATAGTTTATAAAAATAAAATAAAAATCTGAAATTAGAACTGAGGCGGGCCGCGTAAGATCCCACCTCAAGTTCATGTGGGCCGCGCGGACTCATAACACGCGATCGCACCAGAAGCCGACACGTGTCGTAATCGTGTCAAGCCTAGTGGCGACTCAGCTAAGCTATAGTGTTGACTGGTGTTGACGCGGGCCGCGTAAGGTTACCTTGTCTTTTACGCGGGCCGCGACAGGATGCAATATCACAACTATAAATAGCAGGCATTAGTTTTCAGTTTCCGTCGCTCATTCTCAAATCTCATTCACGAATTCTGAAGTTATAGACATAATATTTTGGGTATTATACCCCTAATTAGCGAGGTTCTGCTCCATTGTAAGTATTATAACCCCAGTTTCATAATAGTTACGCTGCCCGATTGATTTAGGGTTCCGTAACAACTGTCGTGGTTCTGCCCGACGTAGTTGTTGGAATGCCGTCTCGGGGAGGGTATCATTAATAATTTCAAAGGGTTATGATACTAACCAATGTACATTTGTATAAATTATAGATTATAGCCAGGAAACCCTTACGAAAAGTCTAAGACAGCAATGTGAGTTTATCCTCTTTTTGTTAACATTTTTGGAATAATTTATAAAACCTTAATTGTTTTACAATGTGATTAAGCGGTGATTGAGTCTTTGTAGTTCTTCAATTACTGCTGGTATTATGGGGTTTTGTATACAAAATTTATTACTACGAGTAGTGGTAAGTTGGAATGACAGTGCATTACCATTGGACAACGAGTTAGCCAATGGGTAATTTGACCATAGCCATAGATCCGGTCGAGTGGCAAATACTGAATGAGTAATTGTGTAGAAATAAACAATGTGATCGCTTTCAATAATGTTTTAATTGATAAAATGTTTCTTGATTAAACTGGGATTCACTCACCAGTATTTCCGACTGACAAATGTTTTTAAAAACGCGTTACAGGTAACACAATGTGAACAGCCAATTAGTGAAAAGCCAGCTGGAGAGCACTGAAGGCTTGGGGAAAATGTGGCTATAAAAGTTACCTAATAAACGATGTTTTAAATTCAATAAAATAGGGTTTATCCCTATAATGTATTGTAATAAGAAACTTGGGTTTTTGCTCATGTTATTATTAATATAAAAGAAGGTGGTTTTACTCTGATAAACATTTCCTAACTACGGTCCTGATGTAAATTCCGCTGTGAGACTAAACAACCTGATACCACCAAACTCTGAGCTCACGTCCAGCCGTTCCCGGGAAACAGGGATCGGGGGTTGTGACAGAAGGTGGTATCAGAGCCTAGCCACTGGTCTGAGCCAAAGAAGTGTTCTGCTGACACTTAAATTCTAAATTTTGTGTTAGGAAATAATACGTACATAAGTGTATTTATTGGTTATGTGTTATTTGACTATCTGTTAGTTTTCAGTATGAGTGATCAAGGACCATCAGACGTGAATCGTCAGTTAGCTGATTCACATAGGAGTGAAGGTACATCATCACAGCCTGCCCTCTCTGGGTATACTGCTGATCAGGAAGACGGGATATTTGCCTTTAGAGCTAAATCTGAAGAACCATTTCCTACTAAGAAACGAGGGTGGTTCAGTAAAGAAGCTTTTGCTCGTAGGAAGAGAATGCGAAAACTGCAACAGCAAAGGGCTTTAGCAGCCATTAAGAAAGAAACAGATGCTCATACTCAAGATATGCTAAATAGAAGCCTAGCTAATTTCCATATCTTAGCTACAACTGCTGCTGACCCAGGTCTGGAACAACTAATAGCCCCACAACCACAAAACCCAGAACACCCCATGGAAATAGAAAATCAGGAAAACCAAGTGGAGATGCACAACTTTAACCCAGAAGAAATCCCTAGAGTACCTGCACCAAACCCCATAGACCCGAATTATGACCCTTGGTGGGACGACAATAGAGACTTTGTGCAACGTTACCCTATTCAGGATTATCCACCCATACAGAACATAGAAGCTTATCCAGGTATGGACCCTTTAGATCCCTATTACCAAGATGATTATATTAGGGAGATATTAGAGGATCCTTACCAATTTCATGAACAGTCACCCCCATATCAGGAAAACGCACCCCAGATTCCAAACCCAGTCCGAGAACCTGCACCCCCAATGAGTGCAGAAAACGTTCAAGAACTTAGGACTTTCGGGGAAGAAATTTTAGAGAATAGTGCGAGAATGCGTCAGGTGGGAGAGCGTCTCGTATGCAAATACGATGAGCGCAATATGGATTTTTGGATAAATCTATATCCGTGAATGTTAGAATAGAGGAAACGGTAGTAATAATAAAAAAAATAAAAAAATAAAAATATATGTATGGATGCATATTACTATTTTATTTCTGTTGGTATTGTAATCTTTAATTCTGTACTAGTGTGTAATAGACGCATAAGTATATGAAAAGAGTAAGTAGCAATGATCTACGTTTTTGGTTAAATTGCGTGTCATGTGAATTGTGATTAACTATATTAGATATTAATTGTGATATTAATATGGGGTAAATGTTTAAAATTCAGATGGCCGATGAAGGAAATCAAGGAAATCTAAATAACGATAACCAGAGTAACATTAACGTGGTTAATGATAATCCGAGCATCCATAACAACGAAAACCAAATGGATAATAGTGCCATTCAACATATAGTGGCACAAGGAATCATAGATGCTATGCCATTTATTATTCAAACTATTCAAGAAGCGAATAATAAAAGTAAACACAGCAGTAAGCGACCAATTGAACCAGAAAACAGCGTAAACAATGGGCCTATACTTAAAATGCCTATTCCTAAAAGAAGAAGAACCATGCCTAACGGTTGTTCTTATAAAGAATTCTGGTCTTGTAAACCAATGGAATTCTCGGGCAATGAAGGAGCCATTGCAACCTTATGTTGGATAGAAAAGACTGAGGCAGTCTTAAGGATAAGTAAGTGTGCTGAAGAAGATAAGATATTGTTTGCTTCTAATTTGTTTAAGAATGCAGCACTAGAATGGTGGAACACTATCCTCCAGACAAGAGGAAGTGATAGGACTTATAATATGGAATGGGAAGAATTTAAAAACAAGGTAGAAAGGAAGTTCTGCCCACCCAATGAAAAAGAACAGATAGCAAACAAATTCCTAAATCTTAGGATGACTGGTGTAGATAGTAAAGGGTACACTAAAATATTCTTTGAATATGCTAGAATAGTGCCAACTCCTGCTTCACCAGAACCAGTGTTAATCTCTCGTTATATTTGGGGATTAATTGGAGAAATTAGACACGTAGTCAAGGCAGCTAGACCTCAAACCATAGAAGAAGCTGTAGAATTAGCCAATACCTTGACTGATGAGTTAGTCCGTACCAGAGAAGAGGATCAAAGGAGAAACCTAACCCAGAAGTTGACTCAAGAATTTCGTTCTGGAAATTCTAACCGTGGGAAGAATATAAGCTCTACCTCTACACCCTACTGTAGGTATTGCAAAAGAAAGCATTCAGGGAGATGCTCCATATACTGTAACTTTTGCAAAATGTCGGGACACAAGGAAGAAAACTGCAGAAAGAAAGCTAACAGCAGGGTATGTTACAATTGTGGAGAACAAGGTCATATCAAGCTGAATTGCCCAAAATTAGCTCCAGCTCCAGATAACAAGAATACTAAAAATGCTAGAGCATTTGTTCTAACTGCAGAAGAAGCCAAGATGATTCCAGATGTCATAGCTGGTACGTTTTTAGTTAATGATGTTTTTGCCAAAGTATTATTTGACTCTGGTGCAAACCAAAGTTTTATTAATACATCGTTTTGCAAATTTCTAAATCAATCATTAACTAAACTACCACATGAATGCGTAGTAGAAACAGCCAATGGAGAAACTGTTAGAATTTCTGAAATCTTGCAGGGAGCAAGAATAGAAATTTTAAATCAGAAATTTATTGCAAATCTTTATCCTATGAATCTGGTAGGATTTGATGTTGTTTTAGGAATGGATTGGTTAATAGCCAATAAAGCCAGTATTTTATGTGATCAAAAGTTAATCCAAGTAAATTCACCAAAAGGTAAAACGATCACAATTAAAGGAAATAAATCTTCTAAGTCCAATATATTTATCTCTGTGATGAAAACTGCAAGTTGTATAAGAAAAGGTTCTATAGTGTATTTGATTTCTATAATCACTAACACTAAAGGAAAAGATTTAAAAGATATTCCAGTAGTATCTCAGTTTTCAGATGTCTTTCTAGAAGAATTACCAGGACTACCTCCGGATAGAGAAGTTGAATTCAGAATCCATTTAATACCAGGAACGTCACCAATTGCCAAAGCACCTTACCGTTTGGCACCTACCGAAATGCAAGAATTGAAGAAACAATTAGATGAATTGTTGGAGAAAGGATTTATACAACCAAGTTCATCACCATGGGGAGCGCCGATATTGTTTGTTAAAAAGAAAGACGGATCAATGCGGATGTGCATTGACTACCGTGAATTAAACAAGGTCACAATTAAGAATCGGTACCCATTACCGAGAATTGATGATCTGTTTGATCAATTGCAAGGAGCGCGATTTTTCTCTAAAATTGATTTAAGGTCAGGATATCATCAATTAAAGGTACACGAAGAGGACATTCCTAAGACCGCATTCAGAACGAGGTATGGTCATTATGAATTTACTGTCATACCCTTTGGTTTAACCAATGCCCCAGCTGCATTTATGGGCATGATGAACCGAATATGTAAGCCATATTTGGATAAATTCATAATTGTTTTTATAGATGATATTCTAATTTACTCTAAGAATAAAGAGGATCATGCAAGGCATTTGCACGCACTTTTAAGTGTATTAAGAAAGGAAAAGCTTTATGCTAAGTTTTCAAAATGTGAATTTTGGTTAGAACAGGTACAATTCTAGTTAATCATGAAGGAATTCATGTAGATCCAACAAAGATTAAGGCAATTACCAAATGGAAAACCCCTGAATCACCAACCGAGATTAGAAGTTTCTTAGGATTGGCTGGTTATTATAGAAGATTTATTAAAGATTTTTCTTGAATAGCTATTCCTTTAACTAAACTAACCTGTAAATCTGTTAAGTTTGAATGGGGATTAAAACAAGAAGAAGCCTTTAGAATTCTTAAGCAAAGATTAACCCATACACCTATATTAGCATTACCAGAGGGAACTGAAGATTTTGTAGTCTATTGTGATGCTTCTAGATTAGGTTATGGATGTGTATTGATGCAACGCCAAAAGGTTATAGCTTACGCATTTAGACAGCTTAAGAATCATGAAGAGAATTATTCAACCCATGATTTAGAGTTAGGAGCGATAATTTTTGCTCTTAAGATTTGGAGACATTACCTTTATGGTAGTAAGTTTACCATATTCACTAATCACAAAAGTTTAAGGTATGTTTTCGGACAGAAAGAGTTAAATATGAGACAAAGACGTTGGATGGAATTTCTTAGTGATTATGATTGTGATATCCAGTATCATGAAGGAAGAGCAAATGTAGTGGCAGATGCTTTAAGTCGAAAGTATCATGAAAAGCCAAAAAGGGTACGTTCTCTTAAATTAAATCTCCAAGTAGATTTAAATGATCAAATAAGAGAAGCCCAAGAGTCAGTAATCAAGGATGATTCTGAAAAATTAAAAGGTATGTTAAAAGAATTAAAACAAGGAACAGATGGAATTTGGAGATTCCATGAAAAGAGAATGTGGATACCTAAATTAGGAAATTTACGTCATCGTATATTAGAAGAAGCTCATAAGTCTAAATATACGATGCATCCAGGAAGTGATAAAATGTACCAGGATTTAAGGAAAAATTTCTGGTGGATAGGAATGAAAAAGGACATAGCAACCTATGTTTCTAAATGTTTAACTTGTTCACAAGTTAAAGCTGAACATCAGAAACCCTCAGGTTTATTACAGCAATTAGAAATGCCAGTCTGGAAATGGGGATTTATAACAATGAATTTTGTTACTGAATTACCCAAAACTAAGAAAGGAAATAATACAATCTGGGTGATTGTAGATAGACTAACCAAGTCAGCTCATTTTCTACCAATGAAAGAAACAATTAGTATGGAACAATTAGCCAAATTATATGTAAATAAAATTGTTTCTTTACATGGCATTCCTTTATCAATTGTTTCTGATAGGGATAGTCGATTTACCTCTCGTTTTTGGTCAAGTTTCCAAAAGGCAATGGGAACCAAATTAAGGTTAAGCACAGCTTATCATCCTCAAACAGATGGACAAAGTGAAAGGACAATTCAGACAATGGAGGACATGCTTAGAGCTTGTGTAATTGATTTTGGAGGTAATTGGGACGATCACTTACCCTTAATAGAATTTTCTTATAATAATAGTTATCACACAAGTATCAATGCTGCACCATTTGAAGCACTTTATGGACGAAAGTGTCGCACCCCAGTCTGTTGGGCAGAAATTGGGGAACAACAACTATCTGGACCTGAGATTGTACAAGAAACAACCGACAAGATTATTCAAGTCAAGGAACGACTGAAAGCAGCACGTGATCGACAAAAGAGTTATGCTAATAATCGATGCAAGCCATTGGAATTTCAGGTAGGAGATAAAGTATTATTGAAAGTCTCTCCTTGGAAAGGAGTAGTAAGATTCATCAAACGGGGAAAGCTAAGTCCCAGGTATGTTGGACCTTTTAAGATTATTAGAAGAATTGGACCTGTAGCCTATCAACTACAACTGCCAGAGGAAATGGCAGGAATACATGATGTGTTTCATGTATCTAATCTCAAAAAGTGTTTAGCTGATGAATCATTGATAGTTCCTTTTAAGGATATAGAGGTAAATGAACAACTTAAATTTGTAGAAAGACCTCTACAGATTGAAGATAGGAAAGTCAAGAATCTCAAACATAAGAGACTAGTTCTAGTCAAAGTGAAGTGGGACTCCAAAAGAGGACCTGAGTAAACATGGGAACTCGAATCAGAAATAAAAAGAAAATATCCGCACTTGTTTCAATAGATCTCGAGGACGAGCTCTAAAACAAGGTGGGGAGAATGTAACAACCCTCGGTAAAACCAACACTCTCATAATATGTTTGACACCCTATTATATTTTATAATGTCCCAATATGTCTTTAATTACACCCCGTATGTGAAAACCGAGCCCAAATTTTGTTATAGTTTATAAAAATAAAATAAAAATCTGAAATTAGAATTGAGGCGGGCCGCGTAAGATCCCACCTCAAGTTCATGCGGGCCGCGCGGACTCATAACACGCGATCGCACCAGAAGCCGACACGTGTCATAATCGTGTCAAGCCTAGTGGCGACTCAGCTAAGCTATAGTGTTGACTGGTGTTGACGCGGGCCGCGTAAGGTTACCTAGTCTTTCACAAGGGCCGCGACAGGATGCAATATCACAACTATAAATAGCAGGCATTAGTTTTCAGTTTCCGTCGCTCATTCTCAAATCTCATTCACGAATTCTGAAGTTATAGACATAATATTTTGGGTATTATACCCCTAATTAGCGAGGTTCTGCTCCATTGTAAGTATTATAACCCCAGTTTCGTAATAGTTACGCTGCCCGATTGATTTTGGGTTCCGTAACAACTGTCGTGGTTCTGCCCGACGTAGTTGTTGGAATGCCGTCTCGGGGAGGGTATCATTAATAATTTCAAAGGGTTATGATACTAACCAATGTACATTTGTATAAATTATAGATTATAGCCAGGAAACCCTTACGAAAAGTCTAAGACAGCAATGTGAGTTTATCCTCTTTTTGTTAACATTTTTGGAATAATTTACAAAACCTTAATTGTTTTACAATGTGATTAAGCGGTGATTGAGTCTTTGTAGTTCTTCAATTACTGCCGGTATTATGGGGTTTTGTATACAAAATTTATTACTACGAGTAGTAGTAAGTTGGAATGACAGTGCATTACCATTGGACGACGAGTTAGCCAATGGGTAATTTGACCATAGCCATAGATCCGGTCGAGTGGCAAATACTGAATGAGTAATTGTGTAGAAATAAACAATGTGATCGCTCTCAATACTGTTTTAATTGATAAAATGTTTCTTGATTAAACTGGGATTCACTCACCAGTATTTCCGACTGACAAATGTTTTTAAAAACGTGTTACAGGTAACACAATGTGAACAGCCAATTAGTGAAAATCCAGCTGGAGAGCACTGAAGGCTTGGGAAAAATGTGGCTATAAAAGTTACCTAATAAACGATGTTTTAAATTCAATAAAATAGGGTTTATCCCTATAATGTATTGTAATAAGAAACTTGGGTTTTTGCTCATGTTATTATTAATATAAAAGAAGGTGGTTTTACTCTGATAAATATTTCCTAACTACGGTCCTGATGTAAATTCCGCTACGAGACTAAACAACCTGATACCACCAAACTCTGAGCTCACGTCCAGCCGTTCCCGGGAAACAGGGATCGGGGGTTGTGACATTCTCACTGCTATGACTCAGAAGAATAAGCCTTTTGATTGGGGACCTAAACAAGAAGAAGCGTTCTAAACGCTGAAACAAAAACTCTGTGATGCTCCTGTTTTATCTTTGCCCGAAGGAAACAATGATTTTGTAGTCTATTGTGACGCGTCGAATCTAGGCCTTGGTTGTGTTCTTATGTAACGAGGTAAAGTCATAGCTTATGCGTCAAGACAACTGAAAGTTCACGAGAAGAACTACACGACTCATGATCTTGAGTTGGGTGTTGTGGTTTTTGCACTCAAAATCTGGAGACATTACCTTTATGGTACGAAATGTGTGGTTTTCACAGACCACAAAAGTCTCCAACACATTTTAAATCAGAAGGAGTTAAACATGAGACAACGACGCTGGGTTGAACTCTTGAACGATTACGATTGCGAGATTCGCTACCATCCTGGTAAGGAGAATGTCGTAGCCGATGCGTTAAGTCGAAAGGAACAAGCCAAGCTTCATTTTGTTCGCACTCTATCTGATATTCAAACTCGTGTCTCTCAAGCTCAACGTACTTGTGTTACACAAAACTTGATGAGTAAGGAATTACCACATCAACTTGAGCTTAAACTCGAAACGAAAGACGATGGGTTACTCTATTTCAAGAATCGTTTGTGGATTCCGAAACAAGACAATCTTCGCACTTTAGTGATGAACGAATCTCATAAGTCTCGTTATTCTATCCATCCTGGTGCTGATAAAATGTACAAGGATCTTCGTACTCAGTACCGGTGGCCTGGTATGAAAAAGGATGTTGCCTTGTATGTATCAAATGCCTAACTTATCTTAAAGTCAAGGCTGAACATTAACGACCATCTGGTTTGCTTGTACAACCAGAGATACCAGTATGGAAGTAGGAGAACATTGCGATGGATCTCATCACTAAGTTATCGCGCACATCTAGAGGTCACGATGCTATTTGGGTTATCATAGATCGATTAACGAAGTCAGCTCATTTTATACCGATTCGCGAGGATCTATCTGCTAATAAACTTGCCAAGATTTATGTTGATGATATTGTATCACGGCATGGTGTTCCTTTGGATATCATATCTGATCGCGATGCTCGATTTTCATCTCATTTTTGGAAGACCATGCAATCTGCTATAGGAACCCAACTAAATCTAAGCACTGCTTATCATCCCCAAACAGATGGACAATCCGAGAGAATGATAAAACATTGGGGGATATGCTTAGAGCATGCGTGATAGACTTTGGTGGTAATTGGGGTTCTCATCTACCGTTGATTGAATTCTCTTACAATAACAGTTATCATGCTAGTATCAATATGGCACCGTTTGAAGCTTTATACGGTCGAAAATGTCATTCACCTGTATGTTGGAATGAGATCGGTGAAGCTCAGCTTACTGGACCTGAGCTCATTCTGGAAACAATGGGCAAAATCAAGAAAATTCGCGATAATCTTCCTACAGCTAGAAGCCGTCAAAAGAGTTATGCGGATATGCGATGCAAGCCCTTAGAATTTCAAGTCGGAGACCGTGTCCTACTCAAGGTATCCCCTTGGAATGGAGTGGTGAGATTTGGAAAGAAAGGAAAACTTGCACCCCGATATGTTGGACCATTTAAGATTGTTGAAAGAATCGGAAAGGTTGCCTATCGACTTGACCTACCTCCTGAACTTGGGAATATTCACCCAACATTCCACATGTCCAATTTACGAAAGTGTTTAGCCAATACTAATCTTCATATTCCACTCGACGAAATTCAAGTCAATGACACGATGCACTTTCTCGAGAAACCTGTGGAGATAATGGACCGTGAAATCAAGCAACTGAAGAACAAGCGAATACGATTAGTCAAGGTTCGCTGGGAGTCCAAACATCGCCCAGAGTTTACTTGGGAATGTGAGGACCAAATGAAAGCGAAATAACCACATTTGTTTTCACAAATTTCCTCTAAATAAAATTTCGGGACGAAATTTCCTAAAGTAGGGGAGACTGTGACAATTGTGCTCTGTAATGATATACGATGTAAAAAATATAAATTATCAATAAAACGATGTTTTTGGTGTTAATATATGTGTATTTTTGTTTGACGATTTTACGATTTGATTCTAGTTCGATTTCAAGCTTTAAATCACTTTCTAGAAAGTTAAACGCAAACTGATGCGTAAAAATAATCAGTTTAACGTGACAAACACTCCAGAAAAGTATTATAGGCTTAACATACCTTAAATAACCTAAACATAACTTAGAAATAAGTTTTGGAAGGTTTGGTGTGTCGAAAACAAGTTTATTCGATCGTAGGGACTATTTGTGACAAACTGCGAAAGTATGCCAATTTGTACAGTAACGAACATTTCGGAACATGATCATAAGTTAAACGTGCCCTAAATATCCTTTACATAGCTTAGAAATAGGCTTTGAGGGGTTTGGTGCGCAAAAATAAACTTATCTGATCAGTAGGGACTAAAAGCGTCAAAAAGTGCATAAGTTTGCATTTACGTGCATATCTTACGTTCTGAACATATCCGGACATCCAAAAATTTTTGTAATCATTAAAATATTTTATTTTAGTGATCGAAATGCAAAAATACCATTCGTCGTGTAACTTGGATCGATTTCGTGTCCGTTCGAGTTTTCATCATAATTAACCGAATAACGTGACCGTACGACCAAACGAACCGACATCCGTGATGTTTTCAAGCATATTTCATGTTCCCTATGCTTTAACTTCATTGTGGAGCCTTGAAATGGGGGGTTAACAGGGCTTAAACGTGTCGAAAATCAAGTTTTAAGCATGCAGGGATCATTTCTGCCATTTCAGGAAACTTTAAACTGACCGCCCTCCTGCCACGCGCCAGCCCAGGGTATACCTGGCGCGCCACGTGACAGGGACACATTTTTAGCAATCCAGTTTTAGCAATCAGCAGCTGTACCTTGGGTTTTAGACATTGTTTTAACATACTTTGGGCTGGTATTTGAGTTCCCCTGGTATTCTAAACCATGTTCCACAAGTGTATGGCCAAGAATGAACCTCCTAACACTTGGAATGATCTTGTTGATCCAAACTTTCTATAAATACCCATCTTGTTCATTCTCATTCCTCACACAATTGATCTAAATTCTGCTCTAAGTTGAAGCTAAGGCTTCATACCTGAGTGTTTTGGATCAATTCTTCCTAGGTTGGACCTTTTGTAAGCTTCTTTCATGCTTGTTTATGCTTTTCAAGCGTGAAAGTCAAACAGTGTTTGACTTTATGCTTTGACATGAAATGGTCAACACAAAGTTCATTCGAACTTTGCAACGTGAGCGTAATCACGATGGTTATAGTCCCTTGTGACTATACCTACTGATTACCACGTCGATTAGTCGAAGTGACGAGTCAAAGTTTTGGTCAAAATGCGAATTTTGCAACGAAGCTATTTTCGGGTATCAAAACACTTTGTTTTGATATCAAACCTGTTTTCTAACTTAGTTAAACATGTTTTAACATGTTTAACTCGTCACTTTTTGTTGGGATTGAACCCTCCCAGAGGAACAGATAATGAAAGCCAAAACTGGTTCACTACAGAGGATTCACAATAAGCAGCTGTTTACACTAAGTCTTCTCCCTTGAAAGTGATTATAACAGCTGATGATCTTATATCCACTGCCCGGATACAACTGCTGCTGTTCTGCATAACTACTGATGAAGCCCAGAAGACTGCTGAGAACTAAGCACTGCTGGTACAATCCACTGATGACAAAGCACTGCCCAATCAAGGACTCATCAACCTTGAGGAAAGCACTGATGTAAAGAGAGAGCAGTAGTTTAGTATGTTATATGTTTTATGTCTAGTCAGTGGTTAAGATTAGCAGTGTTTGTATAAGAACAGTAGATACAAGTTGTTAGGCTGTTAGACGTCGCTTTCATGGTGACGTCAGCTGAGATGCCTCAGTGGTTTGGATTGTCTATAAATGGAACAGTGCTCTGTACTGTTACATTTGATCGTTTTGAGTGAGTTCTTCTCCTCAATTCAATCCTTTCATCTTGTGCAACCAACCATGTGGTATCAGGCTGAGGGGGAGTTTAGTCTGTAAGCTTGCATTGTAATCATTTGCTTTGTATTGTAATCTTTCGACTCTATGAAAAGCAAGTGTTTATCTAACTATATTCTCCTTTGATTGTGTTTACAAAGTTTGTTATTCATTTCCGCTGCACTTTACATTGTTTCATATTCATTCATTGTTCATATCATACAAACTAACACAATCATGAGAGCCTCCAATCCTAACAATTGGTATCAGAGCCTGGACAGTCAAATTCGATCTAACAATCAATTTGACATAACAGTTCGGCTCAAAATTCATTGATACTAAGGTTGGTTGTATTCAGTTGAAAAACAGAGTAACGGGTGATAACGCTTAAAGTTGCTATTCAAATACTCTGTAAAACAACCAAGATGACATATGACACACAAATCTCACACAGCGAGTGATTTCATGCACAAGACACTCATGGTTTTTAGATCTAAAAACATATCTGTTAAACTATGGGATTATTTCATATTTTCAAAATTGATTTCAACTGTTGTTATGAAACTTGTGGTGTCACGTTATTAGTTGCTAAAGTATGAACCTCAGATTAACAAAAGCCTATGTTCATAAAAACATTAGTGTTTTTGCTAACGTAAAAAGAGGGAAATTAAAACTTTAGTCATAAGAACTTATGTGTTGAAAACAGGTTGAGATTCTCAAAAGAAACAAATCGACTCTGTTAAAATGCATTAAGAAAACAGGATAGTCCATATCATATGTAATGTGAGCTTGGTCAAAAATTTGTACAAATATGGTCAATCCACTTAAAGCATTACTGCAAAATGATTTTGGATTGAGTATTCCTTCAATAAAGACCTCCCAGTAAGTAGTTCATTACTTATGAATGGGAAGGGTAAAAAGGGAAGAAGAAAATTCACAAAAACTCAGAAGTGTGTTTATCTCAAAACTTTTGAAGTCAGAAGAAAAGAGTATAAACATAAAACACTTAAGAGTCAAAGTTTGGGCTAACAGTGGTCATTAAGCAACAATGTGCAACCATTGGTTCAGGAAAATTCAGGTTACAATAGTATTCCCAGTAAATGAACTTAAAAGAGGACTAGACAAATTTTCAGAATCTTCACATGGTAACAAAGTCTATAACAGGGTTTTTTAAAAAAAAACTTTTGTGAACATGTGTCCTCATTTCTGTTGTCAATCAATCAACAAGAAAATGGTACCAAACAGTGGTCAAAATGTATTCACAAATTCATACCATTATTGTCAAACTACAGACCATTTTCATAAACTTGGGTTTGATATGATTAGGAGTTTCAGTGGTAAATTATATCAGTTCCTTTTTGATGTTGTTTTTAGAAAATCCTTTGTTTATTTTTCTAAAAAAGGATTTTCTCAAATAAAGCAGGATATATCATTCTTCATTTTTTTAAGAATAATATATTTTGTACTTTTACTGGTTTTTGATAGTAAAAGTCTCAATCTCCTGTCAGGATAAATAACCTTTATTTTTGTTGGTAATATTATCCTCAAAATGGATCAAAAGGAAGTCGTATATATGTCAAAATCATGTCAAACTCAAGTTTGTTTTTACACTAAGCAAAAGATTGATTGTTAACAGATCTTAGAATACTTGGGTGCTCATGTTTTAATTTAAATATTTTAACAAAAATGAGTTGCCTTAGTAGAAAGTTTTACATCATCTGGGGTACTAAACCACTGTCAGGGAGTTGTAAAAACTTCAAAATATGTAAATGGCATGTGGGAAAACCTTGAATGAAAATTCTCAAAACAGTTGCTGACGTACTAAGTCTTTCAAATCATTACCATTACCTTGCCCTAAACCACTGGTTTGCTCAAACATCTGTTCCCTAAATAAGGTCCACTGCTGAAAGTCAGCCACTGATCCTTCATTTTCTTGACAAGCACTGATGTTCAAAATCAGTGTCTTATCCACTGATATGCTATCCACTGATAGTAAAAATCATCCATTGTTATCACATTATTACCGTTGTTGTGACACCTGTGTCACTGCGACCATCAAACAAATACCAAACCAATGAAATATTGTATTTCATACTTTGGACTTGTATAAATATGTGTATCTTTTGCACATATCAAGTCTTGTTCGATTTCAAGCTCTAAATCGCTTTCTGGAAAGTTATACGCGCACTGATGCGTAAATATAACTAGTTTAATGCAACGAACACTCCAGAATAGTGAAATAGGCTTAACATACCTTAAATAACATTTACATAACTTAGAAATAAGTTTTGAAGGCTTTGGTATGGCAAAATCAAGTTAAATCGCTTACAGGGACTAAAGTTGACAAACTGCGAAAGTATGCCAATCTGAACTGTAACAGACATTCCGGAACATGACCATAAGTTAAACATACCATAAATATCCTTTACATAGCTTAGAAATAGGCTTTGAGGGGTTCGGTATGCTAAAACAAACTTTTGGGTCATTCAGGGACTAAAAGTGTCAAAAAGTGCACAAGTTTACACTTTCGCGCATAACTTACGTTCTGAATACATCCGGACATCCAAAAATTTATGTAAGCACTAAAATATTTTATTTTAGTGTTTGGCATAAGAAAAATCCAATCGTTGCGTCATTTGGATCGTTTTTCGCGCTTATGCGCATTCCGTCGTAATTAAGCGAACATCGCGATCGTACGGCCAAACGAACTGACATCCGAGATATTTTTGAGCACATTTTAAGTTCCCTTTACTTTAACTTCATTTTAGAGCTTTGAAATGGGGTTAACGGGCCTTAAACGCGTCGGAAAAGGCCTTATTACACTACAGGGACCAAATCTGCCATTTTTGAAACTTTCTGTGCAGAAACATTGAATCTGGCCTATACCACCTTTGCACATGGTTTTGGGCAATACTATGGGCTGGTTTGATGTGCACATGGTATTACAATACCATGGGTGCAAGTGTATGGCCAAGATTGAAGCACTTTTTCCAAGAAACGATCCTAACGGTTCGGGAAATCCTATAAATACCCCATGCCTTCATTTGCAAAACCCACTAGAATTTTGATTTGAGAAACTCTAATTTGAAACCATTGTTTCATACCTGAGATTCTTGGATCGAGATTAGCATTCGGGGACCCTTCGTAAGTATTCTTTCGTTCTTTTATTGCTTTTCGAGTCTTTTCGAGTCTGAAAGTCAAACTTTGTTTGACTTTCTGCGTTGACCAGTTTATGGTCAATGCGAAGTTTGTTTGAACTTCGCAACGTGATTGTAATCACGATGGTCATAGTCCCTTGGGACTATGCCTACTGATTACCACGTTGTCTAGGATCGTAGGGTAAGCGATCTAATAAATCGCTTATGCCTTCGACCCCGACCCATTTGGTCGATCATTAGGATCCGACCAAATACATTAGGTGATCATAGTAGGTAGGGAATAACCTTCCGAGGTTATACCCTACGGTCACATCGTTTGAGTAGTTGTATGATAGGTAGTTTATATGCCTTAGGTAAATTACCAAAATGCCCTTTTTACGCCAAAATTCATTTTAAGCATATGTAACATAACTTTTGGTATCTAAACTGATTTGGTAACAATATTAGATGTGTTAAGGCATATTTTACTTGTCATAGGACTAGTTAGGCGTTCCGAACGCGTTTCACGCGAACGACACGTTAAAGTAGCATAAACTACCTAAACGGGTCGTAATGGGTAGTAAGCACTTATGTTAGGTTTCTTTTAGTATGTAGGCTTTGTTAAACCATATTACACGAGTCTCCATACTCGTTTGGTTTACGAACCCTCATTCTATCTAAATCCTCCGATTTAGGTCCGGTTTATTAACATAGTTACCTATATTAGGTGCCGTTTGATTCCGAGATCTCTAGCATTGTTTGGTTGTTACTCAAGGACTACTAAGAAATCTCAAGTGAGTACATAGAACCCCTCTTTTACTGTTTTCCAAACTGTTTTGGGGTGAAACACATGTGCCTACTTGTTACTTTCATGCTTTCCATGTTTTTACATCATATACCTGCTATGTTCGTTAGTACATTATAGTACATGATTTCATTACATTTCATGCTATGTATGCCCATTGTGTGCGTACTTAGTACATCGTTTTACTTTACATGCTATGTGTGCCCATTGTGTGCGTACTTAGTACATGGTTTTACATTACACTTATGCTATGTATGTTCTTTGTTGCATACTTAGTACATTGTTATACATGACACATTATGCTATGTATGTTCTTTGTTGCATACTTAGTACATTTATTATTCACCACATGCTTACATTTTGGATACACATTACATGATTTACATTGGACATGAACAATTTACTTTGGTAGTTTAGTTTGACTAAGTGATTAAGTAACGAGACGTGTGTAATATGATACAAGTATGGTGGATACGCCGCTGGTACTTCTTATATATAAGTGCTTGTATGGTATTACATAACGTAGCGTTATTTGAATCATTTCAATTCGAGACATATAACATTTTATACAAATAACATACTTTTTACAAGACATTGATTTACAAACAACTTATCTTATACAAACTCATCTTACATGGTTATTCATTTAACCTTACATTTATTTATACATATCATCTGAGCTTATCGTTTTTCAAATGGTTTACAAGACAAAGCAAATTACATGGTTCATGACTGTTATTAAACAACTTTTCCTAAACTTATAAGTCATGAATCCTCTTTTCACAAAACCTATGTATCTCATAGGCATTTTTATGCTGACGTACCTATTTTCACATGTGTTTTCAGGAGATGATGCATAGGACTTATCAAGACATACTTAGGCGGACCTGTGCCTTAGTGACTTAAACGAGACAAGAACTAGTTAATTTATGTTATGTACTCTTTGATTCTTGTTTAAAACAATGTAAACCTTCATGATTGATTTATAAAATGAAACTTCAATTGCCATGGATTTGAAACAATTAATTCTGTTACAACACTCCCCGACGTTTCCGCCACGTTTTGTATGTTCTACGTGGTCGGGGTGTGACAGAAAAGATGGTATCAGAGCCAATGGTTATAGGGAATTAGGTTATTAGTAATGCTTTGACCTAGTCTATAACCTTTCTTAGGACCCTAACGCGAGTTTACTTGCGTTTAGTCATAAAACAATACCGTCACCTATCCTTAGGCGACGACCACAACAAGAACATAAATTTCAAAACCGCTTTGAAAACTAATCATCTGTTCTAGGATGATTGATTACTAGGTTTTGAACCCTCTATTGTAAGGTTTTGAACCCTCTGTTATAAGGTTTTGAACCCCTTTGAATTTTCAAAAATCTCGTCAAGGTTTTGGGTTTTAAATAATGTGAACACGTGCAAACTGGAAGGGTGAATGCCTGTATTCTGGGTTTTCTGTCTAGGCAAGCACTTCGTATATATCTCATCAGACGCGAGACCAGTTGTGCTTACCTGGGAATTCTTGGGATGAGTGTTCACTTATAGGCGAGCATGTCTTCGCGATACATTATTTTTGACCTATTTACTTTGATTAATCACCGGGGTCGTTTGTTGCTTTGTAGTAACAAACAAATGACCACTATCCTTGCTTTCATCAGATTTGTTCATCTCATTCTTTTCGTCTAATTCTCTCACTCGTTTCCTTTCATGTCTTCCTCTTTTAGAATGCCTCCTCGACGCGAAAATCCGGTATCTATTGAAGATCTAGCAGCTGTCATTACACAACAAATAATTGCTGCAATCCCGAACATCGTTGCTCAATGTCACCAAGCTCTCAACAACAATAATGCTCTCTGCAACTTCAAGACATTCAACTCGGCTAAGCCATCAAAGTTTTCTGGGTCTCAAGGAGCGACTGCACTTCTGCAATGGTTCGAGAGTCTAGAGAGCACCTTCAGGCATGTTGTAACACCTGTGCCTCCACGGCCATCAAACAAATGCCAAACAAATGAAATATTGTATTTCATACTTGGGATTTGTAAAAATATGTGTATCGTTTACACATATCAACTCTTGTTCGATTTCAAACTCTAAATCGCTTTCTAGAAGGTTATACGCGCACCGATGCGTAAATATAACCAGTTTAATGCAATGAACACTCCGGAATAGTGAAATAGGCTTAACATACCAAAAATAACCTTTACATAACTTAGAAATAAGTTTTGGATGGTTTGGTATGCCGAAAACAAGTTAAATCGCTTACAGGGACTAAATTTGACAAACTGTGAAAGTATGCCAATTTGAACTGTAACAGACATTCCGGAACATGACCATAAGTTAAACATACCATAAATATCCTTTACATAGCTTATAAATAGGCTTTGAGGTGTTCGGTGTGCTAAAATAAACTTTTGGGTCATTCAGGGACTAAAAGTGTCAAAAAGTGCACAAGTTTGCATTTTCGCGCATAACTTGCATTCTGAATACATCCGGACATCCAAAAATTTATGTAAGCACTAAAATATTTTATTTTAGTGTTCGGCATAAGAAAAATCCATTCGTTTCGTCATTTGGATCGTTTTACGCGCTTGTGCGCATTCCGTCGTAATTAAGCGAACATCGCGTTCGTACGGCCAAACGAACCAACACCCGACATATTTCTGAGCATGTTTCATGTCCACAATGTTTAGGCAACATTTTAGGGCCTTAAAGTTGGCTTTACGGGCCTTAGAAGTGTCGAAAATGGCTTAAAACATCAACAGGGACTGAAATTGTAATTCTGCAAACTTGTTTTCTGATCTGAAGAGCTAGGCGGCCCGCGTGAGACCAAGCTTAAATCTTAGGCGGCCCGCGTACGCCTCCCTGATCAGATCAGATCGAACAGTCAGCGTGTTCCAGCTGTTTTAACCACCACCACACACTCACCACTTGCATATTCAGCTGATAAGGATTGTTTTTAGGCACCATAACTTTCCGACACTTGTACGGATACGATTAAGGCACGATATTCGACAAACGATCTTAACGGTTACCCGAAAACTATAAATACCCCACCCCCCATTACTCCAAAACCACTAGAATCTGATCTAAGTGACTCTAAGTTGGAACCATTGTTTCATACCTGAGTTATTGTGATCTAGATTAGCATTCGGGGACCCTTCCTAAGTATTCTTTCGTTCTTTTATTGCTTTTCGAGTCTGAAAGTCAAACTTTGTTTGACTTTCTGCGTTGACCAGTTATGGTCAATGCGAAGTTCGTTTGAACTTCGCAACGTGAGTGTAATCACGTTGGTTATAGTCCCTTGGGACTATGCCTACTGATTACCACGATGTCTAGGGTCGTAGGGTAAGCGATCTAATAAATCGCTTATACTTCGAACCCGACCCATTTGGTCGATCATTAGGATCCGACCAAATACATTAGGTGACCATAGTATATAGGGAATAACCTTCCGAGGTTATACCTTATGTTCACATCGTTTGAGTAGTTGTATGATAGGTAGTTTATATGCCTTAGGTAAATTACCAGAATACCCTTTTCATGTATAATTGGTAATTAAGCATATGTAACCTAAACTTTTGTCACATAACTGATTATGTAACATGTTTAGGCATATAACACTTGTCATAGGACTAGTTAGGCGGTCCGAACGCGTTTTACGCGAACGATGCGTTAAAGTAGCATAAGCTACCTAAACGGGTCGTAATGGGTTGTAAACAATTATGTAAGGTTTCAATTAGTATGTAGGCTTTGTTAAACCATATTACACGAGTCTCCATACTCGTTTGGTTTACGGACCCTCATGCTACCCGATCTTCCGATTTAGGTCCGGTTTATTAACATAGTTACCTATATTAGGTGCCGTTTGATTCCGTGATCTCTAGCATTGCTTGGTGGTTATCTTAGGACTACTGAACAATCTCAAGTGAGTACATAGACCCCTCTTTTACTGTTTTCCAAAACTGTTTTGGGGTGAAACACATGTGCCTACTTGTTACTTTCATGCTTTCCTGTTTTCATATCATATACTTGCTATGTTTGTTAGTACATTTATAGTACATGATTTCACCGTTTTACATTACATTTTATGCTATGTATGTCCATTGCGTGCATACTTAGTACATCGTTTTCATCACATGCTTACATTTTGTTATGACATTTGGGTTGTTTACAATGGAACAATACATTCATTAACATTAGCTACGCCGTTCGTTAGTAGGTAGTGGTACCATAGGAATTGACAACTCCCGTTCCGGACATCCCAGGGAAAGGGGATGAAAGGAATGACCGAATTCGATATACATAATTTAGATAAACCTTTAAGTGGTTTAAGGGTTTATCGCCGCAGTCTCAAGGCTTGGATGTATGCATTTTCACAACACCGCATAGATGTTCGTATCAGTATAGCATGCATTTACACAAAACATAGCTTTGATTTAAACCAAGTTTTACTTCAATACTATGTTCTTGTGCATATGGTTTAGTTGATGCATTTCACTAGCCATACAGATCATTTTGGTTACATATTACATGATTTACATTGATCATGCATTTCCACAAAACATAACTTTGATTTAAACCAAGTTTTACTTCAATGCTTTGTTTTGTGCATTTCATCTATGGTTAAGTTGATGCATTTTCACTAGCCATACATATCATTTTGGTTACATATTACATGATTTACATTGATCATGCATTTCCACAAAACATAACTTTGATTTAAACCAAGTTTTACTTCAATGCTTTGTTTTGTGCATTTCATCTATGGTTTAGTTGATGCATTTTCACTAGCCATACATATCATTTTGGTTACATATTACATGGTTTACATTTGACACATAAACACTTTTGACATTGGTTATACATTACATGATTTACATTAGACATGAACATTTTACATTGTTGGTTTGGTTTGAGTAAGTGATTAAGTAACGATGCGTGTGTAATATGATACAAGCATGGTGGATACGCCGCTGGTACTTCCTATATATAAGTGTTTGTATGGTATTACATATCGTAGCGTTATTTAAATCATTTCAGTTTATGACATATAACATTTTATACAAATAACATACTTTTCCCAATACATTGTTTTACAAACAACTTAACTTATACAAACTCATTTTACATGGTTATTCATTTAACCATGCATTATTCTCTTATTTATACGTATCATCTGAACTTATTGTTTTTCAAATGATTTACAAAGACAAAGCAAATTACAAGGTTCATGACTAAACATTTTCTTAAACAGAAGTCATGAATCTTATTTTTGTCACACCCCCAAAATCCACACGTGGAGTATCACCGCTTGGAGGCGTGACTGACCAGGATCAAGCCACCAATCATATTGAACATATCATAATAGTAATTGTAACACCCAACCTCAATATAACTGGTGTTCAAATCAAAACATAGTTTAAGTAGTAAGCGGAAGCATAATGTTTAAAACCCAAGTATAAGTTCAAAAGTATGATAAATGTTTAACATGGCATCCACGATCCATGTGCACAACGACCGCGCCTCCCAGTGCAAGCTCCATGTGTACCTATTGACCTGCAAGGCATGTAACAACGGGTCAACAACAAAGTTGAGCGAGTTCACAGTTGGTTGTTTAGTTATAGTATTCGTTTCATAAACCGTATGTTTGTTTAGTAAACTATGTATCGTATTTATTTGCATCGCGGCCTTCCAGGCATGTTTGCGAAGATTTGTGGGGGTTTCCCATGTATTCTAGACTAGTTGTATTTGTATCGCGGCCCTCCAGGCATGTTTGCGAAGTTTAGTATTCGTATCGCGGCCATTCCAGGCATGTGTGCGAAGATTAGTATTCGTATCGCGGCCATTCCAGGCATGTGTGCGAAGATTAGTATTCGTATCGCGGCCATTCCAGGCATGTTTGCGAAGATTAGTGGGGGCTTCCCATGTGTTACTAGTCTAGCTGTATCTATAAGTGACCTTCCCCTAAAGAAGTCAGTGGTACGTATTCCAGTAACGATGAAAGTACCAGTAATCATTTAACCCCATTCCCAACCCCGAGAATCCCATGCCTTGGTATGAGTGTGAACTCACCTTGGTTTGCTCGGTATGCTAAAGTATGTTCACAAGCAATCAGTCAAGTCCTATATTTATGCACGTATGTTAAATCAGTACATGATTGTAAGGTTTCGCATGCAATTAATATCACAGAGTGTGTTTGACAGTTAACATCATGCAATGCATAAACAATTAGTCATTCCATACGAGGTTCCAAGTCACATGCAAGTCCCTTACTAAGTTGTCATACTTAATAGAGTTAGCAGCTAACGGAATTTCTGTGTCAGTCATTCAACGAAATCGCAAATGAATTCACAGTCATCTATATTCTCGTTTGCATACTACAAATAAGTTCTAAATTCCTTCTATTAGTTTGGCTAAATCATAATAAGCAGCCTAACATCTTTATTTAACTTTTAAATGATTCATAACTTGCACATCCTACTAGGCTACCACCAATATATATATTCTGTCAATCAAGACTCCTGTGCACAACCATTTAGTCAAAAGATAATCAAAAGGGTAACATGTGCGGCCCATGTCACTTATCCATTTAACTCAAACTTTGAGGATAGTAATGCTCATATTCAGACTATTATGATTGATTTATATTCTGATAGAAAATTTAAACAAAGTCGGCATTTAAGTAATATAATAAACTTGATGGCCATATATGCATTTCTTTAATAACTGAACCTTCAATAAATAATAATACTCCATTATACAAGATCGATCAAACAGTTCATGAATTGAAATTCATGAACACTAGTCTTCATCGTTTAACAGTTAACGAGTATCAAGTGATTCAAGAAATGAAGAAATCATTCACATATGCAAAAACAAGAAAAACCCAGCTCACTCATCATCTTATTTTGATTGACCTGAAGCATTATTCCTATTATTCACGTGATGTCATACATGATTTACAACCAGATTCATATACACAATCAAACATGCATAAGATCATATAATACCACCTATCGCTACACACATGATCACATAATTTATCTCAACAACGACACGTAAAGCATTCTAATGATGGATGTGACATACTGACCGTATTCGAGAGAGAGAGATGGCGAACAATGAGAGTTTCGCCCCGGACGAAACTGTCGTCGAAGAGAGCCTAGGGTTTCTGGTTTAAGTCAGACGGTTATAAAAGTCATATCATCACCTATAGTTGGGCCGTGAACTGTTCTGGGCCAAAGCCCATAAGTTGTTTTCGGCAGTTAGGAGTGGACGAAAACCCACTAAAGTGTTTTTGGACATTAAGGGAGGCTTAGAGTTGCATGCTATGTACATAATTACGAAATATGTTGGGAGTTCAATTGCAATATTGATGAGTTTAGATGGCATCATGATCCTAGGGATTAATAATGGGGGAAATAAATGTCTTGCACAAGATGTCAGAGCATGAGTAAGGTCACGTGAAGCATCAAAAGGTTGTTAAAATTCTAATTGTAATCATCTGATCATGTGCTTGTAGAAATCGAGATAGTGGGTCGGCTATTATGAATTAGGGATTGATATACTAAATTATAACACACAAATTAACACAAAGCAATTTATTACTATACACATATATAATGCACACCAAATATCTCATATTAATCACAATACGATTTAACGGTTGTGAAACAAACAAGTCGTTTTAACAAACACTTAAACAATTAACGCGCAATTAATGCGAAGATGGAAATCGTAGAAACTTGAGTTGTCACATTATCCCCAACTTGAAAGAAATTTCGTCCCGAAATTTAGCACGTGGTTACTGCGGAAGCTAGTTGTGTTGTGTAGTTTACTGATTTTCCTGGGGTGTCACATCATCCCCCCGTTGATTTGGAATTTCGTCCCGAAATTCTGTAGTAGCTTCAGCCTCAGTAGTGGTTGCACTGTTTCCGAACAACTAGGGATACTTGAGTTTTATTTGATCTTCTCGTTCCCAGGTAAACTCTGGGCCACGACGGGAGTTCCAACGAACTCGAACAAGGGGTATTCTGGTGTGCTTGAGGAGCTTAACATCCCGGTCCGTGATTTTAACTGGTTCTTCGACGAATCGCAACTGATCATCAATAGTGAGCTCCTTCAAAGGAACTATGAGGGTCTCATCTGACAGACACTTCTTCAGATTTGACACGTGAAAGACGTTGTGAACTGCACTGAGTTCTGCTGGTAGGTTTAGTTTGTAGGCCACCCTGCCTATTTTCTCAATGATTTCAAACGGTCCGACATATCGCGGATTGAGCTTGCCCCGTTTTCCAAAACGAACCACACCCTTCCAGGGTGAAACTTTGAGTAGCACTCGATACCCAACTTGGAACTCGAGTGGTTTCCGGCGCTTGCCCCGTATCTGAGCAATTCTTTCCGTTGTGTCCACTACACGTTCTGGACCCGTGATCTGACTATCACCCATCTCTGCCCAACAAAGAGGTGATCGGCATTTATGCCCGTACAATGCCTCGAATGGAGCGGCTTGAATGCTGGTGTGGTAACTGTTGTTATACGAAAACTCCACTAACGAGAGATGTTTTTTTTTCCAGCCGTTGCCGAAATCGATTACACATGCACGAAGCATGTCTTCTAGAGTTTGAATAGTGCGCTCAGACTACCCATCCGTCTGAGGGTGATAAGCTGTGCTCATGTCTAAACGAGAGCCAAAAGATTTGTGCATTGCCTGCCACAGTTCTGAAGTAAATCGTGCATCATGATCAGAGATACTGGAGGTCGGCACCCCGTGCCTCGAAACCACTTCTTTTAAATAAACGTCTGCTAAAGTGGAGAACTTATCCGTTTCCTTGATAGCCAAGAAGTGTGCAGACTTTGTGAGTCGATCCACGATCACCCAAATAGTATCATTTCCACGTTGAGATCTAGGTAGGCCAGTAACAAAATCCATGGAAATTTGCTCCCATTTCCATTGTGGTATCTCTGGTTGTTGGAGTAGGCCCGATGGTTCCTGATATTCAGTCTTGACTCTCGCACAAGTCAAACACTTGCTAACGTAAGTTGCTATAAGAGCTTTCATGCTAGGCCACCAATACGTAGTTCTGAGATCGTGGTACATTTTATCCGAACCAGGATGTACTGAGTAGCGAGACTTATGAGCTTCATCCATTACAAGCTCACGTAAGTTGCCATAGAGTGGGACCCAGATGCGTCCCGTTACATAGTAGGCGTCGTCTGCCTTTCGTTCCAACCGTTGCCTTGAACCGCATAGGGCTTCAGCCCTGACGTTTTCTGGTTTCAATGCTTCTATCTGAGCATCTCGTATCTGAGAAGGAAGACTAGACTGAATAATGAGTTGCAACGCCCGTACACGCCTAGGTGTAGTATCCTTTCGACTGAGGGCGTCGGCCACCACATTGGCTTTGCCCGGATGGTACTTTATAGCACATTCGTAATCGTTTAAAAGCTCGACCCATCGACGCTGACGCATGTTCAACTCTTTCTGCTTGAAGATATGCTCGAGACTCCTGTGATCGGTGTAAATGGTGCACTTGGTACCGTACAGGTACTGTCTCCATATCTTGAGCACGAAAACAACAGCTCCCAGCTCTAAATCGTGTGTAGTGTAATTCCTCTCGTGAATCTTAAGTTGGCGCGAGGCGTAAGCAATGACCTTATCCAGTTGCATCAATACACAACCTAAACCCTGCATTGATGCGTCACAATAAACCACGAAATCGTCTGTGCCCTCTGGCAATGAAAGAATAAGTGCGCTACAAAGTCTATCCTTTAAGTGCTGGAACTGCTGATTCCTGTGTATTACCCCAACGGTAGATAACGCCTTTCTGAGTTAGTAAGGTGAGGGGTTGTGCAATCTTGGAGAAGTCCTTGATGAACCTTCTATAGTAGCCCGCCAAACCCAAGAATTGGCGGATTTCTGTTGGTGTACGAGGCGCAGGCCAGTTCTTGATCGAGTCTACCTTGGATGGATCCCATCATTGTTTACCACGTGGCCTAGAAAGTGGACTTCACGAAGCCAAAAGTCGCATTTTGAAAACTTGGCGTACAGCTGTTCTGCTCGAAGGAGTTCCAGAATAAGTCGTAGATGGTGCACGTGTTCCTCCTGACTCTTCGAATAGATCAGGATGTCGTCGATGAATACAATCACAAACTTATCCAAGTAAGGCTTGCACACTCTGTTCATAAGATCCATGAAAACTGCAGGTGCGTTTGTTAACCCGAAGGGCATGACCAGAAACTCGTAATGGCCGTAGCGTGTTCTGAATGCTGTTTTGGAGACGTCCTCATCCCGGACTCTCAGTTGATGGTAGCCTGACCTCAGATCAATCTTTGAATAGTAGCTCGACCCTTGCAGCTGGTCGAACAAGTCATCAATGCGTGGAAGAGGATAGCGATTCTTCACAGTCACCTTGTTCAGTTCGCGGTAATCTATGCACATGCGGAAGGTACCGTCTTTCTTCTTCACAAATAATACTGGAGCTCCCCAGGGCGAAGAGCTAGGACGAATGATACCCTTTTCCAAGAGTTCTTGCAATTGCTTGGACAGTTCTTCCAGTTCGGTTGGAGCTAAGCGATGAGGTGCTCGAGCTATGGGTGCTGCTCCAGGAGCTTGTCACCATGAATTACCAAAGGTTCTTAACCAGCACGAGGAATGCGGACGATCTTTTCCTTGCAAAGAATCTCTGCTCGATGTTGAGGTAACCAATCCATACCAATAACGATGTCGAAACCATCACAACGTTGGGGTCATTCCAAGCATCATCCTGACCAATCACGAACACTCGATCCCTGGCACCATTGTCGTCATTATTACCCCTGTTGTTGTCTCCACTATTGTTCCCATTTCCTTGGTTGTGGTTCTGATTCGCAGGTCGTGAGCTCCTGCAATCCTTAGCTCCATGCCCCATCTTGAGACACCTCTGACAACAACCCTTGTTGCACTGACCACTGTGGTGTCTGTTGCGTCTATTGCACTTCGGGAGGTTTCCTCGATATCCACCATGCCCTTGAGTACAAGAAGATTGCTGACCAGGGCTCTGATAGTCATCAATCTTTCGCTGCTGTGCCTGGGACTGAACTGAAGTCGAACCCTTGCTGGAGGTTCCATCCCACTTTCGTTTGTTGTCACAGGGAGTAGCAGCAGCAGCAGCAGTAGTACCGATACGTTTAGGCAGCTTGTTCTGTTCCACTGCTTGGTCTGTGAGACGATGAGCAAGACGAGTAACATCCTGGATAGTAGCAAGGTTAGTAGAAGTCACATGACTTTGAATCTCTGGTACTAAGCCCTTGAGGTACAGCTCAATGCGCTTGATGGGAGGATCCACCATAGTTAGACATAACACTGCCAGTTCGTTAGATCGTTTCGTGTACGCTTCTATCTCTGACCCCGTCATCTTCAGGTTAAAGAATTCCACTTCCAACTTGTGGATGTCATCGCGACTACAGTATTCACGTTTGATCAGTTCCTTAAAATCATTCCATGGGGTGGCATTAGCAGCCGCCAGCCCCAGCATCTGAACTTGCGCGTTCCACCAAGTTAGCGCAGTGCCTTCGAGAGTACTAGTGGCGTACTTCACCCTACGAGCCTCAGGGCATTCACACATCTCGTATACAGACTCGAGCTTTTCAAACCAATGGAGGAGTCCAACTGCTCCTTCAGTGCCACTGAAAGTATTAGGACGACAGTCCATGAACGTTTTGAATGTGCATACAGGTGGCTGAGCGTGTTGACCTGTCGTGTGCGTAGAGTAAACATACTTAAGCACAAGTGTTGGTTTACGAGAGTAGGATCTAAAGATCCTAGAGTAAGTGGTGATGGCAGGTTATACCTCTTGCCTGGGCAGCTGCGAGTGCTGCAGTAACTTGTTCAGTGATCAAAGCCGCCAACTAGGCTTGAGTTAGGTTAACGCGTCCACTCATGATCTTGATATCAAAGAGAACATGAGTGAGAGAGGTTCGCGAAAGTGCGATGACAGAAGAGAGTAAGCACATAAGTGTTTCAATCAACAGTTGTTACGTTTATCTAAGCATACCATGAGCAAAGTTCTATGTAATCTAGCATGTAGGCAATGTAAACATAAATCGTATCACCTAGAATATCGAGTCTTGCACGTGGAGCGAAGCGTCGTTGTGGATCGTTGAGCACTGTTCAGGTTATAGTCTGGTTTTAACAAAAACTTTTTCCCTTATTAAAACCAAGTTCACTATAACCAATGGCTCTGATACCAATCTGTCACACCCCCAAAATCCACACGCGGAGTATCACCGCTTGGAGGCGTGACTGACCAGGATCAAGCCACC
The DNA here is from genome assembly GCA_030545235.1 of Helianthus tuberosus. Taxonomy (NCBI): domain Eukaryota; kingdom Viridiplantae; phylum Streptophyta; class Magnoliopsida; order Asterales; family Asteraceae; genus Helianthus; species Helianthus tuberosus. Next base: position 113,273,443 of record CM060424.1, on the reverse strand, counting down.
AATCATATTGAACGTATCATAATAGTAACACCCAACCTCAATATAACTGGTGTTCAAATCAAAACATAGTTTAAGTAGTAAGCGGAAGCATAATGTTTAAAACCCAAGTATAAGTTCAAAAGTATGATAAATGTTTAACATGGCATCCATGATCCATGTCCACAACGACCGCGCCTCCCAGTGCAAGCTCCATGTGTACCTATTGACCTGCAAGGCATGTAACAACGGGTCAACAACAAAGTTGAGCGAGTTCACAGTTGGTTGTTTAGTTATAGTATTCGTTTCATAAACCGTATGTTTGTTTAGTAAACTATGTATCGTATTTATTTGCATCGCGGCCTTCCAAGCATGTTTGCGAAGATTTGTGGGGGTTTCCCATGTATTCTAGACTAGTTGTATTTGTATCGCGGCCCTCCAGGCATGTTTGCGAAGTTTAGTATTCGTATCGCGGCCATTCCAGGCATGTGTGCGAAGATTAGTATTCGTATCGCGGCCATTCCAGGCATGTGTGCGAAGATTAGTATTCGTATCGCGGCCATTCCAGGCATGTTTGCGAAGATTAGTGGGGGCTTCCCATGTGTTACTAGTCTAGCTGTATCTATAAGTGACCTTCCCCTAACGAAGTCAGTGGTACGTATTCCAGTAACGATGAAAGTACCAGTAATCATTTAACCCCATTCCCAACCCCGAGAATCCCATGCCTTGGTAAGAGTGTGAACTCACCTTGGTTTGCTCGGTATGCTAAAGTATGTTCACAAGCAATCAGTCAAGTCCTATATTTATGCACGTATGTTAAATCAGTACATGATTGTAAGGTTTCGCATGCAATTAATATCACAGAGTGTGTTTGACAGTTAATGTGACAACTCGAGTTTCCGACTTTCTTTTTTTTTCGCATTTAGTGCACGTTGACTTTGACTGTGTAGTTGTTTGACTTGTTTAACTTGTAACTGTATACGTTAATTTATAATGAACAATTGTGGGTGCATGATTTTGTGTTTGGCTGTATATCATGAAACACCTGTTGAAAACTTAAACTGTTTAAAACATGGAAGGACCTGACGAAACAGACTGTTTCGCCATATACATTCCGAAGAAACTGGTGTGTTTCGCCATCAAGCAACTCGACGAAACAGTGTGTTTCGCCATATCACCTCACGACGAAACTGATGTGTTTCGTCGGCCCATTGATTCGCAAAGCCCATTAAGGGCCCAGAACGGTAATTCGTGGATATTAAGTGAAACCGACTTCCTGTTTCACACTTTTATCAAAAATAGAAACCCTAGAACTCTCTCTTTTGAAAAGGCGATACCCATCATCAACCATCATCTTTCTCTCTCGAATCCTCCCTTGTTCATCCCGAATATCTCGGTTAGTGCGTGCTTGTCTAAATCGGTTTCTTTGTCCCTTGATTTCTTTATACATGTTGTGTTTATGCTTGATTTCTGGATTATAGGAGTGTATGTGTATGATGAATACTTAGGGTTTCATGAACCTCTCAATGATTATGCATGTTAGCGGGTATGCATAGAGTATGGATTTTATGAGTGTTGTTTTGTGATGATTACATGATTTTATTGATGAAGATGATGATATGATCCCTGGTTCATTGATGTTTCGGTTGTGATGCATAGATTAATGGTTGGTAACATAAGACTCATTATATTGAGCGAGGATTGAATGATTTCTGTGTTGAACGATTTCTGTATGATGAGGAATTGCTGTTTTACGGCTGTTAGGGTTTATGTGTTTTTCGCTCTGCTGTAACTGATGTCTGCGAAACTGAACTGTTCGACGAAACAGAACTCTCGGCGAAACAGAATGTGTTTCGCCAAGAGTAGTCGATGAATCAGAAGTTCTGTTTCGCCAGGGGATACCTCGACGAAACAGAATGTGTTTCGCCATTATATGTGTTTCGTCATTATCTGTGTTTCGCCAACATGCGTGTTTCGCCGAATAGCTGATCTGTGCAGTAACTTGAGTTAATTATGTTAAGTGTTAACTGGAATATTTGACTGCTGTTAAGTGTAGCCATCTTGTATATGATTGTGATTACGTGCTACATGTTTATACGTGCATAACTTGGACGCAAACTGATTTCACATACGTGCATACTTTAGGACGCGATTGATTACTTGTGAGCATACACTTAGCATACCGAGCAAAACAAGGTGAGTTCACACCCTTACTAAGGCATGGGATTCCCAGGGTTTGGGGAATGGGATGGAAGGAATAAGGTTGAATAGATTCGTACATACACTGATACTAGACTACCATACCATTGTCCTCGGTTGTGAAGGACACATACGTAAAACCTACGTATACTTATGCTACTCGCTATCCTCGGTTGTGAAGGATACTCACGTAAAACCTACGTGAACTTATACTCAATACTATCCTCGGTTGTGAAGGATACTCACGTAAAACCTACGTGAACTTATACTCAATACTATCCTCGGTTGTGAAGGATACTCACGTAAAACCTACGTGAACTTATACTCAATACTATCCTCGGTTGTGAAGGATACTCACGTAAAACCTACGTGAACTTATACTCAATACTATCCTCGGTTGTGAAGGATACTCACGTAAAACCTACGTGAACTTATACTCAATACTGTCCTCGGTTGTGAAGGACACTTACGTAAAGCCTACGCAAACTATGTACGTACTACTGTTCTCGGTTGTGAAGAACACTTATGGTTACAAATAGTCTAGTGTATATGCAACATGGGAAGCCCCCACTAATAGAACATACGATCGGCCTAGTAGCGCCACATGTTACGAAACAAACTTACAATTACGAACTTATTTACTGTGAACTCGCTCAACTAGTTGTTGATTCTCTGTTACATGCCTTGCAGGACCTTAGGTACATATGGAGCTTGCACAGGAAGGAGCAGGTCGTTGTGGGATACGGATCGTAGACGATATTTGAACTTATAACTTATGTTGGGTTTACATTAAATGCTTCCGCTGCACACTTGTTTATAATTGGTTATGGAAACACCTATCGTATTGTTGTATGACTTTTACTATTTTACTTATGTTCAATATGATTGGTGGCTTGATCCTGGTCATGTCACGCCTCCAAGCGGTGGTACTCCGCGGGTGGATTTTGGGGGTGTGACAGATTGGTATCAGAGCCATTGGTTATAGAGAACTCGGTTTTAATAAGGGGAAAACATTTTTATTAAAACCAGACTATAACCAGAACAGTGCTCTCAACGATCCACAACGACGCTTCGCTCCACGTGCAAGACTCAACATCATAGGTACTACTATTCCTGTTACCTTACTACTTGCTAGAACTACATAGAACTTTGCTCGCGGTATGCTTAGATTACATTGCTCACTATTTGTTATTGCATGAGGATACTTGTGTGCTCACTCTCTTCGCACTATTCGCGAACCTCTCACCCACATGTTCTCCTTGATGTCAAGATCATGTGTGGACGCGTTAACCTAACTCAAGCCCAGTTGGCGGCTTCGATCACTGAACAAGTTACTGCAGCACTCGCAGCTGCCCAGGCAGGAGGTGTAACCTGCCATCACCACTTACTCTAGGATCCTTAGATCCTACTCTCGTAACTCAACACTTGTGCTTAATTTTGATTACTCTTACGCACACGACAAGTCAACACGCTCAGCCACCTGTGTGCACATACACGATTTTTATGGACTGTCGTCCTACTACTTTCAGCGACACTCGAATCGGCCTTCAAATGTGCGAATGACCTGAGGCTCGTAAGGTGAAATATGCCACTGATATTCTCGAAGGTACTGCGCAAACTTGGTGGAGCGCGCAAGTTACGATACTGGGGCTGGCGGCTGCTAATGCCACCCCATGGAATGATTTTAAGGAACTGATCAAACGTGAATACAGTAGTTATGATGCCATCCACAAGTTGGAAGTGGAGTTCTTTAACATGAAGATGACGGGATCAGAGATAGAAGCATTGAAACCAGACAACGTCAGGGCTGAAGCCCTATGCGGCTCAAGGCAACGCTTAGAACAGAAGGAAGATGGTGCTTACTACGTCACAGGACGCATTTGGGTCCCACTGTACGGCAACCTACGCGAGCTAGTAATGGATGAAGCTCATAAGTCTCGCTACTCAGTACATCCTGGTTCGGATAAGATGTACCACGACCTCAGAACTACATATTGGTGGCCTAGCATGAAGGCCCACATAGCCACATACGTTAGCAAATGCTTGACTTGTGCGAGAGTCAAGGCAGAATATCAGAAACCGTCAGGACCACTCCAACAACCTGAAATACCACAATGGAAATGGGAGCAAATTTCCATGGATTTTGTTACTGGCCTACCTAGATCTCAGCGCGGAAATGATACTATTTGGGTGATCGTAGATCGACTCACAAAGTCTGCTCACTTCTTAGCAATCAAAGAAACAGACAAGTTCTCTACCTTGGCAGACATTTACTTAAAAGAAGTGGTCTCGAGGCACGGAGTGCCCACCTCCATCATCTCTGATCGTGACGCACGTTTTACTTCAGAACTGTGGCAAGCAATGCACAAATCTTTTGGCTCTCGTTTAGACATGAGCACAGCTTATCACCCTCAGACAGATGGGCAGTTTGAGCGCACTATTCAAACTCTAGAAGACATGCTTCGGGCGTGCGTAATTGACTTTGGCAATGGTTGGGAGAAACATCTGCCACTCGTGGAATTTTCGTATAACAACAACTACCACACCAGCATTAAAGCTGCACCATTCGAGGCATTGTACGGGCGTAGGTGCCGGTCACCTCTCTGTTGGGCAGAGGTGGGGGAAAGTCAAATCACAGGTCCAGAAATGGTAGTTGATACTACTGAAAAGATTGCTCAAATACGACAACGCATGGCGGCAGCTCGTGACCGTCAGAAAGTATACGCTGATAAAGACAGGAAACTACTCGAATTCCAGGTTGGGGATCGAGCGCTACTTAAAGTTTCACCCTGGAAGGGTGTGGTTCGTTTTGGCAAACGCGGCAAACTCAATCCACGATACGTTGGACCTTTCGAAGTTATTGAGAAAATAGGCAAAGTGGCCTACAGACTGAACTTACCTGCTGAACTCAGTGCAGTTCACAACGTCTTTCACGTGTCGAATATGAAGAAGTTTCAGTCAGATGAGACCCACATATTTCCTCTGAAGGAGCTCACTATCGACGAACGATTGCATTTCGTCGAGGAACCAGTTGAAATCACGGACCGGGATGTTAAGGTCCTCAAGAACACTAGAATACCTCTTGTACGAGTTCGTTGGAACTCCCGTCGCGGCCCAGAGTTCACCTGGGAGCGCGAAGATCAAATGGAACTCAAATATCCCCAGTTGTTCGAAAACAATGCAACTACTACTGAGGCTGAAGCTACTACAGAAGTTCGGGATGAAATCCCAACTCAACGGGGGGATGATGTGACACCCCAGGAAAACCAGTAAACGATAACTTACCTAGCTTCCTCAGTAACCGCATGCTAAATTTCGGGACGAAATTTCTTTCAAGTTGGGGATAATGTGACAACTCGAGTTTCCGACTTTCTTTTTTTTTCGCATTTAGTGCACGTTGACTTTGACTGTGTAGTTGTTTGACTTGTTTAACTTGTAACTGTATACGTTAATTTATAATGAACAATTGTGGTTGCATGATTTTGTGTTTGGCTGTATATCATGAAACACCTGTTGAAAACTTAAACTGTTTAAAACATGGAAGGACCTGATGAAACAGACTGTTTCGCCATATACATTCCGACGAAACTGGTGTGTTTCGCCATCAAGCAACTCGACGAAACAGTGTGTTTCGCCATATCACCTCACGACGAAACTGATGTGTTTCGTCGGCCCATTGATTCGCAAAGCCCATTAAGGGCCCAGAACGGTAATTCGTGGATATTAAGTGAAACCGACTTCCTGTTTCACACTTTTATCAAAAATAGAAACCCTAGAACTCTCTCTTTTGAAAAGGCGATACCCATCATCAACCATCATCTTTCTCTCTCGAATCCTCCCTTGTTCATCCCGAATATCTCGGTTAGTGCGTGCTTGTCTAAATCGGTTTCTTTGTCCCTTGATTTCTTTATACACGTTGTGTTTATGCTTGATTTCTGGATTATAGGAGTGTATGTGTATGATGAATACTTAGGGTTTCATGAACCTCTCAATGATTATGCATGTTAGCGGGTATGCATAGAGTATGGATTTTATGAGTGTTGTTTTGTGATGATTACATGATTTTATTGATGAAGATGATGATATGATCCCTGGTTCATTGATGTTTCGGTTGTGATGCATAGATTAATGGTTGGTAACATAAGACTCATTATATTGAGCGAGGATTGAATGATTTCTGTGTTGAACGAATTCTGTATGATGAGGAATTGCTGTTTTACGGCTGTTAGGGTTTATGTGTTTTTCGCTCTGCTGTAACTGATGTCTGCGAAACTGAACTGTTCGACGAAACAGAACTCTCGGCGAAACAGAATGTGTTTCGCCAAGAGTAGTCGACGAATCAGAAGTTCTGTTTCGCCAGGGGACACCTCGACGAAACAGAATGTGTTTCGCCATTATATGTGTTTCGTCATTATCTGTGTTTCGCCAACATGCGTGTTTCGCCGAATAGCTGATCTGTGCAGTAACTTGAGTTAATTATGTTAAGTGTTAACTGGAATATTTGACTGCTGTTAAGTGTAGCCATCTTGTATATGATTGTGATTACATGCTACATGTTTATACGTGCATAACTTGGACGCAAACTGATTTCACATACGTGCATACTTTAGGACGCGATTGATTACTTGTGAGCATACACTTAGCATACCGAGCAAAACAAGGTGAGTTCACACCCTTACTAAGGCATGGGATTCCCAGGGTTTGGGGAATGGGATGGAAGGAATAAGGTTGAATAGATTCGTACATACACTGATACTAGACTACCATACCATTGTCCTCGGTTGTGAAGGACACATACGTAAAACCTACGTATACTTATGCTACTCGCTATCCTCGGTTGTGAAGGATACTCACGTAAAACCTACGTGAACTTATACTCAATACTATCCTCGGTTGTGAAGGATACTCACGTAAAACCTACGTGAACTTATACTCAATACTATCCTCGGTTGTGAAGGATACTCACGTAAAACCTACGTGAACTTATACTCAATACTATCCTCGGTTGTGAAGGATACTCACGTAAAACCTACGTGAACTTATACTCAATACTATCCTCGGTTGTGAAGGATACTCACGTAAAACCTACGTGAACTTATACTCAATACTGTCCTCGGTTGTGAAGGACACTTACGTAAAGCCTACGCAAACTATGTACGTACTACTGTTCTCGGTTGTGAAGAACACTTATGGTTACAAATAGTCTAGTGTATATGCAACATGGGAAGCCCCCACTAATAGAACATACGATCGGCCTAGTAGCGCCACATGTTACGAAACAAACTTACAATTACGAACTTATTTACTGTGAACTCGCTCAACTAGTTGTTGATTCTCTGTTACATGCCTTGCAGGACCTTAGGTACATATGGAGCTTGCACAGGAAGGAGCAGGTCGTTGTGGGATACGGATCGTAGACGATATTTGAACTTATAACTTATGTTGGGTTTACATTAAATGCTTCCGCTGCACACTTGTTTATAATTGTTTATGGAAACACCTATCGTATTGTTGTATGACTTTTACTATTTTACTTATGTTCAATATGATTGGTGGCTTGATCCTGGTCATGTCACGCCTCCAAGCGGTGGTACTCCGCGGGTGGATTTTGGGGGTGTGACAGTTAACATCATGCAATGCATAAAAAATTAGTCATTCCATACGAGGTTCCAAGTCACATGCAAGTCCCTTACTAAGTTGTCATACTTACCAGAGTTAGCAGCTAACGGAATTTCTGTGTCAGTCATTCAACGAAATCGCAAATGAATTCACAGTCATCTATATTCTCGTTTGCATACTACAAATAAGTTCTAAATTCCTTTTATTAGTTTGGCTGAATCATAATAAGCAGCCTAACATCTTTATTTAACTTTTAAATGATTCATAACTTGCACATCCTACTAGGCTACCACCAATATATATATTCTGTCAATCAAGACTCCTGTGCACAGCCATTTAGTCAAAAGATAATCAAAAGGGTAACATGTGCGGCCCATGTCACTTATCCATTTAACTCAAACTTTGAGGATAGTAATGCGCATATTCAGACTATTATGATTGATTTATATTCTGATAGAAAATTTAAACAAAGTCGGCATTTAAGTAATATAATAAACTTGATGGCCATATATGCATTTCTTTAATAACTGAACCTTCAATAAATAATAATACTCCATTATACAAGATCGATCAAACAGTTCATGAATTGAAATTCATGAACACTAGTCTTCATCGTTTAACAGTTAACGAGTATCAAGTGATTCAAGAAATGAAGAAATCATTCACATATGCAAAAACAAGAAAAACCCAGCTCACTCATCATCTTATTTTGATTGACCTGAAGCATTATTCCTATTATTCACGTGATGTCATACATGATTTACAACCAGATTCATATACACAATCAAACATGCATAAGATCATATAATACCACCTATCGCTACACACATGATCACATAATCTATCTCAACAACGACACGTAAAGCATTCTAATGATGGATGTGACATACTGACCGTATTCGAGAGAGAGAGATGGCGAACAATGAGAGTTTCGCCCCGGATGAAACTGTCGTCGAAGAGAGCCTAGGGTTTCTGGTTTAAGTCAGACGGTTATAAAAGTCATATCATCACCTATAGTTGGGCCGTGAACTGTTCTGGGCCAAAGCCCATAAGTTGTTTTCGGCAGTTAGGAGTGGACGAAAACCCATTAAAGTGTTTTTGGACATTAAGGGAGGCTTAGAGTTGCATGCTATGTACATAATTACGAAATATGTTGGGAGTTCAATTGCAATATTGATGAGTTTAGATGGCATCATGATCCTAGGGATTAATAATGGGGGAAATAAATGTCTTGCACAAGATGTCAGAGCATGAGTAAGGTCACGTGAAGCATCAAAAGGTTGTTAAAATTCTAATTGTAATCATCTGATCATGTGCTTGTAGAAATCGAGATAGTGGGTCAGCTATTATGAATTAGGGATTGATATACTAAATTATAACACACAAATTAACACAAAGCAATTTATTACTATACACATATATAATGCACACCAAATATCTCATATTAATCACAATACGATTTAACGGTTGTGAAACAAACAAGTCGTTTTAACAAACACTTAAACAATTAACGCGCAATTAATGCGAAGATGGAAATCGTAGAAACTTGAGTTGTCACAATTTTCATAAAACCTATGTACTCGCCGGCATTTTTATGCTGACGTACCTATTTTCACATGTGTTTCAGGAAATGAAGCATAGGATTGATCAAGATACACTTAGGCGGACATGGGCCTTAGTGACAATAAAAGATGCAGACTAGTTATTTATGTTATGTTTCTTTGATTATCAAGACATTGTAATTCATTTATTCAATAAAACAATATTTCAATTTCCATGTGTTATGAAACAATGATTCTGTTACAACACTCCCCGATGTTTCCGCCATGTTTTGTTGTTTTACGTGGTCGGGGTGTGACAGATGTTCAATGTCCCAACGAGCGAAAGGTAGATTTCGCATCTAGTGTCTTTGAGAAACGAGCTTTGACGTGGTGGAACGGTGTGGTGAGAGATAGGGGTGCTGATGTGGCACTGGCTCAAACGTGGGAAGAACTTAGGGCACTCATGATGAAGGAATTCTGTCCTCGTCACGAGATCAGGGCCTTGGAAAGGGAATTCAACGATCTTAAGCAAGACAGCGGTGAACATCGAGCATACATTGATCGATATAAGGAGCTGAGCCTGTTGTGTCCTACCATGGTTACGCCTTTGGATAAGGCGATCGAAAAATACATTGATGGTCTCCATGACTCAGTTCAAGACATTGTTACTGGTAGTAACCCCACTATGGTTAGGCAGGCCATTGAGCTATCTGCAACCTTGACTGAATCTCAAATCAGGAAACGTAAGCTTTTTCGAAAGGGTGACAAGAAGCCAATCAAGGAATCAAAGACCATGGATGAACAGACTGGATCCCCTGAGCAGTCAAAGAAGCGAAAGGCTTCTCAGAACTTCGCCATGGTTACTTACAATGATCAAGCCATCCCCAACCAACCGGCTCAACCCCCTGCTAGGAAGCCATACAATGGAACTTCACCCTTGTGCAACCAATGTAACCTTCATCATCATGCTAATGTGAAGTGCCGCGAATGCCAAATTTGTGGACGTAAAGGTCATACAGCAAAGGTTTGCGTAGCAGCAGTTGCACCAAATCAAGCTGACAACAATCCTGCTCAAGCTCGCTTTCCACCAGGTTCTTGCTACAATTGTGGCGAGATGGGTCATTTCCGAAGAAATTGCCCAAAGCTTGCTAATGCTAATCCCGCACAGGGATGAGTATCAGACCGACAAGAGACAACGCTGTGTAGAAAATAATCGAGCCTCGTGTATTATTTTCTTTTGTTATCACGATCTATGAAACAGTTGTTATCATTGTTTATAAATAAATCTTTTATTTACATTTCAATGTATTTATGAGGTTGTATGTATAAACAACATATCCCCTACAATACCGACAATTAAGGAATCGTATTCCTTGAAAAGCAAACTACCCCTAAATAATTTTTTTTCTATTTTATGATCTCTTGCGTTTTCCACGAAATTTCTAAGTACCCATTTCTTCCAGGGAAACGAAGTACAAGGCGCAAGTTACAACACTGGACGAATACCCAAAGTACCACTATAAATCCTTAATAGGGTACCTAAGGGTATTTCCGTAAATCCTAAAATTGTTATGTTCCTTAATTCGAATATTATGTTTCAAAGAGAACAAAAAATCGAATATTTGGGAGATCTTCCTATCTTTTCTGATAGATCCCAGAGGACATTGAAGTCCATTGACTGGTTTCCATATCCATTTTCAATCGATAACAAGTTAATAAAAAATTAAACAACTATGTGATTATGTGCTTATGTGTTTCCTTTTATGTTTTTGGTGTAATCCAAGTTTTTGTTATCCAAATTCTCATAGAATCTTCCATATCTTCGTATAAGGGATTCATAGTAGGATATCCAAAGGTACTATATTAAATCCTCAATGGGCTTTTACGTAATAGTAAAGACCCTTGGATTATATTGTACTATTCCATAATTTGACCCTTTGAGTGGTCTAGTTAAACAGATTGATCCAAAAATCTGGTTAGGAAAATCATGTGATGAGATAGCTGAAAGGACTCCTTGGTGGCCTAATTAAAAGGATCATTTGTCGATCTAATTAAAAGGACCTTATGGTAGTCTAGTCACACTCATCACAGGTTTGATTTTTCCTCCCCTTCACATTACAAAACAAATTGTGCGGACTGTGCAAGGAATTGCGTAGTTATGGATGCATACATAATTATGGAATTCAGTGCACAGAAACCACAGCAAGTTTGGTCGTGTGTCTATAAATGACTCATTCTGTTCATTTTCGTTTCTGAAGAAATCGTGGAAGATGACTCGTTCCGTTCATTTTTGTTTCTGAAGAAATCGTGGAAAATGACTCATTCTGTTCATTTTCATTTCTGAAGAAATCGTGGAAGATGACTCGTTCCGTTCATTTTCGTTTCTGAAGAGGTCGTGGAAAATGACTCATTCTGTTCATTTTCGTTTCTGAAGAAATCGTGGAAGATGACTCGTTCCGTTCATTTTCGTTTCTGAAGAGGTTGTGGAAAATGACTCGTTCCGTTCATTTTCGTTTCTGAAGAGGTTGTGGAAAATGACTCCTTCTGTTCATTTTCGTTTATGAAGAAATCGTGGAAGATGACTCGTTCCGTTCATTTTCGTTTCTGAAGAGGTTGTGGAAAATGACTCATTCTTTTCATTTTCGTTTCTGAAGAAATCGTGGAAGATGACTCATTCCGTTCCTTTTCGTTTCTGAAGAGGTTGTGGAAAATGACTCGTTCCGTTCATTTTCGTTTCTGAAGAGGTTGTGGAAAATGACTCATTCCATTTTTTTTTCAATGCCTGTTGAAAATAACTCCGTTCATTTTTCATTTCTGAAAAATGTTCGTTAAAGAGAAATAACAGGATTATGCCTTGCTTATCTTTGATTGTTACTTAACACTAATCCACAGATAGACTCCTACGAAGTAATTTCGGGACGAAATTTCCTAAAGTAGGGGAGACTGTGACACCTGTGTCACTACGACCATCAAACAAATACCAAACCAATGAAATATTGTATTTCATACTTTGGACTTGTATAAATATGTGTATCTTTTGCACATATCAAGTCTTGTTCGATTTCAAGCTCTAAATCGCTTTCTGGAAAGTTATACGCGCACTGATGCGTAAATATAACCAGTTTAATGCAACGAACACTCCGGAATAGTGAAATAGGCTTAACATACCTTAAATAACCTTTACATAACTTAGAAATAAGTTTTGAAGGCTTTGGTATGGCAAAATCAAGTTAAATCGCTTACAGGGACTAAAGTTGACAAACTACGAAAGTATGCCAATCTGAACTGTAACAGACATTCCGGAACATGACCATAAGTTAAACATACCATAAATATCCTTTACATAGCTTAGAAATAGGCTTTTAGGGGTTCGGTATGCTAAAACAAACTTTTGGGTCATTCAGGGACTAAAAGTGTCAAAAAGTGCACAAGTTTGCACTTTCGCGCATAACTTGCGTTCTGAATACATCCGGACATCCAAAAATTTATGTAAGCACTAAAATATTTTATTTTAGTGTTTGGCATAAGAAAAATCCATTCATTGCGTCATTTGGATCGTTTTTCGTGCTTATGCGCATTCCGTCGTAATTAAGCGAACATCGCGATCGTACGGCCAAACGAACCGACATCCGAGATATTTTTGAGCACATTTTAAGTTCCCTTTACTTTAACTTCATTTTAGAGCTTTGAAATGGGGTTAACGGGCCTTAAACGCGTCGGAAAAGGCCTTATTACACTACAGGGACCAAATCTGCCATTTTTGAAACTTTCTGTGCAGAAACATTGAATCTGGCCTATACCACCTTTGCACATGGTTTTGGGCAATACTATGGGCTGGTTTGATGTGCACATGGTATTACAATACCATGGGTGCAAGTGTATGGCCAAGATTGAAGCACTTTTTCCAAGAAACGATCCTAACAGTTCGGGAAATCCTATAAATACCCCATGCCTTCATTTGCAAAACCCACTAGAATTTTGATTTAACAAACTCTAAGTTGAAACCATTGTTTCATACCTGAGATTCTTGGATCGAGATTAGCATTCGGGGACCCTTCGTAAGTATTCTTTCGTTCTTTTATTGCTTTTCGAGTCTTTTCGAGTCTGAAAGTCAAACTTTGTTTGACTTTCTGCGTTGACCAGTTTATGGTCAATGCGAAGTTCGTTTGAACTTCGCAACATGATTGTAATCACGATGGTCATAGTCCCTTGGGACTATGCCTACTGATTACCACGTTGTCTAGGGTCGTAGGGTAAGCGATCTAATAAATCGCTTATGCCTTCGACCCCGACCCATTTGGTCGATCATTAGGATCCGACCAAATACATTAGGTGACCACAGTAGGTAGGGAATAACCTTCCGAGGTTATACCCTACGGTCACATCGTTTAAGTAGTTGTATGATAGGTAGTTTATATGCCTTAGGTAAATTACCAAAATGCCCTTTTTACGCCAAAATTCATTTTAAGCATATGTAACATAACTTTTGGTATCTAAACTGATTTGGTAACAATATTAGATGTGTTAAGGCATATTTTACTTGTCATAGGACTAGTTAGGCGTTCCGAACGCGTTTCACACGAACGACGCGTTAAAGTAGCATAAACTACCTAAACGGGTCGTAATGGGTAGTAAGCACTTATGTTAGGTTTCTTTTAGTATGTAGGCTTTGTTAAACCATATTACACGAGTCTCCATACTCGTTTGGTTTACGAACCCTCATTCTATCTAAATCCTCCGATTTAGGTCCGGTTTATTAACATAGTTACCTATATTAGGTGCCGTTTGATTCTGAGATCTCTAGCATTGTTTGGTTGTTACTCAAGGACTACTAAGCAATCTCAAGTGAGTACATAGAACCCCTCTTTTACTGTTTTCCAAACTGTTTTGGGGTGAAACACATGTGCCTACTTGTTACTTTCATGCTTTCCATGTTTTCACATCATATACCTGCTATGTTCGTTAGTACATTATAGTACATGATTTCATTACATTTCATGCTATGTATGCCCATTGTGTGCGTACTTAGTACATCGTTTTACTTTACATGCTATGTGTGCCCATTGTGTGCGTACTTAGTACATGGTTTTACATTACACTTATGCTATGTATGTTCTTTGTTGCATACTTAGTACATTGTTATACATGACACATTATGCTATGTATGTTCTTTTTTGCATACTTAGTACATTTATTATTCACCACATGCTTACATTTTGGATACACATTACATGATTTACATTGGACATGAACAATTTACTTTGGTAGTTTAGTTTGACTAAGTGATTAAGTAACGAGACGTGTGTAATATGATACAAGTATGGTGGATACTGTCACACCCCGACCACGTATAACATACGAAACATGGCGGAAACATCGGGGAGTGTTGTAACAGAATTAATTGTTTCAAACCCATGGCAAACAAAGTTGTATTTTATTTATAAACAAAGGTGTTACATTGTTTCAAACAGGAAATTAAAGAGTTCAGAACATAATTAAACATAGTCTATCTTCTTTTAAAGTCTCTAAGGCACAGGTCCGCCCTAGTATCATGATCAACATCCTATGGAAAAGCTCCTGAAAACACATGTGAAAATAGGTACGTCAGCATAAAAATGCCTGTGAGATACATAGGTTTGTGAAAATAAGATTCATGACTTGTGTTTGAGAAAATGTTTCGTCATGAACCTTGTAATTTGATTTGTTTTGTAAATCACTTGAAAAACGATAAGATCAGATGATATGTATAAATAAGAGAATAGTGTATGGTTAAATGGATAACCATTGTAAACTGAGTTTGTATAAGATAAGTTGTTTGTAAAACAATGTATTGTGAAAAGTATGTTATTTGTATAAAATGTTATATGTATCAAACTGAAATGATTCAAATAACGCTACGATATATATTACCATACAAACACTTATATATAGGAAGTACCAGCGGCGTATCCACCATGCTTGTATCGTATTACATACGCATCGTTACTTAATCAATTAATCAAACCAAACCAAACAATGTAAGATGTCTATGTTTAAACCAATAGTCAAAAGTCCTTGTATAAATCATGTCAAATGTTTATAAGTCCAAAAGTAGTCAAGTAATGTGTAACAAATGTTGTGTATGGTAAGTAAAATAAGACTACTTAAACCATAAGTAAAAATGTACAAAACAAAGTATTTTGAATATATCAAAAAGTTATGTTTTGTAAAGTGATGCATGATACATTGATACAAACATTTATGTGGTAAGTTAACGCATACATTCAAGCCTTGAGACAGTCGGATAACCCTTTCAGTCAAGGTTATCAAAAGAATTGTATTCGGATTCAGTCATTCCTTACATCCAAACAAACCCGGGATGTCAGGAATGGGATTTGTCAAGTCCTATGGTACCACTACTTACTACCGAGTGGCGTAGCAAATGTTAATGAATGTTATATAGACCCGTTAAACAAACCAAATGTCATACCAAAATGTAAGCATGAGATGAAGATAATGTACCTAGTATGCTAGAGTAAACATACAAGGTAGAGTTGTAAAACAATGTGTCCATATGTTACTGGAACATATGCAACAGAGATGCAATGTAAAATGATGTACTAAGTATGCTAATTTAACATACAAAGCAGAAAAGTCATGTAAATCAATGTGCTTAGCATGTTATCAGTCAACATACATAGCAGAAAAGTCATGTAAATCAATGTGCTTAGCATGTTATCAGTCAACATACATAGCAGAAAAGTAATGAAATCATGTACTATAATGTACTAACAAACATAGTCGGTATATGATGTGAAAACAGAAAAGCAGGAAAGTAACAAGTAGGCACATGTGTTCCACCCCAAAACAGTTTGGAAAACAGTAAAAGAGGGGTCTATGTACTCACTTGATATTGCTCAGTTGTCTAAAGATGACCACCGAGTAATGCTATAGATCACGGAATCAAACGGCACCTAATATAGGTAACTATGTTAATAAACCGGACCTAAATCGGAAGACTGGGTAGCATTAGGGTTTGTAAACCAAATGAGTGTAGGAACTCATGTGATATGGTTTAACAAAGCCTACATGCTAAATGAAACTTGACCTAAGTCTTATCGACCCATTACAACCCGTTTAGGAAGCTTATGCTACTTTAACGCGTCGTTCGCGTAAAACGCGTTCGGAACGCCTAACCAGCCCTATGACAAGTGTTATATGCCTAAACATGTTACAAAATCAGTTATGTGGCAAAAGTTTAGGTTACATATGCTAAATTACCAATTATGCATGAAAAGGGTATTCTGGTAATTTACCTAAGGCATATAAACTACCTATCATACAACTACTTAAACGATGTGACCATAGGGTATAACCTCGGAAGGTTATTCCCTACCTACTATGGTCACCTAAAGTATTTGGTCGGATCCTAATGATCGACCAAATGGGTCGAGTTCGAAGGTATAGGCGATTTATTAGATCGCCTACCCTACGACTCTAGACAACGTGGTAATCGGTGGGCATAGTCCCAAAGGACTATGACCAACGTGATTACACTCACGTTGCGAAGTTCAAACGAACTTCGCATTGACCATTACTGGTCAACGCTGAAAGTCAAACAAAGTTTGACTTTCTGACTCGAAAAGCAGTAAAAATAAGGAAAAGAACGAAAGAATACTAACCCAGGGTCCCCGAATGCTAAACTCAATTCGAAAATCTCAGGTATGAAACAAATGTTTCAACTTAGAGTTTCTCAAAGTGAATTTCTAGTGATTATGAACAATGGGGGGTGGGGTATTTATAGTATTCGGAGAACCGTTAAGATCGTTTCTTGGAAAAGGGGAAACGATCAAGGCCGTACACTTGTCGGGATGTTATGGTGCCTCAAAATGCACACACCATAGGGATTTGACATGTGGGAGGGGTTTTGGAAGTGCAAAACAGCTGCAACCAGCTGTTAAAACCATTTAATCTGGTCTGATACTCGGATGCGGCCCGCTTCAGGATGTTCCAAACACAATGCGGGCCGCTTTGGCCTGTCTGATCAGCAAACTTGTTTCAGAAATGACAGTTTCAGTCCCTGCACGTGTTTAAGGCCCTTTTCCGACACTTCTAAGGCCCGTAAAGCCAACTTTAAGGCCCTAAAATGTTGCCTAAACATTGTGGACATGAAACATGTTCAAAAATATGTCGGAGGATGGTTCGTTTGGTCGTACGAACGCGATGTTCGCTTAATTACGACGGAATGCGCATAAGCGCGAAAAACGATCCAAATGACGCGACGAATGGATTTTTCTTAAGGCGAACACTAAAATATAATGTAGTCATGCTTACATAAATTTTTGGATGTCCAGATGTATTCAGAACGTAAGTTATGCGCGAAAATGCAAACTTGTGCACTTTTTGACACTTTTAGTCCCTGAATGACCCAAAAGTTTATTTTAGCACACCGAACCCCTCAAAGCCTATTTCTAAGCTATGTAAAGGATATTTAAGGTGTGTTTAACTTATGGTTATGTTCCGGAATGTTCGTTACAGTTCAAATTGACATACTTTCGCAGTTTGTCATATTTAGTCCCTGTAAGCGAATTAACTTGATTTTGCCATACCAATGCCTTCAAAACTTATTTCTAAGTTATTTAAAGGTTACTTAAGGTATGTTGAGTATATGTTGATGTTCCGGAGTATTTCTCGCATTAAACTGAGTACGTTTACGCACTAGTTTGCGTATAACTCTCCAGAAAGTGATGTAGAGTTTGAAATTACATAAAAGTCAAAACATGAAAAAATGTAAAACATAACAAAACAAACATTGTGTTCAAATAACATTGTTTTATTGATAACAGAACTGTTCATAGTGATTACAAGCACAGTTGTTACAGATACGCCGCTGGTACTTCTTATATATAAGTGCTTGTATGGTATTACATAACGTTGCGTTATTTGAATCATTTCAATTCGAGGCATATAACATTTTATACAAATAACATACTTTTTACAAGACATTGATTTACAAACAACTTATCTTATACAAACTCATCTTACATGGTTATTCATTTAACCTTACATTTATTTATACATATCATCTGAGCTTATCGTTTTTCAAATGGTTTACAAGACAAAGCAAATTACAAGGTTCATGACTGTTATTAAACAACTTTTCCTAAACTTATAAGTCATGAATCCTCTTTTCACAAAACCTATGTATCTCACAGGCATTTTTATGCTGACGTACCTATTTTCACATGTGTTTTCAGGAGATGATGCATAGGACTTATCAAGACATACTTAGGCGGACCTGTGCCTTAGTGACTTAAACGAGACAAGAACTAGTTAATTTATGTTATGTACTCTTTGATTCTTGTTTAAAACAATGTAAACCTTCATGATTGATTTATAAAACGAAACTTCAATTGCCATTGATTTGAAACAATTAATTCTGTTACAACACTCCCCGACGTTTCCGCCACGTTTTGTATGTTCTACGTGGTCGGGGTGTGACAGTTGTAACCACTGATGCTTGTTTCATCAGTGGCTCTCAAAACAACTGTCCTCCACTCTTCATCCATTTCATCAGTGTTTGACACGTGGGCAGTTTTTAGCCATCAGATCATAATAACTGCTGCCACATCAGCGATCATTTTTTTTTCTTAATAAAACCCTGATAAAAACCCCAAACAGGGTTTTACACTGTCGAATTGAATTCCAAAATTCTCTTCTCAAAGCAGTTTCCAACCCTTCTTCCCAAAATCATTCTTCGTTTTTCTCCGCAAAAATGATGAAATCGAAATCAAAATCACAATCAAAATCAAAGCCATCATCATCTTCTAAAGAGTTTGCTCAAATGGCCTCTGAATCCATCGAAATACCATACAAATCCCCGCATAATTACTTGGGTCTGCTGATAAAACCCACCAACAACCACACCTTCGACTCCATCATCGATGCACTGTCTAAATCAAAGTACAAAACTTTGTTGACGGCGGATGCTCCCATTTATCAACAAACCCAGAGAGAGTTCTGGAAAAAGGCTTCACTTGAAAAACAAGACGATAAAGTTATAGCCATAAACTCCTCAATACAAGGTAAAGCCATTCAAATGACCCCAAAATCAATTTCAGAAGTCTTTAAACTCAACGATCAGCAAGGGAAAACCTCGATTGATAAAGATGTGTTGAAAACTGATTTCTTAAAAAGGGGATATGCAGAACAACCAAAGAAGGATACCTTACAAAAAGGTTTCTTTCCTTCTGCACCAAGGTTTTTATTCCACACACTTTTGATGTGTGTCTCAAATAAAACAACTGCTTTTAATGAAATACCATTAAAGATCCAATGTCTGGGTTATGCCATTCTAAATAATGAAGATTATAACTATTCCCAGGAGATCTTTAATGATTTGGTAAAAATGTTGATAGCAAAGCATTCTTACTTTTTCCAAGATTCTTAAGCTACTATTTCAAAGAAAATTTTGAAAAAGAAAATGAAAATTTACTCAAACAAGGTGCCTCTTTTAAAATAAGTGGTTTAACAACTGAAACATTTTCTAGAATGATGGCACCAATAAAAACAAAAGCAGAGGTGCCTGAGCAGAATTTAACAGTTACCAATGCTCCTCAGACATCTACTATTGAGCCCACTGCTCCAGGTGATCATAGCAGCACAACCACTGCTTTGAAACCCACACCTGACATTACCAAAAAGCCCAAAAAGAAAACATCCAGAAAACCCACCAAACCCAAAACAAAGGCAACTCTGGAAGATGAGATCCCAGAGCAACTGCCAGTGACAAAACAAATTTCACCACAAACCACTGCTGCTACTTCCTCACAGCAGTTGGTAGAAAGATCTCCACCATTGCCTCAAACTCCTCCTGCATCCTCACAAAAGGATCAGGTTGTAAGCACAGGGACCCCACAATATGAAGCTCTGGACCCAATCGGATCCATCTTCCTCAGTCCTGATCCCAAGGACATGTCTCTTTCAACACCTATACCCTCACCAATCATATGCCACAATCAATAATACCCTTGTTGCATGCAGTTGCTATAGCTCAGACACAAACCAGTTCCTCTCTATCACCTATCACTGAGAGTATACTCCCACAAGTGACTGGGTCTGATGCTACTACCCCTGCTATCCCAGCAACATCTGAGGAGGTTACACCCCTTGAGTTACAAGTAACTCTTGGTGGTAGTTCAAGTGGAGCAGCAACTACAATTGATGGATCAACAGATCTTCAGTTGGACAGTTGTTTCATCAGTAAGACTCCCTTGAAGGCAATTTCTTCTATAGCACCTCCGGTAACCACCAGTGAGTTAGTGTTAACCACTGGTACCATCAAAGGATTATCAAGTGCTGAAGAAAGAAGTCCCCAGCACCAAGAACAAGGGGCATCAATGGATGATTTTTGGGACTCAGTTCCTAAGTCACACATTGGTACAACCACTGCTGGTGGGGAATCAGATGATCCTACTAACGTGGGTGATGATTTAAAATATCAGGAATTGACGGGCAGAGTTGAGAAACTTGAAACATCAGTTGCTGAAATAAAGGATATAGTGCAACAGCTGTTAAAAGCTCAGAAAGCACAATCCACTGCTGTTCCAGCTCAAGCACCTGCACAACCTGCACCTGCTGCAAATGAGATGTGGAATATATTCCAACCCCTGCTTGAAAAACAAAAACAGATGGCTGATCAGCAGCATGAAATACATGTGAAAATGCTGACAAACATGGTGGAGTCGAGATTTAAAGATACTCAAGCAGACATCAAAGCTATCAAGGCTCATCTCCAAAGCACCTCTGGAAAAGTTCCTTCCACTATACTCTACATGGATAACCCCCTTCCAGATAATGCCAAAAAGGGGGAGAAAATCAAGTTGAAGAAGAAGGGAATAGAAGATGGGTTGTATATTGAACCAGAACAAGAAAAACAGACATCTAAACCACCTCCCAAAGGCTCCAAACCTTCAACCTCTCCTACAATAAAATCTCAAACTTCCATCCAAACAGCTGATATAGTAGTAGTTACAAAAACTACTGCTAGCCAAAAAGCTGTCATTTCATCAACACACACAACTTCACCACACATCACCAAAACCACTGCCCTACCACCATCATTATCTAAAATCACATCATCATCATTACCTCCTGCCATAAAGCAGAAGACAGCAGATGTTACAACATCTGCTGTAATGACAACAGTGGTTGAAGCACCAGTTGTTTCAACAACTGTTAGTCAATCATAAACCACTGCCACTCAATCTCAAACCACTGATCCACCCAAGACATCATCAACCTCTCCTACAATAAAAAGGAGAAGGATCTTTATATCCTATGATTCACCACCACCACCACCATCACCACCATCAAAAACTACTTCACCATCTTCAACCCCTGCTCAAAAGCAGAAGACATCTACTGACACATCAGTAGTTGTAATGACAACAGAGGTTGAAACACCAGTTGTTTCAACAGCTGTTTGTCAATCATCTACCACTGCTCTCATCATCCCTACATCACAACCAAAACCCTCTTCATCTGTAAAGCTTCACAAAAGAAAAAGAGAAACAACTCAAGCCACTGATGAAAAATATGATCCTGTTGCCGCTAAATATCCACTGGAACTATATGCTGTGAAAAATGAGATGAGACAATTTTACACCGAGGAAGATCCTTCAAAAAGAAGATTTCCTTCTCTCATTGGCTTCATAGTCCCAGAAAACATGGATGAATATCTCGAAATGAAAGCAAGGCAAGCAAGGATTAGAGCTAAACTTGAATGCAAAGATGAAGGTGATAAAGCCATTGCAGAAAGAATGGTACTCTTGCTCGCAAAAGTCAAGCTGATGGAAGACTATGCACAAGATCTGATCAAAGAAAAGACAGATCAACGAAAAGCAATGAGAAAAGAATATCTTTCATATATAATGAAAGAAAAATTCTATCAAGCTGAAGAAAACCAATTTGAAGAGTGGCCACTGGTTGCCTTGAAGCATGAAGCAAACAGGATTGAAAGGATTAAAAATGATCCAAGTAAGAAGAAGACAGCTCCAAATTGGAACAAATACAAAAAGCTAATTCCTGATCTTACTTCTGAATACAAAAGGAAGAAACAGGAACTGATAGATGCTAAGGTGGATACTGCTGAAGCCATAGTAAAATGGACAAAGCAGTATACCGACGAAGCTTATGAAAGGCTGAAGAAAAGGAAGATAACAGTCTCAGGCACATCTAAAAAGCCAGACTACAACAAAATAGAGAAACAGCTAAATGCTCTTCAGTCACTGCTCACATCAGTAGATAATCCTATCCTTGTGGAAAACTAAGAAAAGGGAAAACAACTGACAAGTGAAGAAGCAAAAGAAAAGGAAACTGAGTACTTCACAGAAGCCATCAAGAAAATGGGTCTAAAAGAAGATAGCTCAATATCTCAGACAGTGAGCTTGATCAACAAAAGACACAAGAGCAAATTGACAAAGAAGTTGCAGAAGATATAGCTGCAGCAAATGAAGTTATAGAAGAAGCTTTCAAAAGAATGTCTGAATTTCAGGATACTGCGTTACAATTTTTCTCAAGGCCAAAATCTCCAAGCTCATCGGGAAATAAATCTCTCCCAAGAAACCCATTGGGTTCAAAAGTACTAAAGTGGCTCTCTGATCAAAAGACCCATGTATTGACCCTGGTCAGATCCAATGGTGAGATGAAGTACATATCAAGGAAAGAAGCACTAGGCCTTAGTGTAGAAGATTTGAAGGATCTCCTTGAACTTTCATTATGCAGGGATGAGGATGACACAAGTTCCAAAGAATTTGAAGAAGAATTTAAAAGAAAAGCAAGGGAACTTCTGATGAGGAATAAAAATCCAGAATAATGAAGTGTTTTGGCATTATCTGTTCCAGGGGAGATTGTTGGGATTGAACCCTACCAGAGGAACAGATAATGAAAGCCAAAACTGGTTCACTACAGAGGATTCACAATAAGCAGCTGTTTACACTAAGTCTTCTCCCTTGAAAGTGATTATAACAGCTGATGATCTTATATCCACTGCCCGGATACAACTGCTGTTGTTCTGCATAACTACTGATGAAGCCCAGAAGACTGCTGAGAACTAAGCACTGCTGGTACAATCCACTGATGATAAAGCACTGCCCAATCAAGGACTGATCAACCTTGAGGAAAGCACTGATGTAAAGAGAGAGCAGTAGTTTAGTATGTCATCTGTTTTATGTCTAGTTAGTGGTTAAGATTAGCAGTGTTTGTATAAGAACAGTAGATACAAGTTGTTAGACTGTTAGACGTCGCTTTCATGGTGACGTCAGCTGAGATGCCTCAGTGGTTTGGATTGTCTATAAATGGAACAGTGCTCTGTACTGTTACATTTGATCGTTTTGAGTGAGTTCTTCTCCTCAATTCAATCCTTTCATCTTGCACAACCAACCATGGGGTATCAGGCTGAGGGGGAGTTTAGTCTGTAAGCTTGCATTGTAATCATTTGCTTTGTATTGTAATCTTTCAACTCTGTGAAAAGCAAGTGTTTATCTAACTATATTCTCCTTTGATTGTGTTTACAAAGTTTGTTATTCATTTCCGCTGCACTTTACATTGTTTCATATTCATTCATTGTTCAAATCATACAAACTAACACAATCATGAGAGCCTCCGATCCTAACACTTTTAGTCTTGTGCGTGTTTAGGGTCGTAAGTCAAGCGGTCTTGACAACCGCTTAGACTTTCGAACCCGACCTGTTTGGTCGATCATTAGGATCCGACCAAGCATGTTTTGTGACCATAGTTGTACAGGGAATAACCTTCTGAGGTTATACCTTATGGTCACTTAGTTTAATTAGTTGTATGATAGGTAGTTTATATGCCTTAGGAAAATGACCAAAATGCCCTTCTCATGCATAATTTGATTTTAAGCATATGTAACTTAATTTTTGTCACTTAAACTGATTATGCAACATATTTAGACATGTTAGGGCATATAATACTGGCCATAGGACTAGTTAGGCGTCTCGAAAGCGCATTTGCGCGAACGAATCGTTAAAGTAGCGTAAGCTACCTCAATGGGTCGTAACGTGTCGAAAGCACTTAGGATAGGTTCCGATTTAGAATGTAGGCTTTGTTAAACCATATCACATGAGTCCAATACTCATTTGGTTTATGAGACCTCGTTCTACCCGATCTTCCAATTTAGGTGCCGATTTATTAACTTAGCGATCCGATCACTAGGTACTACTTGATTTCCTTGGTTTGCCTGAGCTTTGTTAGTTCACTAATAATCAAGGATACTTTGCACTTCAATGTGAGTACATAGTTCCCCTATTTTACTGTTTTCAATTGTTTTAGGGTGATTCATATGTGTTAAATGATTTCGATGCTTTCAACGATGATTTCAAAAACGAATACTATGGTTTATATTAAACACAATGATTTTCGATAATGTGAACGAACTTGTTCGTATTTACATAACGAATAACATTCATTAATAATGATCAACCCGACCAGTATTAGGTTATGGTACCATTGGATCTGATAAATCCCGTTATCGGACTGCCACCATGGTTATGTATGGGGGTTATGTGGGTAACGACTGAAGCTGATGATTGTTAACTTACCCTTTGGTGGTTTGTTAATACGAGTTGAACGAGTTGAACGATGGATGAGTTACGGAGGTTTGAATGTTATAAGCGAGACGACCAAAAGTTAGTTTTCACAATTAAAACGAGAACGATTTGAACGATTGAACGATTGAACGATTTTGAACGATTGAACGATTATGAACGATTTGAATGATTTAAACAAATGAACGATGGTCTATTACATGAACGAGTTAAACGATTTAAATGATGGGTTTTTGGTATGTGATTAGATAACGGGACGGGTATAATGTGATAAAAGCATGGTAGATACGCCGCTGGTACTTCTTATATATAAGTGCTTTTATCGTATTATATTCTGTGGCGTTATTTAGTTCACTTGGACGAATGATTTTAAACGATGTCACACAACGATGTTTACTATACGCTATAAACCATACGAGTTTTATTTCGAGAACGATTTACGATTTGGTTTACATAAACAAATGTTTTGGGTTAAGATTCATGGCATCGAGATTTTATAAACTATAACCAAATTTTTTTAGTTGGTTATTCATATTGCAATATCAAACTCTTTTCAAAACAAGGTTTTTAATTAACGACTCTTGTAGTCAAACGAGGTATTGCAACTTGTAAACGAGCCATGAATCCGACATTCTCACAAAACCTATGTGCTCGCCGGCATTTCTTTGCTGACTTTATTTTTACATATGTTTCAGGTGGTGTTGAATGATGTTGATTGCGACTAGGATGCATGCTCACTTAGGACTGGACGAGGCCTTAGTGACTAAATAACAAATGATAGACAATGTGGTTGTGTTTTAACTTTAATTTCGAGACAATGTGAATTTTTAATAACTAAATAAAACGAAATTTTTGAATCCATGGTTGTGAAACAATAATTCTGTCGCTACACTCACTATGCATGGGATATTTGAAAATATGTTTAATGTTTTTAAAACCTTATGTAATGTTTTTGAAATCATGTACTAGGTATACTAGGTAAATATGTTTATAAAATGTTTCAAAACCATGTGAAATGCCTTTAAAATCATGTATGAGGTTTTTGAAAACATAGATGATGTTTTTGAAATTATGCACTTGGTATATTAGGTAAATATACTATGTTAAAATGTTTTTCTTTTAAATCATATGAAATGTTTTTGAAATCATGTAAGATGTCTTTGAAATCATATACTATGTATAACATCATGAAAATAGAAAGAAATGATATGTACATAGAGATATCGCATAAGACCAATTAAGGACTTATGGAAAGTACCCTTAGATATCCAAGCAAGGATTTAAAGTGGTACTTTGAGTATTCATCCAGAGTTGTAACTTGTACCTTGTACTTTGTTTCTTAGAGGAAACGAGTACTTAGGATTTTCGTGGAGATCGCGAGTAATCAAGAAACTACATGAGTAGTTTGATTTGCAAGGAATATGGTTCCTTGGTGTCGGTATCGTAGGGGTATGTCATTCATACATGTAATCCTATTTGTTTTTGTAAATAACATGGAAACGACCAAATTTATTTATTAAACAACCAAAGTGTTTCAAGATCTTTGGAAAGGAAACCGAAACACAAAAGTTTAAGTGTTTATTCAGACATTAGCACAAGCCTTGATATTGCCATTGTTAATCTTTGCCCATTCGTTGAGTCATCATTTGCCAGCCAAGTCAATTGAAGTGGTTAGGATAACCACAATTGAAGTAGGTTCCATGTGGGTAGTTAGGACAAACATGTATCGCATGATAAGTTGCGATAAGTTGAGTAGGAACTGCTATATCTTGGTTTGGCGTAGTGGCTAAACGATAGACATTTGTTGTATGACCAAGACGTCCACAGTTTGTGTGACAACTGCCACTTTCTGGTAATTTATGTACATTTAAAGCAATGAATTACATTATACAAGTATGTGTTTCGAACACTCGAACTGTATGATTACATGATATACATCTTAGAGCACTCAAGGAATATTCATTTATGATGCACATTATTCATTTTTATTGGTTACATTTGGAATAGTGTAAACAATTCACCAAAACAACTAGAGTAGTGCCTAGTGAACTAGAGTGCTGACGAAAACTCAGGATCCGCATAAATCATCTAAATTACATCTTTAGGACTCGGACGATAGTCCAACATCAATTATATATTAAACCCTATACGGGAATGCAAGGGTTTGGTTTAATATACTACCAATGTTCGGTAGCACCAAAAACTGCCCGAAAACTGCCAGTCAGCAAAGCCGGTACCGGAACCGTGTCAAAAATAATAAAAGTTTTAGTCCAAAAAGTTGGATTAAATATTTGGATAATAACACAAGTACAAAAATAATTTTTGTTATGTTTTTATCTAAATAAAACACGGTGTCAGTATTTAAGCCGGTACAGGACCTGAACCGACTTTTTCACCCGAATTACACACTAAAAATTTCGGTGAACTAGTTTTACTTAGTGTCACACTACTTTAAAATATGAAGGCTTAAAACCTTGTAGATATTTTTATATAAAATGTCAAAGTTCTTAAAATACTTAAACATTTACTACATTTTTTTTCCATGAGTGAAACCTTAAATAATTCTAACACATTTTTACCACATGAGACCCCCCCCCCCCCCTCATTCACGGTTATAAGACCCTTTGTGGGCCCCACTTTTCTTTCAACTTGTTTAAGTGTTAATAACTAGATATTTTCATTAGTTTCAAGTGGATTAGAATGGATGATTAATTTCAATACTTACCCATTAAGTTACTAGCACTTATCACCATTTTACACCATATCCTACACACACATAAGAAAAGCTCTCATCATCTTCATCATATTACCAAGAACACCATAGAAAAATCACTTCACTTCTTCATTATTTCTTATGAACAACATGGATTTCCAAGTAACATGAGGTGATCTAAGGCTCTTGGAAGTGAAAAGAAGGATTTTTATTCATACAAAAGTGTTCCAACATCAAAGATCATCATCTTCTTAGTTCTTTAAATCTCTAAAGATCATCCCTAGCCTAGTGCTAGAAGTAAGCTTCTATTTTTTTTTTATACATATTATGTTTATGATTGTTATTATAATTAATAATAACCATAGATAATCATACATGATGAACAAGAAAAATACAATGAAGCAAAGATAAAAATCATGATATAATTATGTTTGTTTATATTGTGATCTTAGACTTGTTATATGCTTATTAGATCTTGTTATGATGATTATGCTACAAATAAAGTGTTAGAAGATGTTGAAAGATATGATCTAAAAATTATACAAGTTTATGTTAAAGGGTTTTAACATAAAGGATTAAGGGGATGATCATATCTAGTGATCTTGTGAAAGTATTTAGGGTTTATATTTAAAAACAAGACTTTTACAAGATTATAAAAAGTAACATACAACTAGAGATTTTTATAAAAGTTGTTAAAACTAGAATTAAACTTGATTTTTGAACTAGTTAGCATATGTAATGATCATGTTTAAAACCCTACATGATTTGGAAATCATCTTGATAAATTTTATGTTATAAAAATCTCAAATGTTTTAGTTAAGATGATTGGGTAAATTGGTGATGAATTTGAAAAGAAAATGATATGTTTATCTAAACATGGCAAAGTACCTAATACAACGGTTATATGGCCAATTTTTCTTAGAAATCATATGTTAGAAAAATTATCATTTTTAGCAAAGTCTTTACAAGATTAGAAAGTGGTCTTTCTAAAAACAAAAATAGATATAAATATATATTTTTGGGAAAATATATATTAATGATCTTAACAAGTTATTTACTATGTGTTTATTATTTGTATTAGTTATGTACAAAAATTAGGTATTTGATAACAAAGATACAAATAAATACATGACACATTTACAAGTAAAGACTTACAAGAATACATATATACACACTTGAATACAATTTGCGGATCATTCGGACATCGGATACAACTTATGGTCAAAACGAACGACGGACGACTACATAAGTGAATTGCCAATCCGAAGAGTTACTACGACGTTTAGGCGGTTTTACGACACGAAATATAAATAAGCTATCGATAACAAATTTCGGATGTTTATAAACTCATAAAAACTAGTATGTTTTTATTTACCAAAAAGTATACTTAGTAGATTTTTATAAAAAGGTTTTTATAAAAATGAAAGGCTTACTTTTACTAATGGGCTTATTATACTTAATGGACTATTTTTGTAAATGGGCTTATTTTACTTAGTGGGTTATTTATTTAATGGGCTATTTTTCTACAAATGGGCTTAGTTTTCTTAATGGGCTTATCTTCATCATGAGCTTAACATAAATTCATGGGCTAAGCCCAAAACACCAAACATATGGGCCAAAGCCCAACACTATTGAAGCCCAACACTATTGAAGCCCAACACTATTCAAGCCCAGCACTATTTGAAGCCCAACACTATTGAGGCCCAACACTATTGAGGCCCAACACTATTTGAGGCCCAACACTATTGAGGCCCAACACTATTGAGGCCCAACACTATTTAAGGCCCAGCACTATTTAAGCCCAATAACTTGAAAACATGGGCTCGGCCCAATGATACTATTATTGGAAACACAACTATACAAGTGATACATACAAGACACGAGATTCAGCGGACGAGATCCGACTATACAACTCATACATCGAATACACAGTTAGCGAACATTTGAACAACTCATACATCGAATACACAGTTAGCGAACATTTGAACAACTCATACATCGAATACACAGTTAGCGAACATTTGAACAACTCATACATCGAATACACAGTTAGCGAACATTTGAACAACTCATACATCGAATACACAGTTAACGAACATTTGAACAACTCATACATCGAATACTCAGTTAACGAACAGTAAAGACATACAAGTCTTACATATACTCAAGACACAAGACTTGTACTCAAGTTCTTTTCAAAGACCGAAGTGTCTAACAAAAATAAGAACATTTGTAGGTCGCAACACTTTTCAGGACGACCGCACGTGAGATCTTATTTACATCTATTTTCAGGACGCAATACAGTGAGTTCATGTCCCCTATTCATTTTAAATGCTTTTCAAGTTTTACAACTATCGGGGAAAATACATGTACAATAGTATGATAAGTCAAGGAATGAAACACCTAGATCATGTGCGAATTAGGGCCATACTATAAGCACCATTAATCCAGTTTGGACCAAGGAACAAAGGTTAGATCTAATGGGTTTTGGCGAGCCCCACTCTTGGTCATGGACCCCTACGGAAGAGTGCGTTTGTGTCCCAGTCGATTGGAATCGGCATAAAATCGTCTAGGGTTGGTTTGCTTCCTATTTCGTCACACATATTAATGTCCTTGCAAAACATTAATGATCACGATTTCATTGACGCTTTTCATACTACAATTGATACAAATACAAATACATCTCATATTTTACAGATACATCTTATATCCAGTTTGGATACAATGACAATTGAGACAAATACATATTACATACTGTTTTGATACAGATACATCTTGTACAGCTAAACTGCATGAACTCGCTCAACTTTTGTTGATGTTTTCAAACTTACATGTATTTCAGGGAATTAGTGGACCAATGCAAAGGTTTCAGTTCAAAGAAAACAAGTATCAATACTCCATGCCAACTATTGAAGGGTTTGCCTGTTATATACCGCCTCTTTGCGGTGATATAGTGGTCAAAGTCTTGACATTTTAAGACTTACATTTTGATGTATAAAACGATGACAACTTATTTTCATTTGATGGTTTGTAACCAATACATTCAACTTATGTTGCATTCTTTTGAAACAATTATGACATGGCATTGGAGCTTGTATTTATTCATATAGTTTGTTCATGTACATCGATATTTATGCAATGAAAACCATACAGATCACACCTTGCGTTTCCGCTACGAGCGGGTGTGACAGCTTGGTATCAGAGCATCGATTGTAGTGAACCAGGATTCTTTCTCGAGTCTAAGTCTACAATCACTAGGGATCTCTCACGAAAACCTCTTGTTCATGTTGAACAGAATAAAATTGGACAAGTCAAAAGGTTTTCATTGCATAAACATTTTTCAAGGTCCACTACAACAAAAATTCATTTCACATAAATCAAGCGAGGACATTTCCATGGGTGAAGTCTATGAGAAACAGACACAATACATTAATAGACTATGTGCCTACAATACAGTACATTATCAGTTTATGCATTATAAACAGTTTACAAGTTCAGCTTATACAAGATAGAAATCCTGGATTGATAGGATTTTACATGATTATATATATAGGTGGTTCATATATATGTTGCATGAAATATTTTTCCAAGAACAAAATACCTTCGACTTCAAATTTTATTATTATTCTTTACTCGCACGATGAAAATATCGACCTCATGTCTATTACGGAGCTTATGACGAACATGATTCCTAAGTGAAATCTTAAACTTAATTCCGTAAAATATGGTTGCTTTCTCGCGAATGCTGAGATGCCTGACCATGATAATGACGACGAGGCGGAGGTGGTAACCTTGGACAACAACTCCATTTGTGGGACGAGATCCCTGTGACTCATACTAATCAAGGTTGATATACTCTTGTCCCTACAAGGAAGATGAAGTACTCATCTTGAAGGTGCCCCTTCAATTGTTATTGTTACAGATTCTTTCCATTTCTATTTCATCTAACGTCGTACCGTCCTGCGAGTAACAACAACGGACGTTGACACGTGAACTATCACGAAGTTTCCTTCTATGTTGAAGGTATATAAACAATAGTGTCCTCTCTCTGACTGATCGTCTGCTCTGAACGAGAGAATGCTAGGGTGACCATGCAAGACAATTTATTATTACGGGGGCCCACGTAATAACAACTTGTAGTGCATGGAAATTCTGGTGGACTCTGCGGGTCAAGCTAATGATCACTATTCATTCAAAATTCTTAAGTTATTACTTGAGATTCAATTCTTCCTATCTAGTAGAACACGAACTGGGGGTGGTTAGTATAACACCCTACAATATAATACAATACAATACAAAACAATATAATACAATACATGAAGACGACACGTATTTGTTCACACTTAACATTCGATCTACATCACAATTCAGTTGAGACTAGTCATTTAAACAAACAAAACTTGTTAGCTACTCATGGAGGATTTCCTCAACATTCTCGAAATTCTTGAACATGGGTTGGTTCCAGGGTGTCTATGACACTT
Organism: Helianthus tuberosus; assembly: GCA_030545235.1. Taxonomy (NCBI): domain Eukaryota; kingdom Viridiplantae; phylum Streptophyta; class Magnoliopsida; order Asterales; family Asteraceae; genus Helianthus; species Helianthus tuberosus. The sequence continues at coordinate 113,241,306 of CM060424.1, read as the reverse complement.
TATCCTACTTTACCTTACCTTACTTTATCATATTCCATCTTATCATATTTATTGGAAGTGATACAATAAATTCCGTCGCTTGACATTTGTTTTTTTCCCAAGAGATGGTATGGCATGAACCATGCTACAACTCCCTCATTACATTCTATTCGACATCTTTGGAGATTCTAATAATTTTGCTAGAGCTCGTGAAACTCAAGCACTATTACCATAATGGTCACATGGACAAATAAGACAAAGGATTTTCTCTACTTCGGACGATTGAGGTCATAGAGTAGGGAACCCATATTATAGGGACGGAGGCCACGAGTTGGTTTCCCCTCCTCAATGATTTATTTTTCTCTTTTACCATTTAAACATATGATCAATACACGCAGGAGGCATTACACCTTTTGGTTTTGGTTATACACATTATCATTTATTCAAACATATATTAACCATGCAGTCTTAAGGTTTCGATGACCTACTGCATTCTTCATTCTTTTGCGCATGATAGACTATATTTATCCAAATATATATGTCTAGTTTCTTTTAATATTGAGTATTAAAAAGATCATGGTGCCAAAAGAATCAAACGTTTAAGTCAAAAGTTATGTGTTGAAAACCATTGCTTTTACACAAGACATGGTTTATACATGACATTGTTACGCAAGACATTGTTATACATGTCATTCGACGTTGGTATACACAAGACATTTTTGGTGGTTATTTGTAAGTGATGAGACGTGTGTAATATGATAAAAGCATGGTGGATACGCCGCTGGTACTTCCTATATATAAGTGCTTATATTATATTGCATATCGTGGTGTTATTCAAATCTCTTCGACAAAGACAAGACATGACATTTTTGTACAAGACGCGACATCTTCTACACAAGACATAATATTCTATTTCAAGACATGATATATTTATACACTACAATTCTATTGGTTATTTATTTAACCATACATCATTCTTTTATATCATCTGATTTTCATATCTATTTTCATATGATTTTATAAAAGAATTCGGTCATAACTGGAGCTAATATTGTTGGTTACACTTGATGCTTTCACGATATCTCAAGGGTTGTTCCATACTGGGTAACACCCGAATTCAAACACACTGAGTGTTACATTTTAGATTTAGCCTCGGAGATCCGAAGCATGACAGCATCATCCCTCCCTACCTCAATCACTCAAACAATAACTCTCGCCATGAGAGAAATGAAGGCAACTGCTGCCATAAATGATTTTGGCACCGGGATGTATGCTGGTAACTTGCCGAAATCCTAAAATGTGAATAAGTGTGTGTATGGTTAGAACTATGAATACTCCACAAAATCCCAATGAAGTCATGAGTACGTACACTCTACGATCATCATGTATCAATTCTTTTAATACCAACACCGAGCTTAGCTATTGCTTTTAAATGTTAAGCATATACTCGAATTAGAGTCATGTTGGACACACATTACTATATCAAGTTAGCTAATGGGGAATTAGCTGAGACATATCAAATCATTAAGGGCCACTGGTATGTATCCTATTCGTCAACATTTCACATCCATGTTATTTTATACAATTGGCAATTTTAGCTTCATCTCAACATTTCACATACATAAGTTTCATGGCTAGGGACGGGATTGTCCTAGCTACAATTAGGGATTGGGTTGTCCTACATCTAAACATATGGTTGGGTTATCCAACATCTAAACATATGGATCGGGTTATCCTACATCTAAACATAAGGATTGGGTTATCATACATTTAAACATAGGGTTCCTAAAACTATACAGTGAAGTCCTCGCCACACAGAATTTAAAATGTACGACGTCTCCTCATTCTATAGAATTGGCAAAAAGTAAACTAGTAGAGTCTAAAGCTGAAATTCATATCGATCTCGTACCCATTGAGTTGGGTATTTTAGACGTAGTGGTTGGCATGGATTGGCTATCCAATAATCGAGCCGAAGTCTTCTGTCATGAGAAGATCATTCGCTTACCACTACCGAACGAAGAGACACTTGTTATCCATGGGGAGAAGCGCAACATATCATTGCGGACCATAAATTGCATGAAGCCACAAAAGTGCTTACGGAAAGGTTGTATTGCCTTTCTAGCACTTGTTGTAGACAAGAAGGCCGTTGGGCCACAGCTGACAGATAATCCTGTGGTAAAATAATTTCCTGAAGTCTTTCTTGAAGACATGCCAGGACTACCACCATATCAACAAGTCGAGCTTCACATCGACTTGGTACCGGGAGCCGCACCCATAGCCAAATCTCCATGTCAATTAGCACCTTCTGAACTTTGTAGTTGACCGAATAAGGATGTTGTGAGTTCATAACCCCCACTCTTTACCACTATACATCTTTATAAAGGTTTTGGGGGTGGAAAGACATGCAAGTTTTGCAAAAATGCACAACATTTCGATAAACGAAAATTCATATTTCTAAACCATGTTACAAATGAATTTCCAACTAACTCAAATGGTTTATGAAAGGTTCTAGCTTCTACTCTAAGATAGACTTACGATCGGAGTATCATCAGTTACGAATTCAAGAGGAAAGCATACCGAAAACGGCTTTTAAGACTCGTTACCGTCATTACGAGTTTCTCGTTATGCCTTTTGGTTTAACAAATGCACCAGCGGTCTTCATGGATTTTATGAATCGTGTGTGCAAGCCGTATCTCGACAAATTCGTCATAGTGTTTATTGACGACATTTTGATATACTCTCGATCGACTGATGAACATGAGCAACATCTGAGAACCATTTTAGAGTTGTTAAAGACAATAAATTCGCCCCAAATCGAAAAACAAGATATAGCCTTACAACTTATTCTTAAGATTGGTGCATAGCTTTTTACAATCTTATCATTATCCGACGATACCGATGACTTTGTTGTAAACTGTGATGCTTCGCATCAAGGATTGGGTTGTGTACTCGTGCAACGTGAAAAAGTTATCGTGTACACGTCGCGCCAATTAAAAAGTTCACGAGAAGAACTATACCACTCTCGACCTTGAGTTAGGCGTGGTGGTATTCGCTTAAAAATTTATGGCGACATTATTTATATGGTACTCAATGCACTATTCTCACGGATCATAAAAGCCTTCAACACATAATTCGACCAAAAAGAATTAAACATACGTCAACGACGTAGGGTTGAATTGTTGAACGACTATGATTATGAAATAAAGTACCATTGGGGCAAGGCGAATGCTGTAGCTGACGCCTTGAGCCGCAAGGAGCAAGTTAGAACACTAAGAGTTCAAGCATTAGAGAAGATGATTCACAAGCGCTCAAGGAAGAGCATATTCAAGCAGAAACACTTCGAGGCATACAGGAACAATTAGTGCCGAAAGAAGATGGAACTTTATACCTTATGGGTCGAAATTGGGTTCCATTCTTTGGCGGCCTTTGATATGATATTTTGAGGAAGCACATAGGCCTAAGTATTAAAAGAATACTATTGGTGGCCTAACCTCAAAAGTAATATCGCGACTTATGTCGGAAAATGCTTGACTTGCGCGAAAGTCAAAGTCGAGTAGCAAAAACCCTCGGACTTGTTACAATGACCCGAAATTCCCGTTTGGAAATGGGAACAAATATCGATGTACTTCATTACGAAGTTACTCAGGACCTCAAGAGGTCACTACATGATATGTGTAATCATCGATAGACTAACAAAGTCCACGCACTTCTTACCGATTTGGGAGAAGGATAATACTGAGAAACTAGTGGAACTCTATCTCAAAGAAATAGTGGCTCGTCATGGAGTGCCTATTTTAATCATTTCAGACCAAGACGGTCATTTTATTTCTAGAATTTGGAAATCATTTCAACAGGCCTTTGGATCTCATTTGAATCCAAGTACGGCCTTTCACCCACAAACTGACGGCCAGAGCGAACGGACAATCCAAACACTCGAAGATATGCTTCGTGCGTGTGTTATGGATTTAGGTGGCAATTGGGATACTAATTTACCTTTGGTTGAGTTTCCTACAATAACAGCTACCATACTAGTATACAAGGTACACCGTTTGAAGCTCTTTATGGTCGAAAGTGTCGCTCTCCGCTATGTTGGGCGGAAACAGGCGATAGTCAATTAATTGGCCCGGAATTAGTCCAAGAGACTACGGATAAAAATTTTTAGATCAGAGACCGTATCAAGACGGCTCGCGATCGACAAAAGAGCTACGCACATAGAAGACGAAAACCATTATCTTTCGAGGTTGGAGACAAAGTCTTGTTGAAAGTCTCGCCTTGGAATGGCGTAGCGAGGTTCGGTAAACGTGGAAAGCTTAACCCGCGTTACATTGGACCATTTGAAATCTTAGAAAAGATTGGCACTGTTGCCTACAAGTTGAAGTTACCAGATGAACTTAGCAGTGTGCACGACACGTTTCATGTGTCGAATCTTGAAAAGAGTCCAACGCAAGAAACAGTTTTCATCCCGGAGGATGAGGTTCATATTGATGACAAACTCCAATTCACAAAGCACCTGTTAAGGTCATGGACCGGAAGGTCCAGAAAATACAAAGGAGTCATAACATATTAGTAAATATTCGTTGGAACTCTCGACACGGACCCGAATATACGTGGGAACGTGAACATTAAATCAAAGCCAAATACTCTCACCTGTTCGAGTAGTCTCCTGTATAGGATGACTCAGCTTGAATTTCGGGACGAAATTCTCAATAACAGGGGGAGAATGTGACAACTGCCACTTTCTGGTAATTTATGTACATTTAAAGCAATGAATTACATTATACAAGTATGTGTTTCGAACACTCGAACTGTATGATTACATGATATACATCTTAGAGCACTCAAGGAATATTCATTTATGATGCACATTATTCATTTTTATTGGTTACATTTGGAATAGTGTAAACAATTCACCAAAACAACTAGAGTAGTGCCTAGTGAACTAGAGTGCTGACGAAAACTCAGGATCCGCATAAATCATCTAAATTACATCTTTAGGACTCGGACGATAGTCCAACATCAATTATATATTAAACCCTATACGGGAATGCAAGGGTTTGGTTTAATATACTACCAATGTTCGGTAGCACCAAAAACTGCCCGAAAACTGCCAGTCAGCAAAGCCGGTACCGGAACCGTGTCAAAAATAATAAAAGTTTTAGTCCAAAAAGTTGGATTAAATATTTGGATAATAACACAAGTACAAAAATAATTTTTGTTATGTTTTTATCTAAATAAAACACGGTGTCAGTATTTAAGCCGGTACAGGACCTGAACCGACTTTTTCACCCGAATTACACACTAAAAATTTCGGTGAACTAGTTTTACTTAGTGTCACACTACTTTAAAATATGAAGGCTTAAAACCTTGTAGATATTTTTATATAAAATGTCAAAGTTCTTAAAATACTTAAACATTTACTACATTTTTTTTCCATGAGTGAAACCTTAAATAATTCTAACACATTTTTACCACATGAGACCCCCCCCCCCTCATTCACGGTTATAAGACCCTTTGTGGGCCCCACTTTTCTTTCAACTTGTTTAAGTGTTAATAACTAGATATTTTCATTAGTTTCAAGTGGATTAGAATGGATGATTAATTTCAATACTTACCCATTAAGTTACTAGCACTTATCACCATTTTACACCATATCCTACACACACATAAGAAAAGCTCTCATCATCTTCATCATATTACCAAGAACACCATAGAAAAATCACTTCACTTCTTCATTATTTCTTATGAACAACATGGATTTCCAAGTAACATGAGGTGATCTAAGGCTCTTGGAAGTGAAAAGAAGGATTTTTATTCATACAAAAGTGTTCCAACATCAAAGATCATCATCTTCTTAGTTCTTTAAATCTCTAAAGATCATCCCTAGCCTAGTGCTAGAAGTAAGCTTCTATTTTTTTTTTATACATATTATGTTTATGATTGTTATTATAATTAATAATAACCATAGATAATCATACATGATGAACAAGAAAAATACAATGAAGCAAAGATAAAAATCATGATATAATTATGTTTGTTTATATTGTGATCTTAGACTTGTTATATGCTTATTAGATCTTGTTATGATGATTATGCTACAAATAAAGTGTTAGAAGATGTTGAAAGATATGATCTAAAAATTATACAAGTTTATGTTAAAGGGTTTTAACATAAAGGATTAAGGGGATGATCATATCTAGTGATCTTGTGAAAGTATTTAGGGTTTATATTTAAAAACAAGACTTTTACAAGATTATAAAAAGTAACATACAACTAGAGATTTTTATAAAAGTTGTTAAAACTAGAATTAAACTTGATTTTTGAACTAGTTAGCATATGTAATGATCATGTTTAAAACCCTACATGATTTGGAAATCATCTTGATAAATTTTATGTTATAAAAATCTCAAATGTTTTAGTTAAGATGATTGGGTAAATTGGTGATGAATTTGAAAAGAAAATGATATGTTTATCTAAACATGGCAAAGTACCTAATACAAAGGTTATATGGCCAATTTTTCTTAGAAATCATATGTTAGAAAAATTATCATTTTTAGCAAAGTCTTTACAAGATTAGAAAGTGGTCTTTCTAAAAACAAAAATAGATATAAATATATATTTTTGGGAAAATATATATTAATGATCTTAACAAGTTATTTACTATGTGTTTATTATTTGTATTAGTTATGTACAAAAATTAGGTATTTGATAACAAAGATACAAATAAATACATGACACATTTACAAGTAAAGACTTACAAGAATACATATATACACACTTGAATACAATTTGCGGATCATTCGGACATCGGATACAACTTATGGTCAAAACGAACGACGGACGACTACATAAGTGAATTGCCAATCCGAAGAGTTACTACGACGTTTAGGCGGTTTTACGACACGAAATATAAATAAGCTATCGATAACAAATTTCGGATGTTTATAAACTCATAAAAACTAGTATGTTTTTATTTACCAAAAAGTATACTTAGTAGATTTTTATAAAAAGGTTTTTATAAAAATGAAAGGCTTACTTTTACTAATGGGCTTATTATACTTAATGGACTATTTTTGTAAATGGGCTTATTTTACTTAGTGGGTTATTTATTTAATGGGCTATTTTTCTACAAATGGGCTTAGTTTTCTTAATGGGCTTATCTTCATCATGAGCTTAACATAAATTCATGGGCTAAGCCCAAAACACCAAACATATGGGCCAAAGCCCAACACTATTGAAGCCCAACACTATTGAAGCCCAACACTATTCAAGCCCAGCACTATTTGAAGCCCAACACTATTGAGGCCCAACACTATTGAGGCCCAACACTATTTGAGGCCCAACACTATTGAGGCCCAACACTATTGAGGCCCAACACTATTTAAGGCCCAGCACTATTTAAGCCCAATAACTTGAAAACATGGGCTCAGCCCAATGATACTATTATTGGAAACACAACTATACAAGTGATACATACAAGACACGAGATTCAGCGGACGAGATCCGACTATACAACTCATACATCGAATACACAGTTAGCGAACATTTGAACAACTCATACATCGAATACACAGTTAGCGAACATTTGAACAACTCATACATCGAATACACAGTTAGCGAACATTTGAACAACTCATACATCGAATACACAGTTAGCGAACATTTGAACAACTCATACATCGAATACACAGTTAACGAACATTTGAACAACTCATACATCGAATACTCAGTTAACGAACAGTAAAGACATACAAGTCTTACATATACTCAAGACACAAGACTTGTACTCAAGTTCTTTTCAAAGACCGAAGTGTCTAACAAAAATAAGAACATTTGTAGGTCGCAACACTTTTCAGGACGACCGCACGTGAGATCTTATTTACATCTATTTTCAGGACGCAATACAGTGAGTTCATGTCCCCTATTCATTTTAAATGCTTTTCAAGTTTTACAACTATCGGGGAAAATACATGTACAATAGTATGATAAGTCAAGGAATGAAACACCTAGATCATGTGCGAATTAGGGCCATACTATAAGCACCATTAATCCAGTTTGGACCAAGGAACAAAGGTTAGATCTAATGGGTTTTGGCGAGCCCCACTCTTGGTCATGGACCCCTACGGAAGAGTGCGTTTGTGTCCCAGTCGATTGGAATCGGCATAAAATCGTCTAGGGTTGGTTTGCTTCCTATTTCGTCACACATATTAATGTCCTTGCAAAACATTAATGATCACGATTTCATTGACGCTTTTCATACTACAATTGATACAAATACAAATACATCTCATATTTTACAGATACATCTTATATCCAGTTTGGATACAATGACAATTAAGACAAATACATATTACATACTGTTTTGATACAGATACATCTTGTACAGCTAAACTGCATGAACTCGCTCAACTTTTGTTGATGTTTTCAAACTTACATGTATTTCAGGGAATTAGTGGACCAATGCAAAGGTTTCAGTTCAAAGAAAACAAGTATCAATACTCCATGCCAACTATTGAAGGGTTTGCCTGTTATATACCGCCTCTTTGCGGTGATATAGTGGTCAAAGTCTTGACATTTTAAGACTTACATTTTGATGTATAAAACGATGACAACTTATTTTCATTTGATGGTTTGTAACCAATACATTCAACTTATGTTGCATTCTTTTGAAACAATTATGACATGGCATTGGAGCTTGTATTTATTCATATAGTTTGTTCATGTACATCGATATTTATGCAATGAAAACCATACAGATCACACCTTGCGTTTCCGCTACGAGCGGGTGTGACAGTTTGAGCATCTTCGGCATTGGACACTGGCATGGTGATGAAGGTTACATTGATTGCACAGAGGAGATTTTCCTCTGTATGGTTTCTTAGCTGGTGGTGATGCCACCTGGCTAGGTCCCATTTGATTAAGCGGAGTTGGAGCAATCTCTGTAAGATTCTTTGAAGCTCTACGCTTCTTTGATCTTCTTGAAGGCTTGGCTTTTGTCTCCTTAGGCGCCTCTTAAGTAGTTTCATCATTAAGATGAGACATGGCGACAACTAACTTAATGGTCCCACATAGTACTACGCTTAGTTGTTGGGCGATAGTAGCAGCCAGTTCCGACCTTTGAGTATCGCTGTGATGAGGAGGCATTCTAAAGATAGTGGAAGATATGAGGGAAAACAAGTGAGATGTTATTGGATATTCAAAACTGAATGTTAAAAATATCGACGAAGCATAAGGATTGTGATCATTCGTTTGTTACTTCAAACAAACAAATGACACATAGTGACTAATCAAAGTAAATGGGTCTTTATAATGTATCACGAAGACATGCTTTAGCCTATAGGTGGACACTCACCCCAAGAGTTCCCAAGTAAGAGTGACTGGTCCGGTGATGCGGATTTGTACGAACACTCTAGCCTTAGACAGAAAACTCAGAGTACAGGCACCCACCCTTCCGGATTGCATATGTTCACATTATTAAAGCCCAAACTTTGACGAGATTTTGAAAACACCAAAGGCTCAAAAAGCCTAAAACAAATCATCTAAGGATAGATGATTTCTTATGAAGTTTTGGAAAAATTTTAACTTGAGAGAATGAATTGTGTTTTGTTTTTGTTAATCACCTAAGGATAGGTGATTGGTATTGTATTAAGAATCTAAACATAACTTTTCTTGCGTTAGGGTCCTAGAAAGGTTATAGACTAGGTTGTCACACCCCGACCGCGTAAAACAACAAATCGCGGCGGAAACATCGGGGCGTGTCGTAACAGAATAAATTGTTTCATAACCATGGCATACAAAGTTGTATTTTATTTATCAAACAAGGGTGTTACATTGTCTTGAACAGTAAACAAAAGAGTTTATAACATAATTAAACATAGTCTAGCTTCATTTTAAGTCTCTAAGGCACAGGTCCGCCCTAGTGTCATGATCATCATTCTACGGAAAAGCACCTGAAAACACATGTGAAAGTAGGTACGTCAGCATAAAAATGCCTGTGAGATACATAGGTTTGTGAAAATAGGATTCATGACTTGTATTTGAGAAAATGTTTAGTCATGAACCTTGTAATTTGCTTTGTCATGTAAATCATTTGAAAACAATAAGATCAGATGATATGTATAAGTAAATGTCAGGTTAAATAAATAACCATGTAAAAATGTGTTTGTATAAGAGAAGTTGTTTGTAAATCAATGTCTTGTGAAAAGTATGTTATTTGCATAAAATGTTCTATGTCTCAATATTGAAATGATTCAAATAACGTTACGACATGTAATACCATACAAACACTTATATATAGGAAGTACCAGCGGCGTATCCACCATGCTTGTATCATATTACACACGCATCGTTACTTAATCACTTAATCAAACCATACCAACCAATGTAAGAAGTCTATGTTTAAACCAATTGTCAAATGTATTGAATAATATGTCAAAGTGTTCATGTCAAGATGTAAATCATGTAGTGTGAAACAATTGTCAAACATGTTATGTGTCAAATGTAAACCATGTCAAATGTCAATGTCAAATACCCATGTCAAATGTCTATGTCAAATATCCATGTCAAATGTCTTTGTCAAATGTCTTTGTGTAAAATGTCTATGTCAAAATGTCATGTATGGCAAGTGAAATGTCTCAACTAAACCATATGCACAAAAACAAAATGTTGAAGTAAAACATGGTTTAAATCAATCTTATGTCTTTGTGGAAAAATGCATGCAAATATTTAATATGAACATTTATGCGGTATTGTGAAAATGCATACATCCAAGCCTTGTGACTGTGGTGATAAACCCTTTAAACAAATTAAAGGTCTATCTGTCTTATATCATCGAATTCGGTTATTCCTTTCATCCCCTTTCCCTGGGATGTCCGGAACGGGAGTTGTCAATTCCTATGGTACCACTACCTACTAACGAACGGCGTAGCTAATGTTAATGAATGTATTGTCCCATGTAAACAAACCAAATGTCATACCAAAATGTAAGCATGTGAAAACAATGCACTAAGTATGTAATCAAATGAACATACATAGCGTGAAATGTCATGTAAAACGATGTACTAAGTAATGCACATAATGGGCACACCTAGCAGGAAATGTCATGTAAAACAATGTACTAAGTAATGCACATAATGGGCACACCTAGCGGGAAATGTCATGAAATCATGTACTATAATGTACTAACGAACATAGCAGGTATATGATGTGAAAACAGGAAAGCACGAAAGTAACAAGTAGGCACATGTGTTCCACCCCAAAATAGTTTGGAAAACAGTAAAAGAGGGGTCTATGTACTCACTTGAGATTGCTCAGATGTCTAAAGATAATCACCAAGCAACGCTAGAGATCTCGGAATCAAACGGCACCTAATATAGGTAACTATGTTAATAAACCGGACCTATCTCGGAAGACTGGGTAGCATTAGGGTTTGTAAACCAAATGAGTGTAGGAACTCACGTGATACGGTTTAACAAAGCCTACATACTAAATGAAACTTAACCTTAGTCTTATTGACCCATTATGATCCGTTTAGGTAGCTTATGCTACTTTAACGCATCGTGCGCGTGAAACGCGTTCGGACCGCCTAACTAGCCCTATGACAAGTGTTATATGCCTAAACATGTTACATAATCAGTTATGTGACAAAGGTTTAGGTTACATATGCTTAATTACCAATTATACATGAAAAGGGTATTCTGGTAATTTACCTAAGGCATATAAACTACCTATCATACAACTACTTAAACGATGTGACCATAAGGTATAACCTCGGAAGGTTATTCCCTATATACTATGGTCACCTAATGTATTTGGTCGGATCCTAACGATCGACCAAACTGGGTCGGGTTCGAAGGTATAAGCGATTTATTAGATCGCTTACCCTACGACCCTAGACAACGTGGTAATCAGTAGGCATAGTCCCAAGGGACTATAACCAACGTGATTACACTCACGTTGCGAAGTTCAAACGAACTTCGCATTGACCATTACTGGTCAACGCTGAAAGTCAAACAAAGTTTGACTTTCGGACTCGAAAAGCAATAAAATAAGGAAAAGAACGAAAGAATACTTACGAAGGGTCCCCGAATGCTAAACTCGATTCAAAAATCTCAGGTATGAAACAAATGTTTCAACTTAGAGTTTCTCAAATCAAATTTCTAGTGATTATGAACAATGGGGTGATGGGGTATTTATAGTATTCGGTCCACCGTTAAGATCGTTTGATGGAAAACGTGCCATGATCCAACCCGTACACTTGTCGGAAACTCATGGTAGCTAAAAATGGTTCTTATCCGCTGACTAGACATGTGAGAATGTGTGGTGGAGAATTAATCAGCTGAAATCTTATGTTTAAAACATTGAATCTGGTCAGATCATGCACTCGCGTAGCGCAACGGGTAGGCCCTTAGGGCTTGCGCTACGCTACTGCCTCCCAGTTCCAGAATTGTTTCAAAAGTGACAGGTTTAGTCCCTGCAGCCCGTTTAAGCGATTTTCGATGCGTTTGAACCCCGTTAACCTCATTTCATGGCTCTAAAATGAAGTTAAAGTATAGGGAACTCAAAACATGCTCAAAAATATCTCAGATGTCGGTTCGTTTGGCCGTACGATCGCGATGTTCGCTTAATTACGACGGAATGCGCATAAGTGCGAAAAACGATCCAAATGACGCGACGAATGGATTTTTCTTATGGCGAACACTAAAATATAATATAGTCATGCTTACATAAATTTTTGGATGTCCGGATGTATTCAGAATGTAAGTTATGCGCGAAAATGCAAACTTGTGCACTTTTTGACACTTTTAGTCCCTGAATGACCCAAAAGTTTATTTTAGCATACCGAACCCCTCAAAGCCTATTTCTAAGCTATGTAAAGGATATTTATGGTATGTTTAACTTATGGTTATGTTTTGGAATGTTCGTTACAGTTCAAATTGACATACTTTCGCAGTTTGTCATATTTAGTCCCTGTAAGCGAATTAACTTGTTTTTGCCATACCAAAGCCTTCAAAACTTATTTCTAAGTTATGTAAAGGTTATTTAAGGTATGTTGAGTATATGTTGATGTTCCAGAGTATTTCTCGCATTAAACTGAGTATGTTTACGCATTAGTTTGCGTATAACTCTCCAGAAAGTGATGTAGAGTTTGGAATTGGACAAAAATCAAAACATGAAAAATGTAAAACACAATCAAACAAACATTGGGATCAAATAACATTGTTTTATTGATAATAGAACTGTTCATAGTGATTACAAGCACAGTTGTTACAGTCTCCCCTACTTGTGGAAATTTCGTCCCGAAATTTATTTAGAGGAAACTCGTGGAAAAAGATGTGGATATTTCGCCTTCATTTGATCTTCGCGTTCCCAAGTAAACTCAGGTCCACGTTTAGCTTCCTAGCGAACTTTGACCAAAGGAATGCGTTGCGTTTAAGCCACTTGACTTCACGTTCCATGATTTCCACTGGTTTCTCAACAAATTTCAGTGTTTTGCCAACACGAATTTCGTCAAGCGGTATGGAGAAGTTCTCATCAGCTGAACACCTCTTGAGATTGGACACGTGAAAAGTTGGATGAACATTTCCAAGTTCAGGAGGTAACTCAAGTCTGTAGGCTACCTTTCCGATTCTTTCGACGATCTTGAATGGTCCAACGTATCTAGGTGCAAGTTTTCCTTTCTTTCCAAATCTGATCACACCTTTCCAAGGTGAGACCTTAAGTAATACTCGATCACCGACTTGAAATTCCAAGGTTTTGCGTTTTGGGTCCGCGTAAATCTTCTGACGGCTTCTAGCTGCCTGAAGGTTATCACGAACTTTCTTGACCTTGTCAGTTGTCTCTAAAATGAGGGCAGGTCCAGTAAGTTGAGCCTCGCCAATCTCATTCCAGCAGACTGGTGAACGACATTTTCGACCATAGAGAGCCTCGAAAGGAGCCATTTTGATGCTAGTGTGATAACTGTTGTTGTAGGAGAATTCAATCAATTTAAGATGTGAATCCCAGCTACCACCAAAATCGATCACACAAGCTCTTAGCATATCCTCCAGAGTCTGGATTGTTCTCTCAGATTGACCATCCGTTTGCGGATGATAAGCTGTGCTCAGATTAAGTTGGGTCCCCATAGCAGATTGCATGGTTCTCCAAAAATGAGAAGTGAAACGAGCATCTCTGTCAGAAATGATGTTCAACGGAACACCATGTCGAGCTACAATTTCATCCACATAGATTTGAGCAAGTCTGTCAGCAAGAAAATCCTCACGGATTGGCAAGAAATGTGCTGACTTTGTAAGACGATCAACGACTACCCAGATGGCATCATGACCTTTCTTTGTGCGCGGGAGTTTGGTAACAAGATCCATAGTAATGTTTTCCCATTTCCAAACTGGGATCTCTGGTTGCTCCAATAAACCAGAAGGACGCTGATGTTCAGCCTTAACCTTAAGACAAGTAAGGCATTTGGATACGTATAAGGCAATGTCTTTCTTCATACCAGGCCACCAATACTGAATACGAAGATCCTTATACATCTTATCTGAGCCCGGATGAATAGAATAAAGAGACTTATGGGCTACATCCATAAGCAAGGTACGAAGATCATCTAGGCTTGGGACCCACAAACGGTCCATGAAGTAATACGATCCATTGTCCTTCAGTTCCAGAGCAGGTGTTATGTGATAAGGAAATTCCTTATCCATCAAACCTTGTGAAACACAAGATTGTTGAGACTGAGAAATGCGTGCTTGAATATCGGATCGAGCTTGAATAACAGATTGAACACGTACACAATGAAGCTTAGTACGTTCCTTACGACTCAATGCATCAGCTACGACATTCGCCTTACCAGGATGGTAGCGAATTTCGCAATCATAGTCGTTTAGAAGCTCAACCCAACGTCGTTGTCTCATGTTGAGTTCTTTCTGGTTGAAAATATGCTGAAGACTTTTGTGGTCAGTGAAAACCACACATTTTGTACCGTACAAATAGTGTCTCCAGATCTTGAGAGCAAAGACAACTGCACCCAACTCAAGATCATGAGTGGTGTAGTTCTTCTCATGTATCTTCAACTGCCTCGATGCATAAGCTATGACTTTGTTCCTTTGCATAAGAACACAGCCAAGACCCAATTTCGATACATCACAATACACAACAAAATCATCATCACCCTCAGGCAATGATAGAACAGGCGCATCGCAAAGCTTCTGCTTCAAGTGTTGAAAAGCTTCCTCTTGTTTGATTCCCCAATAAAAGGGCATTTTCTTCTGAGTTAGAGCAGTTAGAGGAACTGCAATCTTCGAGAAGTTTTCTATGAAGCGGCGATAATAACCCGCTAGACCAAGAAAAGAACGAACTTCAGTAGGAGTAGAAGGTGTATCCCAATCCTTAATCGCACTGATCTTGGAGGGATCTACATGAATACCCCGTTCGTTGATAACATGCCCCAAAAATTGAACTTCTTTAAGCCAAAATTCGCACTTGGAGAATTTAGCGAAAAGTTGCTCTTTCTTTAGGAGTTCTAGGGTAAGACGAAGATGTTGCTCGTGCTCAGCTTGCGTCTTAGAGTATATCAAGATGTCATCAATAAAAACAATGACGAACTGATCCAAATAAGGTTTGCAGACCCTATTCATTAAGTCCATGAAAACAGCAGGAGCATTAGTCAAACCGAATGGCATGACTGTGAACTCATAATGCCCATAACGAGTACGGAACGCTGTCTTGGGAATATCTTCTTCTTGCACCCGAAGTTGATGATACCCGGAACGTAGATCAATCTTCGAAAAATAAGAAGCGCCATGTAACTGATCAAAAAGGTCGTCTATGCGAGGTAAGGGATATCGATTCTTGATGGTAAGCTTGTTAAGCTCACGATAATCGATACACATCCTAAAGGATCCATCCTTCTTCTTTACAAAAAGAACGGGAGCACCCCAAGGTGAAAAACTAGGACGTATAAAACCTTTGTCAGAGAGCTCCTGAAGCTGTTTAGACAACTCTTGCATCTCAGATGGTGCAAGACGATATGGAGCTCTAGCAATGGGATTTGCACCAGGTACGAGATCAATGCGGAACTCGACTTGGCGTGCTAGAGGTAGACCAGGTAAATCTTCAGGGAACACTTCAGAATAATCCCGAACGACAGGAATATCTGAAATAGACTTACCCTTGCCTTTATCTTCTGTAACATGTGCTAAGAAAGCCACATAGTTCTTCTGCAGATACTTCCGAGCTTTAAAACAAGACATGAGTTTGAGACCACCGGTAGGCTTCTCACCTTGGACCTGCAGGATCTCGCCTGTCGAAAGCGGCACACGAACAATCTTCTCAGAACAAACTATCTCTGCACGATGCTTAGATAACCAATCCATACCCACTATGACGTCGAAGCTTCCAAGTTGCATAGGCGTGAGGTCGATTGGAAAAAGATGATCGTTAAGATTCAACTGGCAGTTGTGAAGAACAGAATCAAGAACAATGGGTTCACCACTAGCAACTTCTACTATCAAAGATTTGCCTAGTTTCGTTCTAGACACTCGAAGCATTGGTTCAAAGGACAAACACACGAAACTCTTATCGGCACCAGAATCGAAAAGAACAGATGCAGGCTGATTATTAATAAAGAACGTACCGTTCACCACGTTATCGTCCGCCTGCGCCTCTTGGGCATTCATGTTAAAGGCTCGGCCTCGAGCCAGAGCCTGAGCCTGATTCTGGTTCTGGTTCTGGTTGGCTAGTCTTGGGCACCGGTTTCTGTAGTGGGTCAGGTCCCCACAATTATAACAAGCACCCGGTGGGTAATATGGTCTTGCAGCTTGACCCTGTTGCTGAGCAACTTGTTGAGCCGGGTTCTGAACCGCGGGATTCTGAGCAGACCGACAAATATTGGCAAGATGGCCTGACTTCCCACAGTTAGTACAGAAACGGCATGGAAGTTGCGGCTGGTGGTGACTGTTGCATCTATTGCACAAAGGTGCATTCCCTGTATAGGGTTTCTTTGCTGGCGGCTGTGCGGGTTGGTTGGGAGCTGCCTGATTAGCTTGGGCAGTGATAGCAAAATTTTGGGAAGCCTTACGCTTCCTTGACCTGTTCGAAGAACCAGAGTCCTTTCCATTCTTGTTTTGACCCTTCTTGCTATCCCCCTTGTCAGCCAACTGTTTCTTGCCCTTGTCACCCTTCCGGTGTAGCTTTCCCTTTCTTATCTGCGACTCAGTCAGTGTCGCTGATAACTCGATTGCCTGACGGAGTGTGGCAGGTTCACTACCAGTAAGAATGTCTTGTACCGAGTCAGGTAGGCCGTCGATGTATCTTTCGATAGCCTTGTCAAGGGGGGTAACCATTGTCGGGCAAAGTAAACTCAACTCTTCAAACCGATCAGTATAAGCCCTGTGCTCACCACTATCTTGCTTCAAAACATCAAACTCTTTCTCCAACGCTCGTTGCTCATGGCGAGGACAGAATTCCCTCATCATAAGGGCTCTAAGTTCAGCCCATGTCTGTGCGAGAGCAACTTCCGCACCTCGGTCTCTCATTACCCCATTCCACCATGTAAGAACCCTCTTCTGAAACACGCTCGAGGAGAACTCGACCTTGCGATTATCCGGGCACTGCACGTGGCGAAAAGTATTCTCAATGCTTTCGAACCACTGAAGAAGCCCAGTTGCTCCTTCAGAACCACTAAACTTGAGTGGTTTAGCCTGGTTAAAATCCTTGTATTTGCATGGAACATTGTTATTGTTGTTGGCCTGGTTCCATTGAGCAAAGAGATTTGGGAATTGGGCAGCCATCTGCTCCGCAATAATTTCTGCCAGTTCGGCAGTCGCAATCAGATTGTTGCGTCGAGGAGGCATTCTAAAAGAGGAAAACATGAAAGGAAACGAGTGAGATGATTGGATGAAGAGAATGAGATGAAACAAAATCAACAAAAGCAAAGATGGTGGTCATTCGTCCGCATTACCAAGCAAACAAACGAATCACAGTGACTAATCAAAGTAAATGGGTCAAAAATAATGTATAATGAAGACATGCTCGCCTATAAGTGAACACTCATCCCAGGAATTCCCAGGTAAGCACAACTGGTCTCGCGTCTAATGAGATGTATACGAAGTGCTTGCCTAGACAGAAAACCCAGAATACAGGCATTCACCCTTCCAGTTTGCACATGTTCACATTATTTAAAACCCAAAACGTTTGACGGGATTTTGAAAATTTGAAGGCACAAGGCCAAAAACCAAACTGAAAAGGGTTCAAAACCATATAACAGAGGGTTCAAAACCTTACAATTGAGGGTTCAAAACCTTGTAATAAATCATTCAAAAACAGATGATTGTTTTTCAAAAATCGATTCGAAAAATTTGGTTCTTGTTTTGATAATCACCTAAGGATAGGTGATGTATATGTTTTAAGATCTAAACACAAGATAACTTGTGTTAGGGTCCTAGAAAAGTTATAGTCTAGGTCAAAGCATTACTAATAACCTAATTCCCTATAACCATCGGCTCTGATACCAACTCTTCTGTCACACCCCGACCGCGTAAAACAACAAATCGCGGCGGAAACATCGGGGCGTGTCGTAACAGAATAAATTGTTTCATAACCATGGCATACAAAGTTGTATTTTATTTATCAAACAAGGGTGTTACATTGTCTTGAACAGTAAACAAAAGAGTTTATAACATAATTAAACATAGTCTAGCTTCATTTTAAGTCTCTAAGGCACAGGTCCGCCCTAGTGTCATGATCATCATTCTACGGAAAAGCACCTGAAAACACATGTGAAAGTAGGTACGTCAGCATAAAAATGCCTGTGAGATACATAGGTTTGTGAAAATAGGATTCATGACTTGTATTTGAGAAAATGTTTAGTCATGAACCTTGTAATTTGCTTTGTCATGTAAATCATTTGAAAACAATAAGATCAGATGATATGTATAAGTAAATGTCAGGTTAAATAAATAACCATGTAAAAATGTGTTTGTATAAGATAAGTTGTTTGTAAATCAATGTCTTGTGAAAAGTATGTTATTTGTATAAAATGTTCTATGTCTCAATATTGAAATGATTCAAATAACGTTACGACATGTAATACCATACAAACACTTATATATAGGAAGTACCAGCGGCGTATCCACCATGCTTGTATCATATTACACACGCATCGTTACTTAATCACTTAATCAAACCATACCAACCAATGTAAGAAGTCTATGTTTAAACCAATTGTCAAATGTATTGAATAATATGTCAAAGTGTTCATGTCAAGATGTAAATCATGTAGTGTGAAACAATTGTCAAACATGTTATGTGTCAAATGTAAACCATGTCAAATGTCAATGTCAAATACCCATGTCAAATGTCTATGTCAAATATCCATGTCAAATGTCTTTGTCAAATGTCTTTGTGTAAAATGTCTATGTCAAAATGTCATGTATGGCAAGTGAAATGTCTCAACTAAACCATATGCACAAAAACAAAATGTTGAAGTAAAACATGGTTTAAATCAATCTTATGTCTTTGTGGAAAAATGCATGCAAATATTTAATATGAACATTTATGCGGTATTGTGAAAATGCATACATCCAAGCCTTGTGACTGTGGTGATAAACCCTTTAAACAAATTAAAGGTCTATCTGTCTTATATCATCGAATTCGGTCATTCCTTTCATCCCCTTTCCCTGGGATGTCCGGAACGGGAGTTGTCAATTCCTATGGTACCACTACCTACTAACGAACGGCGTAGCTAATGTTAATGAATGTATTGTCCCATGTAAACAAACCAAATGTCATACCAAAATGTAAGCATGTGAAAACAATGCACTAAGTATGTAATCAAATGAACATACATAGCGTGAAATGTCATGTAAAACGATGTACTAAGTAATGCACATAATGGGCACACCTAGCAGGATATGTCATGTAAAACAATGTACTAAGTAATGCACATAATGGGCACACCTAGCGGGAAATGTCATGAAATCATGTACTATAATGTACTAACGAACATAGCAGGTATATGATGTGAAAACAGGAAAGCACGAAAGTAACAAGTAGGCACATGTGTTCCACCCCAAAATAGTTTGGAAAACAGTAAAAGAGGGGTCTATGTACTCACTTGAGATTGCTCAGATGTCTAAAGATAATCACCAAGCAACGCTAGAGATCTCGGAATCAAACGGCACCTAATATAGGTAACTATGTTAATAAACCGGACCTATCTCGGAAGACTGGGTAGCATTAGGGTTTGTAAACCAAATGAGTGTAGGAACTCACGTGATACGGTTTAACAAAGCCTACATACTAAATGAAACTTAACCTTAGTCTTATTGACCCATTATGATCCGTTTAGGTAGCTTATGCTACTTTAACGCATCGTGCGCGTGAAACGCGTTCGGACCGCCTAACTAGCCCTATGACAAGTGTTATATGCCTAAACATGTTACATAATCAGTTATGTGACAAAGGTTTAGGTTACATATGCTTAATTACCAATTATACATGAAAAGGGTATTCTGGTAATTTACCTAAGGCATATAAACTACCTATCATACAACTACTTAAACGATGTGACCATAAGGTATAACCTCGGAAGGTTATTCCCTATATACTATGGTCACCTAATGTATTTGGTCGGATCCTAACGATCGACCAAACTGGGTCGGGTTCGAAGGTATAAGCGATTTATTAGATCGCTTACCCTACGACCCTAGACAACGTGGTAATCAGTAGGCATAGTCCCAAGGGACTATAACCAACGTGATTACACTCACGTTGCGAAGTTCAAACGAACTTCGCATTGACCATTACTGGTCAACGCTGAAAGTCAAACAAAGTTTGACTTTCGGACTCGAAAAGCAATAAAATAAGGAAAAGAATGAAAGAATACTTACGAAGGGTCCCCGAATGCTAAACTCGATTCAAAAATCTCAGGTATGAAACAAATGTTTCAACTTAGAGTTTCTAAAATCAAATTTCTAGTGATTATGAACAATGGGGTGATGGGGTATTTATAGTATTCGGTCCACCGTTAAGATCGTTTGATGGAAAACGTGCCATGATCCAACCCGTACACTTGTCGGAAACTCATGGTAGCTAAAAATGGTTCTTATCCGCTGACTAGACATGTGAGAATGTGTGGTGGAGAATTAATCAGCTGAAATCTTATGTTTAAAACATTGAATCTGGTCAGATCATGCACTCGCGTAGCGCGACGGGTAGGCCCTTAGGGCTCGCGCTACGCTACTGCCTCCCAGTTCCAGAATTGTTTCAAAAGTGACAGGTTTAGTCCCTGCAGCCCGTTTAAGCGATTTTCGATGCGTTTGAACCCCGTTAACCTCATTTCAAGGCTCTAAAATGAAGTTAAAGTATAGGGAACTCAAAACATGGTCAAAAATATCTCAGATGTCGGTTCGTTTGGCCGTACGATCGCGATGTACGCTTAATTACGACGGAATGCGCATAAGTGCGAAAAACGATCCAAATGACGCGACGAATGGATTTTTCTTATGGCAAACACTAAAATATAATATAGTCATGCTTACATAAATTTTTGGATGTCCGGATGTATTCAGAATGTAAGTTATGCGCGAAAATGCAAACTTGTGCACTTTTTGACACTTTTAGTCCCTGAATGACCCAAAAGTTTATTTTAGCATACCGAACCCCTCAAAGCCTATTTCTAAGCTATGTAAAGGATATTTATGGTATGTTTAACTTATGGTTATGTTCCGGAATGTTCGTTACAGTTCAAATTGACATACTTTCGCAGTTTGTCATATTTAGTCCCTGTAAGCGAATTAACTTGTTTTTGCCATACCAAAGCCTTCAAAACTTATTTCTAAGTTATGTAAAGGTTATTTAAGGTATGTTGAGTATATGTTGATGTTCCAGAGTATTTCTCGCATTAAACTGAGTACGTTTACGCATTAGTTTGCGTATAACTCTCAAGAAAGTGATGTAGAGTTTGGAATTGGACAAAAATCAAAACATGAAAAATGTAAAACACAATCAAACAAACATTGGGATCAAATAACATTGTTTTATTGATAATAGAAATGTTCATAGTGATTACAAGCACAGTTGTTACATAGGTTAAGAGCATTACTAATAACCTAATTCCCTATAACCATGAGCTCTGATACCAACTTTTTTGTAACACCACGACCGCGTAATACAACAAACCGCAGCGGAAACATCGGGGAGTCATGTCACAGAATCATTGTTTCACAACACATGGTAATTGAAGTTTTGTTTTATTTCATTAATAGACTCGTTGTTTTGAAACAAACCAAATAAGTACAGCAATTGTCTTTCAGGTTTTTAGTCACTAAAGCCCGCGTCCATCCTATGTGAAGCAAACAATCAACAATCGTCACATAATAGAACCTGAAACATATGTGGAAATAGTCAGCATATAAATGTCGGCGAGTACATAGGTTTTGTATGTCAAATTCATGGCTTTGAATTCATATTGCAATACCTCGACCGACTGCGAGAGTTATCGAGTATGTACCTTGAAATCAAAAAGTATTTGATATTGCAATATGTTTTATCAACTTTACAAGTTGATATAAGTAAAACGAAAACCATTATAGCCATGAATCTTGACTGAAAAAATTGCCTTTGTAAAACCAAGTAGTAAATCGTCTTGAAGTAAGCATTGTATGGTTTATATCTTTAAGTAAACATCGTTGCGTGACATCGTTTGAAATCATTCGTCCAAGTGATCTAGATAACTCTACGACATGAAATGTGATTAAAGGAATTATATATAGGAAGTACCAGCGCTGTATCCACCATGCTTTTATCACATTACACCCGTCCCATTATCTAATCTCTTACCATAAACCAATCGTCCAAAATCGTTCAAACGTCCGTGTTTTAATTGTGAAATACGACTTTTGGTCGTTCTTTAATGAATACATTCAAACCTGTGTGACTCGACTATACCACCCATGGGGTATCTTTAATAGACCTTGAAAGGCCTCTTTAACAAGACTAACAAACCAACACATGATTTGTTAATCAGAAAACAGTTTCTGTCGTTACCCACATTACCCACCAAATCCATGGGATAGTCTGATAACGGGATTTGTCAGATCCTGTAGGATCGGTTTTCAACTCCGTAACGATTGCGAACCAACTCGTGTAACGTGCGGAATCCATACACGAACGTGATCGAACACACAAGACGTAATATAATCGGTGATTCTATTGATGAATCTGAAAATGTACAAGCACCTGAATCACGATGTCACTTTCTTCTCTAGACATTCTCTCTCTAGCCTCTAGCTCTCCAAGTCTCCAAATGTGCAAAAGTTAAAAGTTCCTAAGGCTAACCTTAAGACTTCTATTTATAGGCCAAGGAGCTTTAATGAGACTTCTCATTAATTACAGAAATGCCACCTTGCCTTTTTCTTCATATAACAATATAATCATGTTTTCTTTAGTTTCTTGCTACGGACTTGATTGACGGAGGCGATAGACATAAATGCACTAACAGATCCTATGGTACCATAACATACCACTGGTCGGCTTGATCAAAGCTAATGAATGTCATCCGTCTTTCGACTAACGCACTAACAAGTACGTTCACATTATTGAAATCGTCGAGTTTTATATAAACCATAGTCTTTGTTTTGAAAACTTGAAAAGCATTTAGCACATATGAGTCATGTCACACCCCAACCGATGACGGAAACATCGGGGTGTGGCGCTAAGCGTTCAGATTGCTCAAGAGATCCACAACACTATTTGTTTCAATAATGATTAATCAAATTTCATAAGAATTGTCTAAACAGCATCCACGATTCAACCACAAAAGTATCAAGTACATAACATCCAAATATTGTTCAAAATTTCTAAATCAACTAAGATGAGTTTCTAAGCTGCATCCTAGCATGTTTCGTGGTTTCCTCAGCTACTATCAACCTGCAACATGTATTAAAATACTATCAACAATAATGTTGGCTAGTATACAAGTTTGAGTACATAATATCATAATAGTTTAAAACGTTCCAAAAACTCATATCCGCCATGAAAACACATAACAAGTTTCACCATGCTAAGCTAACGCAGTCCTTATGTAACACGCATTTCCAACGCAATTAACATAGCAATCCCAAGAGTCTAGCGGGAGCTATAAATGTTCATTGCCTTTCCCAAAGTCTAACTGGAGATTTGATCTTAACAATACCCAAGAGAATAGCATGCGGTGCGTTACAACCTATAGCACATGCATAGTACCATAATTGTTAAGACATGTCACATACAAGGATTAAACGTCACATAGCATATAAGTCTCAAGTTTCACAAGCATCTTGTTTCCATGTTTACTACAGATAGAGTATGTTTCCAAATAAGTTTCAAGTGTCGAGTGTCATGTTTATAGAATACATGTTGCATCCCAAAAGTGTTTAAAACAAAAAGGGATCGAGTATACTCACAGTGGGTGCTTAGTATCAACACCGACTAATTGGATCGAAGGGGGCGCTTGTAACAACTGTGCTTGTAATCACTATGAACAGTTCTATTATCAATAAAACAATGTTATTTGATCCCAATGTTTGTTCGATTGTGTTTTACATTTTTCATGTTTTGATTTTTGTTCAATTCCAAACTCTACATCACTTTCTGGAGAGTTATACGCAAACTAGTGCGTAAACGTACTCAGTTTAATGTGAGAAATACTCTGGAACATCAACATATACTCAACATACCTTAAATAACCTTTACATAACTTAGAAATAAGTTTTGAAGGCTTTGGTATGGCAAAAACAAGTTAATTCGCTTACAGGGACTAAATATGACAAACTGCGAAAGTATGTCAATTTGAACTGTAACGAACATTCCGGAACATAACCATAAGTTAAACACACCTTAAATATCCTTTACATAGCTTAGAAATAGGCTTTGAGGGGTTCGGTGTGCTAAAATAAACTTTTGGGTCATTCAGGGACTAAAAGTGTCAAAAAGTGCACAAGTTTGCATTTTCGCGCATAACTTACGTTCTGAATACATCCGGATATCCAAAAT
Organism: Helianthus tuberosus; assembly: GCA_030545235.1. Taxonomy (NCBI): domain Eukaryota; kingdom Viridiplantae; phylum Streptophyta; class Magnoliopsida; order Asterales; family Asteraceae; genus Helianthus; species Helianthus tuberosus. Next base: position 113,216,304 of record CM060424.1, on the reverse strand, counting down.
TTTATTAAAGCATGACTACATTATATTTTAGTGTTCGCCATAAGAAAAATCCATTCGTCGCGTCATTTGGATCGTTTTTCGCGCTTATGCGCATTCCGTCGTAATTAAGCGAACATCGTGATCGTACGGCCAAACGAACCGACATCTGAGATATTTTTGACCATTTTTTGAGTTCCCTATACTTTAACTTCATTTTAGAGCCTTGAAATGAGGTTAATGGGGTTTAAACGCATCGAAAATCGCTTAAACGGGCTGCAGGGACTAAACCTGTCACTTTTGAAACAATTCTGGAACTGGGAGGCAGTAGCGTAGCGCGAGCCCTAAGGGCCTACCCGTCGCGCTACGCGAGTGCATGATCTGACCAGATTCAATGTTTTAAACATAAGATTTCAGCTGATTAATTCTCCACCACACATTCTCACATGTCTAGTCAGCGGATAAGAACCATTTTTAGCTACCATGAGTTTCCGACAAGTGTACGGGTTGGATCATGGCACGTTTTCCATCAAACGATCTTAACGGTGGACCGAATACTATAAATACCCCATCACCCCATTGTTCATAATCACTAGAAATTTGATTTGAGAAACTCTAAGTTGAAACATTTGTTTCATACCTGAGATTTTTGAATCGAGTTTAGCATTCGGGGACCCTTCGTAAGTATTCTTTCATTCTTTTCCTTATTTTATTGCTTTTCGAGTCCGAAAGTCAAACTTTGTTTGACTTTCAGCGTTGACCAGTAATGGTCAATGCGAAGTTCGTTTGAACTTCGCAACGTGAGTGTAATCACGTTGGTTATAGTCCCTTGGGACTATGCCTACTGATTACCACGTTGTCTAGGGTCGTAGGGTAAGCGATCTAATAAATCGCTTATACCTTCGAACCCGACCCAGTTTGGTCGATCGTTAGGATCCGACCAAATACATTAGGTGACCATAGTATATAGGGAATAACCTTCCGAGGTTATACCTTATGGTCACATCGTTTAAGTAGTTGTATGATAGGTAGTTTATATGCCTTAGGTAAATTACCAGAATACCCTTTTCATGTATAATTGGTAATTAAGCATATGTAACCTAAACCTTTGTCACATAACTGATTATGTAACATGTTTAGGCATATAACACTTGTCATAGGGCTAGTTAGGCGGTCCGAACGCGTTTCACGCGCACGATGCGTTAAAGTAGCATAAGCTACCTAAACGGATCATAATGGGTCAATAAGACTAAGGTTAAGTTTCATTTAGTATGTAGGCTTTGTTAAACCGTATCACGTGAGTTCCTACACTCATTTGGTTTACAAACCCTAATGCTACCCAGTCTTCCGAGATAGGTCCGGTTTATTAACATAGTTACCTATATTAGGTGCCGTTTGATTCCGAGATCTCTAGCGTTGCTTGGTGATTATCTTTAGACATCTGAGCAATCTCAAGTGAGTACATAGACCCCTCTTTTACTGTTTTCCAAACTATTTTGGGGTGGAACACATGTGCCTACTTGTTACTTTCGTGCTTTCCTGTTTTCACATCATATACCTGCTATGTTCGTTAGTACATTATAGTACATGATTTCATGACATTTCCCGCTAGGTGTGCCCATTATGTGCATTACTTAGTACATTGTTTTACATGACATTTCCTGCTAGGTGTGCCCATTATGTGCATTACTTAGTACATCGTTTTACATGACATTTCACGCTATGTATGTTCATTTGATTACATACTTAGTGCATTGTTTTCACATGCTTACATTTTGGTATGACATTTGGTTTGTTTACATGGGACAATACATTCATTAACATTAGCTACGCCGTTCGTTAGTAGGTAGTGGTACCATAGGAATTGACAACTCCCGTTCCGGACATCCCAGGGAAAGGGGATGAAAGGAATGACCGAATTCGATGATATAAGACAGATAGACCTTTAATTTGTTTAAAGGGTTTATCACCACAGTCACAAGGCTTGGATGTATGCATTTTCACAATACCGCATAAATGTTCATATTAAATATTTGCATGCATTTTTCCACAAAGACATAAGATTGATTTAAACCATGTTTTACTTCAACATTTTGTTTTTGTGCATATGGTTTAGTTGAGACATTTCACTTGCCATACATGACATTTTGACATAGACATTTTACACAAAGACATTTGACAAAGACATTTGACATGGATATTTGACATAGACATTTGACATGGGTATTTGACATTGACATTTGACATGGTTTACATTTGACACATAACATGTTTGACAATTGTTTCACACTACATGATTTACATCTTGACATGAACACTTTGACATATTATTCAATACATTTGACAATTGGTTTAAACATAGACTTCTTACATTGGTTGGTATGGTTTGATTAAGTGATTAAGTAACGATGCGTGTGTAATATGATACAAGCATGGTGGATACGCCGCTGGTACTTCCTATATATAAGTGTTTGTATGGTATTACATGTCGTAACGTTATTTGAATCATTTCAATATTGAGACATAGAACATTTTATACAAATAACATACTTTTCACAAGACATTGATTTACAAACAACTTATCTTATACAAACACATTTTTACATGGTTATTTATTTAACCTGACATTTACTTATACATATCATCTGATCTTATTGTTTTCAAATGATTTACATGACAAAGCAAATTACAAGGTTCATGACTAAACATTTTCTCAAATACAAGTCATGAATCCTATTTTCACAAACCTATGTATCTCACAGGCATTTTTATGCTGACGTACCTACTTTCACATGTGTTTTCAGGTGCTTTTCCGTAGAATGATGATCATGACACTAGGGCGGACCTGTGCCTTAGAGACTTAAAATTAAGCTAGACTATGTTTAATTATGTTATAAACTCTTTTGTTTACTGTTCAAGACAATGTAACACCCTTGTTTGATAAATAAAATACAACTTTGTATGCCATGGTTATGAAACAATTTATTCTGTTACGACACGCCCCGATGTTTCCGCCGCGATTTGTTGTTTTACGCGGTCGGGGTGTGACAGAAGAGTTGGTATCAGAGCCGATGGTTATAGGGAATTAGGTTATTAGTAATGCTTTGACCTAGACTATAACTTTTCTAGGACCCTAACACATGTTATCTTGTGTTTAGATCTTAAAACATATACATCACCTATCCTTAGGTGATTATCAAAACAAGAACCAAATTTTTCGAATCGATTTTTGAAAAACAATCATCTGTTTTTGAATGATTTATTACAAGGTTTTGAACCCTCAATTGTAAGGTTTTGAACCCTCTGTTATATGGTTTTGAACCCTTTTCAGTTTGATTTTTGGCCTTGTGCCTTCAAATTTTCAAAATCCCGTCAAACGTTTTGGGTTTTAAATAATGTGAACATGTGCAAACTGGAAGGGTGAATGCCTGTATTCTGGGTTTTCTGTCTAGGCAAGCACTTCGTATACATCTCATCAGACGCGAGACCAGTTGTGCTTACCTGGGAATTCCTGGGATGAGTGTTCACTTATAGGCGAGCATGTCTTCATTATACATTATTTTTGACCCATTTACTTTAATTAGTCACTGTGATTCGTTTGTTTGCTTGGTAATGCGGACGAATGACCACCATCTTTGCTTTTGTTGATTTTGTTTCATCTCATTCTCTTCATCCAATCATCTCACTCGTTTCCTTTCATGTTTTCCTCTTTTAGAATGCCTCCTCGACGCGACAATCTGATTGCGACTGCCGAACTGGCAGAAATTATTGCGGAGCAGATGGCTGCCCAATTCCCAAATCTCTTTGCTCAATGGAACCAGGCCAACAACAATAACAATGTTCCATGCAAATACAAGGATTTTAACCAGGCTAAACCACTCAAGTTTAGTGGTTCTGAAGGAGCAACTAGGCTTCTTCAGTGGTTCGAAAGCATTGAGAATACTTTTCGCCACGTGCAGTGCCCGGATAATCGCAAGGTCGAGTTCTCCTCGAGCGTGTTTCAGAAGAGGGCTCTTACATGGTGGAATGGGGTAATGAGAGACCGAGGTGCGGAAGTTGCTCTCGCACAGACATGGGCTGAACTTAGAGCCCTTATGATGAGGGAATTCTGTCCTCGCCATGAGCAGCGAGCGTTGGAGAAAGAGTTTGATGTTTTGAAGCAAGATAGTGGTGAGCACAGGGCTTATACTGATCGGTTTGAAGAGTTGAGTTTGCTTTGCCCGACAATGGTTACCCCCTTGACAAGGCTATCGAAAGATACATCGACGGCCTACCTGACTCGGTACAAGACATTCTTACTGGTAGTGAACCTGCCACACTCCGTCAGGCAATCGAGTTATCAGCGACACTGACTGAGTCGCAGATAAGAAAGGGAAAGCTACACCGGAAGGGTGACAAGGGCAAGAAACAGTTGGCTGACAAGGGGGATAGCAAGAAGGGTCAAAACAAGAATGGAAAGGACTCTGGTTCTTCGAACAGGTCAAGGAAGCATAAGGCTTCCCAAAATTTTGCTACCACTGCCCAAGCTAATCAGGCAGCTCCCAACCAACCCGCACAGCCGCCAGCAAAGAAACCCTATACAGGGAATGCACCTTTGTGCAATAGATGCAACAGTCACCACCAGCCGCAACTTCCATGCCGTTTCTGTACTAACTGTGGGAAGTCAGGCCATCTTGCCAATATTTGTCGGTCTGCTCAGAATCCCGCGGTTCAGAACCCGGCTCAACAAGTTGCTCAGCAACAGGGTCAAGCTGCAAGACCATATTACCCACCGGGTGCTTGTTATAATTGTGGGGACCTGACCCACTACAGAAACCGGTGCCCAAGACTAGCCAACCAGAACCAGAACCAGAATCAGGCTCAGGCTCCGGCTCGAGGCCGAGCCTTTAACATGAATGCCCAAGAGGCGCAGGCGGACGATAACGTGGTGAACAGTACGTTCTTTATTAATAATCAGCCTGCATCTGTTCTTTTCGATTCTGGTGCCGATAAGAGTTTCATGTCTTTGTCCTTTGAACCAATGCTTCGAGTGTCTAGAACGAAACTAGGCAAATCTTTGACAGTAGAAGTTGCTAGTGGTGAACCCATTATTCTTGATTCTGTTCTTCGCAACTGCCAGTTGAATCTTAACGACCATCTTTTTCCTATTGACCTCGCGCCTATGCAACTTGGAAGCTTCGACGTTATTGTGGGAATGGATTGGTTATCCAAGCATCACGCAGAGATAGTTTGTTCTGAGAAGATTGTTCGTGTGCCGCTTTCGACAGGCGAGATCCTGCAGGTTCAAGGTGAGAAGCCTACCGGTGGTCTCAAACTCATGTCTTGTTTTAAAGCTCGGAAGTATCTGCAGAAGAACTATGTGGCTTTCTTAGCACATGTTACAGAAGATAAAGGCAAGGGTAAGTCTATTTCAGATATTCCTATCGTTCGGGATTATTCTGAAGTATTCCCTGAAGATTTACCTGGTCTACCTCCAGCACGCCAAGTCGAGTTCCGCATTGATCTCGTACCTGGTGCAAATCCCATTGCCAGAGCTCCATATCGTCTTGCACCATCTGAGATGCAAGAGTTGTCTAAACAGCTTCAGGAGCTCTCTGACAAAGGTTTTATACGTCCTAGTTTTTCACCTTGGGGTGCTCCTGTTCCTTTTGTCAAAAAGAAGGATGGATCCTTTAGGATGTGTATCGATTACCGTGAGCTTAACAAGCTTACCATCAAGAATCGATATCCTCTACCTCGCATAGACGACCTCTTTGATCAGTTACAAGGTGCTTCTTATTTTTCGAAGATTGATTACGTTATGGGTATCATCAACTTCGGGTGCAAGAAGAAGACATTCCGAAGACAGCATTCCGTACTCGTTATGGGCATTATGAATTCACAGTCATGCCATTCGGTTTGACTAATGCTCCGGCTGTTTTTATGGACTTAATGAATAGGGTCTGTAAACCTTATTTGGATCAGTTCGTCATTGTTTTTATTGATGACATCTTGATATACTCTAAGACGCAAGCTGACCACGAGCAACATCTTCGTCTTACCCTAGAACTCCTAAAGAAAGAGCAACTTTTCGCCAAATTCTCCAAATGCGAATTTTGGCTTAAAGAAGTTCAATTTTTGGGGCATGTTATCAACGAACGGGGTATTCATGTTGATCCCTCCAAAATCAGTGCGATTAAGGATTGGGATACGCCTACTACTCCTACTGAAGTTCGTTCTTTTCTTGGTCTAGCGGGTTATTATCGCCGCTTCATAGAAAACTTCTCGAAGATTGCAGTTCCTTTAACTGCTCTAACTCAGAAGAAAATGCCCTTTTATTGGGGGTACAAACAAGAGGAAGCTTTTCAACACTTAAAGCAGAAGCTTTGCGATGCGCCTGTTCTATCATTGCCTGAGGGTGATGATGATTTTGTCGTGTATTGTGATGCATCGAAATTGGGTCTTGGTTGTGTTCTGATGCAAAGGAACAAAGTCATAGCATATGCATCGAGGCAGTTGAAGATACATGAGAAGAACTACACCACTCATGATCTTGAGTTGGGTGCAGTTGTCTTTGCTCTGAAGATCTGGAGACACTATTTGTACGGTACAAAATGTGTGGTTTTCACTGACCACAAAAGTCTTCAGCATATCTTCAACCAGAAAGAACTCAACATGAGACAGCGACGTTGGGTTGAGCTTCTAAACGACTATGATTGCGAAATTCGCTACCATCCTGGTAAGGCGAATGTCGTAGCTGATGCATTGAGTCGTAAGGAACGTACTAAGCTTCATTGTGTACGTGTTCAATCTGATATTCAAGCTCGATCCGATATTCAAGCACGCATTTCTCAACAATCTTGTGTTTCACAAGGATTGATGGATAAGGAATTTCCTTATCACATAACACCTGCTCTGGAACTGAAGGACAATGGATCATATTACTTCATGGACCGTTTGTGGGTCCCAAGCCAGGATGATCTTCGTACCTTGCTTATGGATGAAGCCCATAAGTCTCGTTATTCTATTCATCCGGGCTCAGATAAGATGTATAAGGATCTTCGTATTCAGTATTGGTGGCCTGGTATGAAGAAAGACATTGCCTTATACGTATCCAAATGCCTTACTTGTCTTAAGGTTAAGGCTGAACATCAGCGTCCTTCTGGTTTATTGGAGCAACCAGAGATCCCAGTTTGGAAATGGGAAAACATTACCATGGATCTTGTTACCAAACTCCCGCGCACAAAGAAAGGTCATGATGCCATCTGGGTAGTCGTTGATCGTCTTACAAAGTCAGCACATTTCTTGCCAATCCGTGAGGATTTTCCTGCTGACAGACTTGCTCAAATCTATGTGGATGAAATTGTAGCTCGACATGGTGTTCCGTTGAACATCATTTCTGACAGAGATGCTCGTTTCACTTCTCATTTTTGGAGAACCATGCAATCTGCTATGGGGACCCAACTTAATCTGAGCACAGCTTATCATCCGCAAACGGATGGTCAATCTGAGAGAACAATCCAGACTCTGGAGGATATGCTAAGAGCTTGTGTGATCGATTTTGGTGGTAGCTGGGATTCACATCTTAAATTGATTGAATTCTCCTACAACAACAGTTATCACACTAGCATCAAAATGGCTCCTTTCGAGGCTCTCTATGGTCGAAAATGTCGTTCACCAGTCTGCTGGAATGAGATTGGCGAGGCTCAACTTACTGGACCTGCCCTCATTTTAGAGACAACTGACAAGGTCAAGAAAGTTCGTGATAACCTTCAGGCAGCTAGAAGCCGTCAGAAGATTTACGCGGACCCAAAACGCAAAGCCTTGGAATTTCAAGTTGGTGATCGAGTATTACTTAAGGTCTCACCTTGGAAATGTGTGATCAGATTTGGAAAGAAAGGAAAACTTGCACCTAGATACGTTGGACCATTCAAGATCGTCGAAAGAATCGGAAAGGTAGCCTACAGACTTGAGTTACCTCCTGAACTTGGAAATGTTCATCCAACTTTTCACGTGTCCAATCTCAAGAAGTGTTCAGCTGATGAGAACTTCTCCATACCACTTGACGAAATTCGTGTTGGCAAAACACTGAAATTTGTTGAGAAACCAGTGGAAATCATGGAACGTGAAGTCAAGTGGCTTAGACGCAAGCGCATTCCTTTGGTCAAAGTTCGCTGGGAAGCTAAACGTGGACCTGAGTTGACTTGGGAACGCGAAGATCAAATGAAGGCGAAATATCCACATCTTTTTCCACGAGTTTCCTCTAAATAAATTTCGGGACGAAATTTCCACAAGTAGGGGAGACTGTAACAACTGTGCTTGTAATCACTATGAACAGTTCTATTATCAATAAAACAATGTTATTTGATCCCAATGTTTGTTCAATTGTGTTTTACATTTTTCATGTTTTGATTTTTGTTCAATTCCAAACTCTACATCACTTTCTGGAGAGTTATACGCAAACTAGTGCGTAAACGTACTCAGTTTAATGCGAGAAATACTCTGGAACATCAACATATACTCAACATACCTTAAATAACCTTTACATAACTTAGAAATAAGTTTTGAAGGCTTTGGTATGGCAAAAACAAGTTAATTCGCTTACAGGGACTAAATATGACAAACTGCGAAAGTATGTCAATTTGAACTGTAACGAACATTCCGGAACATAACCATAAGTTAAACACACCTTAAATATCCTTTACATAGCTTAGAAATAGGCTTTGAGGGGTTCGGTGTGCTAAAATAAACTTTTGGGTCATTCAGGGACTAAAAGTGTCAAAAAGTGCACAAGTTTGCATTTTCGCGCATAACTTACGTTCTGAATACATCCGGATATCCAAAATTTTATTAAAGCATGACTACATTATATTTTAGTGTTCGCCATAAGAAAAATCCATTCGTCGCGTCATTTGGATCGTTTTTCGCGCTTATGCGCATTCCGTCGTAATTAAGCGAACATCGTGATCGTACGGCCAAACGAACCGACATCTGAGATATTTTTGACCATGTTTTGAGTTCCCTATACTTTAACTTCATTTTAGAGCCTTGAAATGAGGTTAATGGGGTTCAAACGCATCGAAAATCGCTTAAACGGGCTGCAGGGACTAAACCTGTCACTTTTGAAACAATTCTGGAACTGGGAGGCAGTAGCGTAGCGCAAGCCCTAAGGGCCTACCCGTCGCGCTACGCGAGTGCATGATCTGACCAGATTCAATGTTTTAAACATAAGATTTCAGCTGATTAATTCTCCACCACACATTCTCACATGTCTAGTCAGCGGATAAGAACCATTTTTAGCTACCATGAGTTTCCGACAAGTGTACGGGTTGGATCATGGCACGTTTTCCATCAAACGATCTTAACGGTGGACCGAATACTATAAATACCCCATCACCCCATTGTTCATAATCACTAGAAATTTGATTTGAGAAACTCTAAGTTGAAACATTTGTTTCATACCTGAGATTTTTGAATCGAGTTTAGCATTCGGGGACCCTTCGTAAGTATTCTTTCGTTCTTTTCCTTATTTTATTGCTTTTCGAGTCCGAAAGTCAAACTTTGTTTGACTTTCAGCGTTGACCAGTAATGGTCAATGCGAAGTTCGTTTGAACTTCGCAACGTGAGTGTAATCACGTTGGTTATAGTCCCTTGGGACTATGCCTACTGATTACCACGTTGTCTAGGGTCGTAGGGTAAGCGATCTAATAAATCGCTTATACCTTCGAACCCGACCCAGTTTGGTCGATCGTTAGGATCCGACCAAATACATTAGGTGACCATAGTATATAGGGAATAACCTTCCGAGGTTATACCTTATGGTCACATCGTTTAAGTAGTTGTATGATAGGTAGTTTATATGCCTTAGGTAAATTACCAGAATACCCTTTTCATGTGTAATTGGTAATTAAGCATATGTAACCTAAACCTTTGTCACATAACTGATTATGTAACATGTTTAGGCATATAACACTTGTCATAGGGCTAGTTAGGCGGTCCGAACGTGTTTCACGCGCACGATGCGTTAAAGTAGCATAAGCTACCTAAACGAATCATAATGGGTCAATAAGACTAAGGTTAAGTTTCATTTAGTAAGTAGGCTTTGTTAAACCATATCACGTGAGTTCCTACACTCATTTGGTTTACAAACCCTAATGCTACCCAGTCTTCCGAGATAGGTCCGGTTTATTAACATAGTTACCTATATTAGGTGCCGTTTGATTCCGAGATCTCTAGCGTTGCTTGGTGATTATCTTTAGACATCTGAGCAATCTCAAGTGAGTACATAGACCCCTCTTTTACTATTTTCCAAACTATTTTGGGGTGGAACACATGTGCCTACTTGTTACTTTCGTGCTTTCCTGTTTTCACATCATATACCTGCTATGTTCGTTAGTACATTATAGTACATGATTTCATGACATTTCCCGCTAGGTGTGCCCATTATGTGCATTACTTAGTACATTGTTTTACATGACATTTCCTGCTAGGTGTGCCCATTATGTGCATTACTTAGTACATCGTTTTACATGACATTTCACGCTATGTATGTTCATTTGATTACATACTTAGTGCATTGTTTTCACATGCTTACATTTTGGTATGACATTTGGTTTGTTTACATGGGACAATACATTCATTAACATTAGCTACGCCGTTCGTTAGTAGGTAGTGGTACCATAGGAATTGACAACTCCCGTTCCGGACATCCCAGGGAAAGGGGATGAAAGGAATGACCGAATTCGATGATATAAGACAGATAGACCTTTAATTTGTTTAAAGGGTTTATCACCACAGTCACAAGGCTTGGATGTATGCATTTTCACAATACCGCATAAATGTTCATATTAAATATTTGCATGCATTTTTCCACAAAGACATAAGATTGATTTAAACCATGTTTTACTTCAACATTTTGTTTTTGTGCATATGGTTTAGTTGAGACATTTCACTTGCCATACATGACATTTTGACATAGACATTTTACACAAAGACATTTGACAAAGACATTTGACAAAGACATTTGACATGGATATTTGACATAGACATTTGACATGGGTATTTGACATTGACATTTGACATGGTTTACATTTGACACATAACATGTTTGACAATTGTTTCACACTACATGATTTACATCTTGACATGAACACTTTGACATATTATTCAATACATTTGACAATTGGTTTAAACATAGACTTCTTACATTGGTTGGTATGGTTTGATTAAGTGATTAAGTAACGATGCGTGTGTAATATGATACAAGCATGGTGGATACGCCGCTGGTACTTCCTATATATAAGTGTTTGTATGGTATTACATGTCGTAACGTTATTTGAATCATTTCAATATTGAGACATAGAACATTTTATACAAATAACATACTTTTCACAAGACATTGATTTACAAACAACTTATCTTATACAAACACATTTTTACATGGTTATTTATTTAACCTGACATTTACTTATACATATCATCTGATCTTATTGTTTTCAAATGATTTACATGACAAAGCAAATTACAAGGTTCATGACTAAACATTTTCTCAAATACAAGTCATGAATCCTATTTTCACAAACCTATGTATCTCACAGGCATTTTTATGCTGACGTACCTACTTTCACATGTGTTTTCAAGTGCTTTTCCGTAGAATGATGATCATGACACTAGGGCGGACCTGTGCCTTAGAGACTTAAAATGAAGCTAGACTATGTTTAATTATGTTATAAACTCTTTTGTTTACTGTTCAAGACAATGTAACACCCTTGTTTGATAAATAAAATACAACTTTGTATGCCATGGTTATGAAACAATTTATTCTGTTACGACACGCCCCGATGTTTCCGCCGCGATTTGTTGTTTTACGCGGTCGGGGTGTGACAGCGCTGGAGTTAGCCTGATTATAGTATAACAGTATGAGTGTTGAACAGAATGTCGAATCGTTCGAAAATCGAGTAAAAGTGTCTGACAGGTTTCCTGATCGGATGGTCATCCGGTCGGATGACCATTCGAACCAGATAGACCCCATTCGATTGGATGGTCATCCGATCGGATGATCATTCGATCGACTGGTCATTCGATCAATGGTGTGTTTGCAAATCGTTTCAACTTTTGAAGTTTTCGTTGTAGTATAAGATCAAGTCGTTCGAGTGAAAATTTGATAGTTTAAAGTTCTGATTCAAATAGTTTAAGTGTTAAGGGTTACAGAGAACAAGTCACTTGGTCAGATGATCATTTGACTATGTGATCTTTGTCAATTTGAAAACTTTTGTAAAAACTAAGTTCGAGTTTAATGGAAACGACGTGACGGCATGCTAAACAACGAAAACACATCAATTCCAGCTCCGTCAATTGGATGGGAACCAACCCATTCGATCAGATTTACTGTTCTTGGTGAGATTCTCTGGTTCAACCCGTGAATCGGTCGTCTTCTTCTGTGGAAATCCGTTCTCAGACCGGTTCTCAACCATGGGACGAGTAGAGAGCCTGAACGAGTCTAGATTCCACCTGTTCTTAGTAGAAAAGTTAAGAAAGTTGAAAAGTATGAAATCAGTTTAAGAAAATGTTTAGATCTTGCAAAGATTTGTGTTAAATGTTGTAGAAATCCTTTAGATTTGCACCATTCTCGATATGATGACGTCATTCCATTGGTGACATAAGTAACCGTGATGATGTCACCTTCATGTCACACCCCGACCACGTGGAACAATCAAAACGTGGCGGAAACGTCGGGGAGTGTTGTAACAGAATTAATGTTTCACAACCATGGAAAATTAAAGTTTCATTTTATTCATCAAACAAGCGAGTTACATTGTCTTTAAACAAGAAATAAAGAGTACATAACAAAAATTAACTAGTTCTTGTCTCGTTTTAAGTCACTAAGGCACAGGTCCGCCTAAGTATGTCTCGATAAGTCCTATGCATCATCTCCTGAAAACACATGTGAAAATAGGTACGTCAGCATAAAAATGCCTGTGAGATACATAGGTTTTGAGAAAATAGGATTCATGACTTATATTTGAGAAAATGTTTAGTCATGAACCTTGTAATTTGCTTTGTCTTGTAAATCATTTGAAAAACGAAAAGATCAAATGATATGTATAAATAAGAGAATAATGTATGGTTAAATGAATAACCATGTAAGATGAGTTTGTATAAGATAAGTTGTTTGTAAATCAATGTCTTGTGAAAAGTATGTTATTTGTATAAAATGTTATATGTCTCAAACTGAAATGATTCAAATAACGCTACGATATGTAATACCATACGAACACTTATTTATAGGAAGTACCAGTGGCGTATCCACCATGCTTGTATCATATTACACACGCCTCGTTACTTAATCACTTACTCAAACCAACCACCAAAGTAAAATGTTCATGTCTAATGTGAATCATGTAATGTGTATCCAAAATGTAAGCATATGATGAATAACAATGTACTAAGTATGCAACAAAGGACATACATAGCATATAGTGTAATGTATAACAATGTACTAAGTACGCACACAATGGACATACATAGCATAAAATGTAATGTAAAACAATGTACTAAGTACGCACACAATGGGCATACATAGCATGTAATGTAAGGCAATGTACTAAGTACGCACACAATGGGCATACATAGCATGTAATGTAAGGCAATGTACTAAGTACGCACACAATGGGCATACATAGCATAAAAACAATGTAATGAAATCATGTACTATAAATGTACTAATGAACATAGCAGGTATATGATGTGAAAGCATGAAAGTAACAAGTAGGCACATGTGTTCCACCCCAAAACATTTGGAAAATAGTAAAAGAGGGGTCTATGTACTCACTTGAGATTGCTCAGAAGTCCTAAGATAACCACCAAGCAATGCTAGAGATCACGGAATCAAACGGCACCTAATATAGGTAACTATGTTAATAAACCGGACCTATATCGGAGGATCGGATAGAATGAGGGCTCGTAAACCAAATGAGTATGGGAACTCATGTAGTATGGTTTAACAAAGCCTACATACTAAATGAAACCTAGCCTAAGTGCTTACGACCCATCACGACCCGTTTAGGTAGCTTATGCTACTTTAACGCGTCGTTCGCGTGAAACGCGTTCGGAATGCCTAACTAGTCCTATGATAAGTAAAATATGCCTTAACATGTCTAATATTGTTACTAAATCAGTTTAGATACCAAAAGTTATGTTACATACGCTTAAAATGAATTTTGGCGTAAAAAGGGCATTTTGGTAATTTACCTAAGGCATATAAACTACCTATCATACAACTACTTAAACGAAGCGACCATAAGGTATAACCTCGGAAGGTTATTCCCTACATACTATGGTCACCTAATGTGCTTGGTCGGATCCTAATGATCGACCAAACGGGTCGGGTTCGAAAGCATAAGCGATTGTTTAGATCGCTTACCTTACGACCCTATATAAGCATTAAACTAAAAGTGACGAGCTAAGCATGTTAAAACATGCTTAACTATGTTAGAAAACAAGTTTGGTATCAAAATAAACGGTTTTGATACCTAAGAGTAGTTTGGTTACAAAACACGCAAGAATGCGCATTTTGGCCGAAACTACGGCTCGTCACTAAGCCTAGATAACGTGGTAATCAGTAGGTATAGTCACTAGGGACTATAACCATCGTGATTACGCTCACGTTATGAAGTTCAAACGAACTTCACATTGACCATAAACTGGTCAATGCAAAAAGTCAAACAAAGTTTGACTTTCGGACTCGAAAAGCGATAAAAGAACGAAGGAACACTTACAAAGGGTCCCCGCAAGATTGATAATCCAAGTATTCTCAGGTATGAGGTGATGAAACACCCCAAATTAGAGAAATCTCATATTTCAAGTGGGTTTTGCAATGAAGTGGGTTGGGTATTTATAGATTTCGGTTCACCGTTAGGATCGTTTCTTGGATAACGTGCCTTGATCTCGCCCATACACTTGTCGGAATGTTGTGGTAACTGATTTTGCCCACCGCAAGAGATTAACATGTGGCACTTGGCCTTTGGGGAGTGTTAAGGGCTGTTAACAGCTGTTTAAAAACAAGTTGCTGCATCTGGCCCTTGCTTACGCACCGCAACACTCACATTGTTGAGGTGCGCAAGGACCTAGTTTGGCAGATTTACAGTTTTGGTCCCTGTTGTGTTATAAGGTCATTTCCGACGCGTTTAAGGCCTGTTAACCCCATTTCAAAGCTCTAAAATGAAGTTAAAGTATAGGGAACTTAAAATGTGCTCAAAAATATCTCAGATGTCGGTTCGTTTAGCCGTACGGTTGTAATGTTTGCTTAATTACGACGGAATGCGCATAAGCGCGAAAAACGATCCAAATGACGCGACGAAAGGATTTTTCTTATGCCAAAAACTAAAATAAAATGTTCTAGTGCTTACATAAATTTTTGGATGTCCGGATGTATTCAGAACGTAAGTTATGCGCGAAAATGCCAACTTGTGCAATTTTTTACGCTTTTAGTCCCTGAATGACCCAAAAGTTTATTTTAGCACACCGAACACCTAAAAGCCTATTTCTAAGCTATGTAAAGGATATTTATGGTATGTTTAACTTATGGTCATGTTCCGGAATGTCTGTTACAATTCAAATCGGCATACTTTCGCAGTTTGTCAACTTTAGTCCCTGTAAGCGATTTAACTCGATTTTTGCCATAGCAAAGCCTTCAAAACTTATTTCTAAGTTATGTAAAGGTTATTTAAGGTATGTTAAGCCTATTTCACTATTCCGGAGTGTTCGTTGCATTAAAATGGTTATATCTACGCATCAGAGCGCGTATAACCCTCCAGAAAGCGATTTAAAGCTTGAAATCGAACAAGAGTTGATATGTGCAAACGATACACATATTTTTAAAAATCCCAAGTATGAAATACAATATTTCATTGGCTTGGAATTTTTTTGATGGTTGAAGTGACACAGTTGTCACAGTCTCCCCTACTTTAGGAAATTTCGTCCCGAAATTTAGTTATAGAGGAAACTTGTGAAGACTGCTGTGACGGTTTCGCTTTCAGAAAAATCCATTGAACCCTTAAGTAAAACTCTGGGCCATGTTAGGATTCTTAGCAAAAATGTCAACCCTCAAAGTGAAGTCCTTGTAGTAATAAAACATGGAGTTTCGAACTATAGACAGGAGAACGTTTCCCGTGAAGAATTATCATAGGAAACTTGTGTGTGCTTGAAATCAGAATTGGGGAGTGTAAGAATAAAATGACATCGGTCAAAGTCCAAGACTTCTTCCATATCATTACTCTTGTCACTGTAGGTCTTAACACATGACAAAACTTCCTGTGGTTTCTGTGCACTGAATTCCATAATTATGTAGGCCTCCATAATTAAGTAATTCCTTGCACAGTCCGCACAGTTCATTTTATAATGCGTATGGGGAACAATCAAACGAATAATCCTGTGGTGATTTAACTTGATTGCAATAGAGTCTCTTTAACTAAGTCACCAAAGGATTAGATCAACGAACAATCTCTTCAGCTAAACTACCCAAGAGAAATATTTAACTACATCGACGTAGGATGTCTTTAACTAGATTGTCGAACCAATCTCTTCAACTAAACTACCCAAGAGGAATATTTAACTATATCGACGTAGAATGTCTTTAACTAGATTGTCTAACCAATCTCTTCAACTAAACTACCCAAGAGAAATATTTAACTACATCGACGTAGGATGTCTTTAACTAGATTGTCGAACCAATCTCTTCAACTAAACTACCCAAGAGGAATATTTAACTACATCGACGTAGGATGTCTTTAACTAGATTGTTGAACCAATCTCTTCAACTAAACTACCCAAGAGGAATATTTAACTACATCGACGTAGGATGTCTTTAACTAGATTGTCGAACCAATCTCTTCAACTAAACTACCCAAGAGGAATATTTAACTACATCGACGTAGGATGTCTTTAACTAGATTGTCGAACCAATCTCTTCAACTATATTAACACATGCTGTCCTTAAAATTTGGAATACTACTTTATAATCCAAGGGACTTAACTACAACGTAGAAGTCCATTAAGGATTTAAGATAGTACCTTTTTGAATATCCTACTACGAATCCTTCATATGAAGATAAGAAAGATTCTATGAGGATTTTGATAACGAATATCCAGAGTATACAAAAACACAAAAATGCATAAAAGAAAACGCAAAATGCATATACACATAGTCACATAACCACAAAATTGTTTATCTAGATCATTAATTTGTAAGTTTTGTTTTGTTGATTGCGTACATGTATTTGAAGCACACTAGGAATCCATTCCGTGGATTTCATTTGGTACTTTAAACATTTTCAAGAATCTATCTATAAAGATAGAATGATCTACCAAAAATTCGATTTCGTTTTCAAGAAAACGCAATATTCGAATTAAGGTACAATAATTTTAGAATATACAGAAATACCCTTAGGTACCCTATTAAGAATTTATAGTGGTACTTTGGGTATTCGTACAGAGTTGTAACTTGCGCCTTGTACTTCGTTTCCTTGGAAGAAACGGGTACTTAGGAATTTCGTGGACAACGCAAGAGATCATAAAAATAGAAAAAAAATCTTGGGGGGGGGGTAGTTTGCTTTTCAAGGAATACGATTCCTTGATTGTCGGTATTGTAGGGGATACGTTGTTTATACATGCCATCACATTTGCACATTGCAATGTAAAATGAAAAGATTTATTTATAAACAACAACAATTGTTTCATGGACCTTGACTACAAAAGAAAATAATACAGAAGGCTTGATTATTTCTAAACACATTGTCTTCTAGTCAGTCCGATGCTCATCCCTGCGCTGGATTCACATTAGCAAGCTTTGGGCAATTTCTTCAGAAATGGCCCATCTCGCCACAGTTGAAGCAAGGACCTAGTGGAAGACGAGCTTGAGCAGGATTTACTTGAGGTTTGTTTGGACCACCTTGGTTTGGGGTAAATCGACAAGAATTTTCCAGGTGACCGAGTCGCCCACATGATGCACATAAACGACACTGTAGGTGAGCTAAGTGGTGTGCATTACATTTGTCGCATATCGGTGCAGTACCGGCATAAGGTTTCCTTGCAGGAGGTTGAGTTGGTTGGTTGCGGGTGTTTTGGTTGGGTTGAGCAGCAATGGCACAATTCTGCGAAGCCTTACGCTTCTTAGAAGGTTCGGTTTTGCTTTCCTTGGTTTCCTCCTGAACATTAGCTGCTTGTTTCTTGTCGCCTTTCAGAAAAAGTTTACCTTTCCTGATATGAGATTCAGTCAAGGTTGCAGATAGCTCAATGGCCTGTCTAACTGTAGTGGGTTTACTACCAGTAACAATGTCCTGAACTGAGTCAGGGAGACCATCAATGTATTTTTCGATCGCCTTATCCAAAGGCGTAACCATGGTAGGACACAACAGGCTCAGTTCCTCATATCGATCAGTGTATGCTCGATGTTCACCGCTGTCTTGCTTAAGATCGTCGAATTCCCTTTCCAAGGCCCTGATCTCGTGACGAGGACAGAATTCCTTCATCATCAGTGCTCGAAGTTCTTCCCACGTTTGAGCCAGTGCCACTTCGGCACCCCTATCTCTCACCACACCGTTCCACCATGTCAAAGCTCGTTTCTCAAAGACACTAGATGCGAAATCTACCTTTAGCTCGTTTGGACATTGAACATGCCTGAAGGTGCTCTCTAGACTCTCGAACCATTGCAGAAGTGCAGTCGCTCCTTGAGACCCAGAAAATTTTGATGGCTTAGCCGAGTTGAACGTCTTGAAGTTGCAGAGGGCATTATTGTTGTTGAGGGCTTGGTTACATTGGGCAACGATGTTCGGGATTGCAGCAGTTATTTGCTGTGTAATGACAGCTGCCAGATCTTCAATAGATACCGGATTTTCACGTCGTGGAGGCATTCTAAAAAGGGGAAACAAGAGAGAAAACAAATGAAATGGCATGGGGTAAGAATAGGATGTTGCAATTACCGACCAAAAATCATGGGTGATGGTCATTTGTTTAAACCACGAAGCAAACAAACGACACACAAAGGCTGAATCAAAGCAAATAGATCCTCATAATGTATCGCGAAGACATGCTCGCCTATAAGTGGACACTCACCCCAAGAGTTCCCAGGTAAGAGTGACTGGTCCGATTATGTGGATTTGTACGAACACTCTAGCCTTAGACAGAAAACTCAGGGTACAGGCATTCACTCTTCCAGTTTGCACGTGTTCACATTATTTAGGACCAAAAACTTTGACGAGATTTTGAAAACTCAAAGGGGTTCAAAACCTTATAACAGAGGGTTCAAAACCTAGTAATCAATCATCCTAGAACAGATGATTAGTTTTCAAAGCGGTTTTGAAATTTATGTTCTCATTGTGGTTATCACCTAAGGATAGGTGAAGGTATCGTTTTATGACTAAACGCAAGTAAACTCGCGTTAGGGTCCTAAGAAGGTTATAGACTAGGTCAAAGTATTACTAATAACCTAATTCCCTATAACCATTGGCTCTGATACCATCTTTTCTGTCACACCCCGACCACGTGGAACAATCAAAACGTGGCGGAAACGTCGGGGAGTGTTGTAACAGAATTAATGTTTCACAACCATGGAAAATTAAAGTTTCGTTTTATTCATCAAACAAGCGAGTTACATTGTCTTTAAACAAGAAATAAAGAGTACATAACAAAAAATAATTAGTTCTTGTCTCGTTTTAAGTCACTAAGGCACAGGTCCGCCTAAGTATGTCTCGATAAGTCCTATGCATCATCTCCTGAAAACACATGTGAAAATAGGTACGTCAGCATAAAAATGCCTGTGAGATACATAGGTTTTGAGAAAATAGGATTCATGACTTATATTTGAGAAAATGTTTAGTCATGAACCTTGTAATTTGCTTTGTCTTGTAAATCATTTGAAAAACGATAAGATCAGATAATATGTATAAATAAGAGAATAATATATGGTTAAATGAATAACCATGTAAGATGAGTTTGTATAAGATAAGTTGTTTGTAAATCAATGTCTTGTGAAAAGTATGTTATTTGTATAAAATGTTATATGTCTCAAACTGAAATGATTCAAATAACGCTACGATATGTAATACCATACGAACACTTATTTATAGGAAGTACCAGTGGCGTATCCACCATGCTTGTATCATATTACACATGCCTCGTTACTTAATCACTTACTCAAACCAACCACCAAAGTAAAATGTTCATGTCTAATGTGAATCATGTAATGTGTATCCAAAATGTAAGCATATGATGAATAACAATGTACTAAGTATGCAACAAAGGACATGCATAGCATATAATGTAATGTATAACAATGAACTAAGTACGCACACAATGGACATACATAGCATAAAATGTAATGTAAAACAATGTACTAAGTACGCACACAATGGGCATACATAGCATGTAATGTAAGGCAATGTACTAAGTACGCACACAATGGGCATACATAGCATGTAATGTAAGGCAATGTACTAAGTACGCACACAATGGGCATACATAGCATAAAAACAATGTAATGAAATCATGTACTATAAATGTACTAATGAACATAGCAGGTATATGATGTGAAAGCATGAAAGTAATAAGTAGGCACATGTGTTCCACCCCAAAACGTTTGGAAAACAGTAAAAGAGGGGTCTATGTACTCACTTGAGATTGCTCAGAAGTCCTAAGATAACCACCAAGCAATGCTAAAGATCACGGAATCAAACGGCACCTAATATAGGTAACTATGTTAATAAACCGGACCTATATCGGAGGATCGGATAGAATGAGGGCTGGTTAACCAAACGAGTATGGGAACCCATGTAGTATGGTTTAACAAAGCCTACATACTAAATGAAACCTAGCCTAAGTGCTTACGACCCATCACGACCCGTTTAGGTAGCTTATGCTACTTTAACGCGCCGTTCGCGTGAAACGCGTTCGGAATGCCTAACTAGTCCTATGATAAGTAAAATATGCCTTAACATGTCTAATATTGTTACTAAATCAGTTTAGATACCAAAATTTATGTTACATATGCTTAAAATGAATTTTGGAGTAAAAAGGGCATTTTGGTAATTTACCTAAGGCATATAAACTACCTATCATACACCTACTTAAACGAAGCGACCATAAGGTAAAACCTCGGAAGGTTATTCCCTACATACTATGGTCACTTTGTGCTTGGTCGGATCCTAATGATCGACCAAACGGGTCGGGTTCGAAAGCATAAGCGATTCTTTAGATCGCTTACCTTACGACCCTATATAAGCATTAAACTAAAAGTGACGAGCTAAGCATGTTAAAACATGCTTAACTATGTTAGAAAACAAGTTTGGTATCAAAACAAACGGTTTTGATACCTAAGAGTAGTTTGGTTACAAAACACGCAAGAATGCGCTTTTGGCCGAAACTACGGCTTGTCACTGAGCCTAGATAACGTGGTAATCAGTAGCTGTGACACCCGTGTCACTGCGACCATCAAACAACTGCCAAGCCAATGAAATATTGTATTTCATACTTGGGATTTGTAAAAATATGTGTATCATTTGCACATATCAACTCTTGTTCGATTTCAAGCTCTAAATCGCCTTCTGGAAGGTTATACGCGCACTGATGCGTAAATATAACCAGTTTAATGCAACGAACACTCCGGAATAGTGAAATAGGCTTAACATACCTTAAATAACCTTTACATAACTTAGAAATAAGTTTTGAAGGCTTTGGTATGGCAAAATCAAGTTAAATCGCTTACAGGGACTAAAGTTGACAAACTGCGAAAGTATGCCAATTTGAACTGTAACAGACATTCCGGAACATGACCATAAGTTAAACATACCATAAATATCCTTTACATGGCTTAGAAATAGGCTTTGAGGTGTTTGGTGTGCTAAAATAAACTTTTGGGTCATTCAGGGACTAAAGGTGTCAAAAAGTGCACAAGTTTGCACTTTTGCGCATAACTTACGTTCTGAATACATCCGGACATCCAAAAATTTATGTAAGCACTATAATATTTTATTTTAGTGTTTGGCATAAGAAAAAAATCCATTCGTCGCGTCATTTGGATCGTTTTTCGCGCTTATGCGCATTCCGTCGTAATTAAGCGAACATCGCGTTCGTACGGCCAAACGAACCAACCTCCGACATATTTTTGAGCATGTTTCATGTCCACAATGTTTAGGCAACATTTTAGGGCCTTAAAGTTGGCTTTACGGGCCTTAGAAGTGTCGAAAAAGGCCTTAAACACCACAGGGACCAAAACTGTCAATTTTGAAACTTTTCTGAAGCTGGTGCATGGTGGCGTAGCGCGACTGCATAGGGCCTTTACCGTCGCGCTACGCGAGCACCTTATCTGGGCAGAAACTTCAGTTTTGCATTTTCGGGACCAGATTCGATGTATAAACAGCTGTTTAATTCACAACCACACATTCTAACATGCTTAGTCAGCTGATAAGGATGGAATTTAGGCACCATAACTTTCCGACACTTGTACGGATACGATTAAGGCACGATATTCGACAAGCGATCTTAACGGTTCGGGTATTCCTATAAATACCCATCCACCCCCATTGCTAAAATCACTAGAATCTTGATCTTAGGAACTCTAAGTTGAAACCATTGTTTCATACCTGAGATTCTTGGATCGAGATTAGCATTCGGGGACCCTTCGTAAGTATTCTTTCATTCTTTTATTGCTTTTCGAGTCTTTCGAGTCTGAAAGTCAAACTTTGTTTGACTTTCTACATTGACCAGTTATGGTCAATGCGAAGTTCGTTTGAACTTCGCAACGTGAGTGTAATCACGTTGGTTATAGTCCCTTGGGACTATGCCCACTGATTACCACGTTGTCTAGGGTCGTAGGGTAGGCGATCTAATAAATCGCCTATACCTTCGAACCCGACCCAGTTTGGTCGATCATTAGGATCCGACCAAATACATTAGGTGACCCTAGTATAGGGCATAACCTTCCGAGGTTATACCCTATGGTCACATCGTTTAAGTAGTTGTATGATAGGTAGTTTATATGCCTTAGGTAAATTACCAGAATACCCTTTTCATGTATAATTGGTAATTAAGCATATGTAACCTAAACTTTTGTCACATAACTGATTATGTAACATGTTTAGGCATATAACACTTGTCATAGGACTAGTTAGGCGGTCCGAACGCGTTTCACGCGAACGATGCGTTAAAGTAGCATAAGCTACCTAAACGGGTCGTAATGGGTCGTAAACACTTAGGTTAAGTTTCATTTAGTATGTAGGCTTTGTTAAACCAAATGACACGAGTCTCTACACTCGTTTGGTTTACAAACCCTAATGCTACCCGATCTTCCGATTTAGGTCCGGTTTATTAATGTAGTTACCTATAGTAGGTGCCGTTTGATTCCGTGATCTCTAGCTTTGCTTGGTGGTTATCCTAGGACTTCTGAGCAATCTCAAGTGAGTACATAGACCCCTCTTTTACTGTTTTCCAAACTGTTTTGGGGTGAAACACATGTGCCTACTTATTACATTCATGCTTTCCCGTTTTCACATCATATACCTGCTATGTTCGTTAGTACATTATAGTACATGATTTCATTACATTTTATGCTATGTATGTCCATTGTGTGCATACTTAGTACATTGTTTTACATTACCTTTTGTTGCATATGCTCATCCAGTATATGAACACATTATATTACACTTTGAACCGTTTATAACTATTTGACTATGTGAACCGTTGTAATCATTTGTATCTGTGAACCGTTTGTACCTGTGAACCGTTTGTATCTGTGAACCGTTTATAACTATGAACCGTTTGTATCTGTGAACCGTTTGTATCTGAGAACCGTTTGTATCTGTGAACCGTTTGTATCTGTGAACCGTTTGTATCTGAGAACCGTTTGTATCTGTGAACCGTTTGTATCTGTGAACCGTTTATATCTGTGAACCGTTTGTATCTGTGAACCGTTTGTATCTGTGAACTGTTTGTATCTGTGAACCGTATTTGACCATACATAAACATTTCTACTATTGTTAAACATTACTTTGGTGGTTTGGTTTGATTAAATGATTAAGTAACGATATGTGTGTAATATGATACAAGCATGGTGGATACGCCGTTGGTACTTCCTATATATAAGTGTTTGTATGGTATTACATATTGTAGCGTTATTTGAATCATTTCAGTTTGATACATATAACATTTTATACAAATAACATACTTTTTACAATACATTGTTTTACAAACAACTTATCTTATACAAACTCATTTTACAATGGTTAATCATTTAACCATACATTATTCTCTTTTTTATACATATCATTTGATCTTATCGTTTTTCAAATGATTTACAAAACAAAGCAAATTACAAGGTTCATGACTAAACATTTTCTCAAACATAAGTCATGAAACCTATTTTCACAAAACCTATGTATCTCACAGGCATTTTTATGCTGACGTACCTATTTTCACATGTGTTTTTCAGGAGCTGTTGCATAAGATGATCAAGATACACATAGGCAGACTTGGGCTTTAGTGACAATAAAAGATGCAAGACTAGTTAATTATGTTGTATTTCTTTGTTTGATAAGACATTGTAACATTTTTTAATCAATAAAACGAAACTTCAATTGCCATGGATTTGAAACAATTAATTCTGTTACAACACTCCTCGACATTTCTGCCACGTTTTGTATGTTCTACGTGGTCGGGGTGTGACAGAAAAGATGGTATCAGAGCCAATGGTTATAGGGAATTAGGTTATTAGTAATGCTTTGACCTAGTCTATAACTTTCTTAGGACCCTAACGCGAGTTTACTTGCGTTTAGTCATAAAACAATACCGTCACCTATCCTTAGGCGACTACCACAACAAGAACATAAATTTCAAAACCGCTTTGAAAACTAATCATCTGTTCTAGGATGATTTATTACATGGTTTTGAACCCTCTATTGTAAGGTTTTGAACCCTCTGTTATATGGTTTTGAACCCCTTTGAATTTTCAAAATCTCGTCAAGGTTTTGGGTTTTAAATAATGTGAACACGTGCAAACTGGAAGGGTGAATGCCTGTATCCTGGGTTTTCTGTCTAGGCAAGCACTTCGTATACATCTCATCAGACGCGAGACCAGTTGTGCTTACCTGGGAATTCTTGGGATGAGTGTTCACTTATAGGCGAGCATGTCTTCGCGATACATTATTTTTGACCCATTTACTTTGATTAGTCACTGTGTGTCGTTTGTTTACCTTGTGGTAACAAACAAATGACCACTATCCTTGCTTTCATCAGATTTGTTCATTTCATTCTTTTCGTCTAATTCTCTCACTCGTTTCATTTCATGTTTCCTCTTTTAGAATGCCTCCTCGACGCGAAAACCAGATAGCGACTGCTGAACTGGCAGAAATCATTGCGCAGCAAATGGCTGCTCAATTCCCAAACCTCTTTGCTCAATGGAATCAAGCCAACAACAACAACAATGGTGTATGCAATTTCAAGAGTTTTAACTCGGCGAAACCACTCAAGTTTAGTGGTTCTGAGGGAGCGACTGGGCTTCTTCAATGGTTCGAGAGCATTGAGAATACTTTCCGCCACGTGCAGTGTCCTGAAAATCGCAAGGTCGAGTTTGCTTCGAGTTTGTTCCAGAAGAGAGCCCTTACGTGGTGGAACGGTGTTATGAGAGATCGTGGTGCAGAAGTTTCACTAGCACAGACATGGGCTGAACTTAGGGCCCTTATGATGAAGGAATTCTGTCCTCGACACGAGATCAGGGCTTTGGAAAGGGAATTCGACAATCTTGAGCAAGACAGCGGTGAGCATCGAGCCTACACGGACCGTTATGAAGAGTTAAGTCTGTTATGCCCAAACATGGTCACGCCTTTGGATAAGGCAATCGAAAAGTACATTGATGGCCTCCCTGACTCAATACAAGACATTTCGACTGGTAGCAACCCTACTACAGTTAGACAGGCCATTGAGCTATCTGCAACCTTGACTGAATCAAAGATCAGGAAAGGTAAACTTTTCTGAAAAGGTGACAAGAAGCCGGTCGAAGAATCGAAACCAATCGAGGAATCAAAGATCATGGATGAACAGACTGGATCCCCTAAGAGGTCAAAGAAGCGAAAGGCTTCCCAGAACTACGTTGTGGTCGCTCACAATGATCAAGCCATCCTCAACCAACCAGCTCAACCCCCTGCCAGGAAACCCTACAACGGAACTGCACCCTTGTGCAACCAATGTGGCCTACATCATCACGCTGGGGTGAAGTGCCGCACATGCCAAGTTTGCGGACTTATAGGTCATACAGCTAGGGTTTGCCCAACCGCAGCTGCACCAAATCAAGCTGGCAACAATCCTGCTCAAGCTCGTTTTCCACAGGGATCTTGCTACAACTGTGGCGAGATGGGCCATTTTCGTAGGAATTGCCCAAGGCTTGCTAATGCAAATCCAGCGCAGGGATGAGCATATGATCAACCAGAAGACAGCATCGTTTAGAAATAATCACGTCTTATGTATTATTTTCTTTTGTTGTCAAGATCCAAGAAACAGTTGTTATCGTTGTTTATAAATAAATCTTTTATTTACATTGCAATGTATTTATGTGATTGTATGTATAAACAACATATCCCCTACAATACCGACAATCAAGGAACCGCATTCCTTGAAGAACAGACTACTCCCAAATTTCTTCCATTGTATGATCTCTTGCGTTTTTCACGAAAATCCTAAGTACCCGTTTCTTCCAAGAGAAACGAAGTACGAGGTGCCAAGTTAATAGCAATCAATAACAAGATAATAACAATTAAACAACTATGTGATTATGTGCTTATGAACATTACAAGACAAACGGTGCGGACTGTGCAAGGAATTACGTAATTATGGATGCATACATAATTATGGAATTTAGTGCACAGAAACCACAGCAAGCTTTGTCATGTACCAAGAAGTTAACCCTATTCATTTCCAATTCTGATGAAGTATCCGTTGAGGAAAAATGAACTAGCTATTCATTTTTCACTTCTGAAGAATATCCGTTGAGGAAATGAATATCCGTTTATCCTTCATTTCCAATTCTGAAGAATATCCGTTGAGGAAAATGACTCCGTTTGTGCATTTTCGTTCTGAAGAGTATCCGTCGAGGGAAATGAATATCCGTTTATTTAATCCTTCATTTACGAACCTGAGGAAACAACCGTTGAAAATGACTCCGTTAGTTCACTTTCGTTTCTGAAGATTATCCGTTGAGGAAATGAATATTCGTTGTTAAATCCTTCATTTCCGAACCTGAGGAAACAACCGTTGAAAATGACTCCGTTAGTTCACTTTCGTTTCTGAAGATTATCCGTTGAGGAAATGAATATTCGTTGTTTAATCCTTCATTTCCGAACCTGAGGAAACAACCGTTGAAAATGACTCCGTTAGTTCATTTTCGTTTCTGAAGATTATCCGTTGAGGAAATGAATATCCGGTTGTCTATCATTTTCATTTCCGAACCTGAGGAAACAACCGTTGAAAATGACTCCGTTAGTTCATTTTCGTTTCTGAAGATTATCCGTTGAGGAAATGAATATCCGTTTATCTATCATTTTCATTTCCGTTTCTGAAGAAGCAACCGTTGAAAATGACTCCGTTTGTTCATTTTCGTTTCTGAAGATTTGTCCGTTGAGGAAATGAATATCCGTTTGTCTATCATTTTCATTTCCGTTTCTGAGGAAGCATCTGTTGAAAGTGACTCCGTTTGTTCATTTTCGTTTCCGAAGATTGCCCGTTAAGGAAATGAATCCCCGTTTGTTTATTCCTTCATTCCTGCTTCTGAAGAATACTCGTTGAGGAATATGACTCCGTTTGTTCATTTTCGTTCTGAAGAATGTCCGTTAAGGAAATGACAGGATTATGCCTTACATATCTCTGGTGGTTATCTGACACAAAGTCACAAATAGACTCCTACGAATTAATTTCGGGACGAAATTTCCTAAAGTAGGGGAGACTGTGACACCCGTGTCACTGCGACCATCAAACAACTGCCAAGCCAATGAAATATTGTATTTCATACTTGGGATTTGTAAAAATATGTGTATCATTTGCACATATCAACTCTTGTTCGATTTCAAGCTCTAAATCGCCTTCTGGAAGGTTATACGCGCACTGATGCGTAAATATAACCAGTTTAATGCAACGAACACTCCGGAATAGTGAAATAGGCTTAACATACCTTAAATAACCTTTACATAACTTAGAAATAAGTTTTGAAGGCTTTGGTATGGCAAAATCAAGTTAAATCGCTTACAGGGACTAAAGTTGACAAACTGCGAAAGTATGCCAATTTGAACTGTAACAGACATTCCGGAACATGACCATAAGTTAAACATACCATAAATATCCTTTACATGGCTTAGAAATAGGCTTTGAGGTGTTTGGTGTGCTAAAATAAACTTTTGGGTCATTCAGGGACTAAAGGTGTCAAAAAGTGCACAAGTTTGCACTTTTGCGCATAACTTACGTTCTGAATACATCCGGACATCCAAAAATTTATGTAAGCACTATAATATTTTATTTTAGTGTTTGGCATAAGAAAAAAATCCATTCGTCGCGTCATTTGGATCGTTTTTCGCGCTTATGCGCATTCCGTCGTAATTAAGCGAACATCGCGTTCGTACGGCCAAACGAACCAACCTCCGACATATTTTTGAGCATGTTTCATGTCCACAATGTTTAGGCAACATTTTAGGGCCTTAAAGTTGGCTTTACGGGCCTTAGAAGTGTCGAAAAAGGCCTTAAACACCACAGGGACCAAAACTGTCAATTTTGAAACTTTTCTGAAGCTGGTGCATGGTGGCGTAGCGCGACTGCATAGGGCCTTTACCGTCGCGCTACGCGAGCACCTTATCTGGGCAGAAACTTCAGTTTTGCATTTTCGGGACCAGATTCGATGTATAAACAGCTGTTTAATACACAACCACACATTCTAACATGCTTAGTCAGCTGATAAGGATGGAATTTAGGCACCATAACTTTCCGACACTTGTATGGATACGATTAAGGCACGATATTCGACAAGCGATCTTAACGGTTCGGGTATTCCTATAAATACCCATCCACCCCCATTGCTAAAATCACTAGAATCTTGATCTTAGGAACTCTAAGTTGAAACCATTGTTTCATACCTGAGATTCTTGGATCGAGATTAGCATTCGGGGACCCTTCGTAAGTATTCTTTCGTTCTTTTATTGCTTTTCGAGTCTTTCGATTCTGAAAGTCAAACTTTGTTTGACTTTCTACATTGACCAGTTATGGTCAATGCGAAGTTCGTTTGAACTTCGCAACGTGAGTGTAATCACGTTGGTTATAGTCCCTTGGGACTATGCCCACTGATTACCACGTTGTCTAGGGTCGTAGGGTAGGCGATCTAATAAATCGCCTATACCTTCGAACCCGACCCAGTTTGGTCGATCATTAGGATCCGACCAAATACATTAGGTGACCCTAGTATAGGGCATAACCTTCCGAGGTTATACCCTATGGTCACATCGTTTAAGTAGTTGTATGATAGGTAGTTTATATGCCTTAGGTAAATTACCAGAATACCCTTTTCATGTATAATTGGTAATTAAGCATATGTAACCTAAACTTTTGTCACATAACTGATTATGTAACATGTTTAGGCATATAACACTTGTCATAGGACTAGTTAGGCGGTCCGAACGCGTTTCACGCGAACGACGCGTTAAAGTAGCATAAGCTACCTAAACGGGTCGTAATGGGTCGTAAACACTTAGGTTAAGTTTCATTTAGTATGTAGGCTTTGTTAAACCAAATGACACGAGTCTCTACACTCGTTTGGTTTACAAACCCTAATGCTACCCGATCTTCCGATTTAGGTCCGGTTTATTAATGTAGTTACCTATAGTAGGTGCCGTTTGATTCCGTGATCTCTAGCTTTGCTTGGTGGTTATCCTAGGACTTCTGAGCAATCTCAAGTGAGTACATAGACCCCTCTTTTACTGTTTTCCAAACTGTTTTGGGGTGAAACACATGTGCCTACTTATTACATTCATGCTTTCCCGTTTTCACATCATATACCTGCTATGTTCGTTAGTACATTATAGTACATGATTTCATTACATTTTATGCTATGTATGTCCATTGTGTGCATACTTAGTACATTGTTTTACATTACCTTTTGTTGCATATGCTCATCCAGTATATGAACACATTATATTACACTTTGAACCGTTTATAACTATTTGACTATGTGAACCGTTGTAATCATTTGTATCTGTGAACCGTTTGTACCTGTGAACCGTTTGTATCTGTGAACCGTTTATAACTATGAACCGTTTGTATCTGTGAACCGTTTGTATCTGAGAACCGTTTGTATCTGTGAACCGTTTGTATCTGTGAACCGTTTGTATCTGAGAACCGTTTGTATCTGTGAACCGTTTGTATCTGTGAACCGTTTATATCTGTGAACCGTTTGTATCTGTGAACCGTTTGTATCTGTGAACCGTTTGTATCTGTGAACCGTATTTGACCATACATAAACATTTCTACTATTGTTAAACATTACTTTGGTGGTTTGGTTTGATTAAATGATTAAGTAACGATATGTGTGTAATATGATACAAGCATGGTGGATACGCCGTTGGTACTTCCTATATATAAGTGTTTGTATGGTATTACATATTGTAGCGTTATTTGAATCATTTCAGTTTGATACATATAACATTTTATACAAATAACATACTTTTTACAATACATTGTTTTACAAACAACTTATCTTATACAAACTCATTTTACAATGGTTAATCATTTAACCATACATTATTCTCTTTTTTATACATATCATTTGATCTTATCGTTTTTCAAATGATTTACAAAACAAAGCAAATTACAAGGTTCATGACTAAACATTTTCTCAAACATAAGTCATGAAACCTATTTTCACAAAACCTATGTATCTCACAGGCATTTTTATGCTGACGTACCTATTTTCACATGTGTTTTTCAGGAGCTGTTGCATAAGATGATCAAGATACACATAGGCAGACTTGGGCTTTAGTGACAATAAAAGATGCAAGACTAGTTAATTATGTTGTATTTCTTTGTTTGATAAGACATTGTAACATTTTTTAATCAATAAAACGAAACTTCAATTGCCATGGATTTGAAACAATTAATTCTGTTACAACACTCCTCGACATTTCCGCCACGTTTTGTATGTTCTACGTGGTCGGGGTGTGACAGTAGGTATAGTCACTAGGGCCTATAACCATCGTGATTACGCTCACGTTATGAAGTTCAAACGAACTTTGCATTGACCATAAACTGCTCAATGCAGAAAGTCAAACAAAGTTTGACTTTCGGACTCGAAAAGCGATAAAAGAACGAAGGAACACTTACAAAGGGTCCCCGCAAGATTGATAATCCAAGTATTCTCAGGTATGAGGTGATGAAACACCCCAACTTAGAGAAATCTCAGATTTCAAGTGGGTTTTGCAATGAAGTGGGTTGGGTATTTATAGATTTCAGTTCACCGTTAGGATCGTTTCTTGGATAACGTGCCTTGATCTCGCCCGTACACTTGTCGGAATGTTGTGGTAACTGATTTTGCCCACCACAAGAGATTAGCATGTGGCACTTGGCCTTTGGGGAGTGTTAAGGGCTGTTAACAGCTGTTTAAAAACAAGTTGCTGCATCTGGCCCCTGCTTGCGCACCGCAACACTCACATTTTTGAGGTGCGCAAGGACCTAGTTTGGCAGATTTACAGTTTTGGTCCCTGTTGTGTTATAAGGTCATTTCCGACGCGTTTAAGGCCCGTTAACCCCATTTCAAAGCTCTAAAATGAAGTTAAAGTATAGGGAACTTAAAATGTGCTAAAAAATATCTCGGATGTCGGTTTGTTTAGCCGTACGGTTGTGATGTTTGCTTAATTACGACGGAATGCGCATAAGCACGAAAAACGATCCAAATGACGCGACGAAAGGATTTTTCTTATGCCAAACACTAAAATAAAATGTTTTAGTGCTTACATAAATTTTTGGATGTCCGGATGTATTCAGAACGTAAGTTATGCGCGAAAATGCCAACTTGTGCAATTTTTAACGCTTTTAGTCCCTGAATGACCCAAAAGTTTATTTTAGCACACCGAACACCTCAAAGCCTATTTCTAAGCTATGTAAAGGATATTTATGGTATGTTTAACTTATGGTCATGTTTCGGAATGTCTGTTACAATTCAAATTGGCATACTTTCGCAGTTTGTCAACTTTAGTCCCTGTAAGCGATTTAACTCGATTTTTGCCATAGCAAAGCCTTCAAAACTTATTTCTAAGTTATGTAAAGGTTATTTAAGGTATGTTAATCCTATTTCACTATTCTGGAGTGTTCGTTGCATTAAACTGGTTATATCTACGCATCAGAGCGCGTATAACCCTCCAGAAAGCGATTTAAAGCTTGAAATCGAACAAGAGTTGATATGTGCAAACGATACACATATTTTTACAAATCCCAAGTATGAAATACAATATTTCATTGGCTTGGAATTTGTTTGATGGTTGAAGTGACACAGGTGTCACACTTCAAGGGTCCAAATCGAGTGATTTCATGAAGGAAATCAGTGATTTTGATGAAGAAAATGGCGAGGAATTGTGTAATGATGATAGAAGTACAAGATTCCAGTAGAATACTTACAAAATCGGCTTAGAATCGAGTGAAATGTGCTTGAGAATGACTTGGAAGGTTCTTGATCGGATGAGGCCGTCACATCAGTTCATAGTGATGTGACAGCGGGTATTTATAGTGTGAGAGTGAGTAAGGCAGTGCAATGTGCAAGGGGATCGGATGGCTATTCGGTCGAATGGTCATCCGATTGGATGTCCATTCGGACAGCCAAGACCCGTTTGCTAGTTTGCCGACCTTGGTTCGTTTTGCGAGCTAGATTAAGCGTTGCTTTGCGTATTGTTGTGGGTAACCATTATAATAGTATTATTACAAAAGTTTCCATGTTTCAAGTTTGTGTTCAAGCTAGGTTCACGTCTAATAAGTTTCAAGTATCAAAGTATCAAGTATCAAAGCATCAAGTTTCAACTCTCTCGTTCCATAAAGAATCCAAGTTTCTCGTTCAACAAGTATCAACTTTCATGCATCGAAGTTTCTCGTTCCATCAAAGTATCAAGTATCAAAGTCTCTTGTTTAATAAGCATCAAACATAACAAGTGTCAAGTTTCAGGATTCAAGTTTCAAAGTATCAAAAGAGTCTAGATTCAAAGTATCACAAGATTCAAATACCATAAGAGTCAAGTATCATGAGTCAAGTTTCACAAAGTATCACATCGAGCAAAGTTTCTCATAGTTTAACATAGTTTAAGGCTCAAATAGGCAACACTAAATATTACAGGGACTAGACTTGCCAAAAGATAAAATATTCAAAACGCTGGGTGTTACAAGTCACCCCAAAACAATTGAAAGCATAAAAGAGGGGAGCTGTGTACTCACTTGGGATTGCTAAGTATCCTTGAATCAAGTGAAGTATCAAAGCTTCGTACGTGTCCTAACGTGTCCTAACATCGGTAACTATGTTAAAGTAATGGTACATAATTGGAGGAATCGGATACAATGAAGTCTTGTAAACCAAATGAGTGTTGGAACTCAAATGAAATGGTTTAACAAAGTCTACATTCTGATTTGGAATGAATCCTAAGTGCTTTCGACCTGTTATGACCCGTTAAGGTAGTTTACGCTACTTTAACATGTCATTTGTGCAAATGCGCGTTCGGATGGTCTAACTAGTCCTATGATAAGTCTTATATGTCTAAACATGTTTAATAATGTTGCATAATCAGTTTAAGTGTCAAAATTTAGGTTACATATGCTTAAATTGAATTTATGCACAAAAGGGCATTTTGATCATTTTCCTAAGGCATATAAACTGCCTATCATACAACTAATCAAACGAAGTGACCATAAGGTATAACTTCGGATGGTTATTCCCTATATAACTATGGTCACAATATATTTTTGGTCGGATCCTAATGATCGATCAAACGGGTCGGGTTTGAAAGTCTAAGCGGTTGTCAAGACCGCTTGACTTTCGACCCCAAAAGAGCACTAAACTAGAAGTGACGAGTTAAACATGTTAAAACATGTTTAACTAAGTTAGAAAACTGATTTGGTATCAAAACAAAGTGTTTTGATACCCGAAAATAGTTCCGTCACAAAATGCACATAATCATGCATTTTGACCGAAACTTTGACTCGTCACTTCGACTAGTCAACGTGGTAATCAGTATGTCACACCCTCAAAATCCACACGCGGAGTACCACCGCTTGGAGGCGTGACATGACCAGGATCAAGCCACCAATCATATTGAACATAAGTATAGTAAAAGTCATTCATCAATACGATAGGTGTTTCCAAAACCAAATATAAACAAGTGTGTAGCGGAAGCATTTAAAGTAAAACCCAACATAAGTTTAAGTACAAAATGTCATAATGTTTAACAACACATTTCACGATCCATGTCCACAACGACCGTGCCTCCCATGCAAGCTCCAAAAGTACCTAAGGTCCTTAGTTTGCTCGGTATGCTAAGTTAAGTGCTCGCAATAAATCAGTCAAGTCCGAACACAGAGATCAAACAGACGTGATCTAGCTTCAAATGAGGAATTCTTTCAAGTTGGGTTTCAGAGGTAGAGAGAGAAAGCAAAGTGATAAGGTTTGGTAAGTGGGAAACTTATCGGAGAAGCTTGTGACAACATAAATATATAATATCTCAAAACTGGGCCATGGGCCAAAGCCCATCTCTGTTTTCGCCAAACATGGCTGGACGAAAACACTAAAGTGTTTTCATCACTTGGGTGATTTCATGGGTACTTGTTTTCAGTAAGAGTTCCATCTTTATTTAACATGTTAATTAATACAAAACCTTATTAACATACACTCACATATAATAAATATTATGGATCCCAAGTATAAAATATCAATCGAAATACGATATAACGTATTACAAATGTAAGTGTTGTGAAACAACGAGTCGTGTAAACAAACAACATAAAAAAAAAATTAACGTGCACTAAATGCGAAGATGGAATCATGGAAACTCGAGTTGTCACATTATCCCCAACTTGAAAGAAATTTCGTCCCGAAATTTAGCATGCGGTTACTGAGGAAGCTAGGTAAGTTATCGTTTACTGGTTCTCCTGGGGTGTCACATCATCCCCCCGTTGATTTGGAATTTCTTCCCGAAATTCTGTAGTAGCTTCAGCCTCAGTAGTAGTTGCATTGTTTTCGAACAACTGGGGATATTTGAGTTCCATTTGGTCTTCGCGTTCCCAGGTGAACTCTGGGCCACGACGGGAGTTCCAACGAACTCGAACAAGAGGTATTCGGATGTTCTTGAGGACCTTAACATCCCGGTCCGTGATTTCAACTGGTTCTTCGACGAAATGCAACCGTTTGTCGATAGTGAGTTCCTTCAGAGGAACTATGTGGGTCTCATCTGACAGACACTTCTTCAGATTCGACATGTGAAAGACGTTGTGAACTGCACTGAGTTCAGCTGGTAAGTTCAGTCTGTAGGCCACTTTGCCTATTTTCTCTATGACTTCAAACGGTCCAACGTATCGTGGATTGAGTTTGCCCCTTTTGCCAAAACGAACCACACCCTTCCAGGGTGAAACTTTGAGTAGTGCTCGATCCCCAACCTGGAACTCGAGTAGTTTCCTGTCTTTATCGGCGTATGCTTTCTGACGGTCACGAGCTGCCGCCATGCGTTGTCGTATTTGAGCAATCTTTTCAGTAGTATCAACTACCATTTCTGGACCTGTGATCTGACTGTCACCCACCTCTACCCAACAAAGAGGTGATCGGCATTTACGCCCGTACAATGCCTCAAACGGAGCAGCTTTTATGCTGGTGTGGTAGCTGTTGTTGTACGAAAATTCCACAAGTGGCAGATGTTTTTCCCAGCCCTTGCCAAAGTCAATTACGCACGCCCGAAGCATGTCTTCTAGAGTTTGAATAGTACGCTCAGACTGCCCGTCTGTCTGAGGATGATAAGCTGTGCTCATGTCTAATCGAGAGCCAAAAGATTTGTGCATTGCTTGCCACAGTTCTGAAGTAAAACGTGCATCACGATCAGAGATAATAGAGGTGGGCACCCCGTGCCTCGAGACAACTTATTTAAGGTATACGTCTGCTAGAGTGGAGAACTTATCCGTTTCCTTGATAGCCAAGAAGTGAGCAGATTTTGTGAGTCGATCCACGATCACCCAAATAGTATCATTCCCACGCTGAGATCTAGGCAGGCCAGTAACAAAATCCATGGAAATTTGCTCCCATTTCCATTGTGGTATCTCAGGTTGTTGGAGTGGGCCTGAGGGTTTCTGATATTCCGCCTTGACTCTCGCACAAGTCAAACACTTGCTAACGTAAGTTGCTATGTGAGCTTTCATGCTAGGCCACCAATATGTAGTTCTGAGGTCGTGGTACATCTTATCCGAACCAGGATGTACTGAGTAGCGAGACTTATGAGCTTCATCCATTACAAGCTCTCGTAAATTACCATAGAGTGGGACCCAGATGCGTCCTGTTACATAGTAGGCGCCGTCTGCCTTTTGTTCTAACCTTTGCCTTGAGCCGCGTAGAGCTTCAGCCCTGACGTTTCCTGGTTTCAATGCTTCTACCTGAGCATCTCGTATCTGTGAAGGAAGACTGGACTGAATAGTGAGTTGCAACGCTCGTACACGCCTAGGTGTAGTATCCTTTCGACTGAGGGCGTCGGCCACCACATTGGCTTTGCCCGGATGGTACTTTATAGCACATTCGTAATCGTTCAGTAACTCGACCCATCGACGTTGTCGCATGTTCAATTCTTTCTGCTTGAAGATATGCTCAAGACTCCTGTGATCGGTATAGATGGTGCACTTGGTGCCAAACAGGTAATGTCGCCATATCTTGAGCGCAAAAACAACAGCTCCAAGCTCTAAATCGTGTGTAGTGTAATTCCGTTCGTGAATCTTAAGTTGACGTGAAGCATAAGCAATAACTTTATCCCGTTGCATCAACACACATCCAAGACCTTGGATAGATGCATCGCAGTAGACTACAAAATCGTCCGTGCCTTCAGGCAATGAGAGGATAGGTGCGCTACAAAGTCTACCCTTTAAGTGCTGAAACGCTGTTTCCCGTGTATTACCCCAACGATAAGCAACACCTTTCTGTGTCAGTAATGTAAGCGGCTGTGCAATCTTTGAGAAGTCTTTGATGAACCGTCTGTAATAACCCGCCAAACCCAAGAATTGGCGTATTTCTGTCAGTGTGCGAGGTGCAGGCCAGTTCTTGATCGAATCCATCTTGAATGGATCATCATGAATCTCATCCTTGTTTATCACGTGGCCTAGAAAGTTGACCTCACGAAGCCAGAAGTCACGTTTCGAAAACTTGGCGTACAGCTGTTCTGTTCGAAGGAGTTCCAAAATAAGTCGTAAATGATGCTCGTGTTCCTCCTGACTCTTCGAATAGATCAGAATGTCATCGATGGAAACAGTAACAAACTTGTCAAGATAAGGTTTGCACACACTGTTCATAAGATCCATGAAAACCGCAGGTGCGTTCGTTAGCCCGAATGGCATGACCAAAAACTCGTAATGGCCGTAGCGTGTTCTGAACGCTGTTTTGAAGACGTCCTCATCCCGGACTCTCAGTTGATGATAACCTGATCTCAGATCAATCTTCGAGTAATAGCTCGACCCTTGCAACTGGTCGAATAAGTCGTCGATGCGTGGAAGAGGATAACGATTCTTCACAGTCACCTTGTTCAGTTCGCGGTAGTCTATACACATGCGGAAGGTACTGTCCTTCTTCTTTACAAATAATACTGGAGCTCCCCAGGGCGAAGAGCTAGGACGTATGAAACCCTTTTCCAAGAGTTCTTGCAATTGCTTAGACAGTTCTTCCAGTTCAGTTGGAGCTAAGCGGTAAGGCGCTCGAGCTATAGGTGCTGCTCCAAGAGCTAGCTCGATTTGAAACTCGACCTGGCGATGGGGCGGTAACCCAGGTAACTCTTCAGGAAACACTTGAGGAAAGTCGCGTACAACAGGAATATCCTCTAACTTCTTCTCTTTCGTCGATGTATCTGTAACGAGTGCTAAAATAGCTGTGTGGCCCTTTCGCAAACACTCATGTGCCTTCAAGAAGGAGATGATGCCACTCACGACACCACTCCTGTCGCCTTGAACTTCGAGAGGTTCTTTGCTTGAACGAGGAATACGAATAATCTTTTCTTTGCATAGGATCTCTGCTTGCTGTTGGGATAACCAATCCATACCAATAACGATGTCGAAACTACCCAGAACTATAGGAATGAGATCGATAGAGAAAGTCTGACCAGCCAAAACGAGATTACAACCCTTGACTATGTGACCACTGTGGTGTCTGTTGCATCTATTGCACTTTGGGTGATCTCCTCGATATTCACCCTGCCCTTGCCTACCAGAAAATTGCTGACCAGGGCTCTGGTAGTCATCAATCCTTTGCTGCTGTGCCTGAGACTGAACTAAAGTCGAATCCTTGCTAGAGGTTCCATCCCATTTTAGTTTGTTGTCACTGGGAGTAGCAGATGTAGTAATAGTAGTAGTACCAATACGCTTTGGCAGCTTGTTCTGTTCCACTGCCTGGTCTGTGAGACGATGAGCAAGACGAGTAACATCTTGAATAGTAGCAAGATTAGCAGCCGTCACATGGCTTTGAATTTCTGGTACTAAACCTTTGAGGTACAGCTCAATGCACTTGATGGGAGGATCCACTATAGTGGGACATAACACTGCCTGTTCGTTGGATCGTTTCGTGTACGCGTCTATTTCTGACCCCGTCATCTTCAGGTTAAAGAACTCCACCTCCAGCTTATGAATATCATCACGGCTACAGTATTCCTCTTTGATCAACTCCTTGAAATCATTCCATGGGGTGGCATTAGCAGCCGCTAGCCCCAGCATCTGAACTTGCGCGTTCCACCAAGTTAGCGCAGTGCCTTCGAGAGTACCAGTGGCGTACTTCACTCTACGAGCCTCAGGGCATTCACACATCTCGAAGACGGATTCGAGCTTTTCAAACCAATTGAGGAGTCCAACGGCTCCTTTAGTGCCACTAAAAGTACTAGGACAACAGTCCATGAAAGTTTTGAACGTGCACACAGGTGGCTGAGCGTGTTGACCTGTCGTGTGTGTAAGAGTAAACATACTTGAGCACGAGTGTTGGTTTACGAGAGTAGGATCTAAAGATCCTAGAGTAAGTGGTGATGGCAGGTTACACCTCCTGCCTGGGCAGCTGCGAGTGTTGCAGTAACTTGTTCAGTGATCGAAGCCACCAACTGGGCTTGAGTTAGGTTAACGCGTCCACTCATGATCTTGATATCAAGGAGAACATGAGTGAGAGAGGTTCGCAAGTAGTGCGATAGCAGAAGAGAGTAAGCACACAAGTGTTCTCATGCAATAGTGTTACGTTAATCTAAGCATACCCTGAGCAAAGTTCTATGCAATTCTAGCAAGTAGGCAATAAAACATATACCATATTACCTAGGATGTTGGGTCTTGCACGTGGAGCGAGGCGTCGTTGTGGATCGTTGAGCACTGTTCTGGTTATAGTCTGGTTTTAATAAAAACGTTTTCCCCTTATTAAAACCGAGTTCTCTATAACCAATGGCTCTGATACCAATCTGTCACACCCTCAAAATCCACACGCGGAGTACCACCGCTTGGAGGCGTGACATGACCAGGATCAAGCCACCAATCATATTGAACATAAGTATAGTAAAAGTCATTCATCAATACGATAGGTGTTTCCAAAACCAAATATAAACAAGTGTGTAGCGGAAGCATTTAAAGTAAAACCCAACATAAGTTTAAGTACAAAATGTCATAATGTTTAACAACGCATTTCACGATCCATGTCCACAACGACCGTGCCTCCCATGCAAGCTCCAAAAGTACCTAAGGTCCTTAGTTTGCTCGGTATGCTAAGTTAAGTGCTCGCAATAAATCAGTCAAGTCCGAACACAGAGATCAAACAGACGTGATCTGGCTTCAAATGAGGAATTCTTTCAAGTTGGGTTTCAGAGGTAGAGAGAGAAAGCAAAGTGATAAGGTTTGGTAAGTGGGAAACTTATCGGAGAAGCTTGTGACAACATAAATATATAATATCTCAAAACTGGGCCATGGGCCAAAGCCCATCTCTGTTTTCGCCAAACATGGCTGGACGAAAACACTAAAGTGTTTTCATCACTTGGGTGATTTCATGGGTACTTGTTTTCAGTAAGAGTTCCATCTTTATTTAACATGTTAATTAATACAAAACCTTATTAACATACACTCACATATAATAAATATTATGGATCCCAAGTATAAAATATCAATCGAAATACGATATAACGTATTACAAATGTAAGTGTTGTGAAACAACGAGTCGTGTAAACAAACAACATAAAAAAAAATTAACGTGCACTAAATGCGAAGATGGAATCATGGAAACTCGAGTTGTCACACAG
Organism: Helianthus tuberosus; assembly: GCA_030545235.1. Taxonomy (NCBI): domain Eukaryota; kingdom Viridiplantae; phylum Streptophyta; class Magnoliopsida; order Asterales; family Asteraceae; genus Helianthus; species Helianthus tuberosus. Next base: position 113,175,817 of record CM060424.1, on the reverse strand, counting down.
TAGGTATAGTCACAAGGGACTATAACCATCGTGATTACGATCACGTTGCAAAGTTCAATTGAACTTTGTCTTGACCAATTCATGGTCAAAGCCGAAAGTCAAACACTGTTTGACTTTAGCTTGAAATAAATAAACAAGACTAGGAAGAACACTTACAAGTGTTCTAGGATGAAAAGATGACTAAGAAAGCTCAATTGGGAAGGCTCCAACAAGTGGTAGCCTCCAAGTAGAGCAGATGTGAGAAAGAAAAGAATTGAGCAAAGAATGAAGTGAATGAGCTTGGGTATTTATAGTGTTCTAGGATTAATGAGATCTTGCCAAGTGTTTTGTGTGGTGACCAAGGAATAATCTCAGGCTTACAAGTGTTAGGACCAGGTTATAAGCCTTGGAGAACACTTATCTTGCCCATAAGATCACAAAACAATCAAAGGAAACTAGCTGCAAACAGCTTAGAAGCTGTTTGTAACTTTTTGTCACTGGCACTCTCTCGCTCCCCGCGACCCAGACGGGTAATTCTCTCGCTGGCCGCCAACCAGTCCAGACCGAACTATCAGTTTTTGGCAAAACAGTCCCCTACGTGCTCCAAACTTGTGTTTCGACGCTTTAACCCCTTTTAACCCAATTTCAAGGCTTTATAAGGATGTTAAAGCATAGAGGACTTGAAATATGCTTGGAAATATCATAGATGTCGGTTCGTTTGGTCGTACGATCGCGTTTTTTCGGTAAATTACGACGAAACTCGAACGGACGCGAAAACGATCCAAATTACGCGACAAATGGTATTTTTGCATTCCCATAACTAAAATACAATATTTTAGTGATTACAAAATTTTTGGATGTCCAGATATGGTCAGAACGCAAGATATGCATGCATTTGCATACTTTCGCAGTTTTGATGCTTTTAGCCCCTGTGATCAAATAAGCGTATTTTCATATACCGAACCCCTCAAAACTTATTTCTAAGCTATGTAAAGGGTATTTAAGGTATGTTTAGCTTATAACCTTGTTCCGGAGTGTACGTTGCTATGCGAATTGGCAGACTTTCGTAGTTTGTTGTAAATAGTCCCTATGATCGAATAACCTTGTTTTTCCCATTCTGAACCATTCAAAACTTATTTCTAAGTTATGTAAAAGATATTTAGGGTATGTTTAGCTTATATCACTATTTTGGAGTGTACGTTGCGTTAAACTAATTACGTTTGCGTAATTGTTTACGTAAAACTTCCGGAAAAGCTTCTCGAGAGTTCGGAATCATACAAGGGTTGATATGTGTAAATGTCATATGTAAATGTACAAATCCCGAGAATGAAACACAAGATTTCATTGGATTCGTATTTGTATGATGATCGTAAAGGCGCAAATGTCACACCTGGTTACAAAAAGAAGAACATGAAGGCTGAGTTGGGTTATAAAAAGCAACAAAACAAAAAGAAACGGTTTGAAAAGACAAACTTTCAGAAAAAGACGAACTTTGTTCATGGAACAAGTTCTGGGGAAGGGAAAGAACTCCAATTTAGACGACAGTCTAATGAAGAGTTCTATGCTCAAAAGAAACAACAACAACAGGTCAAAGATGTTTCAAAGAAAACATGTTTCAAATGTAATCAAATTGGACATGTAGGTCGCAAATGTCCGAATCTGAAACGTGTTGGTGTTGAACAAAATAAAAAGCAAAATGAAGTTGTCAAACAGAAGTCAACCAAGTTTGAATCCCAACAAACTTGGAAACCAAAATCAAAGACATCTAGATTTGAGACTAAACAGATTTGGAAACAAAAGGTTGATTTTCAAAAGTCAAAACAAACATGGAAACCAAAAACATCCAAATTTGAATCAAAACAAATCTGGAAACCAAAAATTGATTCAAGATTTTATCAAAAGAAGGTTTCAAAAGGTCAAATTTGGGTGGAAAAGAAACAGACTTCTGTGAGTGATAATCGTAATGAGAATGTTTTTGAGAAAAATGAAAGAAATTATCCAGTGTTGCCTGGAAAAATACATGTTCAACTACCTGAGTCGAAACAGACTTGGGTTGATTTGTTCAAGTAATTGAGATTAGTTGTATGTGCAGGTGCTCCTGGAGACAGCAGAATGTCAAATTGAGGGGAGGAGCAGCCTGGCATGAGAGGAGGCTGAACCATGCATCTAAAAACAGGGAATTGGTCTATTTCTATACATAAATAAACCATATTAAAAACCCTAAAAACCAAAAAATTTAAAAACCAATTTTTTTTTAATTTTGTCAAAAATTGAAAAATGAAAAAAAAAATATGTTTATTTTAAAGATTGTTAAAAATTCAAAAATATGTTGATTGAATATGCCGAAACCCTCACAGATGAACAAACATGATTATTTCACAACTAAAAATGGTTTTAACATTGTTAAAAATCAGTGTGTTGTAAATCATGGGGGTATTTCTGCCAAACAGAGCATGTAAAGCAGAAAATGGATGGCGAGACAAAGCTATCTGCATCGGGTTGTCAAATTTTCTTTAAATATTTTGGATTTTGTTGGTGCACTACATCTGTCGACTTCGTCTTGTATCGAGTCTTAGTTTTAGATTGTTAAATCAGGGCACGTTTTACGAGAAAATAGGATAGCATATAGGTCTAAACTGATAGGTCCGCTTATATGGACATAGGAGGTCCGCTTATGTGTCAGGTCCGCTTATATGGACATAGGAGGTCCGCTTATGTGTCAGGTCCGCTTATTCGTACATGTCTGTATATGGGAACCTACTTGGTCCGCTTATATGTACATGTCCGTATGTGGGAACCTACCAACACTATAAATACCACATAAGCGAACTCATTTGTAACTTTGTCAAATTCCATATCGAAGTGCTGCCGGTGTGAAGATCGAGCTGTAATCATTGTCAAATCAATAAAACAGTAGATTAAGTGAATTGCAAGCTGTCTCTACCTTCGTTTCTTGTTATTCCGCACCTGAAACGTAGTTGAACGCCTCTAAACGACTCATTCGGGTTGAAACACGATCCTACAATTGGTATCAGAGCTTCAGGAGGTGGAGTTCTGCAGAGAATAGCTGGAATTCATCATCATTTCTTACTTCTACACCTTCTATTATCAGTTCAGAAAGTTGTACCGGTCAGAATTGGGTCAAAATTGCACAGATTGCGTGTTATTGGACATTGATAAACCCTTGAAAGTTTCAGACTGAAATACGGACTAAAAATGGGTGAAATCATCTTTGGACTTGGTTCCGCTTATTCGGACATTTGAGTAGATCCGCTTATTTGACAGCTTCAAGTCCGCTTATTCGGACATATTTTGATCAAGTCCGCTCCAAACTGCATCAGGTCCGCTCCAAATTTCATTAAGGTCCGCTCCAAAGACACTAGATCAGTAGGTCCGCTTTTCTGATCAATCAAGTTCGCTCCAGTGTCACTTAATTTGATAGATCCGCTCCAAAGACACTAGATCAGTAGGTCCGCTTTTCTGATTAATCAAGTTCGCTCCAGTGTCACTTAATTTGATAGATCCGCTCCAAAGACACTTTATCAGTAGATCCGCTTTTAGTGACAAAGTTCAGTAGGTTCGCTTATTTGAACATAAGGACTTCCGCTCATGTGAACAATTTGATTCCACTCATAGTTATCAAGTCTTGATAAAGTGAATGAATATAAAAGATATTAATGGAATAGTCAGAGTTCACATGATCAGTTGTATCGGCACATGTGATATGTCAGACTTTATTGATTTTAAACAATTTCAGATTTGCATGTGAACTGTAACACCTGTGTCATTTCAACCATCAAACAAATGCCAAACCAATGAAATATTGTATTTCATACTTGGGATTTGTAAAAATATGTGTATCGTTTACACATATCAATTCTTGTTCGATTTCAAGCTCTAAATCGCTTTCTGGAAGGTTATACGCGCACTAATGCGTAAATATAACCAGTTCAATCCAACGAACACTCCGGAATAGTGAAATAGGCTTAACATACCTTGAATAACCCTTACATAACTTATATATAAGTTTTGGAAGGTTTGGTGTGGTGAAATCAAGTTAAATCGCTTACAGGGACTAAAGTTGACAAACTGCGAAAGTATGCCAATTTGAACTGTAACAGACCTTCCGGAACATGACCATAAGTTAAACATACTATAAATATCCTTTACATAGCTTAGAAATAGGCTTTGAGGGGTTCGGTGTGCTAAAATAAACTTTTGGGTCATTCAGGGACTAAAAGTGTCAAAAAGTGCACAAGTTTGCATTTTCGCGCATAACTTACGTTCTGAATACATCCGGACATCCAAAAATTTATGTAAGCACTAAAATATTTTATTTTAGTATTCGCCATAAGAAAAATCCATTCGTCGCGTCATTTGGTTCGTTTTTCGCATTCGGGACCAGATTCGATGTATTAGCCGTTGTTTAATTCACAACCACACATTCTAAACTTGCTTAGTCAGCGGATAAGGATGGAATTTTGGCACCATGACTTTGCAACACATGTATGGATGGAATTTAAACACCTAAACACCATAACTTTGCAACACATGTATGGATGGAATTTAAACACCTAAACACCATAACTTTTCAACACATGTACGGATGGGATTAAGGCACGTTTTCCATGAAACGATCTTAACGGTTCGGGTATTCCTATAAATACCCCATACCCCCCATTGCTAAAATCACTAGAATTCTGATTTGAGAACCTCTAAGTTGAAACCATTGTTTCATACCTGAGATTCTTGAATCGGGATTAGCATTCGGGGACCCTTCGTAAGTATTCTTTCGTTCTTTTCCTTATTTTATTGCTTTTCGAGTCCGAAAGTCAAACTTTGTTTGACTTTCAGCGTTGACCAGTAATGGTCAATGCGAAGTTCTTTTGAACTTCGCAACGTGAGTGTAATCACGTTGGTCATAGTCCCTTGGGACTATGCCCACTGATTACCACGTTGTCTAGGGTCGTAGGGTAAGCGATCTAATGAATCGCTTATACCTCGAACCCGACCCAGTTTGGTCGATCATTAGGATCCGACCAAACACATTAGGTGACCATAGTAGGTAGGGAATAACCTTCCGAGGTTATACCCTATGGTCACATCGTTTAAGTAGTTGTATGATAGGTAGTTTATATGCCTTAGGTAAATTACCAGAATACCCTTTTCATGTATAATTGGTAATTAAGCATATGTAACCTAAACCTTTGTCACATAACTGATTATGTAATATGTTTAGGCATATAACACTTGTCATAGGGCTAGTTAGGCGGTCCGAACGCGTTTCACGCGAACGACGCGTTAAAGTAGCATAAGCTACCTAAACGGGTCGTAATGGGTCGAAATCACTCAGGTTAAGTTTCATTTAGTATGTAGGCTTTGTTTAACCAAATGACACGAGTCTCTACACTCGTTTGGTTTACAAACCCTAATGCTACCCAATCTTCCGATCTAGGTCCGGTTTATTAACATAGTTACCTATACTAGGTGCCGTTTGATATCCGCGATCTCTAGCATTGTTTAGTTGTTACTCAAGGACTACTGAGCAATCTCAGGTGAGTACATAGACCCCTCTTTTACTGTTTTCTAAACTGTTTTGGGGTGGAACACATGTGCCTACTTGTTACTTTCATGCTTTCCTGTTTTAACATCATATACTGCTATGTTCGTTAGTACATTATAGTACATGATTTTATGACATTTCATGCTAGGTGTGCCCAATTGTGTGCATTACTTAGTACGTCGTTTTACATGACATTTTTACATAAACATTTGACATAGACATTTCGGCATAGACATTTTAACATGATTGACATTTGATCATGCATTTCCCACAAAACATAACTTTGATTTAAACCAAGATTTACTTCAATACTTTGTTTTTGTGCATATGGTTTAGTTGAGACATTTCACTTGCCATACATGACATCTTGACATAGACGTTTGACATGGATATTTGACATAGACATTTGACATGGATATTTGACATAGACATTTTGATATGATTTACATCTTGACATGAACACTTTGACATATTACCCAATACATTTGACAATTGATTTAAACATAGACTTCTTACATTGGTTAGTTTGGTTTGATTAAGTGATTAAGTAACGATGCGTGTGTAATATGATACAAGCATGGTGGATACGCCGCTGGTACTTCCTTATTACATATCGTAGCGTTATTTGAATCATTTCAGTTTGAGACATATAACATTTTCTACAAATAACATACTTTTCACAAGACATTGTTTTACAAACAACTTATCTTATACAAATCCATTTTACTATGGTTATTCATTTAACCATACATTATTCACTTATTTATACATATCATCTGAACTCGTTCGTTGATCAGAGCCGTCAACTGGGCTTGTATTAGGTTAACGCGTCCAGACATGATCTTCATATCAAGAAGAACGTGAGTGAGAGGGGTTCGCGAAAGTACGACGATAAAATAGAGTAAGCACGCACGTGTTCAAGCAACAGTAGTTATACTAACCAAGCATACCATGAGCAATGTACTATGTAACTAACAAGTAGGCAATATATACACAGATCATATCACCTAGAATGTCGAGCCTTGCATGTGGAGTGAAGCATCGTTGTGGACCGTTGAGCACTGTACAGGTTATAGTCTGGTTTTAACAAAAACGTTTTTCCCCTTTATTAAAACCAAGTTCTCTATAACCAATGGCTTTGATACCAATCTGTCACACCCCCAAATTCCACCTGCGGAGTACTACCGCTTGGAGGCGTGACTGACCAGGATCCAGCCACCAATCATATTGAACATGCGAGTTAAAAGATATAAAAGTTTAACCAATACAATTGGTGTCCAAACAAAACATAGTTAAGTTGCAAGCGGAAGCATAAGTCTTAAATCAAAACATAAGTTCAATTGTTTCAAAGTTTAACATGGCACACAATCGTCCATGTCCCACAACGATCCTCCTCCATGCAAGCTCCAGCTAAGAACCTAGGGACCTGCAAAGCATGTAGTAACGAGTCAACAAGTTGAGTGAGTTCACGGTTGGGTGTTCGTTTTAAGTTGTTTCGAAAACAGTTTCCTTTAGCTGGCATCCTGCCGTGGGGGTTACCCCATAGTTAAAAACGTGACTTGTTTATTCCCGGTTACTCTGGCTATCCAGCCGTGGGGGCTACCCCGTGTTAGTTATCTGGCATTTCGGCCGTGGGGGCTACCCCATGTATACACTAGACTCGTTATCATATCGACTGCTGACTGTAGTCATGTTTATGTGCCCTGAAACTGTCAATGTCTATCATCATTGACGTGCCCCAGATCCATTAGTTCACGCCCGTCCTCTGCGGCACGGTGTGAGGTTTGTCAGACCTAAATAGCGCTATCTAACTAATGACCCGCTCGCCATTGGCCCGGCGATTAAGTCGATATAAAAATGAGGGACTTCGTGATAGAGTTTTGGTCTAGTACGAGTTATCTGTCCGTGAGGACGAGGAATTACATTCCTGAACCTTTGCTGTCCTACCCAAGGAGGACGAGGAACCCATGTTCCTTAACCCCAATTCCCGACCCCTGGGAATCCCATGCTTTGTAAAGGGTGTGAACTCACCTTGGTTTGCTCGGTAGATACACAGAAAAGTCAAACAAGCAATATTGTGGTCACTCGCGTCCTATCATAGTTGTATCATACAAGTCAGGTTCAAACCACGTATTGCACGTATGTTCTACACGTATGCTAGCACATTGCATGCAAGTTTCATCCATGGCAGCCCAAATAATCATTCATAAACAACAGCACGTATAAGGTCCATGCATTAGGCCCAAAGGTCCGGCCCAATTACTTAAGTCCGAAATGAGGTGCAAGTCCAAACAGCGTGTACATGCGTATAGTCTCGAGTCGCAACCAGGCGTTCTCGACTCGCAACCCGAGTCGCAAACTGCGGTCTCGAGTTATCATAGTCACGGTCTCGAGTCGCAACCGGACTCGTGATCATGGTCTCGATTCATGCTGTTTTGGTCTCGAGTCGCAACAGGACTCGTAACCGTGGTTTCGAGTCATAGGGTTTGTGTGCTGATTAAGTGTGGTTTCGAGTCGCAACCAGGCGTTTGCGACTCGCAACCGATGTCGCAACCGGGGGATTTCGACTCATCATGCGGTGGTCTCGAGTCGCAACCGAAGGTCTCGACTGGACATAAGCTGATTCTGCACAGTTGTACTATCCAATGGAAAACCGATTTCATGTAACAGTTTGTACCATCCACTTAAACATGTTTTCTTGTCTAGCAACTTACTAAAATGGATCAAACAACAAATTTCAAATGTTCATCACACACTCATATCATATTCAACAAGTTCTTCATATATTCAAATAGTTCATCATGATCATTCAAGCTTGTTCATTCACGGCAACCTAAACCTCTAAACAATTGCATGATTCGGACAACATTAAGGGCTATCATCGGTTTCTACATCTAGCATGTTCAATCAACACCATAGCATTCATACATAAGATTTATCATATCTTAAACACATATACTAAAACAAATTGTTCAAACATATCACACTTAGCTAGTGCATCATATTCGATTATTCAAGGAGGATGTATTCATCATGCATAAAACTTCACAAACCAACATATTGTCAAATCACACCAAGATGCATCATTATCAACCAAAATATCACACATTATCATCAACATCCGAAATATATAACAAGAATCACTAACCGGTTAGGTTTTCAAGATGCGAGGGTATGAAGAAATCGATGAGTGAGCTTTCAAGGGAGGTCCTAAGCTTGAACCGAGAGCTCTTGTTATCGCCTATTGAATCCGAAAGTGAGGAGGGAAGGTTTGTGCCTCTAGGGTTTTAGTGAGAGAGAGGGAGTGTGTGTGGGAGAGTATGTGTGTTGTCCAAAAAATGGCAAGGTTGGCCATCAACCCTTATTATATACTAACTTCAAGTGATGCACCCTAATAGGTTTTCGAATAGGCTAAGGGTGTGTGTGGCCCAACCGGCCCATATGTTGCATTGTTCACTCGAGACCACATGGTCTCGAGTCGGGTTCTTGTGTCTCGGTTCATATATAAATATATCGCATACATACAAGCACACACGTAATCATATAAGTTTCACATTTATCATTCATTAAATCATCAAATCAGTTAGTCACTTAACGTTCGAGCATACAATGAAAGGTTCTAATTTTCGAGTTGTCACATCATCCCCAAGTTGAAAGAAATTTCGTCCCGAAATTTGGTAAGCACTCACTGAGGAAGCTAGTTAAGTTGTATGGTTTTCCCGGTTTTCCTGGGGTGTCACATCCACCCCCCGTTGATCTGGAATTTCGTCCCGAAATTCCGTAGCTTCAGCCTCAGTAGTGGGTGTACTGTTTGCGAACAGTTGGGGATACTTTTGTTTCATCTGATCTTCGCGCTCCCAGGTGAACTCTGGGCCACGACGTGAGTTCCAACGAACTCGAACGAGAGGTATTCTGGTGCTCTTGAGGACCTTAACATCCCGGTCCGTGATTTCGACTGGTTCCTCGACGAATCGTAACTGTTCGTCGATAGTGAGTTCCTTCAGAGGAACTACGTGGGTCTCATCTGGCGGACACTTCTTCAGATTCGACACGTGAAAAACGTTGTGAACTGCACCGAGTTCTGCTGGTAGGTTCAGTCTGTAGGCTACCCTGCCTATTTTCTCAATGACTTCGAAAGGTCCAACGTATCGTGGGTTGAGTTTGCTGCGTTTACCAAAACGAACCACACCCTTCCAGGGTGAAACTTTGAGTAGTACCCGCTCCCCAACCTGGAGCTCAAGCGGTTTCCTGCCCATGTCGGCGTAAACTTTCTGACGTTCGCGAGCTGCCGTCATGCGTTTTCGTATTTGAGAAATTTGTTCGGTCGTGTCTACCACATATTCTGGACCAGTGATCTGACTATCTCCCACCTCTGCCCAGCAAAGAGGTGACCGGCATTTACGTCCGTACAATGCCTCAAATGGAGCAGCTTTAATGCTGGTGTGGTAGCTGTTATTGTACGAGAATTCCACAAGTGGCAGATGCTTTTCCCAGCGGTTGCCAAAGTCGATTACACATGCACGAAGCATGTCTTCTAAGGTTTGAATAGTGCGCTCGGACTGCCCGTCCGTCTGAGGGTGATACGCTGTGCTCATATCTAATCGTGAGCCAAAGGATTTGTGCATTGCTTGCCACAGCTCTGAAGTAAAACGTGCATCTCGATCCGAGATAATAGAGGTGGGCACCCCATGCCTTGAAACAACTTCCTTGAGGTATATTTCTGCAAGAGTGGAGAATTTATCCGTCTCCTTGATAGCCAGGAAGTGTGCGGATTTTGTGAGTCGATCTACGATCACCCAAATAGTATCATTCCCGCGCTGGGATCTAGGCAGGCCAGTGACAAAATCCATGGAAATTTGCTCCCATTTCCATTGAGGTATCTCTGGTTGTTGGAGTAGGCCTGAGGGTTTCTGGTATTCAGACTTGACTCTTGCACAAGTCAAACACTTGCTGACGTAAGTTGCTATGTGGGCCTTCATGCTAGGCCACCAGTACGTAGCCTTGATATCGTGGTACATTTTATCCGAACCAGGATGCACCGAGTAGCGAGACTTGTGTGCTTCGTCCATCACAAGCTCTCGTAGGTTGCCATAGAGTGGGACCCAAATGCGTCCCGTTACGTAGTAAGCACTGTCTTCCTTTTGTTCTAATCGTTGCCTTGATCCGCGTAGGGCTTCAGCCCTGACGTTTTCTGGTTTCAGTGCTTCTATCTGAGCGGCTCGTATTTGGGGAGGGAGACTAGAGTGGATCGTGAGTTGTAAAGCTCGCACGCGCTTAGGCGCAGTGTCCTTCCGACTGAGGGCGTCAGCCACAACATTGGCCTTGCCCGGGTGATACCTGATTGAGCACTCGTAGTCATTCAGTAGTTCGACCCATCGTCGTTGCCGCATATTCAGTTCCTTCTGCTTGAAGATATGCTCGAGGCTCCTGTGGTCGGTGTAGATGGCGCACTTGGTACCATACAGGTAATGCCGCCACAACTTAAGTGCAAAAACAACAGCTCCCAGCTCTAAGTCGTGCGTAGTGTAGTTCTTTTCATGAACCTTGAGTTGGCGTGAGGCGTAGGCTATAACTTTATCTCGTTGCATCAACACGCAACCAAGACCCTGAATTGATGCGTCGCAGTAAACCACAAAGTCGTCTGTACCTTCCGGCAAGGAAAGGATAGGTGCGCTGCATAGTCTATCCTTTAAGTGCTGAAATGCTGATTCCTGTGCATTTCCCCAGCGATAAACAACGCCTTTCTGCGTCAGTGAGGTGAGAGGCTGTGCAATCTTAGAAAAATCCTTAATGAACCTCCTGTAGTAACCTGCCAATCCCAAGAATTGGCGAATTTCCTTTGGTGTACGAGGTGCAGGCCAGTTCTTAATAGAGTCTACCTTGGATGGATCAACGTGAATCCCATCCTTGTTCACCACGTGGCCTAGGAAATGGACTTCTCGAAGCCAGAAGTCGCATTTCGAGAACTTCGCATAAAGCTGTTCTGTTCGAAGGAGTTCCAGAATAAGTCGCAGATGCTGCTCGTGTTCCTCCCGATTCTTGGAATAGATCAGGATGTCGTCGATGAAGACTATAACGAACTTGTCCAGGTAAGGCTTGCACACTCGGTTCATCAAGTCCATGAAAACCGCAGGTGCGTTTGTCATCCCAAAAGGCATGACCAAAAACTCATAGTGCCCGTATCGAGTTCTGAAAGCTGTCTTGGAGACGTCCTCTTCCCGGACTCTCAGTTGGTGATAACCCGATCTCAAATCGATCTTCGAATAGTAGCTCGACCCTTGCAGCTGGTCGAACAAGTCGTCGATACGCGGTAGAGGATAACGATTCTTTACCGTCACCTTGTTGAGTTCCCGGTAGTCGATGCACATTCTGAAAGTACCGTCCTTCTTCTTTACGAATAATACTGGAGCTCCCCAGGGCGATGAGCTTGGACGAATAAAACCCTTATCCAGGAGCTCTTGTAGTTGCGTGGAGAGTTCTTTCAACTCTGATGGGGCTAAACGATAAGGTGCACGGGCTATAGGTGCAGCTCCAGGAGCTAATTCGATCTGAAACTCGACTTGGCGATGGGGCGGAAGACCAGGTAATTCCTCAGGAAATACCTCTGGATAATCGCGTACAACTGGAAAATCTTCCATCTTCTTCTCTTTCTCCGTGGTGTCAGTAATAAGAACCAAAATGGCAGTGTGGCCCTTTCGCAAGCACTTTTGGGCCTTAAGGAGGGAAATGACGTTCTCAACAGCACTCCTCTTGTCGCCATGAATCATGAGAGGTTCACCATCGGGACCTGGAATACGGACAACCTTCTCGTTGCAAAGAATCTCTGCTCGGTGTTGGGATAACCAATCCATCCCGATGACAACGTCGAAACTACCCAAGACAATAGGAATGAGGTTGATAGAGAAGGTCTGGTCAGCGAGAATAAGTTTACAACCCTTGACTATGTGTGTGGCTTCTAAACTCTTACCATTTGCTAGCTCTACGGTGTGCTTGTTGTTCAAAGGGGTTGGAATACGCTTAAGCATTCGACTAACTTCTAGTGACATGTAGCTAGTATCGGCACCCGAATCAAATAAAACTGAAACATAAAAGTCGTCGAGAAGGAACTTACCCGCCACAACATTGGGGTCATTCCTTGCTTCACCTTGGCCAATCACAAACACCCGCCCCCTGGCGCCATGGTTGTTGTTCCCATTGTTACCATTCCCCTGATTGTTGTTATTGTTGTTGTTGTTGCTCTGGTTCCTGTTCAGTTGGGGACAATCTCTCTTGAAGTGGCCCTCAGCTCCACACTGAAAGCACCCTTTGTTATCACCTTGCTGCTGCTGCTGGCGCTGGTTCTGTTGAGCTTGCTGACGATTCTGATTGGCGGGGTATAAGCTCCTGCAATCCTTTGCAACGTGACCAGGCTTGTTGCACCGATGACAGTTGCCCCTGGTGCATGGCCCGCTGTGGTGCAGGCTGCAGCGATTGCATTTGGGGTGATTTCCTTTGTACCCACCATGGCTTTGACCACCAGACGATTGCTGATTAGGGCTCTTGTAGTCATCAGTCTTCCTCTGCTGAGACTGGGACTGAACGGAAGTCGAACCCTTACTTGAAGTTCCATCCCATTTTCGTTTGTTGTCACTAGAGGTACCAGAAGTAGTTGCAGCACCTATGCGTTTTGGTAACTTATTCTGCTCCACCGCTTGGTCCGTGAGACGGTGAGCCAACTGAACAGTTTGCTGGTAGGTGGCGAGGTTCGCCGAAGTCACATGACTTTGGATTTCTGGCACTAAGCCCTGAAGAAATAGTTCGATGCGTTTGATGGGAGGATCCACCATAGTAGGGCACAGAATTGCCAGTTCGTTCGACCTTTTCACATAAGCTTCAATTTCGGACCCCGTCATCTTGAGGTTGAAGAACTCCACTTCCAGTTTGTGAATCTCATCACGACTGCAGTATTCTTCTTTGATCATTTCCTTGAAAGTTTCCCATGGGGTGGCGTTGGCAGCAACCAACCCCAGCATCTGAACCTGAGCGTTCCACCATGTGAGGGCTAAACCCTCGAGAGTACCAGTAGCGTACTTCACCCTGCGCGCCTCAGGGCATTCGCACATTTCGAACACAGATTCTAGCTTCTCAAACCAATGTAGGAGACCTACTGCTCCTTCAGTGCCGCTAAAAGTAGTTGGTCGGCAGTCCATGAAAGTCTTAAAAGTGCACACGGGTGGCTGAATATGCTGACCTATCGTGGGTGAAAGAAAAGACAGAGTTTAACACAAAGGTTGGTTCACGAGAGTAGGATCCTAAAGATCCTAGAATGAGTTCGGACTGCAGGATATACCTCCTGCGTGTGCAGCTGCAAGTGCTGCGGCAACTCGTTCATTGATCAGAGCCGTCAACTGGGCTTGTGTTAGGTTAACGCGTCCAGACATGATCTTCATATCAAGAAGAACGTGAGTGAGAGGGGTTCGCGAAAGTACGACGATAAAATAGAGTAAGCACGCACGTGTTCAAGCAACAGTAGTTATACTAACCAAGCATACCATGAGCAATGTACTATGTAACTAACAAGTAGGCAATATATACACAGATCATATCACCTAGAATGTCGAGCCTTGCATGTGGAGTGAAGCATCGTTGTGGACCGTTGAGCACTGTACAGGTTATAGTCTGGTTTTAACAAAAACGTTTTTCCCCTTTATTAAAACCAAGTTCTCTATAACCAATGGCTTTGATACCAATCTGTCACACCCCCAAATTCCACCTGTGGAGTACTACCGCTTGGAGGCGTGACTGACCAGGATCCAGCCACCAATCATATTGAACATGCGAGTTAAAAGATATAAAAGTTTAACCAATACAATTGGTGTCCAAACAAAACATAGTTAAGTTGCAAGCGGAAGCATAAGTCTTAAATCAAAACATAAGTTCAATTGTTTCAAAGTTTAACATGGCACACAATCGTCCATGTCCCACAACGATCCTCCTCCATGCAAGCTCCAGCTAAGAACCTAGGGACCTGCAAAGCATGTAGTAACGAGTCAACAAGTTGAGTGAGTTCACGGTTGGGTGTTCGTTTTAAGTTGTTTCGAAAACAGTTTCCTTTAGCTGGCATCCTGCCGTGGGGGTTACCCCATAGTTAAAAACGTGACTTGTTTATTCCCGGTTACTCTGGCTATCCAGCCGTGGGGGCTACCCCGTGTTAGTTATCTGGCATTTCGGCCGTGGGGGCTACCCCATGTATACACTAGACTCGTTATCATATCGACTGCTGACTGTAGTCATGTTTATGTGCCCTGAAACTGTCAATGTCTATCATCATTGACGTGCCCCAGATCCATTAGTTCACGCCCGTCCTCTGCGGCACGGTGTGAGGTTTGTCAGACCTAAATAGCGCTATCTAACTAATGACCCGCTCGCCATTGGCCCGGCGATTAAGTCGATATAAAAATGAGGGACTTCGTGATAGAGTTTTGGTCTAGTACGAGTTATCTGTCCGTGAGGACGAGGAATTACATTCCTGAACCTTTGCTGTCCTACCCAAGGAGGACGAGGAACCCATGTTCCTTAACCCCAATTCCCGACCCCTGGGAATCCCATGCTTTGTAAAGGGTGTGAACTCACCTTGGTTTGCTCGGTAGATACACAGAAAAGTCAAACAAGCAATATTGTGGTCACTCGCGTCCTATCATAGTTGTATCATACAAGTCAGGTTCAAACCACGTATTGCACGTATGTTCTACACGTATGCTAGCACATTGCATGCAAGTTTCATCCATGGCAGCCCAAATAATCATTCATAAACAACAGCACGTATAAGGTCCATGCATTAGGCCCAAAGGTCCGGCCCAATTACTTAAGTCCGAAATGAGGTGCAAGTCCAAACAGCGTGTACATGCGTATAGTCTCGAGTCGCAACCAGGCGTTCTCGACTCGCAACCCGAGTCGCAAACTGCGGTCTCGAGTTATCATAGTCACGGTCTCGAGTCGCAACCGGACTCGTGATCATGGTCTCGATTCATGCTGTTTTGGTCTCGAGTCGCAACAGGACTCGTAACCGTGGTTTCGAGTCATAGGGTTTGTGTGCTGATTAAGTGTGGTTTCGAGTCGCAACCAGGCGTTTGCGACTCGCAACCGATGTCGCAACCGGGGGATTTCGACTCATCATGCGGTGGTCTCGAGTCGCAACCGAAGGTCTCGACTGGACATAAGCTGATTCTGCACAGTTGTACTATCCAATGGAAAACCGATTTCATGTAACAGTTTGTACCATCCACTTAAACATGTTTTCTTGTCTAGCAACTTACTAAAATGGATCAAACAACAAATTTCAAATGTTCATCACACACTCATATCATATTCAACAAGTTCTTCATATATTCAAATAGTTCATCATGATCATTCAAGCTTGTTCATTCACGGCAACCTAAACCTCTAAACAATTGCATGATTCGGACAACATTAAGGGCTATCATCGGTTTCTACATCTAGCATGTTCAATCAACACCATAGCATTCATACATAAGATTTATCATATCTTAAACACATATACTAAAACAAATTGTTCAAACATATCACACTTAGCTAGTGCATCATATTCGATTATTCAAGGAGGATGTATTCATCATGCATAAAACTTCACAAACCAACATATTGTCAAATCACACCAAGATGCATCATTATCAACCAAAATATCACACATTATCATCAACATCCGAAATATATAACAAGAATCACTAACCGGTTAGGTTTTCAAGATGCGAGGGTATGAAGAAATCGATGAGTGAGCTTTCAAGGGAGGTCCTAAGCTTGAACCGAGAGCTCTTGTTATCGCCTATTGAATCCGAAAGTGAGGAGGGAAGGTTTGTGCCTCTAGGGTTTTAGTGAGAGAGAGGGAGTGTGTGTGGGAGAGTATGTGTGTTGTCCAAAAAATGGCAAGGTTGGCCATCAACCCTTATTATATACTAACTTCAAGTGATGCACCCTAATAGGTTTTCGAATAGGCTAAGGGTGTGTGTGGCCCAACCGGCCCATATGTTGCATTGTTCACTCGAGACCACATGGTCTCGAGTCGGGTTCTTGTGTCTCGGTTCATATATAAATATATCGCATACATACAAGCACACACGTAATCATATAAGTTTCACATTTATCATTCATTAAATCATCAAATCAGTTAGTCACTTAACGTTCGAGCATACAATGAAAGGTTCTAATTTTCGAGTTGTCACATCATCCCCAAGTTGAAAGAAATTTCGTCCCGAAATTTGGTAAGCACTCACTGAGGAAGCTAGTTAAGTTGTATGGTTTTCCCGGTTTTCCTGGGGTGTCACATCCACCCCCCGTTGATCTGGAATTTCGTCCCGAAATTCCGTAGCTTCAGCCTCAGTAGTGGGTGTACTGTTTGCGAACAGTTGGGGATACTTTTGTTTCATCTGATCTTCGCGCTCCCAGGTGAACTCTGGGCCACGACGTGAGTTCCAACGAACTCGAACGAGAGGTATTCTGGTGCTCTTGAGGACCTTAACATCCCGGTCCGTGATTTCGACTGGTTCCTCGACGAATCGTAACTGTTCGTCGATAGTGAGTTCCTTCAGAGGAACTACGTGGGTCTCATCTGGCGGACACTTCTTCAGATTCGACACGTGAAAAACGTTGTGAACTGCACCGAGTTCTGCTGGTAGGTTCAGTCTGTAGGCTACCCTGCCTATTTTCTCAATGACTTCGAAAGGTCCAACGTATCGTGGGTTGAGTTTGCTGCGTTTACCAAAACGAACCACACCCTTCCAGGGTGAAACTTTGAGTAGTACCCGCTCCCCAACCTGGAGCTCAAGCGGTTTCCTGCCCATGTCGGCGTAAACTTTCTGACGTTCGCGAGCTGCCGTCATGCGTTTTCGTATTTGAGAAATTTGTTCGGTCGTGTCTACCACATATTCTGGACCAGTGATCTGACTATCTCCCACCTCTGCCCAGCAAAGAGGTGACCGGCATTTACGTCCGTACAATGCCTCAAATGGAGCAGCTTTAATGCTGGTGTGGTAGCTGTTATTGTACGAGAATTCCACAAGTGGCAGATGCTTTTCCCAGCGGTTGCCAAAGTCGATTACACATGCACGAAGCATGTCTTCTAAGGTTTGAATAGTGCGCTCGGACTGCCCGTCCGTCTGAGGGTGATACGCTGTGCTCATATCTAATCGTGAGCCAAAGGATTTGTGCATTGCTTGCCACAGCTCTGAAGTAAAACGTGCATCTCGATCCGAGATAATAGAGGTGGGCACCCCATGCCTTGAAACAACTTCCTTGAGGTATATTTCTGCAAGAGTGGAGAATTTATCCGTCTCCTTGATAGCCAGGAAGTGTGCGGATTTTGTGAGTTGATCTACGATCACCCAAATAGTATCATTCCCGCGCTGGGATCTAGGCAGGCCAGTGACAAAATCCATGGAAATTTGCTCCCATTTCCATTGAGGTATCTCTGGTTGTTGGAGTAGGCCTGAGGGTTTCTGGTATTCAGACTTGACTCTTGCACAAGTCAAACACTTGCTGACGTAAGTTGCTATGTGGGCCTTCATGCTAGGCCACCAGTACGTAGCCTTGATATCGTGGTACATTTTATCCGAACCAGGATGCACCGAGTAGCGAGACTTGTGTGCTTCGTCCATCACAAGCTCTCGTAGGTTGCCATAGAGTGGGACCCAAATGCGTCCCGTTACGTAGTAAGCACTGTCTTCCTTTTGATTAAGTGATTAAGTAACGATGCGTGTGTAATATGATACAAGCATGGTGGATACGCCGCTGGTACTTCCTATATATAAGTGTTTGTATGGTATTACATATCGTAGCGTTATTTGAATCATTTCAGTTTGAGACATATAACATTTTATACAAATAACATACTTTTCACAAGACATTGTTTTACAAACAACTTATCTTATACAAATCCATTTTACTATGGTATTCATTTAACCATACATTATTCACTTATTTATACATATCATCTGAACTCATTGTTTTTCAAATGATTTACAAAACAAAGCAAATAACAAGGTTCATGACTAAACATTTTCTCAAACATAAGTCATGGAACCTATTTTCACAAAACCTATGTATCTCACAGGCATTTTTATGCTGACGTACCTATTTTCACATGTGTTTTTCAGGAACTGTTGCATAAGATGATCAAGATACACATAGGCAGACTTGGGCTTTAGTGACAATAAAAGATACAAGACTAGTTAATTATGTTGTATTTCCTTGTTTGTTAAGACATTGTAACACTTTTAATCAATAAAACGAAACTTCAATTGCCATGGATTTGAAACAATTAATTCTGTTACAACACTCCCCGACATTTCTGCCACGTTTTGTATGTTCCACGTGGTCGGGGTGTGACAGAAAAGATGGTATCAGAGCCAATGGTTATAGGGAATTAGGTTATTAGTAATGCTTTGACCTAGTCTATAACTTTCTTAGGACCCTAACGCGAGTTTACTTGCGTTTAGTCATAAAACAATACCGTCACCTATCCTTAGGCGACGACCACAACAAGAACATAAATTTCAAAACCGCTTTGAAAACTAATCATCTGTTCTAGGATGATTTATTACAAGGTTTTGAACCCTCTATTGTAAGGTTTTGAACCCTCTGTTATAAGGTTTTGAACCCCTTTGAATTTTCAAAATCTCGTCAAGGTTTTGGGTTTTAAATAATGTGAACACGTGCAAACTGGAAAGGTGAATGCCTGTATTCTGGGTTTTCTGTCTAGGCAAGCACTTCGTATACATCTCATCAGACGCAAGACCAGTTGTGCTTACCTGGGAATTCTTGGGATGAGCGTTCACTTATAGGCGAGCATGTCTTCGCGATACATTATATTGACCCATTTACTTTGATTAGTCACTGTCTCATTTGTTTGCCTTTGGTAACAAACAAATGGTCACAATCTTCATGCGTTGTCATTTTCTCTCGACTATCTTTCCCTTGTTTCCTCCCATGTCTTCTATTTTCTTCATGGTGCCTCTTCATCGCAACAACAATGTCCGAACCAGGTGCTGCAATTACCCAGCGAATAGGCGTCGTACTCCAGAGGACCGTTGACTTAGCTATCACCATGACTCGCCTCAGGGATGAAGCCGTAAGGGAACTGCTCCTTGGTGCAATCAATGCAACTGTCATCATCCAAACCAAATACCCTGTTTCAAATGTACCCACGGTGGACGATGGAGACATTTGGTTAACATGTGCCGCTTTGCAATCCAAAGCAAAGCTGTTACAAATCCTGCTGCTGCTCAACCTTCAAACTCTGCTTCATATGTTGCTTGGCATATCTGGCGCCTCAACCTCATGAACTTTCTACCTTGTGTATCGAATTAAGCACGCCTAGTGCAAGGTGTCGGAACACCTCTCGTTACACAAATTTCAAAATCCATAAAGGATCTTTCTATCCTCATAATCAGATCCTTGTGGATGAATATCACTCAAATCGGAGCCCTTAATTGAATTATTCGTATGCCTTAATACGTACATTACCATTCAATAAGGACAAAGCCGAATTCTTATTTAGATCTTCCTATCTTCATAGTTAGATTCTAATGATTTAAGTGCCGCATGGAATCCACGGATTGGATTCCTAGTGTGCTTTAAATATCCGTGTCCAAAGATAACAAATTAATAACCAAGTTAAACAACTATGTGATTATGTGCTTATGTGTTCCCTTTTATGTTTTTGTGTGATCCAAATTCTTGTCATCCAAATCCTCGTAGAATCTTCCATATCTTTGTGTACTATATTAAATCCTCAATGGGCTTTTACGTTGTAGTTAAGTCCCTTGGATTATATTGTACCATTCCATAATTAGACCCTGAGAGGTCTAGGTAAACAGATTGATCCAAAAAAAAAATCTGGTTAGGAATATCATGTGATGATATAGCTGAAAGGACTCCTTGGTGGTCTAATTAAAAGGATCCTTTGTTGATCTAATTAAAAGGACCCTATGGTAGTCTAGTCACACTCATCACAGGTTTGATTATCCTCCCCACAAACATTTCAAGACAAGTTGTGCGGACTATGCAAGGAATTGCATAATTATGGATGCATACATAATTATGAAATTTAGTGCACAGAAACCACAGCGAATTTTGTCATGTGTCTAGAGTCTATTCCGTTCATTTTTGTTTCTGAAGATGTAAAATGACTATTCCGTTCATTTTTGTTTCTGAAGATGTAAAATGACTATTCTGTTCATTTTTGTTTCTGAAGATGTAAAATGACTATTCCGTTCATTTTTGTTTCTGAAGATGTAAAATGACTATTCTGTTCATTTTTGTTTCTGAAGATGTAAAATGACTATTCTGTTCATTTTTGTTTCTGAAGATGTAAAATGACTATTCCGTTCCTTTTTGTTTCTGAAGATGTAAAATGACTATTCTGTTCATTTTTGTTTCTGAAGATGTAAAATGACTATTCCGTTCATTTTTGTTTCTGAAGATGTAAAATGACTATTCTGTTCATTTTTGTTTCTGAAGATGTAAAATGACTATTCTGTTCATTTTTGTTTCTGAAGATGTAAAATGACTATTCCGTTCATCTTTGTTTCTGAAGATGTAAAATGACTATTCTGTTCATTTTTGTTTCTGAAGATGTAAAATGACTATTCCGTTCATTTTTGTTTCTGAAGATGTAAAATGACTATTCTGTTCATTTTTGTTTCTGAAGATGTAAAATGACTATTCCGTTCATTTTTGTTTCTGAAGATGTAAAATGACTATTCTGTTCATTTTTGTTTCTGAAGATGTAAAATGACTATTCTGTTCATTTTTGTTTCTGAAGATGTAAAATGACTATTCCGTTCATCTTTGTTTCTGAAGATGTAAAATGACTATTCTGTTCATTTTTGTTTCTGAAGATGTAAAATGACTATTCTGTTCATGTTTGTTTCTGAAGATGTTGTGGAAAATGACTATTCTGTTCATTTTTGTTTCTAAAGAATGCCTGTTGAGAATAACTCTGTTCATTTTTCATTTCTGAAAAATGTTCGTTAAAGAGAAATTACAGGATTATGTCTTGTTCATCTTTGATGGTTATTTAACACAAAGTCACAAATAGACTCCTACGAATTAATTTCGGGACGAAATTTCCTAAAGTATGGGAGTCTGTAACACCTGTGTCATTTCAGCCATCAAACAAATGCCAAACCAATGAAATATTGTATTTCATACTTGGGATTTGTAAAAATATGTGTATCGTTTACACATATCAATTCTTGTTCGATTTCAAGCTCTAAATCGCTTTCTGGAAGGTTATACGCGCACTAATGCGTAAATATAACCAGTTCAATCCAACGAACACTCCGGAATAGTGAAATAGGCTTAACATACCTTGAATAACCCTTACATAACTTATATATAAGTTTTGGAAGGTTTGGTGTGGTGAAATCAAGTTAAATCGCTTACAGGGACTAAAGTTGACAAACTGCGAAAGTATGCCAATTTGAACTGTAACAGACCTTCCGGAACATGACCATAAGTTAAACATACTATAAATATCCTTTACATAGCTTAGAAATAGGCTTTGAGGGGTTCGGTGTGCTAAAATAAACTTTTGGGTCATTCAGGGACTAAAAGTGTCAAAAAGTGCACAAGTTTGCATTTTCGCGCATAACTTACGTTCTGAATACATCCGGACATCCAAAAATTTATGTAAGCACTAAAATATTTTATTTTAGTATTCGCCATAAGAAAAATCCATTCGTCGCGTCATTTGGTTCGTTTTTCGCATTCGGGACCAGATTCGATGTATTAGCCGTTGTTTAATTCACAACCACACATTCTAAACTTGCTTAGTCAGCGGATAAGGATGGAATTTTGGCACCATGACTTTGCAACACATGTATGGATGGAATTTAAACACCTAAACACCATAACTTTGCAACACATGTATGGATGGAATTTAAACACCTAAACACCATAACTTTTCAACACATGTACGGATGGGATTAAGGCACGTTTTCCATGAAACGATCTTAACGGTTCGGGTATTCCTATAAATACCCCATACCCCCCATTGCTAAAATCACTAGAATTCTGATTTGAGAACCTCTAAGTTGAAACCATTGTTTCATACCTGAGATTCTTGAATCGGGATTAGCATTCGGGGACCCTTCGTAAGTATTCTTTCGTTCTTTTCCTTATTTTATTGCTTTTCGAGTCCGAAAGTCAAACTTTGTTTGACTTTCAGCGTTGACCAGTAATGGTCAATGCGAAGTTCTTTTGAACTTCGCAACGTGAGTGTAATCACGTTGGTCATAGTCCCTTGGGACTATGCCCACTGATTACCACGTTGTCTAGGGTCGTAGGGTAAGCGATCTAATGAATCGCTTATACCTCGAACCCGACCCAGTTTGGTCGATCATTAGGATCCGACCAAACACATTAGGTGACCATAGTAGGTAGGGAATAACCTTCCGAGGTTATACCCTATGGTCACATCGTTTAAGTAGTTGTATGATAGGTAGTTTATATGCCTTAGGTAAATTACCAGAATACCCTTTTCATGTATAATTGGTAATTAAGCATATGTAACCTAAACCTTTGTCACATAACAGATTATGTAATATGTTTAGGCATATAACACTTGTCATAGGGCTAGTTAGGCGGTCCGAACGCGTTTCACGCGAACGACGCGTTAAAGTAGCATAAGCTACCTAAACGGGTCGTAATGGGTCGAAATCACTCAGGTTAAGTTTCATTTAGTATGTAGGCTTTGTTTAACCAAATGACACGAGTCTCTACACTCGTTTGGTTTACAAACCCTAATGCTACCCAATCTTCCGATCTAGGTCCGGTTTATTAACATAGTTACCTATACTAGGTGCCGTTTGATATCCGCGATCTCTAGCATTGTTTAGTTGTTACTCAAGGACTACTGAGCAATCTCAGGTGAGTACATAGACCCCTCTTTTACTGTTTTCTAAACTGTTTTGGGGTGGAACACATGTGCCTACTTGTTACTTTCATGCTTTCCTGTTTTAACATCATATACTGCTATGTTCGTTAGTACATTATAGTACATGATTTTATGACATTTCATGCTAGGTGTGCCCAATTGTGTGCATTACTTAGTACGTCGTTTTACATGACATTTTGACATAAACATTTGACATAGACATTTCGGCATAGACATTTTAACATGATTGACATTTGATCATGCATTTCCCACAAAACATAACTTTGATTTAAACCAAGATTTACTTCAATACTTTGTTTTTGTGCATATGGTTTAGTTGAGACATTTCACTTGCCATACATGACATCTTGACATAGACGTTTGACATGGATATTTGACATAGACATTTGACATGGATATTTGACATAGACATTTTGATATGATTTACATCTTGACATGAACACTTTGACATATTACCCAATACATTTGACAATTGATTTAAACATAGACTTCTTACATTGGTTAGTTTGGTTTGATTAAGTGATTAAGTAACGATGCGTGTGTAATATGATACAAGCATGGTGGATACGCCGCTGGTACTTCCTTATTACATATCGTAGCGTTATTTGAATCATTTCAGTTTGAGACATATAACATTTTATACAAATAACATACTTTTCACAAGACATTGTTTTACAAACAACTTATCTTATACAAATCCATTTTACTATGGTTATTCATTTAACCATACATTATTCACTTATTTATACATATCATCTGAACTCATTGTTTTTCAAATGATTTACAAAACAAAGCAAATAACAAGGTTCATGACTAAACATTTTCTCAAACATAAGTCATGGAACCTATTTTCACAAAACCTATGTATCTCACAGGCATTTTTATGCTGACGTACCTATTTTCACATGTGTTTTTCAGGAACTGTTGCATAAGATGATCAAGATACACATAGGCAGACTTGGGCTTTAGTGACAATAAAAGATACAAGACTAGTTAATTATGTTGTATTTCCTTGTTTGTTAAGACATTGTAACACTTTTAATCAATAAAACGAAACTTCAATTGCCATGGATTTGAAACAATTAATTCTGTTACAACACTCCCCGACATTTCCGCCACGTTTTGTATGTTCCACATGGTCGGGGTGTGACATGAACTACTTAATATTGTCAGTCACAAGATCAATCAAGGTTGCATGTGTCGTCCATATTATTTGTTTGTGTAGAGGTCCAATTAAAACTATTGTCAAAGATGTCAGACTAGTGAAAATGTTGGCCAAATCATAGTCTTCAGCCCATATGCCGTGGTTGTCTTAAAGTTGCTTCGGTGTATCCGGTCATCAGTGCGTTGATATTGCATGTGAAAGTATTTGCGGCCCAATCATTGTTGTTGGATAAGTGCATTTTAAAGGCCCAATGAGAATTGTTTAGAATCATTGTTGTCAGTCCAAGTTGTCATTGATCCATGTGATTAGTTTCATGTAACGAGGTTGTGTCTGGAAAGTGCATCGTGTCTTGTGTCATTTACAAGAGGTGATTAAGGTGTGTTACGAGGAGAACCAGTTTGTTTGAAAGCTTGTTTGAGAAATTCTTCGATTCCGAATCATGGATAACGATTTTTACAACGCCTTTGCGACTTCGACTACTCTGGCTTCAATTGCTCAGAATATGAATTTGGAAAACGAGATGGGAACCACCCAAAAACCCCCGAAATTGATGAGCATTGAAGAATACTACGGGTGGAAAGACAGATTCGAGAACTGGGTTCAGGCAAACCATCTTAGGTCATGGGAATGTATACTGAAGAAATATGTTTTGCCACAGACTGATTTGAAAGTTGACAAAAAGATATCTGAATTCAGTAATGAAGAACGTGATATGTATAGAGCTGAAAAGATGATGATTAGTCTACTTCAGCAAGCTATCAAGGAAGACATTTTCATTCTGCTACGGCATGACAAAACTGCAAAGTCAATCTGGGATGCACTTAAAGTCAAATTTGAGGGTAGCGAGAATATGATTAAAAGCAAGAAGGCACTGTTAAAGAAAGAGTTTGATCTGTTCAGCAGTCTACCGGGTGAAGACACAAAGAAGCTGATTGAAAGATATTGTCACCTTGTGCGATCTATGTCAATGCTTAGTATAAAAAAGGAGTCTGAAGAGTGGGTAGACAAATTAGCTAATGCGTTACCGCAAAAAGAGTGGGGAACTTATTTGATGATCTTGAAAAACACAGGGGTTTATGATGGATTAACAATTGGTCAGTTTATCGAAAAGATTGAGGGTCAAGATTTGGAACAGCAGAAGATCGCGAGAATGAACAGTCCAAGTGGTCAACAGGATGTAAAGATGTATTACAAAGGTAGTATTCCGATTCCAGAATCTGAGAGAAGCCCGAAAATCCAGACTGCTTTTAGTGCTGGAGATTCATCGGAAAAAGCTGATCAAAGTTCAAACAAAAGCAGCAGTGGTTTCTCATTATATCCGAGTGTCAATCCAAAGAGTTCATCAGAAAACTTTCAGTCTCAAAGCACCAAGACAGGAAATGGTTATGTGATTCAATGCA
This sequence comes from Helianthus tuberosus, assembly GCA_030545235.1. NCBI lineage: Eukaryota > Viridiplantae > Streptophyta > Magnoliopsida > Asterales > Asteraceae > Helianthus > Helianthus tuberosus. The sequence goes on along the minus strand of CM060424.1, from coordinate 113,149,757 downwards.
ACATCGCTCTAAATCTTCCAGAAGGTCAAAGTTTTTCAGAAGACACTGCTAAAGATCACATGGCATTACTTGGTTCCGTGCTTATCTCGTATGAAGGTCTAGTTGCAGGTCAGATCGGAAATCCTATGCTCACAAAGGAGGATTACGATCAGATAGACGTAGAAGAGATGGAACTGATGGATATCAAATGGTGTCTTGCGAGTGTTCTTAGACGTGCTGAAAAGTTCAAAACGATTACCGGAAGAAATGACTTTCTTGATGCTCATGTATCTACTTTAGGTTTTGATAAATCTAAAGTTACTTGTTTTCGTTGCAGGGAGAAAGGCCATTTCAAGCGGGAGTGCAAGAACAGAGAAGCTAGTGGCGCTCAGAATCCGTTTGGAAAAGATGATTACTACCGGAAAGCCATTTATCAACAGGTTGGTCAATCACAAGATTCACAGACGGCTCATGGTAAAAGAATCAAGGATTCAAAAAGAGCGTGTGCGGTGGATTTTAACTGGAACAATTATATCTCTCCTGATAGCAAAGCATGCATAGTCGATCAAGATGATGAGAGGCTACCTGAAGGTTTCAGCTGGAATATGTTTGCAGATGAGAATGGGAATTTTAAAGCTTTCATTGCTAAGATTGTCCGAGAACCAGATATGTTTGCCATATGGATGAAGTCTATTGGAGTGACTGTAAAGAGTGTGGATGAAGAGTCCGTTGTTTCTGTTGAAAGTTCAGAAAGTGCTGATGAGAATCTACAAAGTTCAGATGAGAGTGTACAAAATGTTGGTACTTCAGAAAAGGAAGTTGTATTTGATCAAACACCGTCAGATTCTGGTTTATCAGATGCTGATTCTGAAAATTCTGTAGAGTTTGATCAAACACCAGTTGATAGTAGTAGTGATGATGAGGAAGAAAAACATATAAATGTTGCAAAATCTCATATTTCTCCTGAAAGTTTTCATTTCTATTTTGCAGATCGCATGGAGAAACTGAAGGAGAAACGAGCTGATAAAGAACAACAACTAAAGAAATCTGAAGATGTTGTTCAGAATGAGATTGTTGAAAGTATTGCTGAGAAGAATGTTGAGAGTGAGCAAGTGAAGGTAGAAGAGAAGGTGATTGAAGAAGAAAAGGTGGTTGAAGTGGTGAAAACAATCGAGATTGAGAAGATTGTTGAAGTTGTAAAGCCTTGCGAGAAGTGTTTGGAAGCATGCAAGGAATGTGTAGCAAAAGATGACATAATTGCTGAGTATGAGAAGAAGAAAGAGCAGTTACTGTTCAACCTCAACTATGTGAAAGAATCTTATGATGTCTTAAACAAAACAGTAACTGGTCTTCAAAAGACAAACTCAGAGAGAGAACAAGCACTTACGATGATGAATGTTGTGATGATGACAAAGCAGAAAGCAATCAACTTTTACATCGAAGAGGGTGCTAAATGGAAGCAAGAGTTGGAGACAGAGAAGATTGAGAATGAGAGAATTAGACGTTTATTACAAAGTTATTCTAGTTCTGATTATCTCATTGATCGTATTTACCCAACTGTTGCAGGTATGGAAGCTTTTCAAGATGAGAAGCCGAAGAAAAAGAAAGATTGTGGTAAGAAACCGACTGTTAGCTATAACAAGTGTCCGCCTCCAATTTGGGAAGGGTATTCTCCTAGAAAACCAAACGAGGAGCAACTTGAAAAAGCAGTCAATATAAAGCTAAAACCGACACAACTGAGGTTTTACCAGATAACATTGATGTCACGTTTACCTCGTCCGATACTGATCATGAGTCTGAGTTAATCAAAAAGGTGGCCGATCAGGTGTTGGATACTGAGGAGGAGTCTGAGTCAAAATCTGAGTCTGGAGGGTCAAATTCGTCAGTCAACAGTCCAAATTCGTCGGTTAAACGGTCTTACAGTAAAGAATTTTTGTTATCGAAAGCAAATTTGGATGATGAAACATTTGAAGTTGCATACACTTTAAATGATTCGGACAAATTATACTCTGACAAAGAGTTTCCAATAAGAAGTGTTCGTTTTGATATGATCAAAAAGGTTTTCAAAATTACAGAAATTAACATTTCTGAAATAAAAGATTTAAATCTTATTGAAAAACCTAAAAAGTACACTTCAAGAGTTCAACAACGTCTAAACAAGAAAAAGGGTTACAATTCTGGTTCTGGTTTTCAAAAGAAATCAAACCAAAATCGTAGCTACAAAAAGAAAGGTCTTGGATTTATTCCACCAGAAAATCATAAAAAATTGAAAAATTCTAAAACAAAAACAGAATTTGTGTCAGGTGGGAGTGCAGAAGAGGAACAGAAGAAACCATTCTGGAGACAGTCAAATCAAGAGTTTCTTGCTGAAAAGAAGAAGAATGGAACTGAAATGTCTTATCCAAAGGAAACTCGAACCTGTTACAAGTGCAATGAAGCTGGTCACATTGCATGGAACTGCCAGAAAAATGCCAAGTCAAAACAGGGAGTTTCTAACAAGTTGAAAGGAAAAGTTGTTGATAGTGAAGCACCAACCGAAAAATTTAAAATTTTTGAAAACTCAACTTATGAGGTTGGTGAGTGTTCTAAAAAGAATTTTTATAAAAAGAAAGAGAATGACAACCAAGTGTGGGTTGTTAAGAAAGTTGATGTGAATGTCGGTGATGAATCTGGTTCCACAAAGCCAGAAGAGCCACAGGTTGAGATGAAAATTTCAGTGAATGATGATGAGTTTCCATCACTGAAATTTGAAGAAGTTAAACAGAAAGTTGGCAAGGTTGATATCTCGAATCAGTTTTACACAGAGAAAACTAAGTTTGATGTCGAGAAAACATTCAATGGAAGTGTTAAGAAAATTTTTGGGAAAATGTTGAATGGGAAAGCTAAGGGGGTTAAAGATTTTTATGCAACTAAAAAGGCAACTTACAACCCTACTGCGCAAGAATTGAAAGCCATCAAGTCTGAGAAGACTTGGATGGAAGTTTGTTTCCCTTGAAGTCTTAGGACTTTGCCAGAGATCCCAAGTTTGTAATCGTGGATCAGGAATCGGCATCATTCTTGTTAAGATAGATTTTGTGAAAGATTTTTAAATGTGTTTAATTTTTACAGGATAAGTGTGAATTGCCGGAGCTTCCAGGTTGGTAAGTGCGAAGCAGGAATCGGCATCTTGTTTGGTAAAATGGTTTGTGTAGATGTTTTATTCCTACATGTGATTATATGTTTTGGATATTCTTACAAGTGGTGAGAGGTTGATTCTGACAAAGTGATTACTCAAGGTCATTAGTTTGAACTTGATGTAATCCACATATAAGTCATTGATTGGACAATATGATGAACCAAACCCCTAACTTTACAAGTGGTAAAACCAATAAAACTTATTTTCCGGAAAAATTATTTTGGTTAAAACAAACTTAAGTGTTTTGAAATCATAATGAGAAAATAGTTTTGTGTAAGGGGGAGTTCTGATTGTTTATGCTAAGTGGATGGCGATTTGAAGTGATTTGATATCAGTTGTCTAGTTTATTGTACAGTTTGATTTCAAATTTCCTTTAATGTGTTTGCATTTTAGGGGGAGTAGATATATTTTTCATATTTTTCAGAAAATCCAAAAACATTAGAAAATTTGAAAATGTCAAAAACTTGATAAAATCAAAAATGAGTTTTTGTGTCTAGAAGAAGAAATGATAGTACATCAGTAGACAGTCACAGTATGCTAAAGAAATGTATTGTTTAAATAGCGTTAAACGGTCTCACTGATGATATGTCGATAGGTTTTTATACATTTAGTAAACTTTTTCGGGATATAAACTAAATTTCAAACTTGCTTATTTCGTGGGGAACACTACTTGGATATATAGGTAACCCCTGAAATCTCGTTTGAAATGTCCCTCTTTCTGAGATACTAGGTCTTTATGCTCAGTGATATCTGGGGTATTATCCCGGGACTTCTGCTGAAAGAAATTTCTGACCTAGTCCCCGGAGAATACTTTCCGCATGCTTGAAATATAGCGCAGCCCTCAGCAAATTGATGAAACAATAAAATTGATAGTCATTGCTGTTGTAATCAAAAGATCCTCTAAAGGGGACCCACCGAAAGTCGAAGCCGTCATCTCTCTGCGTATCGAAAGATCGACCTGAGCTCTCACGGCCCTCATACTATAATTTATTCCCCTGACAGATATCATCTGTGGTATACTCACATGTAAGACTAAATATTGGGATCTGGATACGGGAGTATATTCAAGAGGTGGGACACATGAATGAGTTTAAGTCCTTAAAACATCTAACTCATATCCTGAATCAGTTGAAATTTGTGTGAGAATTTAAGTGGATCAGTATATCGACAATCTAAGTGAATTGTTTAATTCTTAATGTGTAACTAAGCTCAACGGTACTCGTGACTTGTTTTAAACTGATACAAAACTCACAAAAATATTGTCTGTAAATATTTCTTTACTGCATTTCTTTACAGTCAAAAATATAAAAAGATTTTTGGTGTGTTTTAGCATAAATTTTGTAAGACTCAAAAAGATTTTCGACAACTGATGTTGGAAAGCTGATTTTCAAAGTTCCGAGTGCTAAACATGATGACATTGTTGTGAGGGGGAGTGTGTTTTAAAATGTCAAAATGTATTTTCTAAATCAACAAGTGGTTCATCATGAGTTTGTGATCTGAGGGAGAGTGATTGTTGATGTTTATGTTTATGAGAGGGAGTCATCTGATTATATTAGAATGTTGGTGCATTTAAATTGTTAAATTTAGAAATTCATTTCTGGGTTAAGAATGTGCAGGAATAGCCAAGTTTCGATTCTGGAAATGAATTGCTGTGAAAGTCAGACAAAGATCCTGAAGTAGATGTTGCTGAAGAACAAAGAAATGCCAGCAAATCGAGAGAGGAAGTCTGATGATATTCAAGCAGATATTGTTAAGGAGGAGTCTGTTGATGAAGATAAAGAGAGAGAAAAGCCCAGAGACTGATCAAGACTGAAGATGTGAAGATACAGCATTGTTGTGACTCGATAGTCGACTCGTCAACATCTGAGGGGGAGTCTGTTGGTGCACTACATCTATCGACTTCGTCTTGTATCGAGTCTTAGTTTTAGATTGTTAAATCAGGGCACGTTTTACGAGAAAATAGGACAGCATATAGGTCTAAACTGATAGGTCCGCTTATATGGACATAGGAGGTCCGCTTATGTGTCAGGTCCGCTTATATGGACATAGGAAGTCCGTTTATGTGTCAGGTCCGCTTATTCGTACATGTCCGTATATGGGAACCTACCTGGTCCGCTTATATGTACATGTCCGTATGTGGGAACCTACCAACACTATAAATACCACATAAGCGAACTCATTTGTAACTTTGTCAAATTCCATATCGAAGTGCTGCCGGTGTGAAGATCGAGCTGTAATCATTGTCAAATCAATAAAACAGTAGATTAAGTGAATTGAAAGCTGTCTCTACCTTCGTTTCTTGTTATTCCGCACCTGAAACGTAGTTGAACGCCTCTGAACGACTCATTCGGGTTGAAACACGATCCTACAGATTTTAGGGGGAGTAAAAATTTCAGAAAATACAAAAACATTTGAAAATTTGAAAAAGCTAAAAACAATAGAAAATGAAAAAGAGTTTTATATAAACAGAGGAAATGAGAGTACATCACTAGACAATCACAGTACGCTAAAGATATGGAAAGTGAAAATGTGATAAACGGTCTCTCTGATGATTTGCCAGTAGGTTTTTACACATTTAGTAGATTGATTTCGAGATATAAACCTAAAGATCAATAACTTTCTTAACTCGTGGAGAACATCTCTCGGATATATGGGTAACCCCCGAAATCTCGTTTGAGAGATTGTCTGATTCTGAGATACTAGGTTTCTATACTGTTTAATATCTGGGGTATTATACTTGGTCTTCTGATTTTGCTTCAGCAACGGCCTAGACCTCGTATAATATTTTATGCGCTTTAATAAAGCTTTCCCTCTGCATAAAAATTGAGAAAATATCGAAAGATATATATCAAGTGCAGTTGTAAAGAAGATCCCTAAGTGGGACACACCTTAAGTCAAGCCTTCATCTCTTTGACTGAACGGTAATTCATACCTGAGCTCTCAAGGTCTCGCACTAACCCAGAGTGCAGATCTCAATATAGTATATTCACCTGTAAGACTGAATCTAGGGAATCTTGATACGGGAGTATATTCTGAGGTGGGACACGCGGATAAGTTTAAGTTCCTAAAACACTAAATTTCGTATCTCGAATCAGTTGAACTGTGTGAAAATTTAAATGGATCAGTATAGTGACAATCTAAGTGAATCGTTTAGAACTTAAAGTGTTTATAGCTCAACGGTGCTTGTGATTTGTCATAAACTAATATGATCATCTGACATAAACTCAAACAAAAATATTGTCTGTAAATATTTCTTTTATGTTTTCAAAGAAAAGGTACAAAAGATTTTCAGTGTGTTTTAGCATAAACTTTGAAAAATTCAAAAAGATTTTATTTCTGCTTTATTTTCGATAACCGATGTCCGAAAGCCGAGTTTCAAAATCTGAGTAAGCCGAACATGTTTCTGAAAAAAAACAAGTTCATTAATTTGAAACTTGAAGTTTTTAATTGAAAAATCAAAAACAGTTTGTGAAATCTCCAAGGTCATTAATTTGGACTTGGATGATTTATCTGTGAAATTTTGAACTTTAACTGTCAAATATCTTACAAAAGATTTGAGATTTTGTAGATGATAAACCAGACTACAATCCGATAGCTGAAGTTAAGGGGGAGTCTGAAGACAAGCTCAAAGCAAGGGGAAGTGTGCATTCAAAGAGCCAGATAATCTTGGAGAGACTTGTACTAGGTGTCGAAGCAAGGAAGCTTAATGCAAGGGGGAGCCTGAAGGAGGAGTTAATCGAAATGGGAAGCAGCTGAAACTGAAAACAGATCCATAGGGAGTCTGTTAGAATAAAGGGAGAGTCTGTGGTGATGATATTGTCAACACTTTATGAAGACTCAGAGAGAGATAAAAAGCTACGAGATTGACTACAGCAATATCCAAGGGGGGGTCTGTGAGTGCATATGTCTATCGCTTACGTCAATCACGTATCGTAGCTTGAACAGATGAAAGAAGACTAGTGCTGAACTGAGCAAAGTATGAAGATCATATATGATAAAGCAGCTTCGTACGAAGGGAGATAGGGCTTCATACGAAGGAAGTGCTGACTTCATTAAAACAGAAGAAATGGCTTCATACGAAGACACTCATTGCTTCTTACGAAGGCACCAGGTCTATATATAGAGGCTTAAGTCTTGTTCATTTGTAACTTTTGGGCATTCTTGAGGCGAAGCTCTGCCCGTTTGTTTTCGTGGATTTGCTACTGTCAAATATCAATAGAAAACAAGTTATAATTACATCTTTGTGTTCTCATCCACACACGTGATTGGATTCCGCACATATCATGTGTTCGTACGCATTCAACGGTTGAATATTCGATCCTCGGAGCGAATTCACACATAAGATGTCATCTACTTTTAATGGACTTTGGTTCACATATCGCACCTTCGTGCGAAACATGGAATGCAAAGTCTTAGTTATTTTTAAGAACTTGGTTTTGTAAATTTATGTTTTAATTTCAAACAATGTAACTCAATTTGTAGTTTGTGAACTTGTTTTAAATTAAATCGCATGGATGAACATCTTACTATCTTTTATGTTAGTCGTTTACTTGATCCAATGCAATTATCAGCGCTCTGATCGCACCTCGCGCTTTCGCTACGACCGGGTGTGACACCAAGCTCGAAGACTTTGATCGAGACGACCTATCACCATAAAAGGGCATGCACATTTTTTGCTACCGATTCTCCTAACCGTGGCCTTACTTTCATGCTCGCCACTAAGACAACATTGGAGCCATGTCCAGTGATCCTTGGACTGTCTAGTAACAATAACGTATCCGTTGGCTAAACCCCTTCTTTTTACCCAACCTTCCAACTCATTGCGGAATATAAAATCCTAAGTGCAAACATATATATAACATTTATAATAATTTTTAAACAGAAAAATATAACATTTATAATATATTTTAAAGATATATAATGTTTATAGTAATATTTTAACAAAATATATATCATTCGTACCTGATTAGTTTTGAACGAAACTTCAGCGTAAGCGGGATGCTCGTCACCCAATGACTCTTGCGCGTAAGAAGGCTCACCAACGTCTTGTTGTACGCTCGAGGCACCATTAACGAAAAAAGTTATTGCCATGGTCTTCTTGTCCGTACGAGGCACCGTAACCGGCTTGATAATCCGGACACCCGTAACCATGATCACCGCTAGGCATAATAACCTAAGAAATTAAAAATGATAACTGCACATCTAAAGCTTTCTTAATAATAAGTAAATATATGTTTATCTCGTTCAGATCTGGCAACAACGGTTCACGTAGCACAACAAATTAAAAAAAACCAACGGGTAAAAGGTAATGGTAAATTTAATGCCGAATATAAAACAGTAAATAAATACTTACCTCGTTGAGGTATGGTAACAACAATTCCTTATGATGGGGACGGAAGCCGGACACGACCTCCTCTGCTTGATCATCAACCCCCCCCCCCCCTCATCGTAAGAAGCAGGGACAACATGCCCCTCCTAATACAAATTGTGTGCTAAGTATTTCATAAACAAAACAAGTTAAAAAAATGCTATACCACAATGCTTCTGGAATAAACATGCTCGTGTTTGTGTCGGACGACTCACCGAAAATGTAATTAAGGTTGAACCAAGACATGGTGGAATCGAATATAAAGAAAAAACGAACAGAAGGGAATGAAATTTGTGAATCGTCTTTATTTTTCTCGTTTATAAAGGCCAAGCATAATGCAAAATAACATACCAATACGACGTAATGTTCCTTTCCATCACTTTCTGTCATTGTACAGAAAGCTAACCTCGAACTTGATATAGATCGTATAGACCTATACGACCCGCATATGGCTGGCATGTGAACACTGTCTGCCAGAGTTGATAAACCTATACGATGCGTATTGGCTAAGTATGCGAAGACAATGTCAGCCTTTGCCTGACCTTGGAAATTGAAATTATCCTAATACGAATCGTATAGGTCTATACGACCCGTATAGACGGTGTCGATTTAATTTGACAAAGTGTGCCTATATCTATACTATCTATAATAAGAGAACTTTGGCTGATGTAAATCTGCCTATGTGTCAACTCCTAAGCTATGCCACATGTACATGTTGATGTCATAAATAACAACTTTATTTAATATTAATAATAATACATAAATAAAATTTTCAAAATTCAAAATTTTCAACTTTATTTGAATCCCTGGCTCTCTCAAATCCCTAAGTCTCATTTCAAATTTCAAACCTCCTTTTCCATTCCATTCTCTCTCTCTTTCTCTCAGATCTGGTGCCTCTCTCTTTCTCTCAGATCTGGATATGCAAAAGGTAAGTTACTCATCCTCACTCATTCAGTCTTGCTGATAACTGTACCGGTTTGCAAGGGTTTCTGGTGTTCCATGCTGTAGGAGGTGGAACTGGATCTGGTCTAGGTTTTTTGCTTCTTGAGAGGCTGTCTGTTGATTACGGAAAGAAATCAAAACTCGGTTTCACTGTTTATCCTTCGCCTCAGGTGTCTACGTCTGTTGTTAAGCCATAGAACTCTGTTGCCAAATCAGCCTCTGCCGTGTGTTTTTTAACCTCATTTGCACCTTTTGATTTTGATATTTGATTAAGAACTTCTGTGTGAATTGATGAATATGAATTTAATCGATTGACGATTAGATGAGTTGTGGTGTTTGTTACAGATTGCTAAGGAAGGCGGAGCTATATGGAAGTCTATGACCGAATCTGTAAGATCTATTCATAAAATCGATAATTTTCGTTCTTCCATCCAATCCATCTGCCTCATTGATTCGATTCAGTATTCTTCACCCAAAAGGTTTTTTAGGGTTACTAATGTTATGTATTTCGATTCAGCCTTCATCAGGGTTTTTTTTGTTTGTTACGAATCCTCTTAACCTCTTCATATTCTCTAATTCGATTTGTTGTTTTGGTGATATAATCAAAAGTTAAAATTTTCATCTCATGTTCTTCCTTTTTGTAATAGATATGAAGATGTGATTAGTGGTGATGAAATTTCATTGGGAACAACATGCAGGCAAATGAAGGCAGAGTAAGGTGTAACTGTAAGTTTCTTTTCTTTAACTATTTAGCTTGATCAAATCCATAAATGAGTGGTTTTTTGTGTTCTTCCTTATTTCTGTCCTGCTTAATGATTTTGGTTCCACGGTTGGGGTCTACCTGGTCTACAAAATTTAGGGTAGCATTTCCTATGAAGGTATGTCTTCCGGATTCTGAGTTATGTTCGTAATCTACATTTTTAGTATGCAAAACCTGTACTGTTTGACCTTTTTAAGGTTCAATGGGGTTTTTGAAGTATATATGTAATTATGTAACTGGGTATAGTTTTAGTTACAAAACTGGTTTAGAATATGGGAATTTGAAATTAATATACATGGATTTTAAATTAGAATTTGAGAATTTAAGATGTGGTCATACGAAGATGGAACTAATTCTTTAGCCATGGCTAAATGAGTAGGTTAGATTCTGAGTTTTTTTAACTATTTGTGGATCTACTGTTTAAGGTAATTTCTTTAATCATCTCTTTTCTTGATTCTGTTGTTACTGATCAATTTAGGTAAAAAAAGACTGTCTTTTTCGTCTGTGATTTTTGAATTTGTAGTTGAAATGATGAGTTTAGTTTAAAAAGACTGTCTTTTTCATATGGGATTTTTGAATTTGAAGTTGAAATGATGAATTTAGTTAAAAAAGATTGTCTTTTTCATCTGTGTTTTACAAATTTGCAGTTAAATGATGAATTTAGTTTAAAAAGAGTGTCCTTTTGATTTGGGGGGTTTTAAATTTGTAGTTAAAAGGATGAATTTAGGTAAAAAAGAATGTCTTTTTCATCTGTTTTTTTTTTTTTTGTATTTGTAGTTAAAATTATTCAAGATACATCATCGGATATTTCCCAAACCACAGTTGTATCTCAAGCTGACACCGTTTGCACGCTGCTAGTATTGGCGACTACATCGGATGGGACCCTCGGGCAGTCAACAAAACGACGAAAACACGTTAGCTTAAGATGTTCGGTCAATAGAGCCGATTCTTTAGCAAAATACAACAACTGATCAAGATTTATATCTGGATACTCTTTATTCAACTAACTAAAACATTGGTTACAGGTTCGGCTTTCGCTTCTAATGACATGTTTTTGTTCGGCTAAAATGACATGCCAATCAAGTTGGTACTGGGTCATTCAGCCGGGACAGTCTTGGCATTCTATATAAGCCAAAATAATTTCAGTTCACATTAACCCATGCCTCAATTGCTTCATCTTATCAATATTATTTTATATATTTTTTGTGACAATGCAGCTTACATCGGATCAGCCTAATCGAGATGAAATCGACTTTCAGTTACTAGGAAATGTTTCCGGCCAGCCTTATATTCTACAAACAAGTGTATATGCTGATGGTTTTGATAACCGAGAAGAGAGAATTTACCTGTGGTTTGATCCCACAAAGGATTTCCATACCTATTCTATCTTATGGAATCTTCATCAAATTGTGTAAGCGTTTTCTTTGTCGAACCAATCTTTTCTAGCGTTTGGCCTTATGTAACTAAAACGTAAAAAGATGGTTTAAATGGGTCAGGAAATATCACCTGATTTATGATTATTGCCAAGATAATAAGAGATTAATTAATAATATCCCCAAAGAATGTTATCTTTCAAAGTATTGATTCTTTGATCTCCATCAAAGAGTCTCTTTAGCTTATGATCCCAGTCATATTAATAATAATCAGTCAAGAGGTATGGTTTTCATAACATTATAATATACTTGTGGTTTACCAGAACCGTTGTGGAAATTGTAGCTTTTTTCTTTTCAAGAATTGCACCCATGGCTTGACTTCCTTTATATGCTTCTTTAGAATTTAGATGTTGAATGTATACTTCTGGAAGTTGATCCCATGGCATGCCCTATGTTGATGTGATAGTCAGATGAAAGAAGCTGCAGAGCGGTATTCCTGTTTAATTTACGTTAGATAAAATGGTAGCATAAAAATCAGTAAATAAAGTAGGATGAAGGTATTGATGCATATATGGAAGCATAAAAATCAATAAATAAAGTAGCGTTTAGTTTACTACTATGAATTGTGATTAATGTGCATGCGTTATTGCTTATAAGTTTTTAGAAACTATATTTTGAGAAACTTGTATTGTGGCTACCACATTTGGGAGTATTCTGTTGGTCATAAAATGCTTAGTTTCAGACTATGATATATATCATTATAGGCTATGTAAGTTATGAATTGCTTATAATTTGTAGGGCAAATCGTTCTCAATAGGAACCAACTTGTAACATTTTTAAAGTTATAGCAACACACATCCTTCACATGAGTAAAGACAAAGTAGACCTTCTGTGTAAAATATCCTTAATAATGGCATATCATTATTAATGGCAGGGGTAGATGACTAGAGGCTACATTTTGTAAAAATAGTATGAAGGTACATTTGAGTAATCATGTGTAGACCTTTTGAGTACAACCCTTTGTTGGGATGGTTTTGTACAAACTACAAAGTGAAAGTATATTTGGGTTGTTTTCCAATCACAAAGAAACTTGCAGCTCAAATTGCCAACAAGAAACAGTGTTTACCTGAGGTATCATTGTCACTGCATACCAGTGAAGAATTTCTTTTATTTTAATGTGTATTTTATTAAAAAAAATGAAACTTTTTATCGAAATCAGGACGTTTTGAAGCCGAAACAGTCAACTGACAGTTTTAAGATATTTAAAGATGATGAGGAAGATCAACATGTGCCCATGGCATTGGAAGCAACCGAACCGGAAAAGGATCTTATGGTATTGATCTTTCTTTTATGTTTTTTTTTCATATTTTACAATTAATTCAGTCACAATAAATAAGATTATATTAATTTTGGGGTGCATCATTCTTTGTGCAGCACACAACTGATTCATGCATCATAACTCACGCTAAAAGGTGAGTTATAATTATCAACTTGTGACAACTGGCACCAAACCGGTAATTTCCGTACAGTTTAATTATTATTTAATGACTGCAATTATGTGCTTAATTGTCAGCAATGTCTGAACACATGTTAAACAAGTGAATTTATGCACGTTGTATACTACAAAATATTGCTTTATGCATAAACGAGAGCGTTGTGTCAGAAATACTAGTAAACTCACCGGTAAGACACACTGTGTCAACAGAACTACAGAAAGCATTCAGACATTAAAATTGGAGCCTAGGTGTAGGTCCAACGACAAGAATACGTTAAAACCCAAGAGTACATACAAGGGTTAATATATATACTCTCCGGAAGCAAAAATAAGCACTAAAAAGCACCCGAAATGCACTTTAAGTGCAAAATTTTATATAAATCAGCACTAAACAGCTTTTAACAACATAAATATCATGCAGAAATTTCGTTTTATCATCCAGAATACTTCCCTAAGTGTTGGGAATCGAAAGTGCTACAAAAAGGTACTTAAAAGACACTAAAAAGTGTAATTTAGCACTTTAACGAACCGGTATATAACCGAACAACCGGACATTACCCGGAACACCAAAATAATGCTAAAAGCATTGTTTTTATTTTTCTAAGCTAGTTAGGGTCCCCGAACACCCTAACACACCATATATTATATAACACACATAAACCACAAACTAAATACTTAATCTTCTAACTAAATTGTTTAACTTCCATTGCAACCCAACTAGAAGCCAACCCCCCCCCCCCCCCCCCAACCGGATTTGGACTAGTGAGACACCCCACTTGATTTTCTTGATTAAATTAGTGGGTATGCATGGTACTTAAGGAACATGTAATCCAAAGGGTAATGGCATGTTGGAGAACTTGTAGTATATAACCATTAGACCACCCACATTCTCACCATTCACCACCCAACAACACAAAACACCCTCTCCTTCCCCTTCTTGGCTACGGCTCCAACCCCACCCACACACACATCCATTTCAAGCTCCAAATCAATCATTCTAAGAGCATCCAAGGGTGTAAGAAGGTCACTAACGAAGCTCGGTGCAAGCGGATCTTGAAGGACCTTCTTCGTTTGCTATTAACCACCACTTTTCTCTTCTTGAACTACCCTAGCCTTGTGCTAGTAATAAGTTCTTTAAATCTTCATCTTGTTCCTATTTTTAGTGGTTAATAGATGATAGAATGATTAAATGATGAAAACTCTAATGAACATAAGCTAAGTCTTGAACATAAAGTGATAAATGGTGGATAAAGAGAAGATATATGTGTAAACCATGTAGATCTTGTGTTGTTATAATTATTTGATGATGTTTGTTGGTAGAAGTAGGATGGATCATCATCTAGACATACTAGTTCATGTTTAAGAACATGAACTAGTAAGATGTAAATGTTAGAGTTTTAAAGGATGATGAAACCATCCATACATGAACTTAAACTTGAATAAACATGAGTTTTCTTGTAAAATGAAGTTGTAAACTTGTAGATCTAAAGATCTACAAGTGGTTTTTCGGAAGAACCAAGTGGAAAATACTAGATTGTTAAAAACCCGGATCTTGTATGAACAAAAATCATTTTTGGTAAGTAAACAAGTGTGTAAACACTTGTGTAGAAAGAAAATTCCACAAAGAAATATTTTTGAAATTCATGACTAGAAGTTGTGAAAATACATACTCTTTAAAAATAAAGTTTTTAAGAAACTAAACTTATTTTTAAAGATAACAAGACCTATTAAATATGTTAGTAACTTACTACATATTTTTACAAACTTTCAAGTTCATAAGTTTGTGGTATATGCTTGTTTTGACAAGTTTGGTAAATAAAGATTGTGTTGTTGAGATTGTTGTTGATTTAAAAGAAAATAAACACATGTTTTGAAAACATGGGAAACCTCCATTTTTAGGGGAAACTCTGTCAAAATTTTTATAAATTTTGACACTTAGAAAAATATAAGTTTTTGAGAAAACTTATTCCCTAAAAATGTATTTAAAAATATTACCAAGGTTTCCCTAATTTTTGGTGATAAGAAATGAGGATTTCTTCAAGAATAAAAATGAATATTAAGTATGTATATATTTTTGAGAAAAATATATATATTATTTGATCACCAACTTTTGTGCTAAGTGTATATAGTATGTGTTATACGTGCTAGTGTATTAAGACTTAAAAGTACACTAAATACTCATGAGAAGTATAAACACAAAAATACACATGCAACATACAAGATACATAATTCGGGTGCAAAGTGTAAAACACGAGATACTTATATTAAATTTTGAGAAAATAATATAAGTAAGATACTTAGTTAAAAATATAAAAAAAATTTAACACAACAAAACAAATACATAAAAGAGAGTGACTGTACTTGTGCAACGAAAGTCTAGTGACTAACGTTAAGAAAACGCGTATAGGTCACGACGTTAATTAAGCAAATCCGGTGAAATTTACAACACAAAGAACGCAAAGTTGTGAGTTCATGCTCCCCCTTTTCTTTTAACTGTTTTCAGTTTTATAACTTCGGGGGTGAAATACATGTACAAATATTACTATGTTTACAAATGGTATGATAACAAGAAGCACACTTGGTGAGGATGAGTACCAAGTGTGATGAGATATAAGAATACAAGAAGCGCACTTGGTGAGAACGAGTACGTAGTATGATGCGTAATGAGAAATGATACGAGAAATCGTGTCACTAATAGGGTACATAAGCACCATTAATCAACAATATACCTAGACCGCAGAACAAAAGGTTAGATCTAACGGGTGCCGGGCAGCCACACTCTTGGTGAGGACGAGTACCGTGTAGTGCTTTTGTGTCTCAGAATATGCCAACTAGAAAAATGCCCTAGGTTTGGTGTCTTCCTATGTCGTGTCACATGTTAATGGCTTTGCAACCCATTAACAATCATGTTACTTACAGGAATACTTTATTTACATAAGATTCATACCATACTAAAACTTGATTTATACTTGAGTACGTGGGGTACACAAGTAAACTTGATTTATACTTGAGTACGTGGGGTACACAAGTAAACTTGATTTATGCTTGAGTACGTGGGGTACACAAGTAAACTTGAATTATACATGAGTACGTGGTGTACACATGAATACTTAATTTATATATGAAAACTTGATTTATACATGACACAAACTATGTTTTCATACAAAGTATACAAACGTGAAATACAAAAACTGCATGAATTCACACCAACATTATGTTGACTTTTTTTTTTCAAAACTCACATGTATTTCAGGTAACTAGAAGTGGATGTGCGCGCGGTCTTACTCATGCTTGTGGATGTCGCTATGTTTATCGTTAAATAAAGTTGTAACTTTTTAAGACAATGTTTTATGTTATCGTGCTATGTAAACGCTAAACTTATGTTTTCAAATTATGGTATTTGATGTTTTTATGAGCCTGTAGAATGTTTACTAATCGTATGCAATGAAAACCTTTCATGATCACACCTCGTGCTTCCGCCGCAGAAAGGGGTGTGACAGATTGGTATCAGAGCTGCGATTGTAGTGAACCAGGATTCCTTCTCGAGTCTAGTCTACAATCTCTAGGATCCTTTCACGAAAACAATTTTTCAAAGAGTTTTCATTGCATAAAACGTCCCGCGACATCCACTACCTGAAACTGTTTACAAGAGTCTAGAAGAGACACTACGAGACTTAGGGTGCACAGAAGTAGCACTTATCTGAGATTAAGAATTACTTGCAATTATGTGTGATAATTAGCATATACTAGAAGTAGAATGTCACAAGTATACGTGACTTTACTTGAAAGCAATGGCCTATCTAAAGGAAGAAATACGCGGATGAAACGAACTGTGCGGACTGTGCAAGGAGTTACGTAATTATGGATGCATACATAATTATGGAATTTAGTGAACAGAAACCACAGCAAGTCTTGTCACGTATAGATTCCCTTAGTGCAAGCCTACTAAGTACTCTGCTAGAGTAATAATTGTTTGATGTCACTTATGTGGTATATACCTGTGAATATATATGCTACTACTGTCTAGTATGACGATATCAAACAAATGTCTAATCCTGTTGTGTTATGTTCTATCAGAACATGGCACCCAGGAAAGCTGTGAATGCTCGCAATGATGATCAACCTCCTCCTCCCCCACTGCCAAGAACTGCTGAAGAGCTGAATGCTCTACTAGAAGAAAGGATCTCTGCTACTATCGCCCAGTATGAGGCGAACCGTACTCAAGACAGTGGAGGACCAAGCAACGCTAGACGTAACGGGCATGGAGATTCGTCTGGAGGAAATGCAGCTCAAGGCTGCACTTTCAAGCAGTTTCTCGACTGCAAGCCAATGAACTATGACGGCACAGGAGGTGCAGTAGCATTTGTGCGCTGGACGGAGAAGACTGAAGCTATTATCCGCATGAGCAAGTGTACCGCGGATCAGCAAGTCACTTTTGCTACTGGATTGTTCATCGATGAAGCTCTGACTTGGTGGAACTTGCAAGCCCAAACCTTGGGCGATGATGCCGCTTATGGCCTAACTTGGGATGAACTGAAGGAAAGAATGAGAGAGAAGTATTGCTCTCGTGCTGAACTCCAAAGACTGGAAACGGAGTTCTGGCACTTGACCATGGAAGGTGCTGACATTAATGGTTATACTCGAAGGTTCCACGATCTGTCTAGAGTGCTTCCCTACATGGTGACTCCCGAATTTAAGCGTGTTGAACGCTACATTTGGGGACTGGCCCCAGAGTTTCGTGGCATGGTAACTTCGGCCAAACCACAAACAATCACCGAGGCTGTAACTCTGGCTGTCAGCCTTACTGAAGATTGTGTTCATATGAAGAAGTTATCGTTGAACCCAACAGAGAAGACCGAGACACATGCGGAGTCGTCCGGTGACAAGAAGAGAAAGCATTCGAATCTGAATCAAGCAACTCGCAACAACAAGGGTAACAACAAGAAGCGTGACACTAACCTGCCTCAGGAGGCGAAGACCCTTGCAACCAAAGGATACCAAGGCACCATGCCTAAATGCCAAAAATGTAAGCATCATCATGAAGGAGCTTGTCGCATTCCAAGGTGCGACAAATGTGGAAGGTTGGATCATCAAACAGAAGACTGTTGGGGAAAGGGAAAGAACCGGAATGGAAATGGTGCGGGTAACAAGAATGGTAACGGGAAAGGGCGGAACCAAGGATGCTTCATTTGTGGAAGCAATGATCATTTCATGAAGGATTGCCCAAAGGGAAACAATGCTCAGGCTCGAGCATTTGTGATTGGAGCAAAGGACGCACGCGAGGACCCTACTGTGGTCACCGGTACGTTTCTCATTAACAATCACTTTGCATCCATATTATTTGACACTGGCGCCGATTATAGCTTCATGTCTGTGGAATTTAAACGCATACTTGGAATAGAATCTAGTAGATTAGAAATTCCTTATTCCATAGAACTAGCCAATGGTAAACTTGTTGAATCGGGCGAAGTTGTTAGAGGCTGCACACTAGAACTTGGTGAACGAAGATTTAGCATCGACCTCTTACCTATTCAATTGGGTAGCTTCGATGTAGTAGTCGGAATGGACTGGTTGTCCAAGAACAAAGCTGAGGTTATTTGTCATGAGAAAATCATTCGCATCCCTTTGGCGAATGATGAAACTCTCATCGTACATGGAGAAAGACGAAACGCGCATCTTCGAATCATCAGTTGCATGAAGGCACAGAAGTGCTTAAGGAAAGGATGTGTCGCTTTCCTAGCACACGTTATAGACAAGAAGGCTGTGGAGCCAAAACTCGAAGACATTCCTGTGGTGAAGGAATTCCCTGATGTTTTTCCCGAAGATCTGCCAGGACTACCTCCGCAACGACAAGTCGAATTTCATATAGACTTGGTTCCAGGAGCTGCTCCTGTGGCCAAGGCTCCCTATCGACTTGCACTATCCGAAATGCAAGAATTATCTACACAACTCCAGGAGTTGTTGGATAAAGGATTCATAAGGCCAAGCTTCTCACCCTGGGGAGCTCCTGTATTGTTCGTGAAGAAGAACGATGGAACATTGCGGATGTGTATCGATTACAGAGAACTGAACAAGCTCACGATCAAGAATCGGTATCCACTACCGAGGATTGATGACTTATTTGATCAATTGCAAAGATCAAGCTACTATTCCAAGATCGACCTTCGATCTGGATACCATCAGCTAAGAATCCAAGAAGAAAGCATACCAAAGACCGCATTCCGAACGCGTTATGGACACTACGAGTTCCTTGTGATGCCATTTGGGCTGACGAATGCACCAGCGGTCTTTATGGATCTGATGAACCGTGTATGCAAACCATATCTCGATAAATTCGTGATTGTATTTATCGATGATATCCTGATTTACTCGCGAACGAAAGAAGAACATGAGCAACATCTCAGAACTATTTTGGAGTTACTGAAGAAAGAGAAACTTTATGCAAAGTTCTCGAAATGCGAATTCTGGATTCGCAAAGTACAATTTCTTGGTCACGTTGTGAATGAGAAGGGCATTCATGTGGACCCATCCAAGATAGAAGCAATAAAGAATTGGGAAGCTCCCAAAACCCCAACTGAAGTTCGACAATTTTTGGGCTTAGCGGGCTACTATCGGCGATTCATCGAGAACTTCTCAAAGATAGCCCAACCGCTAACGACCCTTACCCAGAAAGACAAGAAATACGACTGGGGTTACAAACAGGAAGAAGCCTTTCAGCTACTTAAAAACAAGCTATGCGATGCACCAATACTATCATTACCCGAAGGTACAGAAGACTTCGTGGTTTACTGCGACGCTTCACGACAAGGCTTGGGTTGCGTGCTCATGCAACGCCAAAAAGTCATCGCATACGCTTCGAGACAATTGAAGGTACATGAAAGAAACTACACCACTCACGACCTGGAGCTGGGAGCGGTGGTATTCGCCTTGAAGATCTGGCAACATTATTTATATGGTACTCGATGTACAATTTTCACAGATCACAAAAGCTTGCAACACATATTTGATCAAAAGGAATTGAATATGCGTCAGCGGCGATGGGTCGAGCTACTAAATGATTACGACTGTGAGATCAAGTACCATCCTGGAAAGGCAAACGTTGTAGCAGACGCTCTAAGTCGAAAAAAAAGGGCTAAGACCCTAAGGGTTCGGGCATTGGAAATGACCATATGAATGAACCTCACTACACGCATTCGTGATGCACAACAAGAAGCCCTTAAGATGGAAAACCGTAAAGCTGAATACCTCCGGGGTATGTTGAAATATATGGTGCCAAATGAAAAGGGAGCCTTATACTTTAAGAAGCGTATTTGGGTTCCACTCTATGGTGGCATACGAGAAGTCATCCTTGATGAAGCGCATAAATCGAGATACTCGATCCATCCAGGGTCGGAAAAAATGTATCAAGACTTGAAAGAATATTATTGGTGGCCGAGACTCAAGAGCGATGTTGCTATTTATGTTGGAAAATGCCTAACATGTGCTAAGGTTACGGCCGAATATCAGAAACCGTCCGGCCTCCTACAACAACTAGAGATACCCATGTGGAAGTGGGAGCAAATCTCAATGGACTTTATAACAAAATTACCCAAGACCCCGAGAGGGCACGATATGATATGGGTGATAGTCGATCGGTTAACAAAGTCTGCACACTTCCTACCGATCCGAGAAAAAGATAGCACGGGAAAGCTTGCTGAGATATACTTAAGAGAAATTATGGCACGGCATGGAGTGCCAATCTCAATTATTTTAGACAGAGATGGACGCTTTGTCTCAAGAATCTAGCAATCATTTCAGGAAGCCTTTGGATCTCAGTTAGATCTAAGCACGGCATTCCATCCACAAACAGACGGCTAGAGCGAACGGACTATACAAACGTTAGAAGATATGCTTCGAGCATGTGTCATGGATCTAGGCGGCAGATGGGATACTCACCTACCCTTGGTTGAGTTCTCCTACAATAACAGTTATCATACAAGCATAAAGGCCGCACCGTTCGAAGCTCTGTATGGCCGCAAGTGTCGATCGCCTTTATGTTGGGCAGACGCTGGAGATAAACGTATGGTTGGTCCTGAACTTGTGCAAGAGACAACCGACAAGATTA
Source organism: Helianthus tuberosus (assembly GCA_030545235.1). Taxonomy (NCBI): domain Eukaryota; kingdom Viridiplantae; phylum Streptophyta; class Magnoliopsida; order Asterales; family Asteraceae; genus Helianthus; species Helianthus tuberosus. The sequence continues at coordinate 113,128,561 of CM060424.1, read as the reverse complement.
TGCAGATCCGAGAGCGCATTAAGACGGCCCGAGATCGACAAAAGAGCTACGCTGATCTAAAACGAAAACCATTAGAATTCGAGGTTGGAGACAAAGTTTTGTTAAAAGTCTCACCTTGGAAGGGCGTAGTAAGATTTGGAAAACGTGGAAAGCTGAATCCACGATACATCGGACCATTCAGAATATTGGAAAGAATTGGTACCGTGGCATACAAGTTGGAATTACCGGAAGAACTTAACGGAGTACATGATACGTTCCATGTATCCAACCTCAAGAAGAGTCCAACACAAGAAGAAGTGATCATCCCTGTGGATGAAGTACATATTGATGACGCCCTCCGATTTATAGAACAACCCGTAGAGGTTACCGACTGGAAAGTCAACAAGACCAGGAGGAGCACAGTTAAACTTGTCAAAGTACGTTGGAGCTCTAAGCACGGACCTGAGTACACATGGGAACGTGAAGACCAGTTCAAAGAAAAGTATCCCCACCTATTCAAGAAGACTCCTGCGAGAGTTAGCTCAGCCTGAATTTCGGGACGAAATTCTTTTAACGGGGGCAGACTGTGACAACTGGCACCAAACCGGTAATTTTCGTACACTTTAATTATTATTTAATGACTGCAATTATGTGCTTAATTGTCAGCAATGTCTGAACACATGTTAAAAAAGTGAATTCATGCACGTTGTATACTACAAAATATTGCTTTATGCATAAACGAGAGCGTTGCGTCAGAAATACTAGTAAACTCACCGGTAAGACACACTGTGTCAACAGAACTGCAGAAAGCAGTCAGACATTAAAATTGGAGCCTAGGTGTAGGTCCAACGACAAGAATACGTTAAAACCCAAGAGTACATACAAGGGTTAATATATATATACTCTCCGGAAGCAAAAATAAGCACTAAAAAACGCACTTTAAGTGCAGAATTTTATATAAATCAGCTCTAAACAGCTTTTAACAACATAAATATCATGCAGAAATTTTGTTTTAACATCCAGAATACTTCCCTAAGTGTCGGGAATCAAAAGTGCTACAAAAAGGTACTTAAAAGACACTAAAAAGTGTAATTTAGCACTTTAACGAACCGGTATATAACCGAACAACCGGACATTACCCGGAACACCAAAATAATGCTAAAAGCATTGTTTTTATTTTTTCTAAGCTAGTTAGGGTCCCCGAACATCCTAACACACCATATATTATATAACACACATAAACCACAAACTAAATACTTAATCTTCTAACTAAATTGTTTAACTTCCATTGCAACCCAACTAGAAGCCAACCCCCACCCCCCCCCCCCCCAACCGGATTTGGACTAGTGGGACACCCCACTTGATTTTCTTGATTAAATTAGTGGGTATGCATGGTACTTAAGGAACATGTAATCCAAAGGGTAATGGCATGTTGGAGAACTCGTAGTATATAACCATTAGACCACCCATATTCTCACCATTCACCACCCAATAACACAAAACACCCTCTCCTTCCCCCTCTTGGCTACGACTCCAACCCCACCCACACATACACACCCATTTCAAGCTCCAAATCAATCATTCTAAGAGCATCCAAGGGTGTAAGAAGGTCACTAACGAAGCTCGGTGCAAGCGGATCTTGAAGGACCTTCTTCGTTTGCTATTAACCACCACTTTTCTCTTCTTGAACTTCCCTAGCCTTGTGCTAGTAGTAAGTGCTTTAAATCTTCATCTTGTTCCTATTTTTAGTGGTTAATAGATGATAGAATGATTAAATGATGAAAACTCTAATGAACATAAGCTAAGTCTTGAACATAAAGTGATAAATGGTGGATAAAGAGAAGATATATGTGTAAACCATGTAGATCTTGTGTTGTTGTAATTATTTGATGATGTTTGTTGGTAGAAGTAGGATGGATCATCATCTAGACATACTAGTTCATGTTTAAGAACATGAACTAGTAAGATGTAAATGTTAGAGTTTTAAAGGATGATGAAGCCATCCATACATGAACTTGAACTTGAATAAACATGAGTTTTCTTGTAAAATGAAGTTGTAAACTTGTAGATCTAAAGATCTACAAGTGGTTTTTCGGAAGAACCAAGTGGAAAATACTAGATTGTTAAAAACCCGGATCTTGTATGAACAAAAATCATTTTTGGTAAGTAAACAAGTGTGTAAACACTTGTGTAGAAAGAAAATTCCACAAAGAAATATTTTTGAAATTCATGACTAGAAGTTGTGAAAATACATACTCTTGAAAAATAATGTTTTTAAGAAACTAAACTTATTTTTAAAGATAACAAGACCTATTAAATATGTTAGTAACTTACTACATATTTTTACAAACTTTCAAGTTCATAAGTTTGTGGTATATGCTTGTTTTGACAAGTTTGGTAAATAAAGATTGTGTTGTTGAGATTGTTGTTGATTTAAAAGAAAATAAACTCATGTTTTGAAAACATGGGAAACCTCCATTTTTAGGGGAAACTCTATCAAAATTTTTATAAATTTTGACACTTAGAAAAATATAAGTTTTTGAGAAACTTATTCCCTAAAAATGTATTTAAAAATATTACCAAGGTTTCCCTAATTTTTGGTGATAAGAAATGAGGATTTCTTCAAGAATAAAAATGAATATTAAGTATGTATATATTTTTGAGAAAAATATATATATTATTTGATCACCAACTTTTGTGCTAAGTGTATATAGTATGTGTTATACGTGCTAGTGTATTAAGACTTAAAAGTACACTAAATACTCATGAGAAGTATAAACACAAAAATACACATGCAACATACAAGATACATAATTCGGGTGCAAAGTGTAAAACACGAGATACTTATATTAAATTTTGAGAAAATAATATAAGTAAGATACTTAGTTAAAAATATAAAATATTTTTAACACAACAAAACAAATACATAAAAGAGAGTGACTGTACTTGTGCGACGCAAGTCTAGTGACTAACGTTAAGAAAACGCGCGTATAGGTCACGACCTTAATTAAGCAAATCCGGTGAAGTTTACGACGCAAGGAACGCAAAGTTGTGAGTTCATGCTCCCCCTTTTCTTTTAACTGTTTTCAGTTTTATAACTTCGGGGGTGAAATACATGTACAAATATTACTATGTTTACAAATGGTATGATAACAAGAAGCACACTTGGTGAGGATGAGTACCAAGTGTGATGAGATATAAGAATACAAGAAGCGCACTTGGTGAGAACGAGTACCGAGTATGATGCGTAATGAGAAATGATACGAGAAATCGTGTCACGAATAGGGTACATAAGCACCATTAATCAACAATATACCTAGACCGCAGAACAAAAGGTTAGATCTAATGGGTGCCGGGCGGCCACACTCTTGGTGAGGACGAGTACCGAGTAGTGCTTTTGTGTCTCAGAATATGCCAACTAGAAAAATGCCCTAGGTTTGGTGTCTTCCTATGTCATGTCACATGTTAATGGCTTTGCAACCCATTAACAATCATGTTACTTACAGGAATACTTTATTTACATAAGATTCATACCATACTAAAACTTGATTTATACTTGAGTACGTGGGGTACACAAGTAAACTTGATTTATACTTGAGTACGTGGGGTACACAAGTAAACTTGATTTATGCTTGAGTACGTGGGGTACACAAGTAAACTTGAATTATACATGAGTACGTGGTGTACACATGAATACTTAATTTATATATGAAAACTTGATTTATACATGACACAAACTATGTTTTCATACAAAGTATAGAAACGTGAAATGTAAAAACTGCATGAATTCACACCAACATTAGGTTGACGTTTTTTTTTTCAAAACTCACATGTATTTCAGGTAACTAGAAGTGGATGTGCGCGCGGTCTTACTCATGCTCGTGGATGTCGCTATGTTTATCGTTAAATAAAGTTGTAACTTTTTAAGACAATGTTTTATGTTATCGTGCGATGTAAACGCTAAATGATGCGCGTTTAAGTGTCGTATATTTTAGGTGTATATTTTAAGCCCTTTTTAACACTTATTTTAGCCAAGTTTTAAATTTATAAAACACGATATTTCACTAACACTAAATACACATATGGGCAAGTGCACCCATCGTTGAGTGTAGTATAGCGTTGGTAAGATACCGAGGTCGTCCAAGGACACAAGAGCTTTTAGTACCGGTTTATCCTCAACGTCTAATCAAAATAAAAGTTTAGAAAAATGTTTTAAACTAAGAAAATTAAAAACTAACTAAAATGCTGAAAATAAAAATAAAAGAAAAACAGATAGACAAGATGAATCACTTGGTTCCGACTCGTATCTAGTATAACCTTTGATTATTTCCGCACTTTTGCACATAATTAAGAGATTATCTTAGTTATTGTAGTAGGCCCCTCTTTTGAAGGTGACGTTACCCTCACCCCAGTAGTTTGAGTCAGCAGGGATACAATCCTAAAAGGGTGGATTATTGGAAGATAATGAATTAAGTTATTAATGCAGTATTGTGGTAGGCCCCGCTTTTGGCGGTGACGTTACCCTCGCCTAAGTAGTCTGAGTCAGCAGGGATACAGTCCTAAATAGCCGGGTTATAGTATTAATAGTAGTTAACTTATGAGGGGATCAAAGAGTTTGGACCCCCGCCATCCAATACCGTGAAGTATTGAAGGAGGTCCTACTAAATTTGACCCAGGTCCATTGCAGGACCTCTAAACGCTGAACAATGGCAAGACCTTTACCAAACCGTTCCCTTAACCCCCTACCAGGTAGCCAACATATCTCCATATAGACCGTGGAGATATGAATGGTGAAAATCCTTTATTTTATATAGACAGTAAAATAATGCCAAGACACCACGGACAAACGATAAGGAAAGATCACCTTCAACATAAGTAACTAGTTATTAAAGTCATTAATACAAAACCAAATAAAAAGTGCAAAAGATTAGAAATAAAAAGTATTATACTAGACACTTTGTCTTCACCAAGTGATGTAAGAGACTTAGGCAAACATGGCCTTGATTGTCAAGAACTCTTACGATCAATCTTGGATCCCGAGACGACTCACACACTCTACGATGGACAATGGATGATGGTGGTGGATGATGGTGTTGTGATGGTGGTGGGTGGTGGATGAAGTGTGAGAGAGGTGGTGTGCCAAGGGATGAGATGAAATGAATCCAAGCACTCCTATTTATAGGCTGAACAGAGAGCTGGACACGGCCCCGTGTCCGCTGGGCACGGCCCCGTGTCCGTCTGACAATCTCTCTCCTCATTAATTGTAATTCGCAATTACAATAAATGCGCCTGCTGTACTTTCGACACGCCCCCGTGTCCGCTGAGCACGGCCCCGTGATGGGCAATAGAAGCTTCTATAGATTTGTCTTTTCTGCTGCTTCTTGGGCACGGCCCCGTGCTGGCTGAGCACGGGGCGTGTTCAGTCTTCTGATTTCTCTATTTTGCTTTGGAAGGTGCCGTTGAGGGTTCGGGCAGTCCACTAATATTCCTTTTCTTGTATTTATGTTGGATTTAGCTGTCTTTTTGCTTCTTTTGCGTTTTTGAGCTCATTTAATCCTGAAAATACAAAAGGAAGACAAAAACACTCTTTTTCCAATATTAGTACTTAAAAAGGGTTAGTTTTATGCCTTAATTGATGTAATTTATATGTTGCATTTTACATACATCAAATACCCCCACACTTGAACTTTTGCTTGTCCTCAAGCAAAACTCTTTAATATGTGGCTTACACTCCCAAATGGAATAGGTAGAAGAGAAGGTTTTGGGCTTGTCGTAGAGTGTCGGGATTTCCAAGATCTTTTTGGGTTTTATTTTTATTTATTTACACTCCTATTCGTGATGATTTATTTAGAACTTTTCATAAAAGAAATTACTTATTTGGGCATAACATGCCTTTTTAAAATTCTACTTATATACAAGTTCACATACCTCACGGGGAAATCACTCACACTCGGCCGAAGGTGTATTTTTAGTGAATCACTCGAGAGCGGCATGGAACTTATTCCTACCATAGGCTTGCCAAGAAATCAATCCTCCTCCTTTTTAACTTTTATACCTTTGTAAATATCAAGAGGACTTTGTGGGTTAAGGGTTAGGCTAGGGTTAAAGGTAGGTGGTTGGGTTAGTGGTTAGTAAAAAAAAAGGGCAAAAAGCGTAACAAGTGTCGGTTTTCGTATTTTTGCAACTTTTTATTTTGATGAAACTTTTATTCAAACTAAGTTATTTTTTATTAACTTGTTTGTTTATTTTCTTTTTGCTTCATCATTATCACGCATTTTTTTTTTTTCGCGAAGAACCGAACTTGTTACTAAAATAAAGGGTTAGAAATGAAAAAGGTTTTGGTGGGTAAAAGGGTTTTTGTTTGGGTGATGAAACGAAAAGGTTTAGGCTCAAAGGGGCTAACTAGGGGGATTTTTTGGGTAGGTGGTAAAAGAAAAAGAAAAATAATGGTGTAGAAATAAAAAGGGTTAGTCCTAATGCCTCCATCATTTACTTACTCGGGTTTAAGTTGATAAGGACCGGGAATGTATTGTCATGGCAAGTTCTAGAGTCGTAAGAACCAAGCGGCTATTCACACCAGAAACGAAAAATGAGCATTTAGTCAAATGATATGTAATTGTGTGCTCAATAAAGGCTCAAAACTCACTTTTGTGGGAATGGGTTTTTATGTGATCAAGTATATATAATCAAATTTTAAATAAGTTTGCTATGCCTTTTCATAATTTTCTTATGTTGGTTCTTTTTATCATTACGCTATCGGTTGTAAATTTGTAAAAATATAACCTTTTTGAGAACTTGAATTTCCCGAGTTAAACCTAGACAAGTAAAAGAAAATAAAATTTTTGAAAAAATTTGGGGTGATTAGCGGTTCCAATAGAGTTTTGTGTAAGGCTTGTATTTAGGATTTGCAAAATTCAAGGTTTTAGCATCCCCCCCACACTTAAATTACACATTGTCCTCAATGTGTCCCAAAAATAAATTTTTAGGTTGATTAGATGTGTAAAATAGTGTTTAAAAAGCAAAAATTTTGTGTTACTGGGCACTGAACACGGCCCCGTGTTATCCGGGCACGGCCCCGTGTTCAAGTGCCAGTAACAAAATTAAAATAAGAGAAACAGAAGTCTGGACACGGGGGCGTGTTGGGTGAACACGGCCCGTGTCCAGGTACCTGTACTGGGCGTTTTTCTGCAGGTGGTTCGGCACGGGGCCGTGTTGGTTGGGCACGGCCCGTGTTGAACCTTCTGGAATGGAGAGAATTGTCGGGTTGCCTTGTTCTTGTGCATGGGATCATTTTTCTCGTTCCTTTTTCCATCCTTTACCACCATGAGTGTGTTTTATTCATTACAAACCATCCAAACCTTAAAACCATCATTTCATTTCATCATAGAGAGAACTTACATAGTCCTAAATTAAACTAAAACTAAAACTTAACTAAATAGGTCAGCAGGTACACGAGGTTATCATAAGGAGTTCTACTATTTTAAGAAAATTTCGAGAATGGCTTCCCGATATAGTAGGACTTTTAGCCGAACGAATTCTTCCCTACACGTTGTTTAAAGCCATTCTTCGATTTCCCTAGGAAGGAAGAATGCGGCTTCATTTTCCTCCGCTGCTGGTGGCTGAGGGGGAACATTCACCGGGACTCCTTGCACCACTCTTCGCGGAAGCTCTTGGTGCATGGCGTACCATTCGGCTGGAATGACAACTTCGGGCACCATGTTCCACGCCCTTTGGGTTATTATAGGCACCAAAGGCGGGGAGGCGAGAAGGTTCAACCTCTGGTGCAAGAGGTTTACTTCATGGAGACAGCACTCCAGCCCTACTGTAAGATGGTTGATACGGTCGACCAATGCTTCTTCCACTCCCGTCATTTCATCAATAGCCTCCCTTAGAGCGTAAACATAGTTTACAAGAGAGTCTTCTGCTGTTGAAGATCTCCTCCCTTGTCGGTTATTTCTTGAAGATGATCCGCTTGTTCTGCTTGCCATTTTCTGTTAAGGAAACCAAAGAAAGCTAAATTTTTACAAAACAGAGCCCCTGGACACGGCCCCGTGCTCGTTGAGCACGGCCCCGTGTCCATTTGTCTGCAGGATTTTTGGCTAAAGAATCTTGGAGTTTTAAATTATTTTTATGATTTCTATCTGAGTTTTAAGCTCAGATAATTTAAAACAAAGTTATACAACTAACTTTAAGCAAGAATCTTTAGCAAATAATCTTACAAACTTCACATAGAGGGTTGGAATCAAGGGATTTCCAAGCTTCAATGGAGGAATTTTTTGAAAAATTTTGAAAGAGGAGGAAATGAATAAAAGTGGAAGGGAAAAGAGGGTCCTTTGGAACCTTCTTTTAACACTTACCTAGGATGGTATGAGTGAAAATCCCAGGGATCTCTGTCAATTGAGGTGGTCAAAATGAGCAGGAATCAGGCTGCATTTAAAGAAAACGACAGCGCACTGGGCACGGCCCCGTGTTGACTGGACACGGCCCCGTGTTCAGAGGAAATCCTGACACATTTTGTCCGTATTCTGACCAAATCAGCAGAGAATCCTTTTTAGTGAGCACGGGGGCGTGTTGACCTGGACACGGCCCCGTGTCTGGAGGCTGCTTTATGGAGTTTTTCCACTTCAAGGATCTTATCGACATCGGGTGGTTCCTTACTGGTTGGAAGAACCCCAAAGTGCCTAATATACCTTAATTGTCCTAGACTAAGGCGAGAACGCAAGAGGTTGTCGGTGAGGGTAATTCCTATTTTCATTCTAGGTGGACAAGTCCAACCCTTTTCCGGGCTCTTGTTAAAGAAGGTGTATGTCGAATCGCTCAGGTCTATGTATGCACCGAACGAAGTCGATGGAGAGTCCTTCACGGCACAATCGACACAGGGACGACTATCGTCCAAGTCTTTGCTAGGTACGAAGGTATTTTCGGGAGCAACGAGGTTGTCGGAATGCGGTTCCAACATTTCTTCATGGTTATCGTCTTGGGGTGGATCAATAAAATCCTTCCTAAGCTCTTCTAACCAATTCTGAACTAGCTTTTCTAGTTGAAATAACTCATCAAGGAGCATTTCCCCTAGAATATCTGGTTGGGCGCATTCGAGGGAGAAATAGTGTTTATTTTTACTTTCGCCCCTCTTAAGGTTGTAAGATGTTGGTGGGTCCATGTAGTGGGGCCTATAATTTAGGAAGTAGCATTTTACTTCTTCATGTTTGCCACCACATAATTGACACCACGTACCATAAGAGTGCCGAAAGTAAAAATAATTACTATCACTCATGTTTATGTCAGAAATTACCAACCGCCGGGATCTAACGGTTCTGTTTTCAGTAACTGAAACTTGGGCACGGGGGCGTGTTGGGTGGGCACGGCCCCGTGTTCAGCTTACTGTCTGATGTAAAACAGGATTGCCAGTTCCAATGATTGAGCACGGGGGCGTGTTCAGCGGGCACGGCCCGTGCTGAGCTCTGCAGAAGCTGAAAAACTAAGAAAATCCTAAAAATATAAAAAGAAAAAAGAAAAAAAATAAAAGATGGTTAGGCCGTTGATTCCTAACTTTCTTAAAATCCTTGTGTCCCCGGCAACGGCGCCAAAAACTTGATGCGCGTTTAAGTGTCGTATATTTTAGGTGTATATTTTAAGCCCTTTTTAACACTTATTTTAGCCAAGTTTTAAATTTATAAAACACGATATTTCACTAACACTAAACACACATATGGGCAAGTGCACCCATCGTTGAGTGTAGTATAGCGTTGGTAAGATACCGAGGTCGTCCAAGGACACAAGAGCTTTTAGTACCGGTTTATGCTCAACGTCTAATCAAAATAAAAGTTTAGAAAAATGTTTTAAACTAAGAAAATTAAAAACTAACTAAAATGCTGAAAATAAAAATAAAAGAAAAACAGATAGACAAGATGAATCACTTGGTTCCGACTCGTATCTAGTATAACCTTTGATTATTTCCGCACTTTTGCACATAATTAAGAGATTATCTTAGTTATTGTAGTAGGCCCCTCTTTTGAAGGTGACGTTACCCTCACCCCAGTAGTTTGAGTCAGCAGGGATACAATCCTAAAAGGGTGGATTATTGGAAGATAATGAATTAAGTTATTAATGCAGTATTGTGGTAGGCCCCGCTTTTGGCGGTGACGTTACCCTCGGCTAAGTAGTCTGAGTCAGCAGGGATACAGTCCTAAATAGCCGGGTTATAGTATTAATAGTAGTTAACTTATGAGGGGATCAAAGAGTTTGGACCCCCACCATCCAATACCGTGAAGTATTGAAGGAGGTCCTACTAAATTTGACCCAGGTCCATTGCAGGACCTCTAAACGCTGAACAATGGCAAGACCTTTACCAAACCGTTCCCTTAACCCCCTACCAGGTAGCCAACATATCTCCATATAGACCGTGGAGATATGAATGGTGAAAATCCTTTATTTTATATAGACAGTAAAATAATGCCAAGACACCACGGACAAACGATAAGGAAAGATCACCTTCAACATAAGTAACTAGTTATTAAAGTCATTAATACAAAACCAAATATAAAGTGCAAAAGATTAGAAATAAAAAGTATTATACTAGACACTTTGTCTTCACCAAGTGATGTAAGAGACTTAGGCAAACATGGCCTTGATTGTCAAGAACTCTTACGATCAATCTTGGATCCCGAGACGACTCACACACTCTACGATGGACAATGGATGATGGTGGTGGATGATGGTGTTGTGATGGTGGTGGGTGGTGGATGAAGTGTGAGAGAGGTGGTGTGCCAAGGGATGAGATGAAATGAATCCAAGCACTCCTATTTATAGGCTGAACAGAGAGCTGGACACGGCCCCGTGTCCGTCTGACAATCTCTCTCCTCATTAATTGTAATTCGCAATTACAATAAATGCGCTTGCTGTACTTTCGACACGCCCCCGTGTCCGCTGAGCACGGCCCCGTGATGGGCAATAGAAGCTTCTATAGATTTGTCTTTTCTGCTGCTTCTTGGGCACTGCCCTGTGCTGGCTGAGCACGGGGCGTGTTCAGTCTTCTGATTTCTCTATTTTGCTTTGGAAGGTGTCGTTGAGGGTTCGGGCAGTCCACTAATATTCCTTTTCTTGTATTTATGTTGGATTTAGCTGTCTTTTTGCTTCTTTTGCGTTTTTGAGCTCATTTAATCCTGAAAATACAAAAGGAAGACAAAAACACTCTTTTTCCAATATTAGTACTTAAAAAGGGTTAGTTTTATGCCTTAATTGATGTAATTTATATGTTGCATTTTACATACATCACTAAACTTATGTTTTCAAATTTTGGTATTTGATGTTTTTATGAGCATGTAGAATGTTTACTAATCGTATGCAATGAGAACCTTTCATGATCACATCTCGTGCTTCCGCCGCAGAAAGGGGTGTGACACAACTGCTCTTTGATAGAAAAATAGAATTACACTTATTTCTTTTTTTTATCATGGTAGCCTATATATTTAACCAAAGTAAACAAAATATTTAAAGCACGTGTGTTGTATTTATATATTCATTTTATTGCACTGAGTATTGCAACTAATAATCTCCAGCTATGTAACTTATATGAAAATGATTCAATCTTTGTTAAATTTGAGTGTTGTCTAAGTGGTGATGGTCAACGGGTAGCAATGGGCTCTTACAGGTTGGGTAACTTGTGTTGAATTCATCTGTGGTTTTTTCCCCTTTGCTCTCCCACACAGGCCAACACACACTCATTAAATTAAATATGATTTCAGCAATCATTTTCGTGTATTTGGCTCTCTTCCCACAAGTACTGAAGCAACTACCCTGGAGGCTAGCAAAAACCCAATGAGGTACTTAACACAACACCTTCTGCCCAAACTCTTTTTGTTAAACGAGTCCTGCCTGAATTTACATCGGATAATTCATAGTAGGCGAAATGGGGTGTGACACATGTGCCTCCACGGCCATCAAACAAGTACCAAATCAATGAAATATTATATTTCATACTTGGGATTTAAATAAATATGTGTATCATTTGCACATATCAATTCTCGTTCGATTTCGAGCTCTAAATCGCTTTCTGGGAAGTTATACGCGCACTGATGCGTAAACGTAATCAGATTAACGCAACAAACACTCCGGAATAGTGACATGGGCTTATCATACCTTAAATAACCTTTACATAACTTAGAAATAAGTTTTGGAAGGTTTGGTGTGTCGAAATCAAGTTTATTCGCTTACAGGGACTAAATTCGACAAACTACGAAAGTATGCCGATTCGTACTGTAACGAACAATCCAGAATATGACCATAAGTTAAACATACCCTAAATATCCTTTACATAGCTTAGAAATAGGCTTTGAGGGGTTCGGTGTGCTAAAATAAACTTTTTGGTCATTCAGGGACTAAAAGCGTCAAAAAGTGCATAAGTTTGCATTTTCGCGCATATCTTACGTTCTGAATACATCCGGACATCCAAAACTTTATGTAATCATTAAAATATTTTATTTTAGTGATTGGCATGATAAAATTCCATTCGTCGCGTAATTTGGATCGTTTTTCGCATTCGTTCGTCTTTCGTCGTAATTAACCGAACAACGCAACCGTACGACCAAACGAACCGACATCCGAGATATTTTTGAGCATGTTTCATGTTCCCTATACTTTAAATTCATTTTAGAGCCTTGAAATGGGATTAACGGGGCTTAAACGTGTCAAAAATGCATCAAAAACCATGTTTTGCACATTCAGGGACCAAAATTGACAATCTGTCATAGTTATCTTAGGAAGGGACCAAAGTTGAAAATATGAATTCCAGCCTGTTCCAGCTGTTCCCCTCATGTTCATATGGTTTTAATGAAACTAGGGGCTTGTTTTGGGGTACCCATGGTATTCTAAAACCATGGGCACACATGTAAGGTCCAGATTTAAGCTCAGTTTTCGATAAACGATCCTAACGGTTGTAAGAAAACTATAAATACCCTACCCCCCCTTCACTCAAAACTCACACCTTGATCTGATTGCTCTCTAAGTTGAAGTGATTTCACTTCACACCTGAGAATAATCGGGTCAAACTTCCGTTCTAGGACCTTTTGTAAGTCCTCTTTCGTTCTTTTACGTGTTTTTAGCGTGAAAGTCAAACTTTGTTTGACTTTCTGCATTGACCAGTTTATGGTCAACATGAAGTTCGTTTGAACTTCATAACGTGAGCGTAATCACGATGGTTTTAGTCTCTTGTGACTATACCTACTGATTACCACGTTATCTAGGCATAGTGGCGAGTCGTAGTTTCGGCCAAAATGCGTATTCTTGCGTATTTTGTAACCAAACTACTTTTAGGTATCAAAACCGTTTGTTTTGATACCAAACCTGTTTTCAAACCTCATTAAGCATGTTTTAACATGTTTAGCTCGTCACTTTAGGTTTAGTGCTTATATAGGGTCGTAAGGTAAGCGGTCTAAACAACCGCTTAGACTTTCGAACCCGACCCGTCTGGTCGATCTTTAGGATCCGACCAAATACATTAGGTGACCATAGTTATATAGGGAATAACCTTCCAGGGTTATACCTTATGGTCACGTCGTTTAGTTGGTTATATGATAGGTAGTTTATATGCCTTAGGAAAATTACCAAAATGACCCTTTTTACGCCAAAATTCATTTTAAGCATATGTAACATAACTTTTGACATCTAAACTTATTTGGCAACATTATTAGACATGTTAAGGCATATATTACTTGTCATACGACTAGTTAGGCGGTCTAAACGCGTTTTACGCGAACGACGCGTTAAAGTAGCGTAAGCTACCTAAACGGGTCGTAATGGGTTGTAAGCACTTAGGATAGGTTTCGTTTTAGAATGTAGGCTTTTTTAAACCATGTTACATGAGTTCCTATACTCATTTGGTTTAGGAAACCTCATTTTATCCGATCTTTCGATTTAGGTCCGTTTATTTACATGGTTACCTATATTAGGTGCCGTTTGATTCCGTAATCCCTCTAGCTTTGCTTGGTTGTAGTTCAAGACTTCTAAGCACCCTCAAGTGAGTACATAGTCCCCTCTTTTACTGTTTTTCAAACATTTTGGGGTGAAACACATGTGCCTACTTGTTACTTTCGTGTTTTTCATGTTTTTAAATATCATACTTGATATGTTCATTAGTACACTATTAGTACATGATTTCATTATGTTTTTTGCTATGTATGTCCTTTTAGTGCATACTTAGTACATCGTTTTCATTTACATTTCATGCTATGTATGTCCATTTAGTGCATACTTAGTACATTATTTTCATTTACATTTCATGCTATGTATGTTCATTTGTTGCATACTTAGTACATTATTTTGCATTACATTTCATGCTGTGTATGTTCATTTGTTGCATACTTAGTACATTATTCTACATTACATTTCATGCTATGTATGTTCATTTGTTACATACTTAGTACATTATTTTCATAAAACATGCTTGCATTTTGGTATGACGTTTGGTTTGTTTAAATGGCTCAAAAATACATTCATTAACATTAGCTACGTCGTTCGTTAGTAGGTAGTGGTACCATAGGAATTGACAACTCTCGTTCCTGACATCCTAGGTATGTTTGAATGGAAGGAATGACTGAATTCGATAAACATAACTCAGATAAATCTTTAATTCGTTTAAGGGTTTATCGCCACAGTTTCAAGGCTTGAATGTATGCATTTTCACAATACCGCATAGATGTTTGTATCAGTAAAGCATGCATTATTTTACAAAACATAAATTTTGATTTATAATTTATCAAATGCATTGTTTTGTACATTCCTTTCTTATAGGGTCGAGTAAATGCTTTTAATCAATAAAGGCTTTTTATTCACTCTACATCACATTTGTTTACTCAATAACATTTCAACATTTGTTTAAACATTACATTTAGTCATACATGGACAATTTTTACATTGGTGGTTTGTTTGGGTAAGTGATTTAAGTAACGAGACGTGTGTAATATGATAAAATCATGGTGGATACGCCGCTGGTACTTCCTATATATAAGTGCTTTTATGATATTACATATCGTAGCGTTATTTAAACCATTTCAATTTTGACATATTACATTTTACACAATTAACATATCTTTACAAAACATTGTTTTACAAACAACACATTTTATACAAATTCATTTTACTTGGTTATTTATTTAACCATATATATTTCCTTTATATCATTTGTTTCCTTATCGATTTTTATATGATTTATAAAACAAAAACATTTTACAAGGATCATGACTGACTTTTGTTAAATAACTTTTTCTAAACTTATAAGTCATGAATCCTATTATAATAAAACCTATGTATCTCACAGGCATTTTTATGCTGACGTACCTATTTTCACATGTGTTTCAGGAAATGATGCATAGGATTGATCAAGTTACACTTAGGCGGACTTGAGCCTTAGTGACAATAAAAGATGCAAGACTAGTTAATTATGTTATGCTTCCTTGTTGTTAAGACATTGAAATTTCTTTTAATCAATAAAACAACATTTAAATTTCCATGTGTTATGAAACAATGATTATGTTACAACACTCCCCGACGATTCCGCCACGATTTGTTGTTTTACGTGGTCGGGGTGTGACATGGGGAGGGTAAAACTTTTGAACACGTCAAAATAGGTCAGGCTGACTAAGCCTTTTTTGCCCCTTTTTCTCTATAAATGGTCAATTAGCTAATTATAATTACAAAGTCTAAGGGTAACAAATATTGAGGGGAATTCAATGATGCCACGAAGGGGTATGTTTTCTACTAATAATACTTCGGTTATTGATGGATTAGAGGCCATATCGTCACCTGTTAATCTGGATTATATGGGTGGAGGTGCGAGTCGATTCCATGCAAACCCTACTGGGCAGAATATTTCGACGGAGAAGGTGTATTCAACTGGGTCTCAGCCGAGTTCGTTGACATATGCTGTTGATGCAAGTGAGAAGGATCAACAGCCATCGTTTGCAAGAGTGGTGCAAAATAAGAAGGTTAGTGCAAAAGTGAACTTTAGAACTATGGAGAATACCGAATCTATGGAAGGCACTGATGTTGTTATTCCGTTGTCATCGGTTAAGCAAGTTAATGATCGTTATGCTAATACTCTTTATGCAGTGGCGGAGCTTGACCAAAAGTTTCGAGGGGGTGTAAAATGATGGGACCCAAATTTTTTTTTCCTATCCTTATGTTTCGGGTGGGGTTGGGTTGGCTATTCGATTCAAATAATAATAGTTCCAAATAAAACAAAGTGTATATCTACCAAACTACCCATCATTTATATACAATGTTTATAAATATTTAGGATATACAATTTAGGAAAAATAATCAGGGGGGTGATCCTATATAATTTTAAAATTTTCGGACGAAAAATCGGAACTTATACACTTCTAACCGAAATATTGGGGTGGGCGGGTGCACCCCCGGGCATCCACAATACTTCGTCCCTGTCTTTATGGGTATTTTTTTGGGAAAAAGGCTTGCTTTTCCTGTAGTGGATTACTTTGCAAAGAATAATTGGGTGAAATATGGTTTGTCAAGACTTATGATGAACGCGAAAGGTTTCTTTTTCTTTAAGTTTAAAACAAAAGAAGGAATGAACTAGTTGCTGGAAGAAGGCCCGTGGATGATAAGGAACATACCGATAATTTTAAAAGAGTGGTCACCTTCAGTGACGGTGGAAAAAGAGGATATCACATATGTCCCGGTCTGGGTTAAGATGCATGATGTGCCATTGGTAGCCTTTACGGAGGATGGGCTTAGTCTATTAGCGTCAAAAATTGGAACTCCAAAGATGCTAGACTCATTTACGGCTAGTATGTGTGTAGAATCATGGGGTCGCAATAGTTTTGCAAGGGCTCTTATAGATATTCATGCGGAAAAGGAACTGAAAAAGAATATCACTCTGGCAATCCCTATGCTTGATGGAAAAGGATTCATTAAATCTGAAGTGAAAATTGAGTATGATTGGATCCCGTTGAGATGTCCTACGTGCTGTGTCTTTGGACACGATGAGAATACATGCCCGAAAAAACCCAAACCAGCTCATGAGGAGGAAAGTAAAAAGGATGGGGAAGGGTTTCAGGAAGCGGTGAAGAAAGCTAAGAAGGGTCTTAATCAAGGAATTCAGATAAAAAATCAAAAACCCAAGATGGTGTATCGACCGGTTACTAATCCTAAACCAAAATCTGGTTCGCATAAACCTGATAACAATGTGTCAACGTCTAATATGTTTGATGGTTTGCAAGATGTGATGGTTGAAGAGGGCAATATACAGGATAATATGCGGAACCGTGACAAAGGTAAAACTAAAAATATAAACACCAAGGGGGATGAGTTGATCGCGGAGGAGGTGGAGGTTGATGAACTCCTAGCTGATATTCCAAGATTTATGGATAAGAAGGGTGACAACAAAAAATCTGAGGGTGCAAGCACACCCGGTGTTAATGTTGCTCATGGGTAGTTTGGCTTCATGGAAT
Source organism: Helianthus tuberosus (assembly GCA_030545235.1). Taxonomy (NCBI): domain Eukaryota; kingdom Viridiplantae; phylum Streptophyta; class Magnoliopsida; order Asterales; family Asteraceae; genus Helianthus; species Helianthus tuberosus. The sequence goes on along the minus strand of CM060424.1, from coordinate 113,111,117 downwards.
ATAAGGGGTCTGAACCGCTCCCTTAAATAAAAAGAGGTTCGACAAGTTGTGATGGATAATCATATTCAGGTTTGTGCAATCATGGAAACGCATGTCGATTCTTCAAAAGTGTATGATGTATGTCAGCGTGTTTGTAGATCTTGGAGCTGGACTACTAACGTAGACTATTGCTCAAAAGGAACTCGTATTATGGTAGGATGGGACTCGAATCTTGTGGATGTTATGGTTCTAGCTCAAACTGATCAGGTAATTCATACGTAAATTTGTTTTAAGCTAGATCGGAAGTCGTTATTTTGCTCTTTTGTTTATGCGGATAATTACTATAAGCGGAGAAGGGAGTTGTGACAAAGCCTTTGTGAGCATCATTCGTTTATTGATGGTAAACCGTGGATTATTATGGGAGATTTTAACGCCTCACTTTTTCATGATGATACAAGTGTTGGATCGTCTGATTTAAGTATTGGTGATCGGGAATTTAAAGAGTGTGTTGATATGATTGAAGTATTTGATATAAATAGGTCAGGGCTTCATTACACATGGACGAATAATCAGCAAAAGCAAGGGACGATTCTGAAGAAGCTATATCGAGTTCTGGGTAGCATCTATTGCATTGATGCGTTCCCGAGTGCGTCAGCCTATTTCCACCCGTATAGAGTCTCGGATCATGCTCCATGTATTGTTAAGCTACCAAACGTTACTCGAGATAGACCAAAACCGTTCAAGTTTGTGAATCTTGTGGCGGATAAAGCTAGTTTTATGGATGAAGTTCAAGTGATCTGGAATAATAGCGTTAATGGTTACCGCATGTACCAAGTTGTTAAAAAGTTGCAGTTGCTTAAATCACCGTTAAGGAAGCTATTTTCTCAAAAAGGTAATTTGCATAAAAAGGTGATTGATTCGCGGAAGGCTTTAGATGATTGTCAAGTTGCAATCGATGCAGATCCGGGAAATGTTCATTTAAAGGATCAGCATAGTAAACTTCTCCAGGAATATAAAGATGCTATTTTTGATGAGGTGGATTGGCTTGCAATTGGTGATACGAACTCTAAATTTTTTCACAATGTTCTGAAGACCAAAAACCATCGTAGTAGTTTCTGTTCGGTTAGAGACGCGTATGGGGTTTTGCATGAGGGAGGCTCGGTTACGAAGGCTATGGTTGACCACTTTACGGATTTTTTGGGGACTGAGGGACACGTAACCATGCAACCTACGCCAGATCTTGTTCGTATGGTTTTGTCTCGTGAGAAGGCGCATAGAATGGTTCGTAGAGTTACTGATGAGGAGATCAAAAAAGCTATGTTTTCTATTGCAGGGGATAAAGCTCCAGGTCCAGATGGTTACACGTCGGTTTTCTTTAAGAAGTCGTGGGAGATTGTTGGAAAGGATGTTTGTGTTGCAATTCAGGATTTCTTTGAGAATGGGAAACTTCTAAATGGCCTTAATCATACAATCATTTCTCTTATTCCTAAGGTGAGCACGCCTTCATCTATTATGGATTATAGGCCTATCTCATGATGCAACACGCTTTACAAGTGTATTAGTAAGATAATTATTGATCGGATCAAGGAAGGGTTGCTGGAGTTAGCATTAACCAATCTGTTTTTGTTCCGGGTAGAAGGCTATCGGACAATATCCTCTTAACTCAGGAGCTAATGCATAATTATCATAGGAGTGTGGGACCTCCTAGGTGTGCGTTTAAAGTTGACATTCAAAAAGCATACGACACGGTCGATTGGAAGTTCTTACAGATGATTTTGATTGGCTGTGGGTTCGATAAAAGGATGGTTAAATGGATCATGGTGTGTGTTACGACAACATCATTCTCTTTGGCGATCAATGGGAATTTGCACGGTTTTTTAAAGGAAAACGAGGTCTTCGGCAAGGAGATCCCATGTCTCCGTATCTTTTCACACTTGTTATGGAAATTCTAACGCTGATCTTGCAAAAACGGGTAGACGCTTCGCCTGATTTTCGATTTCACAATAAATGTGAAAAACAAAGGATTATAAACTTGTGCTTTGCGGATGACTTATTCCTTTTTGCTAAAGGTGATTATAAATCAGCTGTAGTGATTATGGAATCCTTACGGGAATTCAAACTCATGTCGGGTCTTGTGCCAAGTATGACCAAGAGCACTATTTTCTTTGGAAATGTATCTAGTTTGGAGAAGGACCGTATCCGCACCCTAATGCCGTTTGAGGAGGGTCAGCTTCCGGTTCGTTATTTGGGAGTTCCACTCCTCTCGTCGAGACTAATCTATAAGGATTGTAAAAAGCTGGTGGATGTTATGGAATCGAGAATCATAGACTGGAAAACAAAAAGCTTGTCGTTTGCTGGGAGACTACAACTTATCCGATCCGTATTATCCTCTATGCATATTTATTGGGCGTCGGTATTTATTCTTCCAAAGCGGATGGCATGGGAGCTTGAAGAAAAGATGAGAAGGTTCTTATGGGCTCAAGGCAATAACATAAAAGGTAAATCTAAAGTCAGATGGAGTCGTGTTTGTGTTTTGAAAAGTGAAGGAGGTTTGGGGATTCGTAGGATTGTGGATATGAACAATGCCCTCATGGTAACTCATATATGGAGTTTACTGACACATAGAGAATCTTTGTGGGTGAAATGGATACATTCGTATCGTATTCGAGAAAGGAGTTTTTGGGATGTGCCGATAAAAAATGATGCCACCTGGACATGGAGGAAAATTTTACAGCTACGACCTATAATCCAGACTCAAGTTTGGACCAAGATAGGGACGACACTCGAACCCTTGCTTGGTTTGACAGGTGGGACGATATAGGGCCTTTAAACAGGTTTATTACTCCTCGAATGATTTTTAATGCGGGGTTTAATATGAGCAGCAGGGTTGCGGAGGTCTTGCAAAATGGAGCATGGTTATGGCCGAATTCTTGGGTAGAACGGTTTCCAGTTTTGCAAAACATGCATGTCGTCGAGCTAAAAGCTGATATTCAGGATCGAATAGTGTGGAGATCCAGATCAGGTGATGACACGGATTATAGCACGTCTATTGTGTGGAACGATATTCGTCATAGTCAGCCGGAGGTTGTTTGGGAGCGAGTTGTTTGGTTCCCTCAATCTATACCGCGGCATTCGTTTTTGATGTGGCTTATTATTCAAAAGAAACTGAAGACACAGGATGTTATGAGTCGGTGGATATCTTCGGGAAATGCTAATTTTAATCTTATGTGTTGCTCATTGTGTATAGCAGGTCCGAACTCTCATGATCATTTATTTTTTGAATGTGAGTATGCGGCTCAAGTTTGGAATGAGGTTAGAGGGAAAGCAGGTATGAGAGAAATTCAAAACAAATGGGATACCATATACACTCACCTTGTGCATTATGCGAAGTCAGGGAATGCTACTCATATCATTGGAAAGATTATTGTCGCTGCAGCTGCGTTCTTTGTGTGGCAGGAGAGAAATCAAAGGCTATTTACTACAAAGAAAAGAACTACAACTCAGCTGGTGGAGATAATTTTGAGAACTGTTAGAATGAAGCTTCACACCTTAAAGTTTAAGAGAACGAGTAATGCTAATAGAGTATTGCAAGACTGGAGTCTTCTGCGAGGATTACTTTTGGATGAAGATGATGGCGGCTAACATGGTTATATGTCTGATTGTTAGTATTTAAGAATACGTGTTTGTCATGTGACTTTGTTTCCTTGTTTGCGCTGGTTTTGTGCTTGTTTACTCTGGTATGGCATGTCATATCATGAGAATTGTGGTGTTTTCTGCTCCACACTTGGTTTGTTTTGGTTGATATAAAATTTTACCGGGGTAAACCCTTTACCCAAAAAAATAATAATAATTACAAAGTCGATATTATCATCAAAATAATCTAAATCTTGAATATAACAATTTAGGAGGTTTAATTTATCATAAGTAGAAACTTTCGGTGACTTTATCGACTTTCGGTAACAAAGTAATTTTGTAAAGTGTTCTTGTAGGGTATTTGTTTGTTCTGTTTTTTCATATGAAAAAAGTAAAGATCTTTGGAGGAAACACTGGAACCTTTTCCTCTTCCAAGTGAAGTTTCAGTGGTGAAAGCTGCAGCAGGTTAGGTACATTGTGTATGTGTAACAGGTACTGCTAATACTTTTTCCTTTTTATAGAACTTCAAACAAAATTTTTATATTTTTTGTGTATATACAGTGTGATAATGGGTGGTATGGAGTGGATTGTAGCATTCCATCTGTTTATTCATCAATTAGAGATTGGCCACAGTGGCTTAGTCCGGCCCAAATTAGTATTCCTGACGATGGTTCTTGATTCATGCATCATAACTCACGCTCATGAGGCACCCCATTGGAGCATGGAGGTATGGAACCATGTGTAATATAAACCTCAGTTTTTTTTCTTCATTTTTTACTCATATTTATGTTACCATTTTCACGTTTTTCAGAAATATAGGGGATTAAGAAGCGCTCTCACTCTTGAGTTTTACACAAAAAACATGACCATATTGTGATGTCCTTATTGGAACCGTTCATCGGGAAGAGATCATATTTGGGTATGATTCGACTAAACTCCTCACCAAAGCGTGCCCGTAAAATCCCCAAAAAGCGCGCAGTCCTAGCAAGAGCCGGAGCCCGAGCAAAAGCTGTTTATCGTGGTATAAATTTGTTACAATCACCAACATGGGATTTTTATTATGTTAAAAGATGTCGGGCATGCATGGACTCGCGAATCCTCATTGTAAGAATGGTAAGAGAAAACATATCTTGATTATACCCAGAAAAGAAAACATGAAAGACTCATGCTTTGTTAACGGATTCAAGAAATATTATCGATCGACAAGAAAAGATAATATAAATCTTACCTTTTTTAGTGGTGAGATCCGAGGGCTAAAAACCCAGATCTTGAAGTTTTGGATCACAATCAGTTTGAAATCGTTTTATTCTTTGAATGTTTGAAATCTTTAGTGTTTGATTTGAACACAAAACTTTTAACATGGTAGGGTAGATGGGTGGGGGTTTAGACGACATCAAATGGCAGTGGATGAAAAGTAACATCGTTAGTGATGAAAACGGGTATTACGGCATCGTTTGGATAAAAGAAATTTGAAATGATATTTGAAAATTGGATTAAGTTAAAAACACCTCTAAATTTTGTTTAGGGCATGTTTGGCTAAGCTTTTCGAAACAACTTATTGACTTATTGGCTTTTTGGAAAAGTTAGTATGGAGTGACTTTTTGAAAAAAGTCATTTTTCCCCTCACATACAAGCTCATTGCCAAACATCATCTAGAGCTTATAACTTTTCAAAAAGCCAATAAGTCAATAAGTTGTTTCAAAAAGCTTAGCCAAACATGCCGTTAATGATGTATTATAATCTATTTTTTAGTATTTGATTTCGATGATTATTAAACCTACCCGCGTGTCTTGCAACTAGTATACCTAAAAAAGAAAACAACAATCGCACGCATGCTACTCACGTGAAGTGTCGAGGTCCAAGTCCCAAACCGTGATCCCGGGTCCACCAAAAAGCAACCGCCTATGACGCAACGCCATGTCACCCTTTCAAACCACCCGATAAGCCTTTCGTTGAACATGTGGCACCCATCACATTTTCATATCCCAACAGTCTGTCACCGTCGATCTCTCTCTCTCCTTCACCATTTCAGTCCACTCCACACGTTCACTCACCAATGGCGACCACCGGAGCAGCAACCTCACTCCTCTCTCCACCGTCACTCCACCGCCTCACCGCCACCGGTACAACTTCCGCTTCCTTTTCCTTTCTCCGTACATCTTCTCCGTCGTCGTTTCCGTTGCTATTTTCCTCACGAATACCTTCGAAAATCCCATCGGAATCTTCCGCAATCAAAGCCTCTTCGTCTACAACGTTCACTGAGTCTCAGGATCTAAAGGTACGGTATTAATTAGGTTTAATTTTATAAATTATTATAAACATCATGTAGCAAAACGTGATGCATGCGGGTATTATTAGGTGAATACGATTCCTACGAAGCCGATCGAAGGCCAGAAAACCGGAACCAGTGGTCTCCGGAAGAAGGTTCGAGATATTATTATTATTATTTTTTTTTTTTTAGTTTTTATTCGTTAATTTTATTGATTTTGTGTGTTCGTTCGGTGTGGAGTGACGTTTTGTGTTGATTTTGATAAGGTGAAAGTGTTTATGCAAGAGAATTATCTAGCAAACTGGATTCAGGTTTGAATTGTGAATTGATTTGGTTAAATTGGTGGATTGATGCATGTGCTAAGGTTTTGTCAATTGTGATTGGTTATCGGTTTGTAATCAGGCATTGTTCAATTCGTTGCCGCCTGAGGATTATAAGAATGCAGTGCTAGTGTTAGGAGGTGACGGTAGGTACTTTAACAAAGAAGCTGCACAGGTTAGTGAACGATATGGTTTATGAGTTGATTAAGTATCGTTGATATGCTAATCGGTTTATTGATTTTAAATGCAGTTGATTATTAAAATTGCTGCTGGCAATGGAGTTGGTAAAATTTTGGTGGGCAAGTGAGTCTCTGGTGATAGTTTATTAGGGAATCATGTTTATCTTTGCTGGATCATGACTTTATGTTATTGTTATTGAAGGGAAGGTATACTATCAACACCCGCTGTATCTGCAATTATAAGGAAGAGAAAGGCAAGTTTCTATTTCTGGTTATGTTTTGTATAATGGGAACTGATATTAAACGCTGTTCATAAGCTTCGTTGCATTTTTCAGGCAAATGGTGGTTTTATAATGAGTGCAAGTCATAATCCTGGTGGTCCTGAATATGACTGGGGCATCAAGGTGAATATTTAGTGCCTGTATTTTTTTATCCTTATAGAATTGACATTACTTTAAAGTCCATGGTTAATTGGTTTCCTCTATATATAGTCATTCTTGCTTATTTGGTGTTAGAATTTGGTATATAACCTTAATACGATTTATAGTTCCAGCTTCATTAATAAATATTTTCTGGCACATATTGTTGTGACTTCTACAGTTCAATTACAGCAGTGGGCAACCTGCTCCCGAGTCCATCACTGATAAGATTTATGGAAACACACTTTCGGTATGTTATCACTTTCCTCTCTACATATTGTTTTTTGTCTATGATTTGTGTTTCTGAATATATACTTATAGTTGTGCAGTATAAGACCTGACTTAGTGTGCTAGATTGGTCAATTTTTTTTTGTACTATTAGGTAAAAAGAAAGTTTGTTAGGATTAATGAGAAAGGTTGTCTTAAGCATGCTTGATAATCCATACTCTGGAATATGATTTGTGATGATTTTAAATAAATCTGTGACAACCTTTGATATTGTTTTGAAGCATTTCCGTTGTAGGAGAATAACCAATCCAAAACTGCAACATATTTATCTTTTACTCCATTTGTCCAAAGGGTGTTTGATTCTGTATATACCTTAGTCAGTGGCGTCTCTGAGAATTCATGTACCCTGTTCGAGGTCAAAAAAATGTGCCCTTATATCTTAACGATAAACAAGACATTTACGAAAATGACAAAATCGTATTATTAGATAAACAATGTGTAACATTCGCCAAAAACGGATCTCCGATACCCATCCGTTTTGAAAACCGGATCCTAAACGAACTTTTTTTATTTATATTAGATGTCGCGTATTTAGAAATTACTATAACTAGTTTTTTCGGGTTTAAAATATTAATTTTATGAATGAAACTTGTTAGTCCCGTTAATAATTACAAAAGAAATAACTAACCTAGTTATAAATTTTAGATTAAACTAATTTCCTAATTGAAGGGACTGATTTGGTAATTCTTTAGAACTTTTAAGTGCAGGGACCAGTTGTGCAATTATTGGAAACTGTTAAATGAAACTCAATAAAAAAGAAGTGAACCAAGGGACTTGAACCCGGGTCTCACCGGGCCCAAAGAACTAACCAAAACACGCGCGCCACTGCACCAAAGATCGTTTTATGTGTATTGTTTGATTCGATTTCTATTTATTAACATATATATATATCAGTTTAAAAAAAAAAACACATGCCCTCGAAATCACGGGCACTGTGCGGAAGTCCTCCCCGCACACCCTCATAGCCGTCCCTGACCTTAGTTCGTAGAAGCATTCAACTCTTTTAAAACAAGAATAGAAAAGGGGAATTTACTATACCAAAAACAACAGCATGTTTTATGACGATATTGAGAAATTTCAAAAACAAGCTATTTTTTATTAAACAAACATGAAGTGGAAGTTTTTCTAGTTTTCATTGGGGGACTAGGCTGGAGTATGATACATGTATGCAATTATATTACAGATTTTTCTTCAGTTAGTTCTAAAATTCTCAACCAAAATTTAACAAAAGAAGTTGGCCATGATGAATCCTAGAAGGCCATCACAAATCTAATAACCAGCAAACGGCACACAAGTCAACAAAAGAAAGTTAGCAAACAAAAATAGATATACAAGAAGCAAGAAAAGGAAAACCGTAGCCTTTGAGATGTAAGAGCCAACCTTTAACATGTAAGGTTGAACCATATGCCTAAATTTTTCTCGGCTATCACTTACTGGAAGCAAATTTTGAGACATAGAAAAACTCCATCTCTTGATCCCAAATATGAGTGAAGAACTAAGCTGTTATCACACTCTTCCCTTTATCTGCTTAAATTAGTTGAAGAGTTTTAATAGAATTTCTTGTATAGTACAGTACTCTCAAAATTTAGTAATTTTACTAAGAATGCGGAAGAGTTAATAATTGGTAGCATGAGGAAACAAACCCCATGTTTTTTAGATAACAGGAAAGAATAGGTAAGACTCTTTTACGTCATGGGAACTTTAGAAACAAAAAAAAGGAATTTAGGCTGATGCTAAAAGACATGACAAGTAAAATTAAGCGAATGATGTTCCTTAGAAATTAAGCACGATGAATGAAAGGAATTAATACGATATAGGAAGAGGAATTAGCAAGTTTGCCACATTCCAAACCCTTCGCTTTCCATTCTTTCTTTTCTGAAATGATTTTCTTATTTTATGTGGTGTAATTAAGTTATGTGGGCTCCACTCACCCAATAAGTGTCAAATGGGTTGTGTTCGCAAGTTGGTTGGTCAAACTCGGCACAAACTTGAAAATTTGACACGCATGCGAACATGATACGAACCGAAAATTGTGGTAGACACTTGGACACATGAACCCGAACACTACATGAATTTTCGATGGTTGCCATGAACATGACCCTTTTAACCCAAGACATTTCTTCTATTATTTTACATATTAATACTCTAATATTACAATTTACATCAAAAAATATACCATAGTTATGTTGAAACTATAAAACCTAATCCTCATATCTCTTTTATCTTTTAAATTTTGGCATAAGATACCCAATTTTTTTAAGCTATGACATGAAGCATGTATTTTTCAAAAATTTATAAAAATAAACAGGTTAAACGGGTCAAACCGCCAGGTTGACCTGAACACGACACGACCCATTTAGCTAAACATGTTTGCGTGTTCTACCCGAACCTGTTAGACTGAACACAAACATGCAAATTTTGTGTTAGGTTTATGTCGTGTCGTGTCATTATTTTTACACCCCTCATAGAGCCCAAACAATGTTTTATGATTGATTTTAGAGATAGAAGAAACTATAGAGAGAAGAAGGTTTACACAAATCAATCCATACCTAATTCTTCATTGATCGTTGCTTAAGTATGCAGGCTAACAACAGATCATTAGTTCATACTTACAAAGACTCCCCTGTTCTATACAAAAAATACAAATTGAACCCTACACTATTAACTTACAAAGACTCCCCTGTTCTATACAACAATTACAAATTGAACCCTAGTACCCTATGCTATTAAGATCGTAACACAATGATTTTGGTTATTGCAAACCATTTTTTTTTGTATCCTAATATAGGTTCTCCCAACCAACATAACACTTGAGCTACATATGATTCTCAGTTACTTTGGAGTTGGTTTGCATATAGGGTTGTGAGCATGCTGATCTATGCATATCCAATTTGTATGCAGCAGATCTTAATCTATTTCGGATACATTAATAATTATTGAGTAAATTGCCATTTTAGTCCCTGAGTTTTGTCCAAATTTGCCATTTTAGTCCAAATAGTTTTTTTTTCGCCTCTGGGTCCCTGACTTTTCCCTTTTGTTGCCATTTTGATCACATACACCAACTCCATCCAAAAACTCCATCTTTAACCGGGGGTATTTTGGGGATTTTCATTTTAAATGTTTTCAATTGCCATTTTGATCCAATTCCAAAAAATCAAAATTCCAAAAAATCAAAAAAATTCCAAAAAATCATAAAAATTCTAAAAAATCCAAAAAATTCTAAAAAATTCAAAAAATCCGTTTCGGCGCGAACCGTTTCGAACCCGAACCGTTTCAAGCTGAACCGTTTCGACGCGAACCGTTTCGACCCGTACCGTTTCGACCCGAACCGTTTCGAGCTGAACCGTTTCGACGCGAACCGTTTCGACCCGTACCGTTTCGAAGCCGAACCGTTTCAAGCCGAACCGTTTCGAGCCGAACTGTTTCGACCCGTACCGTTTCGAACCGAACCGTGCCGTATCGAACCGAACCGTGCCGTATCGAACCGAACCGTTTCGAAACGGTTCGGGTCGAAACGGTTTGGCTTCGAAACGGTACGGGTCAAAACGGTTCGCGTCGAAACGGTTCGGGTCGAAACGGTTCGGTTCGAAACGGTTCGCATCTTAACGGTACGGTTCGAAACGGTACGGGTCGAAACGGTTCGCGTCGAAACGGTTCAGCTCGAAACGGTTCGGGTTCGAAACGGTACGGGTCGAAACGGCACGGTTCGAAACGGCACGGTTCGGAACAGTACGGGTCGAAACGGTTCGGGTCGAAACGGCACGGTTCGGAACGGTACGGTTCGAAACGGTTCGGGTCGAAACGGTTCGGGTCGAAACGATTCGGCTTGAAACGGTTCGGCTTCGAAAGGGTACGGGTCGAAACGGTTCGGTTCGATGATACGGCACGGTTCGTGTCGAAACGGTTCGGTTATGATTTTTTAGAATTTTTATTATTTTTTAGAATTTTTTGGAATTTTTTTGATTGTTTGATTTTTTGGAATTGGATCAAAATGGCAATTGAAAACATTTAAAATGAAAATCCCCAAAATACCCCTGGTTAAAGATGGAGTTTTTGGATGGAGTTGGTGTATGTGATCAAAATGGCAACAAAAGGGAAAAGTCAGGGACCCAGAGGCGAAAAAAAAACTATTTGGACTAAAATGGCAAATTTGGACAAAACTCAGGGACTAAAATGGCAATTTACTCATAATTATTCATGATTGGAATATCTTTCTTATCTGAAAATTGTGAACAGTTGTATTGAAATCTGAAAAAACCCAAACATTTCATCTAAAGCCAAATCATGCTTACATATATTTTATCCCTTTTAACGTGAACTAATCGGTAATTCGGTATGATTTGAAAATACAAGAAGTTAATGATGTTCAAGTGACATCCAAATCCGGGAATTTATAACTCGGTAGTCCTAACAGAGCATGCCCAACCCAACTATTACACTTCTGGTTACCAATATGTACCAGAACTTAATTTAAACCAATTTAATTTTCAACCGATTCTTGACACTACACATCACTCTGACCTTATAAGTAAAAAAAGATGAACGTAAATAAGTTTTGCTTATCGGATAGAGACAATCGATAGCTGTATTTGTAAATACTGAATCTATGGTTTTTATATTTATATGTTTTCAGTTCTAACATATGCTATCTTCTAGATTCTAGAATAAACAATATCCTCTTCAAAGTAATAAAGATAATATTTTGTATAAATAAACACTCTGTGAGTTCTATTGTAATTATTAACTAATTTTCTGATAATGTTATATATATACATATGTAAATATGTTATTGTGGATGTAGTTACATTTTTGGTCAATATACCATGTGGACTTTTGTTTGTACGACAATATCATGTTTGTATTGTCTTGCTTTTTGAAGAAGTTAATTCTCATACTTCTGTAACTGGGTTTTAATATTTATAACTGTTCTGCAGATATCTGAAATAAAGCTAGCTGATATTCCAGATGTGGATCTTTCTAGTGTTGGAGTTTCAAAATATGGCAACTTTAGTGTGGAAATAGTTCACCCAGTCTCTGATTATTTGGATCTAATGGAGGTTAATATAAAATGCATCCTTAATAAATACGTTATTATCCATTTAATTTGACATCGTTTATTTGTTCCTTTTCTGCAGGAGGTCTTTGATTTTTCTCTAATCAAAAGTCTAGTTTCTCGGCCAGACTTCAGGTATAAAAATTGTTATCCTCTAGCATGTTAAAACTTTTTAATCTATCTATATATTTATAGTCTGATGTTTATTTATTTTGTCAGGCTCACATTTGATGCAATGCACGCGGTTACAGGTGCTTATGCAAATCCAATTTTTGTAGATAAGCTTGGAGCTAGTCAGGTATCTTAAAGTGTAAAATCTTATAATTATGTAATAGGTTATGTTAGAAAAGTCATTAGCGAACATTTGCTAATTTGTAAATTCAGGATTCAATATGTAATGGAGTGCCTCTAGAAGATTTTGGGCACGGTCATCCTGACCCTAATCTAACGTAAGAGATACATAGATATTTAATCTGATTTCGTGTTAACTTTTAAACATTAAAACTTCATTATATTATAGAAAGCAGTTAAACTTTCGATTTTTGTTTTAAGATATGCGAAGGATTTGGTCAACATTATGTATAGTGACAACGGGCCTGATTTTGGAGCCGCAAGTGACGGTTAGTTTGCACTGATAAACCTTAGTTATAGCAATAACAATCTTTGCACAAACTTTGTCCTGAAATTTTCATTGCAAATTCTTTTTCCAGGAGATGGCGATAGAAATATGATTCTTGGTAGACAGTTTTTTGTGACTCCTTCAGATTCTGTTGCTATTATTGCAGCCAATGCACAAGAATCTATTCCGTACTTTAAAAGCGGGCCAAAGGTAAAAAGATTTTACATTCACTTTTATCTTCATGTAGTTTTTTAAAACTTTTAGACTCTAATATATGTAGGGTTTAGCTCGTTCTATGCCAACAAGCGGTGCTCTTGATCGTGTAGCCGAGAAATTGAGTCTCCCATTCTTTGAGGTTTTTTATATATTCTTTTTTGAACTTTATTTGTGACTCAGTTAATCATATATATATAGAGGGGAGGGTTATCTTGAGAACGCTAAATATTGCGAGAACCGTGAGAACGAATGAGAAAACCAATCAAAATCATTTTTTTTAATAAAAACCTCATTAGAATTAAAATACAACATTAAAAAAAGAATTTACTCTTTAAATAATTCATCTCTCCTTTCAAAATCACTCTTAATAATTTTCTTACACATGTGTAAATTTTCTTTATTTACGAATACATGTAAATTTAAACGTGTAAATTTCATTTCTAATATTGTATTCGAATAATAATGATAAGTGTGTGTGTATATATATATATATATAAATAACGAGCCGGCATTTATACGACATGTATTCGTCACACTGCTGTAAATGTTTTGACAAAAACATATGACGTCACCGTTTTGCGCGTTACACTTGTGTAAATTTGTTTTACACTGATGTAAATTTATGTATAAGATTTTTTTTTTAAATTTTAAAAGTTTTGGTGAATATTTTTTTAAATAAAAACCTTTTTTCCAGGAGTTTTCAAGTTCTCGCAACCATTCCCTATATATATATATATATATATATTATAAAAATCTGTTCTATTGTTGTCAGGTTCCTACCGGTTGGAAATTCTTTGGGAACTTGATGGATGCTGGAACTCTGTCAATTTGTGGGGAAGAAAGTTTTGGAACAGGTTCTGATCACATTCGTGAGAAGGATGGTATATGGTACGTGTTTTATTTAATTCGTTTATCATTTAGAAGTAACGAAATATAATATATAGTGTATGACAGGGCTGTGTTAGCATGGCTGTCTATAATTGCATACAGAAACAAAAACAAGAAACCTGGAGAGAAATTAGTCTCTGTTGCTGACATTGTAAAAGAGCATTGGACTACTTATGGCCGGAACTACTTCTCCAGATACGATTATGAGGTAATCCTTTTTAAAATAAAATATTTACTCTTTACTATTCATTTTCTAAGCATATGTTTCATGCTACATTTTGATATCACTGGTGGGCCTAGGAATGCGAGTCGGAAGGAGCTAATGAAATGATCAATCATCTTAGAGACTTGATCTCTAAAAGCAAACATGGAGACAAATACGGTGAGTTTTTCATTTTTATCTCATAGCTTTGAAAATTTAAAATAAGCGTTGGTCCTAACACCAGTACACCGTTGCAGGCGATTATACTCTTCAACTTGCTGATGACTTCAAGTATACAGATCCAGTAAGTTGATGTGCTTTAAATTAAAAAGATAGAGTAAAATGCCATTTTCGTCCCCTTGAGGATTGACCAGTTTTGCGACTTCCGTCCAGAGGTTTGTTTTTCGGCATCTGGATCCAAAAGGTTTGAAATCTTGCCATTTTCATCTGGCTCGTTAACTCCATTTTTCTCTGTTAAGTTAGGGGTATTTCCGTCTTTTTTGTCAACTTAAAGGGCAATTTGGTCTTTTTCACTCTATGTACAAGCATTTTGGGTAATGCACGGTACCCCTGACCGCGGAGGGGATAATACGAGTTGTGATAATCTTACTTCTACCCGGGATGAAAGCAGACTGATTAATATTAACAATATCTCCAAGGCCCTCTTTAATACGAGTTGTGATAATCTTACTTATACACTTATAAAGAGTATTACAGCAAGAAATAGGCCTATAATCCGTTACAAACTCAGGAGTCGTTAATAGCACAGGCCTTCACTTCACATGGACGAATAATCAACTTCGAGGTGGTACTATATTTAAAAAATTGGACCGAATCATGTGTAACATGAATTGTAATGTACAAGTATTCAAAAGAACAAATTGCCCTTTAAGTTAACAAAAAAGACGGAAATACCCCTGACTGAACAGAGAAAAATGGATGGAGTTAACGAGCCGGATGAAAAGGCAAGATTTTAAACCTTTTGGATGCAGATGCAGAAAAACAAACCTTTGGACGAAAGTCGCAAAATTGGCCAAACCTCAGGGAAGAAAATGGCATTTTACTTAAAGAAATTAGTTGAAAGTTTTCTTAAGATCTTGAAATTTAATAGGTAGATGGGAGTGTATCTACAAAACAAGGTGTTCGATTTGTCTTCACAGATGGTTCAAGGATCATATTTCGTTTATCAGTACGCACCCACCTACCAGCTTACTTTTTTTCTTTTTACACACTTTCATTTCTTTTTTACTTAAAAAAATGTAAATATGTTATAAATTAGGGGACTGGATCAGCAGGCGCAACTGTTAGAATTTACATAGAACAATTTGAACCTGATGTCTCAAAACATGACTTGGATGCTCAGGTGGCACTGAAACCCTTGATAGGTATGTTTTGTCTGCGCACAATCTGGTTACTTTGGTTATGTTGTGTTGTCTGTTTTTATTGGTTCATTAATTTATGTTGTCATGTTGTCAGATCTGGCACTAACTGTCTCAAAGCTGAAGGATTTCACTGGAAGAGAAAAGGCTACAGTAATCACATAGAATTCTAATTTTCCAAGACTAAAGTCTCTTCAGAAGTGTCATTGTAGTAGGTGGTGTTCCACTTCCTCATACATCATTAGTATATATATTTACATATAAATGACTTTTTTTGCTGAGCATTTTATTCGATAAATAAGAATCTACTACTACGAGGAGGACGATGAACATTGTAATTTTTTATTTAATAAAAGTAAATTAGTATCAATGAGTACGTAACGGGCTCTCATGGTTAAAAGACATTTAAACTTGTAAATCGTGTTAAGTATCAACGACTAAACATATCACAAGAAGTATTGTGTTTCTAGGTTCATGGCCCTTGTAGGATTTGTATATCTTCTTTAGACATGATCTACAAGCATAATATCTAAGAGAAGATAATGAAGATGGAAAGTTGGACAGACAAAAATTGCAAAATGGCATAACTGAACATTGACGAAGTTACATGTTACTATAAGCATCGCTCTTTTCCTCCGTTAAAACAATTGTACATCGCATCTTTGGAATTAATAGGCGATGTTTATGCCTATGAGGTGGATGGACCAGATCATGACATGTGTCCTTATTGGGCGAAAATTATGCTTGATGGTGATTCATGTGGTGAAAATCACGCTTTATGGTGACATAGTTTTTGCCCAATGAGTCACCATGAGGCGTAACGTGTCATTATCTGGTTTGTTCACCTGATAGGTGTAAGTTTTGCCGGTTGTGGCAAAATATTTCTTGTGTTATTATTTTATTGGTTGAAAAAGTCGATATTTATGGTTGCAAATAATCTAGTCATCGACTCATTTTTCATTTTGTTGGTCAACTAGTCCATTTTTGTGATTTTCCCTAATTTTAAAGGGCTTAAGGGTAAACATTTTCTGAATCTCTCGTTGAAGTCTGTCTCACCAGTTTTCTCTAGAGTTCATAATAATCGTTCATTCATGATGGTGCATGTTGACACACACCCAAGTGATAATGTTAATTGACATGATGATGTTTAGACGAGGTTGAGTAACTATCTAGTATTATCAATATGAAACAAGATAAAACAAAGGATTAGGCAAAACATCATGAACATATTTCCTTCAATGACTGCTTGGTGATACGATGAATTACAAGTATGAGTGTAAACGAGCCGAACTCAAGCTTGCCTAAAATCAAGCTCAACTCGTTTATTATTTATCAAGTATTTAGTTATTTATTTATATATATGGTTATTTTTATATACATATACATATACATTTATAATTATAATTATAATTATAATGTTTATATATCACAAAAATATGTATCATTTTATTTATTTTTATTTTAATATGTAAACTATATATAAAATAGAAGTTATTATATCTATATAAAGTGTAGACTCGCGAGCCTAGTCAAACTTGGTATGTGAATCTCATGCTGTAATTCAGGGTCGAGCGTTCCATAGTAGTTTGGCTCGTTTATTCAGCTCTAGATGAGATGAGATGAATTTGTGTTGTAGAAAATCCAAATCCAAAACCAATATCAATGAGGATCTCTTTGTTCCCCATAGAGACCCACCAACACATAATGGTGTAGGTGAGAAAGTAAGGCATCTTTATGTGGATAAGAGAATAGTTAATTGTGTTTGTCGTTAATGTGACACACTTAAACTGGAGTTGCAAATTGAGATCCTAGTTCGTTGGACATATGATGTTGTTTATGTCCCACTTTATATCTGCAAAACATTGTGATATGTGACCATTCCACCATCATGTTAGTGATGGACCTTCAGGTCTCTTTTGTCCCCATGTAACTGTGTCTTGTACTAAATCACATGGAGTTTATAATTATTTATTATTTGCTTTTGCTTTGCTTTTCAGACATGACAACTTTAGCCACTCAAAATCACTTCGTGCACGTACCTTCAACTCATATTCTTACTGTTTTGCAGGATACCTTTACAAAACTTAATCTTAACTCTAGCCACGGTTTCGGGTTTTACATCCCCATGGTTTCTTTGGGTATCCTATCCGGTTAAAAGTTACTCGTTGAGATTCCCATTACCGACACCTGATCCCAAACCCATTCTAAAACCTATTTAAAATATAACAATAACAATGATGTCCGGTAAATTCCATAAATAGCAAAGTTATTGGTAGGGTCAGGAGATGCTAGGATATTGGGATGCAGACAAACTTTACCTCTATGCTTGGATATAGATAGACTACTTTCATAGGGACCCCCAACTCCAAAACACATAACAGACAAACAAACAAAACTAAAAGGGATAATCACGAGAATAGCCAAGACTTGGTTAAAGTTTCAAAAATAGCCAGTTGACACCCCATAAAATGGGCTTTCACGAATTCCCACGCGGCTCAAATTAAAAGTTAAGAACTTTCCTCACGACCAATCACTTTTTGCCACGTGTGCTGCTGTCATCACCAGCTGTTCCCTCAGTCTCTCTCTCTGTCATCTTGTCTACACATCTTCTTCTTCTTCTTTAATGATGCCGAACACATCTTCTTCTTCTTCACTTCAGCAACAAAACCCCAAAATTCCTTAAACCCCAACTCCATCGACACCAGTTCTCCCTTTCCAAGGCGACTGTCATCCTAAAAAAAACCCTAAATTCCTTAAACCCCAACTCCATACTCCATACCACCTCTTCATCCTTCACCTTCTCATCCTACGATAACAACGAAACCAACAATCCTAACGGAGATGAAATATACATCAAGGCTCGCAAACCCGCACCTTCCACATCAGTCACCATGACAATGTCATTCATGACCGGATCAATAATTGGTAAGAGATTCTACAAGCAAGTAACCACCAGACCAGCTTATGATGGTGTCGGTTGGTCTGTTATGCTTGATTACCGGACACATAAAACCCTTCCAAGAGGCCTCTTATGTGCTCTACTTTGTCTCTTGCTAAAGCTATAGCTGCTGAGTGGTGGTTTAAGGTGGTGGTTGTGGTGGGTGGAGGGTGGTGGTGCTCGGTGAGGGTGGTGGTTGGTTGCAGGGTGGTGGTGCTCTGCATCATTAAAGAAGAAAAAGATGTGCAGACAAGATGACAAAGAGAGAGACTGAGGGAACAGTTGGTGATGACAACAGCACACGTGGCAAAAGGTGATTGGTCGTGAGGAAAGTTCTTAACTTTTAATTTGAGCCGCGTGGGAATTTGTGAAAGCCTATTTTATGGGGTGTTAACTGGCTATTTTTAAAACTCTGACCAAGTCTTGGCTATTCTTATGATTATCCCAAACTAAAATTATGAAAACAAAACGCTACTAATAACAAAGGAAGTGTTGACTTAGTGACATAGTAAAAATAGAAACTTATATAACATCATAAAGAAACATATAGACATTAATACAAGAAGACAATTACATGCAAAATAAAATACATCTAAAGTGTAGGACATGCAAAACAAAATACATCTAAAGTGTAGGAAATTTAAGCTCTCAAGACAAAGCCAAGACATGTACTACGATCCCCTATAAGTCTTTAATCTTAATCCTATTTCTCTACTGACGAGGTATGACCCGGAACGGCTAACCCGACCCGGTCATTACCTATTATTTTATTATAAATATTCAATTACACATGTTTATTCTAGAATGTTCCATTCTGCATGGATAAATTACGTAACCAAATCCCCAATATTTTGGGAAGATCATGCAAATCCCTAAACTATCGGAGTACATCCTAGTTTAGGGGAAACCCTAATGGTAAACTATAAATAGAGGTAAGCATCAAAGGTATGATTCATTTTGTTCTCGTTTACTCTCTATCTCTCTCTCTCTCTTCATACTTTCTTACTCCCAATACCGAGACTTATTCTCACGCCGGAGGGTGGTTACAGGAATAACCCCATTCCTGTAACGAGTCCTAAAGGTGTTCTGTTTTGTAGTCAGTTGTTCGGATCGCCAAGAGTTGAAGTCCTAGTCGGAGCCTACCGTTCAGGTCAACGTTTCTTCATTGGCGCCATCCATGGGACCTACGGTAACACCCGTAAACTTAGACCCAATGGCAAGCGACCAGAACACGGCAACAACACTAAACCAAGAAGTAATAACCAGTAATCCGCTGTTGATGACGAGCTTTGTGGTTACTACTATTCCGGCCTCACCCACTATAACCAGGTCTTTGGACCTGGAGTTCGAAGCAGAAGCCCCGCCGGGTTTTCAAAGGTCCCCAGTTGTTTCTTCGGTATCGGTAGCTGAAGACCCTCTCTCTTACACCTCGTGGCAAGTACGACAGGTGGCTCCAACTGCAGCAACCACCACTGTTTCTACCCCAGCATCAACGGCAACTGCACAGACTACGTCACAGCACTATACCAATCATCACGTCCGCGGGACCAGGAAGCATTACTCAGCAGATGAGCATGGCTCAATACTACCAGCCACCTCTCACTCATGATATGCCGCCGTTGTATTCCGCGGCGCTTACAGCAACACTATCTACGCCACCCCATCAGCCGGTGATCATGCCAGCTGGAATAATGAATGCTCCAGTCACACTTGGGAATTAAGCTTATTTCCCAGGTTATTATTACGCACCTCCCTATGGGTATTTACCTCCATATAACAACCAATCATACTCACCTTAGATGACAGCACAAAGTTACGTTCAACAACCGCCATACGTGGCTTATATGCCACCTTGGTGGTCTCTTCATACATCACAACAGACTTTTGGCCAGACCCCGCCTACGGCGGAACCTATTTATGACAGGGGAAATCCTTCTAGACCTCGTTTTTCTCCTAACGAGGGTCCCAGTACCACACTAAACCTTACAACATCCCAACCTCCGGTTACTCAGGGAATAAGCCTGGGTGGAGCGAATCAACATATACAACTTATCAACGTGGAAGAAGACGACCTCACTAGGCCTTATAAGCCTGCAGATGCCACATTCAAGTCCAAGTTCACAAGAAGGATTGCTGAAGCCCCGATCAAGGAAAACCCTAAGATGCCCTAGACGGTGGGTAAATACGATGGTTTGAGCGACCCTGACAACCATCTAAATTTGTTCAATAGTGCCGGGGAGGTAGCCTGCTGGCCTATGCCTCTCTGGTGCAAGATGTTTGTCCAAACGCTGGTCGGGGCAGCACGAGTCTGGTGGGACGCCCTACCTATGGGGGAAATTGACAGTTTTGAGGATCTAGTATCCAAATTTCAGCTACAATTTAGTCAACAGAGGCGACATACAAAAGATCGAAAGGAGCTCCTCCATATTCGTTGGCGAGACAATGAAACAGTGGAAAGTTTCATCGTCCGGTTTAACAAAGAAAGCCTGGCGATCCCAGGTATAACCAATGATTTGGCTTGCTGCTTTCCTACAAGGAGTGAATGACGACGAATTACTAAGGACGTTGTATGGAAGGGATGGCGTACCCTCAACCATAGATGAGATCCTAAGAATAGCCAAAGTGTATGTAACACAAGAAAAGACTGTGGCGGCCAGTCACACTGCTAACAGGAAAAAGGAAGCACAAAAAAAGCCAAGACGATAGGGAGCGGTAGAACTCCAAAGGCAAAAATAGAGGAGATAGGTTCCAGAAAAGCTATCGGTCAGACTCACGATATGACAGGTCCAGGGGCTCATATTCAAGAAATGAATCATCCTCCAGATCAAGGTCTGAATACCCTAATCTGAGTAAAACACCGATAGAGATCCTAGCTTCCGAGAACCTAAAACTCAATCCTCTTAAACCATTGAAAGATACACCCAATAAAGACACTGGTAAATATTGTGAATACCACAAGGGCAATGGTCATGATACTAACGATTGTTATCAGCTGAAAAAGCAAATTGAGTATTATGTGAAGACCGGGAAACTGGCTCACCTGGTTCGTGACATAAAGCAGGGCCCGCCCCCTAGCAAGGAAGATGCGGATAAAGGGGCGGGCAAAAGACAGCGGGAATTAAGCATGGTATATGCCGATAAGGAAAAAGGAGCGAAGCGGAGTTTCTCCACACTCGAACCTTGGATGCTGGCAACCATGACAGTTGAACCACGTGTTGAGGACTTACACCTCACCACTGACCCCCTCATCATATCCACCGCGGTAGGCGATTACAACATGAGAAGAATACTAGTTGACACTGGAAGCTCAGAAGATATAATATATGAACACTGCTTCAACAGGATACAACCGGAAGACAAGAAGCTGCTCGAATCGGTACACGCCCCTATAACGGGGTTCACCGGAGAGAAGGTTGACCTAATCGGTCAAATCCTTTCCCGGTAACTTTTGGACAAGCCCCTCGTGAAAGAACCATACTCCTCACGTTCCTCATTGTGCGTGCTGAATCCTACCACAACGTAATAATCGGAAGGTTTACTATGGGGAAACTAGACGCTGTTGTATCTACTGTGACAACTGTTAAAAATTCAGGTATCCGTACAATTAATTAATCATGATTAGTGCGTAATGATTGTGCTGAATTTCAATTAACTGCTTTCTGATTATTGCCATATGCATGCATGTGTATCATACATTGTTTAATGTCATATCATTACTGCATGAAAGCTATATTGCCTCAAATGATGCATTAAGTACGGTTAGCATAGTTATCTGGTAATCAGGAAAATGCTGACAGAACTCAGCACATAGACAGACAGTGCATTTAGACACAGGAAGAGCCAGAAATTAGTGTATAGGAAAGTAAGGATCATAAAACCGCCTTGATAGTGATAAGTTTAAAGTGCCGGAAAGTGCCTAAACTCACCCAAAGTGCTGAATTCAGCAAAACTCAGCAAAAATCAGCAAATTAACACACTAATATTATGCAGAAAAATGGTTAAATGGTCCTGAATGCTTTCCTAAGTGTCAGGAATCAAAAGTGTTACAAAAAGATACAAAGAGCACACTAAACTGCATAGTTTAGCACTTTAACAACCCGGTAACCAACCAAACAACCGGACACTACCCGAAACATCAAATTTACACTAGAAGCACTGTTTTAACATTACCAAGCTAGTTATAATCCCCGAACATCATAACACCTCCTAAAAATATCTAATAACTGAAACACGTAACCAATACTTGGAATTCAACTAGTAAGTAACTAGTTTGGTTAAAGCCTAACCTAGACCTCCCCCCCCCCCACCTAGTTCACGGTCCAAGTGGCCCCCACCATGTTGATTTTATTTCATTTTAAAATTAGATTTGGTTCCCTCATGGATGACATATTACACACAAGATAACATAAGAACTTGGTTTATAAAAGGACTTGTAGGATTATAACCTCATTTCACACACACTAAAACACACACAAAACCTCTCCTCCTTCCCCTCTCTTGATCTCGGCCGAACCCACACACCCCATCACCACCATCATCCAACTTCCTTCCATCCACTTCATTACTACTCAAAGGTGTTAGAACCCGTATAAAGAATCTTGGAGCTTTCGGAAGTTCAAGGACCTTCACCGTTTGCTTTTATCCTCTTGTTTTCTACTCTTGAATCGTCCCTAGCCTTGTGCTAGTGGTAAGAGTCTTGATCTATCCATTTTACTTTCATTTTTAGTGGTTAAAGAAGAATCATAATAAAAAACATGAAGAACACTAAAGAACACAAGAAGTAAACATGAACATAAGCTTGTTTAATGAAGTAATCTTGATGAAAATGAGTTGTTATGCATGTTGATCATTGATTGTTTGTAGAAAGGATGTTGATTATCATAAGATCTTACTAGATCATGATTAAAAACATAATCTAGCAAGATGTGAAAGTAGAAATATGGTAGGATGATGGATCATCCACATATGAATCATCAACTTAAATGACTAAGTGGTTTTCTTGAAAAATAATGATCAAAGTAAGTTATTAATCATGTAGATCTAAAGATTTATGAATGGTTCTTCAAAGAAACCAAGTTAAAAATATGAGTTTTATTAAATCTTGGTTCTTACATAAACAAATCTTATTTTTAATGGTTAAACAAGTGTAGAAACACTTGTGTAACAAGAAGATTTCATAAAGAAACATTTTTAGAAAATATGATTTGAAGTTGTAAACATCTAACTTCTTTAAAAATGAAGTTTTTAAAGAACTAACCACATTTTAAAGGGTAACTAGGCTTACTAATAACACTAGTAAGTTACTACAAATTTTTACAAATAATCAAGTTCATGAAGTAGTAGAAAATGCATGATTTTTGGCAAATTGGTAAGTAAAGATTATTTGTTGATGATTGTGAATTGATTGTGTTGGTTTTTACAAAATAAAATGCTATACTTGAAAGCATGGAAATCTCCATTTTTAGGGGAAACTATGACAAAATTTTCTAAAAATATAAACACTTAGAAAAATATTTTTAAACAAATATTTACAAGTGTATTTTAACCATGAGTTTTCTACAAAAACTTTGCCATAATTTTTGTTACAAAAATATAATTATTGGAGGTTGATTTTCATAAATAAAAGCGACTAAATATGTATTAGGAAAATATATATTTAGAAGACACCATGTGTGTGATTATTAGTATATTTTGTGTATTAGTTATATTATTTTATGACTTGAAATAATATAACTCATTAAAATACAAAGAATTACCATCCAAAATATTATCAAAATTCCAAGAAAATAAATATACAAGTTATACACAAAATATTGGAGAAACCGAACTATGGAATAAGACCTACAAAATATTCCGAAAAATTTATTTACAAGTATATTTTGGTAAGTGATATTTTGGACATCAAGGAAACAAAAATATGATTTTTAAAATTACTACAAAAATATATCATATTTTTTACAAGGAAAAATATATTATTTTTGGGCAAGTATGAAATATATATATTGCTTGAAATTTTTAGAAGATATATTATTTTTAAGAAATATATGCCTTCTTACACAAACATGAAATGCAATATTTTGAGATGAAAGATGTATTTTCTCAAATAAATATGAAGAATATCATTTTTGGAGAAAAATGAGTTTATATATATATATATATATTTTCTATGTTGGACATGAAAATATATTATTTTTGAAACCTATGAAGAAATACAAATATTTTTGCCAAAAGAAAAATTATAAATAATTTTCTAGAAAATATTTATTACAATATATATATTTTGAAAGTATATATTGGTGGACTTTTATTAAAAATAATGTTCCGAAAAATTAAAATGAAATTAAGCATAAAGAATACTTAATGAATTCAATAAAAATACGTATTCTCGTACGTATAAATACACACCGAAATACGACCTCGATACAAGGCAAAAATATACAAGTGAAAGATACCCCCATCCTTGGGAAGGATAAACATGTGTAAATACCTGAAGTGTATCAAGCCAAAAATATATAACTATTCCAAAATTTATAAATATAATTTAAGTTAAAATATTAATTATTTTAACAAATAATTATATAACTCTTAATAATATCGAAGACACAAAAGAAACGTAACTCAAAGACATTAGTACTAAGGCACGGCCCGTTCGTCTAATGGATTAGTACATTGTAGGTAGTCGTGTTCACCGAAGGAGCTTGAGTTACGATTGCTGAAGACACAAGACTATGAGTTTCATGTTTCCCCTTTTCTTTAACTGTTTTCGGTTTTATAACTTCGGGGGTGAAGTACATGTTTTCAAACTGTTTACAAACGTTATTATTTGGTATGGTTAGCTAAGGAAGGGTACTTCTAGATCATGTGAGTGGTGGGTATGACGCTTAAGGACATCAATCCTCTTGTAGGACCGAGGGACATGAGTGATAGATCTATTTGGGTGTAGCGAGCCCATACCAATGCGGCCATGTGGTGACTATGTCTTATTCCCGGAGAAAAATTTGCTAGGTTTGAGCTTTCCTGCATCACTTCACACATATCAATGGCCTTGCAAACCATTGGTGATCTGTTTTCCTTGTTGCTTTCATACCACGAGTTTTACAAACACACATTCATACTTTCAATGATTATAAAGGTTTATTCGTGCACACATGAACTCGCTCAACTTTTGTTGATGTTTTGTAAACTACATGTATTTCAGGAAATTAAGTATGGATCTAGCGGACGTTTGGAAGTTTCAAGTAAAGTTGAGAATAAGAGGTGTCGTCCTATGTCTGAGGATTTGGATTGTGTGTCTTATTCTAGATAAGACACAACCTTCAAAGCCTAGTTTTAATTAGTATCTTTTGTCGAGTCTTTGTGAACTTTAAAATAAGTTGCATGGTTGTACTTGATGTGTGCAAAATGCAACATATAAATTACATCAATTGTGGCATAAAACTAACCCTTTTTTAGTACTAATGTTGGAAAAAGTGTGCTTTTGTCTTCCTTTTTTATTTTCAGGATTAAATGAGCTCAAATTAACAAAAGAAGCAAAAAGACAGCAAAATCTAACATAAATACAAGAAAGGGAACAGAAGTGACATGCCCGACCCCACGACAACATCTTCCCAAGCAAAACAAGAAGACAGAAGACTGAACACGCCCCGTGCTCAGTGAGCACGGGGGCGTGCCCAAGTGTCAGCATAAAAGACAAAGTTGTAGAAGCTTCCATCGCCCACCACGGGGCCATGCTCAGCGGACACGGGGTCGTGGTCAACTATAAGATTCGCAGAATCTAGGCAAATCTTGATAGTACAGATATGCTTCTGCACACGGGGTCGTGCCCAGCGGACACGGGGTCGTGGTCAACTAATAAAGACAAGAGCAATTAATGAAGAAAGAGAAGGATGTGGACACGGGGCAGTGCCCGAGCTTCTGTTCAGCCTATAAATAGGAGTGCTTGGCTAATGCTCAAACCATCCCTTGGCACACCACCTCTCTCACACTTCACCCACCACCATAACACCATCATCCACCACCATCATCCATTGTCCATCATAGAGTGTGTGAGTCGTCTCGGGATCCAAGATTGATCGTAAGAGTTCTTGACAATCAAGGCCATGTTTGCCTAAGTCTCTTACATCACTTGGTGAAGACAAAGTGTCTAGTGTAATACTTTTTATTTTTAATCTTTTCGCACTTTTTAATTGGTTATGTATTAATGATTTTAATAACTAGTTTCTTATGTTGAAGGTGATTCTTCCTTATCGTTTGTCCGTGGTGTCTTGGCATTATTTTACTGTCTATATAAAATAAAAGATTTTCACCATTCATATCTCCACGGTCTATATGGAGGTATGTTGGCTACCTGGTCGGGGGTTAAGGGAACGGTTTGGTAAGAGTCTTGCCATTGTTCAGTGTATAGATCCTGCAAAGGACCTGGGTCAAATTTAGTAGGACCTCATTCAATACTTAACGGTATTGGATGGCGGGGGTCCAAACTCTTTGACCCCCTCATAAGTTAAACTACTATTAATATTTTAACCCGGCTACTTAGGACTGTATCCCTGCTGACTCAGACTACTTAGCCGAGGGTAACGTCACCTTCAAAAGAGGGGCCTACCACATTATGCATTAATAACTTAATTAATTATCTTTCAATAATCCGACCCTTTAGGATTGTATCCTTGCTGACTCAAACTACTGGGTTGAGGGTAACGCCACCTCCAAAAGAGGGGCCTACTACAATAACTAAGATAATATCTTAAATAGTGCAAAAGTGCGGAAATAATCAAAGGTTACACTAAACACGAGTCGAAGCCAAGTGATTCATCTTGTCTATCTGTTTTTTACTTGTTATTTTTCTTTTTTCAGCATTTTAGCTAGTTTTTATTTTTCTTAGTTTAAAACCTTTTTTCTAAACTTTTTGATTTGATTAGACGTTGAGGATAAACCGGTGCTAAAAGCTCTTGTGTCATTGGACGACCTCGGTATCTTACCAACACTATACTACGCTCATGATGGGTGCACTTGCCTATATGTGTGTTTAGTGTTAGTATATATCATGTTTTATAAATTTAAAACTTAGCTAAAGAAAGTGTAAAAGGGCTTAAAATATCTTAAACCTATATATACACCTAACACGCATCAGTACTCAAATCTGATGTCTATGTTTTAAACAATGTTGTCACGTTCTAAACAAAGTTAATGGATGATCACCTTCGGTTTTAATCATATAGTTGTGTTATGATTGAATGCAATGATATTAAGCAAGTCACACCATAATCACGCTTCCGCAAAAGTCAGGGTGTGACAGTTTGGTATCAGAGCTTCGATTGTAGCGAACTAGGATTCTTTCTCGAGTCTAGACTACAATCATTAGGGCTCCCACGGAAATATTTTTCCAACATGTTTTCATTGCATACACGAAACGTCCATATCCAAGAAACAAACATTTTTATAAAGAAAATACACGAAGCATTTTTCAGGGTTCATGTTTGTAGTTCAGTCTGGGAGACTGGGTGGTTTAGTCTGAGAGACTAGGTGTTTCAGTCTAAGAGACTGGGTGTTTCTGTCACACTCCGACCACGTAAAACAACAAAACGTGGCGGAAATGTCGGGGAGTGTTGTAACAGAATCATTGTTTCATAACACATGGAAATTGAATTATTGTTTTATTAAATAAAAGAGTTACAATGTCTTGATAATCAAAGAAACATAACATAAATAACTAGTCTTGCATCTTTTATTGTCACTAAGTCCCAAGTCCGCCTAAGTGTATCTTGATAAATCCTATGCATCATATCTTGAAACACATGTGAAAATAGGTACGTCAGCATAAAAATGCCTGTGAGATACATAGGTTTTGTGAAAATAGGATTCATGACTTGTAAGTTTAGAAAAAAGTTGTTTAGCAAAAGTCAGTCATGAACCTTGTAAATTGATTTGTCTTGTAAATCATTTGAAAAACAATAAGTTCAGATGATATGTATAAATAAGAGAATAATGTATGGTTAAATGAATAACCAAGTAAAATGAGTTTGTATAAGATGAGTTGTTTGTAAAACAATGTGTTGTGAAAAGTATGTTATTTGTATAAAATGTTATATGTCTCAAATTGACATGATTCAAATAATGCTACGATATGTAATACCATACAAACACTTATATATAGGAAGTACCACCGGCGTATCTACCATGCTTGTATCATATTACACACGCCTCGTTACTTAAATCACTTACTCAAACCAAACCACCAAAGTAAAATGTTTATGTATAATCAATTGTCAAAATGTTTATGTCTAATGTAAACCATGAGTTGTGTATATTAGTGTCTAAATGTTTATGTCTAATGTAAATCATGAATTGTGAATATTAATGTCAAAATGTTTATGTCTAATGTAAATCATGAATTGTGTATATCAATGTCAAAATGTTTATGTATGGTAAGTGAAATATGTCAACTAAACCATATGTAAAATGCACAAAAACAAGGTATTGAAGTAAAACATGGTTTAAATCAAAGTTATGTTTTGTGTAATGAATGCATGCTATACTGATATAAACATCTATGCGGTGTTGTGAAAATTCATACATCCAAGCCTTGCGACAGTCGGATAACCGTTTTAGTAAAGGTTATCAAAAAATGTATTCGGATTCGGTCATTCCTTCCATCCAAACAAACCCGAGATTACAGGAATGGGATTTGTCAAGTCCTATGGTACCACTACCTACTACCGAGCGGCATGATCGGTGTTAATGAATGTACATTGTCTCATTTAAACAAACCAAATGTCATACCAAAATGTAAGCATGTGATGAATAATAAATGTACTAAGTATGCACACAATGGGCATACATAGCATAGAATGTAATGTAAAATAATGTACTAAGTATGCACACAATGGGCATACATAGCATAGAATGTAATGTAAAATAATGTACTAAGTATGCACACAATGGGCATACATAGCATAGAATGTAATGTAAAATAATGTACTAAGTATGCACACAATGGGCATACATAGCACAGAATGTAATGTAATGTAAAGTAATGTACTAAGTACGCACACAATGGGCATACATAGCATAAAACACAATGAAATCATGTACTATAAATGTACTAATGAACATAAGAAGTATATGATGTGAAAACAGGAAAGCATGAAAGTAACAAGTAGGCACATGTGTTCCACCCCAAAACAGTTTGAAAATGGTAAAAGATGGGTCTATGTACTCACTTGAGATTGCTTAGTAGTCCTTGAGTAACAACCAAACAATGCTAGAGATCACGGATATCAAACGGCACCTAATATAGGTAACTACATTAATAAACCGGACCTATAACGGAGGATCGGATAGAATGAGGGTTCGTAAACCAAACAAGTATGAAGACTCATGTAATATGGTTTAACAAAGCCTACATACTAAATGAAACCTAACCTAAGTGCTTACGACCCATTACGACCCGTTTAGGTAGCTTATGCTACTTTAACGCGTCGTTCGCGTAAAACGCGTTCGGAACGCCTAACTAGCCCTATGATAAGTAAAATATGCCTTAACATGTCTAATATTGTTACCAAATCAGTTTAGATACCAAAAGTTATGTTACATATGCTTAAAATAAATTTTGGCGTAAAAAGGGCATTTTGGTAATTTACCTAAGGCATATAAACTACCTATCATACAACTAGTTAAACGAAGAGACCATAAGGTATAACCTCGGAAGTTTATTCCCTATATACTATGGTCACCTAATGTGTTTGGTCGGATCCTAATGATCGACCAAACGGGTCGGGTTCGAAAGTATAAGCGATTGTTTAGATCGCTTACCTTACGACCCTATATAAGCACTAAACTAAAAGTGACGAGCTAAGCATGTTAAAACATGCTTAACTAAGTTTAGAAAACAGGTTTGGTATAAAAAAAAAACGGTTTTGATACCCAAGAGTAGTTTGGTTACAAAATACGTAAGAATGCGCATTTTGGCCGAAACTACGACTCGTCACTGAGCCTAGATAATGTGGTAATCAGTAGGTATAGTCACTAGGGACTATAACCATCGTGATTACGCTCACGTTATGAAGTTCAAACGAACTTCGCATTGACCATAAACTGGTCAATGCAGAAAGTTAAACAAAGTTTGACTTTCGGACTCGAAAAGCAATAAAAGAACGAAGGAACACTTACAAAGGGTCCCCGCAAGATTGATTTCCAAGTAATCTCAGGTAGGAAGTGTATAAACACAACCACTTAGAGAAAAACTCAGATTTCAAGTGGGTTTTGCAATGGGGATGGATGGGTATTTATAGTAAATGGACCACTGTTAGGATTGTTCCTCGAATAACGTGATCGAATCTCATCCGTACAAGTGTTGGAATGTTATGGTAGCTCATTTTGCCCCCACCACAAGAGTTTGACAAGTGGCATTGGCCTTTGGGGGTTTGAAAGGCTGTTAACAGCTGTTTAAAAACATTGAATCTGGTCTGGTAGACTGACGCGGGCCGCGTAAAGTATCACCCTGGGTTTACGCGGGCCGCCTGAAGTCCTGATCAGAAAACAACTTTGCAAAAATGACAGTTTTGGTCCCTGTTGGTGTTAAAGGCCATTTCCGACATGTTTAAGGCTCGTTAAGCCAACGTTAAGGCCCTAAAATGATGCCTAAACGTTGTGGACATGAAACATGCTCAAAAATATGTCGGATGTCAGTTCGTTTGGTCGTACGATCGCGATGTTCGCTTAATTACGACGGAATGCGCATAAGCGCGAAAAACGATCCAAATGACGCGACGAATGGATTTTTCTTATGCCAAACACTAAAATAAAATGTTTTAGTGCTTACATAAATTTTTGGATGTCCGTATGTAGTCAGAACGTAAGTTATGCGCGAAAATGCAAACTTATGCACTTTTTGACACATTTAGTCCCTGAATGAACCAAAAGTTTATTTTAGCACACCGAACCCCTCAAAGCCTATTTCTAAGCTATATAAAGGATATTTATGGTATGTTTAACTTATGGTCATGTTCCGGAATGTCTGTTACAGTTCAAATTGGCATACTTTCGCAGTTTGTCAAATTTAGTCCCTGTAGGCAAATTAACTTGTTTTTGCCATACCAAAGCCTTCAAAACTTATTTCTAAGTTATGTAAAGGTTATTTAAGGTATGTTAAGTATATTTCACTATTCCGGAGTGTTCGTTGCATTAAACTGGTTATATTTAAGCATCAGTGCGCGTATAACCTTCCAGAAAGCGATTTAGAGCCCGAAATCGAACAAGAATTGATATGTGCAAATGATACACATATTTGTACAAATCCCAAGTATGAAATACAATATTTCATTGGTTTGGTATTTGTTTGATGGTCGCAGTGACCCAGGTGTCACAGTTTCAGTCTAAGAGAGTAGGTGGTTCAGTCTGAGAAACTGGGTGTTTCAGTCTGGGAGACTGGGTGGTTTAGTCTGAGAGACTGGGTGTTTCAGTCTAAGAGACTGGGTGTTTCAGTTTGAGAGACTAGGTGTTTCAGTCTGGGAGACTGGGTGGTTTAGTCTGGGAGACTAGGTGTTTCAGTCTGGGAGACTGGGTGATTTAGTCTGGGAGACTAGGTGTTTCAGTCTGGGAGTCTGGGAGACTAGGTGTTTCAGTCTGGGAGACTGGGTGGTTTAGTCTGGGAGACTAGGTGGTTCAGTCTGGGAGACTAGGTGGTTCAGTTTGAGAAACTGGGAGGTTTAGTCTGAAAGACTAGGTGGTGTAGTCTGGGAGGCCGGGTAGTTCAGTCTGGGAGACTGGGTGGTTTAGTCTGGGAGGCTAGGAAGAATACATGTTTGCATTATCATTGATTGCCTGTTTAATAATAGTAGTTGATATATGTGCATATATTGTGATTGATATGTTACAGACACTATGTTATCATCCGAGAGTGGATTGCCCGATGCTGATGACCCCATGGCTATTGGCTCAGGGACGAGTGAGCCAGAGCTCTTTACTTTCGATGAAGAGAATGACCCAGAGATGATGTCTGACGACGATGACGATTTTCATCCAATTGCGCCGCCCGACTTGGGAGATGATTTACCGACTACTGATGGCATTCCAGACGAGGATCCTTTTGTTATTCCCACTCCTTTCCATGATCATCTTATCATCGATCCTCCCGATGGTGAGCATGTCGTGGCACCAATCCTCACTCCCGTTCCTTTAGTGGCTATTCCTCTCGAGGATTTGCCTTTTGACAATTTGATTGATATTGACGTTGATTGGCTTATTAATGGTCCTTTTGATGATGCCTATGGTGATGAAAAGCTAGACGAGGACGTTGTTGCTATTCCACTTTTTGAGATCCCTATTGTTGAGATTTCCTCTGACACTAGTTTACACTCTGTCTTAGATTCCTTTGAGTCTGTGACTTCTTCCGCCTTACGGGCAGTTGGTTTGTGACGTTATGCTACTGATTATGATGAGGAGACGGCCATGTCAGCCGCACCGATTCCTCCACATGACTTTGAGCCTGATTTTATTCATGTCGATCAGTCCGCTGATACACCTGCTGATCCCGAGCCGATGCCAGTTCCTGAACCTTTGCCTGACCATGATCCTATTTCATTTGGCATACCTGACATTGCACCCCTTATACCAGATCCAGTTCCTGCACCCGTTGATCCGCCTGTTATTGAGCCATTCATTCATCCACTTGCACCCGCACCCACTGATGTTGCTCCTTTTCACTCTGTGGAGTTTGACCTTCATCGTGTAGAGTTACCCATCGATTCCTTGCAGGGCATACCCGCACCTTGTCCAGGGGAAGGCACTTCAGGCCAGCAGCCTAGTCATAACCTTCATCTTTCAGCAGCTTATCCACACATTCCCCTGTCTGCACCTTCTGCTCTTTTTACTTCTTCACCAACTAATGAGTCATTTAGAGGGTCCCTGCGGTATTCCATACCGACATTAGACCCCTACCATCCCTCGCATTTTGTTGGCTATACACAGGATGAGTTACTCTGTTCGCTTCAGCTTCGATTTGAGGTTATGAGCCGCAGAGTCTTGAACTTGAGTCGATACCGCGTCCCTTACCCTGTCCTTGTCAGCATGCTTCCGTTCCCCCTCGTTCCTCACCGGCTCCATTTGCACGTCCACCTGCTCCTCTTACTCCTTTTCCAGAGTTTGATGCTCGATTCCTCACAGTCGAGCAGCAGGTCCGTTACTTGCTTCGTCATGTGCACAAGCTCGAGGAGGAGCTTGCACATGTTCTCAGTTTGAATTTCCTCCCTCCTCCTCCTCCGCCATCAGTACAGTAGGTTTTTGGTTTTATGTAGATGCATTACCTAAGATGAGAGCACCACTATTGAGCTGAGCATGGGAAGCCTTTTAGTGACCACTTTCGATTATAAGACCTTTATAGATTGGTAGACTTGTTGGACTAGGGTAGTGTGACCCTGTGTTTCCCTTTGGTATGATGCACTTTGTAAGACATGTAACAATACCTTGTGGTCAATGGTTAATGAAAGCCCAATTTTAATGTTCTCGTTAAACATGTGGTTGATATACAGGTTTGTGCTATGATTGTAATGTTACGTGTTTGACTGTTATACTCACATTAAACATATCCCCATTTACTTGTTTATGATATGATTATGCTGTTGCTTGATTGGTTGGTATGATAATTTATTATGTGTGTGTACATATGACCCCTAAACAACTATATACACTCCCTGAACAAATGAGACCTGACCAATCTGAATTCTTCTTAGAAGATGTCTCATCAGGAAATCATTCGACTAACCAAGGCAGAATCGCAAGCGCACGTCTCACAGGCTATAGCTCGGCACGAGGTTCTTCGCTACAAACACAGCGAAAGTACCTTAGGGAATAACCCGCCTAACGGTAATGTTTAAGTCACCTAAGACACATTACAATACGTTTGGACAATTCCAAGTGTGCTTTGCTAATGCTTTCGGTGATGAAAATTGCTTGGGTACAGGTTGTACCTACAAGCAGTTTTTGGACTGCAACCCTCAGAACTTTGACGGCACTGGAGGTGCCATAGCTTTTGTAAAATGGGCCGAAAATATGGATTCTGTTTTGCGAGTGAGCGGATGTACGCCAGAGCAACAAGTCCCATATGTATCAGGATTGTTTCAAGATGAGG
This sequence comes from Helianthus tuberosus, assembly GCA_030545235.1. Classification (NCBI taxonomy): domain Eukaryota; kingdom Viridiplantae; phylum Streptophyta; class Magnoliopsida; order Asterales; family Asteraceae; genus Helianthus; species Helianthus tuberosus. The sequence goes on along the minus strand of CM060424.1, from coordinate 113,076,609 downwards.
CACTGTTATGGTGGAACCTTCGGGTTCAAATAATGGGCGAAGCTGCAACGAATGCTTTAACATGGGATGAGCTGAAGGAGATGATGTGTAGGGAGTATTGTTCTCAGATGGAGATCAAGAAGTTGGAATTTGAATTCTGGAAACTAAAGATGGAAGGTCCAAAGGTGGTGGAGTACGTGCAGAGACTTCATGATTTGTCGCGAGTTGTTCCATACCTGGTGGAACCAGAGTTGAAAAGGATGAAGCCATTCATCTAGGGACTGGCGCCTCAGATCCTGCGCTTGATGACGGCATCAGCTCCGCCAACAACTATCGATGCGATTGACTTAAGTATGGCGCTCATTAAAGAAGCGGCTAGACTAGAAAAGCTTTCAACCCCTGACAAGAAGAAGGAGGCTCAGGTGGAGTCGTCTGGAAAGAACAAAAGGAAGCCCACTGATTTCCAAGAAGGTGATCGAGCGAACAACAACAACAAGGCCAAAAAGGGAAAAGGATACTTGGGTACTCTCTCCCTAAGTGCGACAACTGTCTACGCCATCATATTGGGCGATGTAAGTATAGGAAATGTGAAACTTGTGGGAAAATTGGTCATCTTAAGGAGACGTGTTGGTATGGTGCTGGATATTGGAAAAGAGGGCCAAGATGGTAACGGAAATCGCAAAGGAAACAACAACCATCAAAGCAGAAATAGCGGCAATCAAGAACGTGGTCAAGGGTGTTCTAACTACGGTGACGTGGGGCACTTGAGGAAAGATTGCCCAATGGAGATTAACCAAGACCATGAAGGAGCAATCAACATTGGAGCTCGTGAAGCATGCCAGGGTCCGAACGAAGTCACTGGTACGTTCCCTACTAACCAACACCTTGCATCTGTGCTAACTGATGCTAGTACCAACTATAACTTTATACATCTAGGGATTAAGAATATACCTGGGTTGGTAGCAAAAAAAAAGGGGGATATATATCCTATACTTGGTAAAACTAACTAATAGGAGGCTAGTAGAAGCCTAAGGAGAGATTAGGGACTGCGTTGTAGAGCTTGGGAAATGTGAGTTCCAATAGATCTTCTTCCGGTAAGATGGGAAGCTTCGATGTCGTAGTTGGGATGGATGGATTGCCAAGTGCTCGTGCAGAGATTGCGTGCCAGGAGACGATTATCCGCACCCCGATGGCAAATGAAGAAACGGTCGTGATTCGTGAAGATAAGCAGAATACGCCCCTACAGATTGCCAATTGTATGAAGGCACGAAAGTTTTGCGTAGAAGGTGTATTGCCTCCTTAACTCATGTCGTGGACAAGGAAGCCGAAGAACCGAAGCTCGAAGATATCCATGTGGAAGGGAATATCCTGAAGTCTTCCCCAAAGACTTTCCTGGGTTATTCCCTCAGCGACAAGTCGAATTCCACATCGACTTGGTTCCAGGCGCCGCGCCTGCAACCAAGGCACCTTAGCGACTTACACCTTCGGAGATGCAAGGATTGTCAGTGTAGCTTCAGGAGTTGCTAGAGAAGGAAGTTAACAGACCAAGTTTCTCGTTTTGGGAAACTCCAGTTTTGCTCGTCAAAAAGAAGGACGATAGCTCTCGTATGTGCAATAACTACCGGGAGCGTAGGTCAGAACTCGTTAAAGGAAATCACTTAGGAACTACGTCTATTAACTCGGGCAAACACCAATATTCTGTCAACCGTGCTATTTTAACCGACCAGGTGAAGTACTCGAATCTCTTTTATTGAAATTCCCACTTTTGCATCTTGCAAATAGGTTCTTCTTAGATCTCCATTCCTCTTAATGGTAATCGCATCATGACAATTCTCTTCATTAAAGTAAACACTCCTTTGTCTCGGCACTTGATCATTTCTTCATTTTAACAAGTGCTCATTGTTTCATTCCTTGGAAATTCATATGTTACGCATGCACCATTTGTTATGCATGTGGTTTCGTTTCGAATAAGCGTCTCATCCAAGCTCAAATGTTATTTTGCTAAAAGCTAATTGTTGTTTATTATTCAAATGACCTACATTATTGAAATTGTTGGCTTCTTTGCTTTCAAGTCAACACACTTTCTTGAAACTTCTTACCTTCCAAGTTGCATACATGGTTTATCCTTGTAACCATGCCGAAATTCCCTTGTCGATACATGTATTTATTGTCAAATTTCGCTAAAACCACGTTTAATTGCTTGAACTTGTCCATTTCGCGTCTTCAAATCAAGACATCATATGATGTATTGAGGGCATCATATTCAAATTCATTTTTGTAAGTGCTTCTTTTGTTTCGAGTCGTAGTAGACTTGTTTGGTCTAAAGCTCCATTAAATCGTTTGTTGCCTTCGAAACTTTGCGGTGATGTTTTCACTAGATTGAAGCTTGCGCTAATCTCGTTTACGCATCTTATACACGGATTTAATTGTTTATTTATTGATTTGCTCTGAATCCGTTCTGTTTCATCATGATTAAAGTAGTCTTAACACAGTTGTGTGTCAAGACAGTGGTACATAAGATTCATTTCATATTCCAGTGTACCTCCTAAAGGTTCTTTCATTAGCGATCGAGTGCTTTGTAGCGTTTATCACTTTTTCATCTTCGATCAAAAACAGTAATTCTTTGGTGTTCCGTATTCAATTGAAAAATTCTGCGATGCCGTTTGAATCACATTTTCAGGTTCGCTTCATCACACTTCCATTTGATTTCAAATACGGTGAACTTGTTCGGTCACCGCTATTATTGAGTTATGTTAATTACGACACCTTGTGGTATCATTACAAACTTGTAACTTGTGCTAGTCATGGTCAAATGTTTCACACGCATCTACCCATATTTTTACTCAAGTTGTCTTTTAAACATTCTTAGTGCAACTACGAATTAAGACATTGATACGTCGGATTCGAATATATTCCATTTCGATACCTTGACGCAATTCAATAATGTCAACATCCTACTTTCATTTGCTTATTTGTTCGAAAGTTGACAGATCATTTTCATGTTACTATCATTTTAGAGTTGTTGATTTTGAGTTCATCTAGCGGAAGTTATTGATTCTAAAATTCGTTTGCACATTGTAAACAATCTGTTGAAATTATATTGGTCAGAACCCCTCTTTCATTGGACCCCTGTGATGTAAGTGACACCAGATGTTACATCTATACCACTCGTATCCCTTGATGTCAAATTCTGAGAGACATACCTTTTAACCATTGGATTCTTAGTATAGAAAGATGTCCTTAGATTCACCTGATTCAACAGGTCTTGATTCGGTATTGTGGTTAGTTACTGTGGTGTTATCCATATCTATACATGCATGACGTAACCCTAAGGAGTTAAGGTATTATAAATTTCAGGGACGAAATTTTCTTAACACAGGGAGAATGTGACAAATGTCAAAAATTCAGGTATCCGTACAATTAATTAATCATGATTAGTGCGTAATGAGTGTACTGAATTTCAATTAACTGCTTTCTGATTATTTCCATATGCATGCATGTGTATCATACATTGTTTAATGTCATATCATTACTGCATGAAAGCTATATGGCCTCAAATGATGCATTAAGTACGGTTAGCATAGTTATCTTGTAATCAGGAAAATGCTGACCAACTCAGCACATAGACAGACAGTGCATTTAGACATAGGAAGAGCCAGAAATTAAGTATTACACTAGTATAGTGTGTAGGAAAGTAAGGATCATAAAACTGCCTTGATAGTGATAAGTTTAAAGTGCTGGAAAGTGCCTAAACTCACCCAAAGTGCTGAATTCAGCAAAGCTCAGCAAAAATCAGCAAATTAACACACTAATATTATGCAGAAAAATGGTTAAATGGTCCTGAATGCTTTCCTAAGTGTCGGGAATCAAAAGTGTCACAAAAAGATACAAAGAGCACACTAAACTGCATAGTTTAGCACTTTAACAAACCGGTAACCAACCGAACAACCGGACACTACCCGAAAGTTTAAATTTACACTAGAAGCACTGTTTTAACATTACCAAGCTAGTTATGATCCCCGAACATCATAACACCTCCTAAAAATATCTAATAACTGAAACACGTAACCAATATTTGGAATTTAACTAGTAAGTAACTAGTTTGGTTAAAGCCTAACCTAGACCCCCCCCCTACCTAGTTCACGACCCAAGTGGCCCCCACCATGTTGATTTTATTTCATTTTAAAATTAGATTTGGTTCCCTCATGGATGACATATTACACACAAGATAACATAAGAACTTGGTTTGTAAAAGGACTTGTAGGATTATAACCTCATTTCACACATACTAAAACACACACAAAACTTCTCCTCCTTCCCCTCTCTTGATCTCGGCCGAACCCACACACCCCATCACCACCATCATCCAACTTCCTTCCATCCATTTCATTACTAATCAAAGGTGTTTGAAGCCGTATAAAGAAGCTTGGAGCTTTCGGAAGTTCAAGGACCTTCACCGTTTGCTTTTATCCTCTTGTTTTATACTCTTGAATCATCCCTAGCCTTGTGCTAGTGGTAAGAGTCTTGATCTATCCATTTTACTTTCATTTTTAGTGGTTAAAGAAGAATCATTATCAAAAACATGAAGAACGCTAAAGAACACAAGAAGTAAACATGAACATAAGCTTGTTTATTGAAGTAATCTTGATGAAAATGAGTTGTTATGCATGTTGATCATTGATTGTATGTTGAAAGGATGTTGATCATCATAAGATCTTACTAGATCATGATTAAAAACATAATCTAGCAAGATGTGAAAGTAGAAATATGGTAGGATGATGGATCATCCACATATGAATCATGAACTTGAATGACTAAGTGGTTTTCTTGAAAAATAATGATCAAAGTAAGTTATTAATCATGTAGATCTAAAGATTTATGAATGGTTCTTCGAAGAAACCAAGTTCAAAATATGAGTTTTATTAAATCTTGGTTCTTACATAAACAAATCTTATTTTTAATGGTTAAACAAGTGTAGAAACATTGCGCAACAAGAAGATTTCATAAAGAAACATTTTTAGAAAATATGATTTGAAGTTGTAAACATCTAACTTCTTTAAAAATGAAGTTTTTAAAGAACTAATCACATTTTAAAGGGTAACTAGGCTTACTAATAACACTAGTAAGTTACTACAAATTTTTACAAATAATCAAGTTCATGAAGTAGTAGAAAATGCATGATTTTTGGCAAATTGATAAGTAAAGATTATTTGTTGATGATTGTGAATTGATTGTGTTGGTTTTTACAAAAGAAAATGATATCCTTGAAAGCATGGAAATCTCCATTTTTAGGGGAAACTATGGCAAAATTTTCTAAAAATATAAACACTTAGAAAAATATTTTTAAACAAATATTTACAAGTGTATTTTAACCATGAGTTTTCTACAAAAACTTTGCCATAATTTTTGTTACAAAAAATATAATTATTGGAGGTTGATTTTCATAAATAAAAGCGACTAAATATGTAGTAGGAAAATGTATATTTAGAAGACACCATGTGTGTGATTATTTGTATATTTTGTGTCTTAGTTATATTATTTTAGGACTTGAAATAATATAACTCGTTAAAATACCAAGAATTACCATCCAAAATATTACCAAAATTCCAAGGAAATAAATATACAAGTTATACACAAAATATTGGAGAAACCGAACTATTGAATAAGACCTACAAAATATTCCGGAAAATTTATTTACATGTATATTTTGGTAAGTAATATTTTGGACATCAAGAAAACAAAAATATGATTTTTACAACTACTACAAAAATATATCATATTTTTTACAAGGAAAAATATATTATTTTTGGGCAAGTATGAAATATATATATTTCTTGAAATTTTTAGAAGATATATTATTTTTAAGAAATATATGCCTTCTTACACAAACATGAAATGCAATATTTTGAGATGAAAGATGTATTTTCTCAAATAAATATGAAGAATATCATTTTTGGAGAAAAATGAGTTTATATATATATTTTCTATGTTGGAAATGAAAATATATTATTTTTGAAACCTATGAAGAAATACAAATATTTTTGCCAAAAGAAAAATTATAAATAATTTTTTTTGTAAATATTTATTATAATATATATATTTTGGAAGTATATATTGGTGGACTTTTATTAAAAATAATGTTCTGGAAAATTAAAATGAAATTAAGCATAAAGAATACTTAATGAATTCAATAAAAATACGTATTCTCGTACGTATAAATACACACCGAAATACAACCCCGATACAAGGAAAAAATATACAAGTGAAAGATACCCCCATCCTGGGAAGGATAAACATGTGTAAATACCCGAAGTGTATCAAGCCAAAAATATATAACTATTCCAAAATTTATAAATATAATTTAAGTTAAAATATTAATTATTTTAACAAATAATTATATAACTTGGAATAATATCGAGGACACAAAAGAAACGTAACTCAAAGACATTAATACTAAGGCACGACCCGTTCGTCTAATGGATTAGTACGTTGTAGGTAGTCGTGTTCACCGAAGGAGCTTGAGTTACGATTGCTGAAGACGCAAGACTGTGAGTTTCATGTTCCCCCTTTTCTTTAACTGTTTTCGGTTTTATGACTTCGGGGGTGAAGTACATGTTTTCAAACTGTTTACAAACGTTATTATTTGGTACGGTTAGCTAAGGAAGGGTACTTCTAGATCATGTGAGTGGTGGGTATGACGCTTAAGGCCATCAATCCTCTTGTATGACCGAGGGACATGAGTGATAGATCTATTTGGGTGTAGCGAGCCCATACCCATGCGGACCAGGATGGCCAATGTGGTGACTATGTCTTATTCCTGGAGACAAATTTGCTAGGTTTGAGCTTTCCTGCATCACTTCACACATATCAATGGCCTTGCAAACCATTGGTGATCTGTTTTCCTTGTTGCTTTCATACCAGGAGTTTTACAAACACACATTCATACTTTCAATGATTATAAAGGTTTATTCGTGCACACTTACACACACATGAACTCGCTCAACTTTTGTTGATGTTTTTTAAACTACATGTATTTCAGGAAATTAAGTATGGATCTGGCGGACGTTTGGATGTTTCAAGTAAAGTTGAGAATAAGAGGTGTCGTCCTATGTCTGAGGATTTGGATTGTGTGTCTTATTCTAGATAAGACACAACCTTCAAAGCCTAGTTTTAATTAGTATCTTTTGTCGAGTCTTTGTGAACTTTAAAACAAGTTGCATGGTTGTACTCAAATCTGATGTCGGTGTTTTAAACAATGTTGTCACGTTCTAAACAAAGTTAATGGATGATCACCATCGGTTTTAATCATATAGTTGTTTTATGATTGAATGCAATGATATTAAGCAAGTCACACCATAATCACTCTTCCGCAAAAGTCAGGGTGTGACATCAACAGCGCGAGCTTTCATGAAGTTTCCCATGCTGAGAGGAATAGCAACAGTTTTCCGGGACAAGGTGGGTGAAGTTTTGGATACCAAAAGATGTCGTCAAGGACCTACCGGTGCAATTGGCCCAGAAAGATGGGTTTTGAGTACACGCCACCACGATCAAACAGTTACAATAGGAGACAGCCTCTCTCCTGAAATAAAAAAACAATATGAAGCAATTGCTAAGAAGAAACGCCGACATTTTTGCCTTCGAGCACTCTGATATGACTGGGATACCCCGGGACAAGGCGGAGCATAGGTTAGCTACAATCCCAGGTGTTAAACCGGCGGCCCAGGGAAAACGTAGTATGGCCCCTGATCGGAGAGAAGCGATAGTGAAAGAAGTACGAAAGTTGGTCGAAGCCGGAATACTTCGAGAAAAAAATACCATACGTGGATATCAAACCCTGTTATGGTCAAGAAACCAGACGGTACATGGCGGATGTGTATTGACTTCAAGGATTTGAACAAGGCTTGCCCAAAAGACGCCTATCCGCTGCCTGAAATGGATTTCAAAGTCGAATTCTTGGTCCCTTTTAGGTACAAGTGTTTCTTAGACGACTATAAGAGTTACCACCAGATCAAGATGTCAAGAGAGGATGAAGAAAAAACCGCGTTTCACACCGATATAGGCATTTTCTGCTACACCAAATAGCCTTTCGGTCTACGCAACGCGGGGGCCACCTATCAGCGACTCATGGATAAAGATTTCGAGAAGAAAATTGGTCGTAACCTGGAGGTATATGTCGATGATCTAGTAATCAAAAGCATGGAAGAAAAACAAATGCTAGAAGACATTGAAGAAACCTTCCGGAAGCTGAGAGAGTATAACATAAAGCTAAACCCCAAGAAGTGCTCATTCGGGGTAGAGGAAGGCAAATTCCTGGGGGTGGTGGTCACCCGAGATGGCTTTAAAGCCAACCCGGAGAAGGTAACTTCAATAACACGAATGCCATCACCCAGAACTTTAAAAGAAGCACAGGCGTTGAATGGGCGATTGGTCGCTATAAACAGGTTCCTGGCAAGACATGCTGAAAGATCTTTGTCGTTCATAAAAACACTCAAAGACTGCCTCAACAAGAACAACTTCAAATGGACCAGTGAAGCAGAAGAAGCCTTCAAAGACATGAAACGGTTCATTGAAAAGTTACCCATGTTGACAGCACCATACCCAGAGGAACTGCTGAAGATGTACCTGGTAGCAGCCCACAACGTTGTGAGCGCGGTACTCATGGTCGAAAGAAATTGCAAACAAACGCCGATATACTACATTAGCCGGGTACTAGCGGGTCCTGAGACACGGTATCCAACACTGGAAAACTGGTACTCGCGCTGGTCCACGCCACCCGGCGCCTGCGGAGATATTTCCAAAGCCATCGCGTGCAAGTCTTGACAAACTATCCCCTACAGCAAATCTTACACAAACCAGAAATCTCTGGAAGGTTAGCCAAATGGGTAATTAAGTTGGGAGCCCTAGACATTGAATATCGAAAACGAATGGCGATCAAGGGGTAGGTAATCGCTGATTTCTTAGCAGAAATTCCTGAGGGAGAAGTGATTCAAGACCCAGTGATTAACGACATACCATAATCTAGCACGTCCAGGCAAACCTGGAAGCTATACACAGATGGATCTTCCAGTGGAAAGGGGGCAGGCGCGGGCCTTATGATAATAAGCCCGGATGAAATAAAGTTGATGTACGCTTTGCGATTCGACTTTGAATGCTCCAACAACGAGTCAGAATATGAAGCGCTGTTAGTGGGTGTGCGGATGGCCCAGTCCATGGGAGCAACAAGGGTCGATGCATACGTTGATTCTTTGCTGGTCAACAACCAAGTGAATGAAACCTATGAAGCAAAAGATGAGACAATGGCGAAGTACTTAGCTAAAACCAAGGAACTCATAGCTTCCTTTGACAGCGTCACACTCAATCACGTCCATCGCGGAAGGAATCGAATAGCTAACGCCCTAATCAAGCTAGCTACATCTGGAATGGACAAGGAAGTGAAGGTGGAAACGCTCCAGTCACCTTCAATGGAGCACCAAGAAGTGTCCATGGTCATAGCGGAAGAACCTTGTTGGTACACTCCTATCCTGAAATTCCTCACAAAAGGAGAGCTGCCCTCCGCCAGAGGCGACGCCAAAAAGATACAAACAAGGGCTTTACAATATGAAGTACAAAACAGTATCATATACAGGAAATCGTATTTGGGACCACTGTTACGGTGCGTATCCCCATCAGAAGCTACGTACTTGATTCAAGAGATATACGCCGGCATATGCGGCATTCACGCCGGACCCCGGGCGATCGTTGCTAAAATTCAAAACGCTGGGTACTACTGGCCCGGAATGCACGAAGCGCGGAGGAGGTTGAACTTAGAAAATGACGCAGCTATCAAAAGTATGCTCCACAGACACTCCGCCTTAAGAACAACTTGATTCCGGTAACGGCGGCATGGCCTTTTCAAAAATGGGCGATTGATATTGTGGGACCATTCCCGCTGGCCCCAGGGAAACTAAAATACTTGAACATGGCGATCGATTATTTTACTAAGTGGGTCGAAGCAAAACCGTTGGCCAAGATAACTGCTGAGAATGCCAAGAAATTCCTATGGGAACACATCGTCTGCCGATTTGGACTACCGCTATATCTTGTAAGCAATAATGGAACACAATACACAGACAAGGTCCTACAAGATTGGTGTGTAGAGCTACAGATTCAACAAATTTTTACATCGGTTGCACACCCCCAAGGAAGCTACAAAGGCAAGGGCGGTAACGCCTATCCAGGCTTGCTGGCACAGTGGTTCCACGCAGCTGGAACGCGGCCCAATTGAAAAAATGTTACATGTAGACCTTCTGCCCTAACGGCGGAATAGATATTTTTCCTTTTTTGACAAGTGTAAATCAAGAACAATGTCTCTTTCTCTTTTCAGCTATTAAGTTAATAGAAGTTACCTTTTTTATTCTCTTGTGTCATCTACATGCACACTAACAATTACCATCGCATTTATACTGCACATTAAGGTACAAAAAATTACCATCGCATTTGAACTGCACATCCCGGTAAAAAACGTCTCTGACACGAAATATTTTTCATATATAGCAAAGTCAGATGCCAAAACTATACAACGCTAAAAGTGGGTATCTTGGTAATATATACATTAACCACTACAAAAGATAGGTATTTTGGTCATAAATACATACAACTATCATACAAAACCAAGTACTTGTCTCTGTTGTCAAAAACCAACATATGGGAACACCAAAAAACGAACATGTTCTACTACATTACAAGTCGGGAAACATTGCTAACACCTCTGCAGGGGTGTTCAATGCCTTGCCGTACCACTCCAAGGGGGTGAGGGTCGATGATCAAGCTATCATCATTCACCCCACCAACCGGAGAAGCTACCATCTTCCGATCGTCAACAGGACTTGGGCATCGACGACCACTTCGATGTCGCTCATACACCACTCTGCATCGACGTAAGCACTTGGAAGGAAAAGCTTGCGTTAGGGTGCTGTCAAGAACACAGCACCCCTATCGGACTTGACTCCGGCAGTAGAAGGACCCTGACTTCCAATAACCTTGCCGGAAGCATTCATACAAAGCACCGCGTCACCGGAGTCCACCTACTGACACTCCATCGTTTTCTCCGGCATCTTATCCTGAAGACGGACCATAGCTTTAGCTACATCCAAGGTTTGCAGTATGTCGGAGACTTTCCGGAGACGGTATTTACGACTCATCCTCTCACTTACCAGATTTGGTAAAAAAGCAACAGTCAATATATAGAGGGTAATACAAGATGACAGTCATGACGCAAGCAAAATTAATAAGAAATCATGATTACATGTCTAATCGCTACATTTTTGCAAACAGCGACGCTGTCATAATGATGGTTTCATTAATTGTTTCTGACAAAATCAAGTGCTCACACGCACCCCAACAAACATAAAATATTGTTCTTTACAAAAATATCTAAGGAACAAAAGAAATATCAAACAAACAAACACTCATTCCTCCCTAGATTCATCCGCCACCTTCAGCATATGGTGTAAAAAGTCCACGCCATCTTTAGCCACCTTGTCAACCAACTCAGAATACGCCGGCAGCGGGTCACTGTAAACTGCCTCAATAGCATCTGTCATCTCCGCTGTTAGTTTGCCTCCTCTCTCCTGGAACTCGGGAGTGATCCTACCTGTTTGTTGGCAACTAGCATAACCCTCGTGAATGCCATCATGGTGACCTGACTTGTAAGCAGCAGTAGACAGGCGATCCAGGAGGGCAACAAAGGATTCTGACTGACATAGATATTCAAAAGCACCAACTAAACCATTGGATATCAGCCAGTTCCTATCACCCTGCAGACCAGCCAAGCGACTGCTCAAGCTATCCACTTCAGCGTTGGATTGGTATAAAGCACTCTACGTTTCTTTGAGACACGCTTGCTGGACAGTTAAAGATTGCACAAGCTGATTCTTTTCAGAGACTAGGGAGTCACACATTTGCTACAACTCCCTAAGTTTTTACTCCCGCTCCTCCAGCTCAACTTGTTTGGCCTGGGCTTTGGCATTAGACGCCTCTAGCTCCAGGGTCAAATTTTGGTACCTCTCCTACACCTGATAAACAAAATCGGTGTCAATACAAAAATTTTCCACCTCAGCAGATAACTCAGATCTCACCTTTCGAGCCTCATTGACGGCTTTAGACTCCAGCTCCTCTTGCACAGCCTTGGCATGAGAAAGGATACGATCTTTTTCCGCTATATCGCGGGCCCATATTACCATTTCCTCAGCCAGATTGGCCGTTACTCGCTTCAGATCATCCTCGGCCTTATTCTTCTCGGACACAAACCGGCTCTCCCTAAGACTAGCAACCTGGAGCTGGCTTTCTAAACGATACTTCTCGTCCATAAGCTCTTGAATGGTCATCCGCGCCTGGTGTAGCTCATTATTATTATGCATCCACCAGCGTCGGATTTCAGCCAGTCTCCTGGGCTGAATAACAACATCCACCATCGTCGTGTTCATCAGGTGCTCGTTATCTAACCCCTCTATATAGGCAGATTCAGTCGGAGGGTATGCTTGCTCAACCCAGTGATGCACCACTAGGGGAAAACCAGCCTGGAAGACTCTGCTATCTTCCACTTGGGTTGATATTTTTTATCCTGGGCATATGGATCCCAACATACAGTGGGAAGATAGAGGTCATCAGACAAACGAGCACCATCTTCAGCAAAAGTATCACTCCAACCACCAGCATCACTAACGGTGGTATCCCTAGGACTTATCGACTCGCCCCCGGGGGAAGTAACAGGCATATCTTTTCCGGACACATGGAAGTCGCCAAGGGGAGAATCAAAAATAGACATAGGGGTGGACCTAGAAAACAGTGGTGTGGTAACAGAGCTGGGCGTCATAACAACACATGTAGTAAACAACGGCGGTGGCATAGAAGAGCCAGCTGTGAAGGTACTAGCTTGAGATATCAGATCAGCAAGGGGAACGCTTTAGCTGCCAGTGGCGGAAGAAACATTTTCCCCAGATGTTAAAGGCATAGAGGACCCACTTTCAACTTGGGCCTCAGCAAGGGAACCTGCATCAAAGCAAATATTCAGAACATAAACAAAGGAACCAAATCCTATATTGGCAAATACGACCGCTTACCAGCATGTAATGCTTGAGCAGCTTTTGTTGCTTGAAAAGTGGTCAAAGGGGGCGTCATCCTACGCCTCTTAGGCACAGGGTGTGGACTCACCAAAGCAGGGGCATGGGTAACAGCTACACCCTCCGGGGATGTGGATACGCTTGCCACCATGAGTGAAACAGTCATCCCCACTGTAGCAATATTCTTCCCAGATATCCTAATCCGGGATGGTTTCCTTGTTTCTCCAATCGAAACCCCGCTTCCACCGCTGGGGGGAGGATTAGACACTTGGGCAGTTGAACCCGTTGGCACGGCGGGAAGTAAAAATTGTTCAAGGTGAATCTTCAGCACATTAGGCTCCTTCTCCCCAACCATGCGATCCGCGGACCTCAGAGCAGCGTTCCTAGGAGGATCAACAAAATCAAACAAACTCCATTCACCTATTTGACATCCACATACGTTAGAAAAAACACAACCTGCAAATTACATTAACAGTAAATTGACACGTACCTCCATCAACCCTTTGAAAGGCAGGTTACAATCGGCTATTACGCCATAACAAGCTCATACTAGCCATCACCAGTGCCCCCTCCGGGATCACCTGACACTCGGAGGGGCGTTGGCTTAACCTCTTGAACAGAGCGTTTTCAATATAAGCATCAGCAGGTGGACCATCATATTTGAATTTATCTTTGGCTCCTATCTCCCTCAAGTGCATATCCCCCGGGATGACGCCAGCATCAATATAGAAGAACTTTTTCTTCCAGTCCTTATCCCTAGAAATTGCAGGGATGTCTCTCAGGCAAGACACACCGATGTCTCGTCGATCGAATGTAAAAAGGGGGATTTCCATACAAGAATGAAAAAAGCCCTAAACACCATGATTTCAGGGATATGACCCAATGCTATGTAGGCAAATTCGAAATGAAGAAGTTTAACTAATCCTAGAGGATGCATCTGAGAGATGTGAATCTGGTATTCGTCAAGAACAGACTTACAAAATTTGGTGATTGGCAACCGGAAGTTGCAGAATTTGAAAAAAAATCACTGAACAGAATGATTTTCCCCTCTTTCAACGGAAATGTCGTCTCTGTCTTTGACGACAACACCGGATTCCATTCCAGTTTAATATCATACTCTTACAGCAGATTGTTGAACGATATTATTCCCCACAATTCAAAAAAGTGTAGTACTTCCATTTGAGAAAAATGCACTCAAGGGGGTATTTTGACTTTTTCCATTTTTAAGTCCGATCTCATGAATTTCATCTCATAACTTCGGACTGGGGGACATGACGAGGTATGACCCGGAACGGCTAACCCGAACCGGTCATTACCTATTATTTTTGTCACACCCCGACCACGTGGAACAATCAAACGTGGCGGAAAACGTCGGGGAGTGTTGTAACAGAATTAATTGTTTCATAACCATGGCATTCAAAGTTGTATTTTATTTATCAACATAAGAGTTTCATTGTCTTAAACAGGAAACAAAGAGTACATAACATAATTAAACTAAGTCTATCTTCGTTTTATGTCTCTAAGGCACAGGTCCGCCCTAGTGTCACGATCATCATCCTATTGAAAAGCTCCTGAAAACACATGTGAAAATAGGTACGTCAGCATAAAAATGCCTGTGAGATACATAGGTTTTGTGAAAATAGGATTCATGACTTGGGTTTTAAAGGAAAGGTTTAATAAAAATTAGTCATGAATCTTGTAAGTGTTTTCTTTTATAAATCATATGAAAACTCGATAAGAAATCAGATTATACAAAAGAAAGGTGTGTGGTTAATGAAATAACCAAGTAAAATAAGTTGTATAAAATAAACTGTTTTGTAAAACAATGTCTTGCGAAAAAATATGTTATTTGTGTAAAATGTAATATGTCTTTACTGAAATGATTTAAATAATGCTACGATATGTAATATTATACAAACACTTATATATAGGAAGTACCAGCGGCGTATCCACCATGTTTGTATCATATTACACACGCCTCGTTACTCAAATCATTTACCCAAACCAACCACCAATGTAAAGTGTTCATGTATAAATAAACTGTCAAGTGTTATTGTGTAAACCATATCAAAATGTCCATGTCTAATGTAAACCATCAAATGTGTATATCAATGTCAAAATGTTTATGTTTAATGTAAATCATATAATGTGTATTCAAAATATCACGTATGGCATGTGAAATATATCAACTAAGCCATAGGTAAAATGCACAAAAACAGGGTATTGAATTAAACATAGTTTAAGTCAAAGTTATGCTTTGTGGAACAAATGCATGCTTTACTGATACAAACATCTTTGCGGTATTGTGAAAATGCATACATCCAAGCCTTGTGACTGTGGTGATAGGCCTTTAAACAAATTAAAGGTCTATCTGTGTTATGTTTATCGAATTCGGTCATTCCTTCCAATCCAAACAAACCCGGGATTTCAGGAATGGGAGTTGTCAAGTCCTATGGTACCACTACCTACTAACGAGCGGCGTAGCTAATGTTAATGAATATATTGTCCCATTTATACAACCCAAATGTCATACCAAAATGTAAGCATGTGATGAATAAATGTACTAAGTATGCACACAATGGGCATACATAGCATAAAATGTAATGTAAAACAATGTACTAAGTACGCACACAATGGGCATACATAGCATAAAATGTAATGTAAAACAATGTACTAAGTACGCACACAATGGGCATACATAGCATAAAATGTACTGTAAAATGATGTACTAAATATGCACACAATGGGCATACATAGCATAAAATGTAATGTAAAATGATGCACTAAATATGCACACAATGGGCATACATAGCATAAAATGTAATGTAAAATGATGTACTAAATATGCACACAATGGGCATACATAGCATAAAAACAATGAAATCATGTACTACAAGTGTACTATTGAACATAACAAGCATATGATATGAAAGCATGAAAGTAACAAGTAGGCACATGTGTTTCACCCCAAAATGTTTGAAAAATAGTAAAAGAGGGGTCTATGTACTCACTTGAGATTGCTTAGTAGTCCTTGAGTAACAACCAAACAATGCTAGAGATCACGGATATCAAACGGCACCTAATATAGGTAACTATGTTAATATACCGGACCTAAATCGGAGGATTTGATAGAATGAGGGTTCGTAAACCAAACGAGTATGGGAACTCAGGTAATATGGTTTAACAAAGCCCACATACTAAAATGAAACCTAACCTAAGTGCTTACGACCCATTACGACCCGTTTAGGTAGCTTATGCTACTTTAACGCGTCGTTCGCGTAAAACGCGTTCGGAAAGCCTAACTAGTCCTATGACAAGTAAAATATGCCTTAACATGTCTAATATTGTTACCAAATCAGTTTAGATACCAAAAGTTATGTTACATATGCTTAAAATGAATTTTGGCGTAAAAAGGGCATTTTAGTAATTTACATAAGGCATATAAACTACCTATCATACAACTACTTAAACGAAGCGACCATAAGGTATAACCTCGGAAGGTTATTCCCTATATACTATGGTCACCTAATGTGTTTGGTCGGATCCTAATGATCGACCAAACGGGCCGGGTTCGAAAGTATAAGCGATTGTTTAGATCGCTTACCTTACGACCCTATACAAGCACTAAACTAAAAGTGACGAGCTAAGCATGTTAAAACATGCTTAACTAAGTTTAGAAAAACAGGTTTGGTATCAAAACAAATGGTTTTGATACCCACAAGTAGTTTGGTTACAAAATACGCAAGAATGCGCATTTTGGCCGAAACTACGACTCGTCACTGAGCCTAGATAACGTGGTAATCAGTAGGTATAGTCACTAAGGACTATAACCATCGTGATCACGCTCACGTTATGAAGTTCAAACGATCTTCGCATTGACCATAAACTGGTCAATGCAAAAAGTCAAACAAAGTTTGACTTTAACGCTAAAACGAATGAAAAGAACGAAGGAACACTTACAAAGGGTCCCCAAAAGCTAATCTTGATCAAATAACCCAGGTATGAAGCAATGGCTTCATCTTAGAGTCTTTTTGATCAGATTTGTGAGGAATGAGTGAAGTTGAGTTGGGTATTTATAGTAAATGGACAACCGTTAGGATCGTTTATCAAATAACGTGCCTTGATCTCACCCGTACACTTGTCGGAATGTTATGGTAACTCATTTTGCCCCCACCACAAGAGTTTGACATGTGGCATTGGCCTTTGGAGGGTTTAAAGGCTGGAAACAGGCTGTTAAAAACAAGTTTCTGCATCTGACCCCTGCTTGCGCACCGTAACACTCAGAATGTTGAGGTGCGCAAGGACCTACTTTCACAGAATTATACTTTTGGTCCCTGTTAGTGTTTTGAGCTATTTCCGGCATGTTTAAGGCCCATTAACCCCATTTCAAAGCTCTAAAATGAATTTAAAGTATAGGGAACTTAAAATGTGCTCAAAAATATCTCGGGTGTCGGTTCGTTTGGCCGTACGATTGCGTTGTTCAGTTAATTATGACGGAATGCGCATAAGCGCGAAAAACGATCCAAATTGCGTGACGAATGGATTTTTCTTATGCCAAACACTAAAATAAAATATTTTAGTGCTTACATAAATTTTTGGATGTCCGGATGTATTCAGAACGTAAGTTATGCGCGAAAGTGCAAACTTGTGCACGTTTTGACGCTTTTAGTCCCTGAATGACCCAAAAGTTTATTTTAGCATACCGAACCCCTCAAAGCCTATTTATAAGCTATGTAAAGGATATTTATGGTATGTTTAACTTATGGTCATGTTCCGGAATGTCTGTTACAGTTCAAATTGGCATACTTTCGTAGTTTGTCAAATTTAGTCCCTGTAGGCGAATTAACTTGTTTTTGCCACACCAAAGCCTTTAAAACTTATTTCTAAGTTATGTAAAGGTTATTTAAGGTATGTTAAGTATATGTTGATGTTCCGGAGTATTTTTCGCATTAAACTGATTACGTTTACGCACCAGTTTGCGTATAACTCTCCAGAAAGCGATATAGAGTTTGAAATTGAATAAAAGTCAAAACATGGAAAATGTAAAACATAACAAACATTGGGATCAAATAACATTGTTTTATTGATAACAGAACTGTTCACAATGATTGCAAGCACAGATGTTACAATTTTATTATAAATATTCAATTACACATGTTTATTCTAGAATGTTCCATTCTGCATGGATAAATCACGTAACCAAATCCCCAATATTTTGGGAAGATCATGAAAATCCCTAAACTATCGGAGTACATCTTAGTTTAGGGGAAACCCTAATGGTAAACTATAAATAGAGGTAAACATCAATGGTATGATTCATTCTGTTCTCGTTTACTCTCTCTCTCTCTATCTCTCTCTCTCTCTCTCTCTTCATACTTTCTTACTCCCAATACCGAGACTTATTCACACGCCGGCAGGTGGTTACAGGAATAACCCCATTCCTGTAACGAGTCCTAACAGTCTTCTGTTTTGTAGTCAGTTGTTCGGATCACCAAGAGTTGAAGTCCTAGTCGGATCCTAACGTTCATGTCATTGTTTCTTCATCTACTAACTCCTATTGTGGTCTATGTCGTCAGAGAGTTGCAACTCTTACAAACCCTACCTAATTCGATTATCCCAAGTCAATTTGGGTATGCCTTTACTCTTCCTTGGTTTCACAGTGAGGGATTCCGTTGTTCTAATTGGTACCGTTATCTGCCTCATCTTCGCATGCCCAAACCATCTCAATATCCTATGCTTTATCTTATCCAATAGTCACTCCTAACCTTCCCCTAAAAATTATTATTTTTATCAAGTTTAACCTTTGTGCCAACACATCCACCGCACCACCCTATCTTTGTCATCCCTATCTTGTATCTTTGTCTTTGTCTTTTCTTGGTCGCCCAACAATCTATCCCATATAACATACCTGGTCTAACTGCAAACTGCAAACTTTTCTCTTTTAGTTTACTTGGAAACTTCCTGTTGCACAATACCAATGGCTGCTCTCCACTTACATGTAAGGACCTGCAAAAATGTCCATAAACGACCCGTAAGTGAAAACCCGGACCCCTGAAACCCTAATGTTCATGAAAAACCAAGAAATCAAGAAATTTGGGATTTCACGCGGGCCGCGTAAGCCATAAGGTAAGGCTACGCGGGCCGCGACAGGACACCTGGTAACCGGAGATGCGTTCCAGGCCACGTGGCCAACCTACACGTGTCACGGTAGCCCTATACGTAGACTAGGGGCCCTCGCGGGCCGCGTAAAAATGATGTTAAGGTTTACGCGGGCCGCGTAAAACCTAAAACTCAGCTATAAATTGCCTGTGCATGGGACTTGTTTCTGTGTTCGAAAATTCAGTTTCAAAACGTCCAAATTCTGCTTAAAAACGAATATTAAGGTGTCCAAACGCTGCTACAATCAAGGGTAATAACTCGATCACTGCTACGATATAAATTGCCTGTGCATGGGACTTGTTTCTGTGTTCGAAAATTCAAAGTTTCAAAACGTCCAAATTCTGCTTAAAAACGAATATTAAGGTGTCCAAACGCTGCTACAATCAAGGGTAATAACTCGATCACTGCTACGATACAATGTCTGATCGATTGAAACCGATCCGATGGATGTTTAAGTGCGGCCCGTATTTGGGCTATACTTTGTCATTCGTCGTGAGGGTTTTGATTTCGTGAGTTATCGTAAATGTTGTATTAAGTTACTAACCTAGTTTCGTGTGCATTGTCATTTAACTAGGTTATCAGGCTAAAATCAGTAGGCAAAACTCTGCCCATCTAAATTTGCAATGTGAGTCATTCTCTTTTTATCAAATTGCTTTACAAAGCCCTAAATGTTTTCCAGTTATACTTTGCAGTGATTAAGTCTTTGCTAATCTTTAATTACTGGCAGTATGTGGGGGGTTTTGTGCACATTTCTACTAATGATTTATCACTTTAGGTGGGCGAGCCTAATTAGTGATATGTCCAAAGTCATAGATTCGGTCGAGTGACAGCTGAACCAGATAATTATATCATAGAGGCAAATATAAAAACCCTTAATGCTGTAAATTTATAACGATGTGTCTTTTGTGCAAATTGAATGACTCGCCAGTATTTCTCCGCAGATAAAATATTTTTAAACATGTTTCAGGTGACTTACTGTGAATCAAGGAAAAGTGCTAGGTAGCACTAAAAAGCTTGAAGAGGTGGCTCAATAAAATAAAATAAAATAAACATGTTTTGTAAAACAAGGAATTTCCTAGTAAAATTCCCTTTATTGTAAATTATGGGGTTTGTCCCAAATTGTGAATTAAAATAATTGGACATTTTCAAGTTCAAACGATCCTGTTAATATTTCCGCTGCCAAACTAAATACAAAGACCACGGGTTTTCTGTCCCGCGGCTTCTGGACCGGGTCACACCGGGCCGGGGGCCGTGACAGAAAAAGGTGGTATTAGAGCCACTGATTTAAGCCAATTAAGTATTTAGAAATACTTAATTTTCTGATTGCCATTCTGTGAATTTAAAATGATAAATGAAATTTTAACTTAGAATTGTGTGTGTGTTTCTTCATGTGTGCTAACTGCATGAATGAACTATCGGAGGCACTCTGAAACTTTACTATCTATAGCACAGATATGGATACCACTAGAAATCCATCTGGCTATCAGCCTGATACTGAAGAGCCAATCGTATTCCAGGCACAGCCGCAAGAGAAACCAAAGCGCAAAAAGAGGAGCTGGACAGCAAACTGGCAAATAGCAACCTTATCGGACCTGCTGATGAAAACCTCTTCAATTACCTAGCTGAATCACAACTTCCAGTTGATTTGGAACCTGCTATCCCAGATCCTATTGTCAACCCCCGACCCCTACAAGGAGAGCTGGAAGAATGGTGGACAACTGACTGGCAATGTCAGAATCTCTTGAATAACCCTAACACCTATTTCCCCCAGTTTGACCCTGAGCCTGTACCAAACCCACCTATGAGCACAGAAAACTTGGCTGAACTCCGTCACTATGGTGAGGAACTGATGGACGCAGGAAATCGAATCCGAGAAGTGGGGGAACAGATCTCATGGAAATACGACGAGAGGGAGCGTCGTTTCTGAAATGCCAGCTGATTGTGGTTGTGTATTTAATAATAATAAAAAATAAAAATATAATCATGTAAAATAACTTAAAATAAAACTTTTGTAACATAGCTGGTGTGTACGGATGCCTACTATATATATAAAAATATGAAAGTCGCAAAGTCGACAATTTTGGCAATACATGTTGACGTGATTATATGTGATTGCTTTATTGCGTTTGGTTATTAATTATTTTATGCCAATAACTTATATATATTGTTAATTATCATATGGAACATGCTGTTAATGAACCAGTTAATGAAGTTAACCAATCTGAGCAAAACAATGAGGATCATTTTCTTAATAGACAAGATATAGAAAACATCGTTGCTCAGGGAATAGCCAATGATATCCCGGCAATCGTCACTGCTGTTAAAAGTCCTGTTGAACCTTCACAAGCCAACCCTAGTAAACGCACGCGCGACGATAATTTCAGTAACAGTATTAACAGAGGTGGCAATAATGACAACGTGATTCAAGCCCCGATAGTTAAGAAAATGAAAGTTGCAACACCTGGCTGCACTTATAAAGAATTTCTTGCCTGTAAACCTGTTGAATTTGCAGGCAATGAAGGCGTAACTGCTGCACTGCGTTGGTCGGAGAAAACCGAGGCAGTGATTAAAATAAGTAAATGTGCCGAGGAGGATAAGGTCATGTATGCTTCTCACCTTTTTAAGGAAGAGGCATTAGAATGGTGGAACACGGTATTGCAAGCCAAAGGAAGTGACATGGCTTATGCCATGAGTTGGGAAGAATTTAAGTGTCTAGTGGAAAGGAAATTCTGCCCCGAATATGAAAAGGAACAAATGGCGAATAAGTTCCTGAGCCATCGAATGGTGGACGTTGACTGTCGAGGGTATACTTCAAAATTCTTCGAATATGTGAGAATTGTGCCAACTTTGTCCTCGCCAGAACCGGTACTTATTTCTCGCTATATTTGGGGTTTAATTAGCGAGATTCGTGACATCGTCAAGGCTGCGAGACCCCGCACAATTGACGATGCAGTGGAGTTAGCCAATACTTTGATCGACGGGCTGGTACGTACGCGGGAAGAAAATAGGAAAAAGGAGTTAGCCCAAAAGATTACCCAAGGATTTCGTGTGGGTAATAATATTAACTTCAAGAGGAAGGGAACCGGGTCCTCTTCCACCCTGCCATTTTGTGGGAATTGCAAAAAGAAACATTTTGGAAAATGTAGAGAAAATTGTAATTTCTGCAAAATTCCGGGCCATCGGGAGGAGGAATGCAAAAAGAAATCAAAGATCTGCTAAAACTGTGGAGAAGCTGGGCATTTCATACCAGAATGCCCTAAATTGGTCAAGCCAGCGGATAACAAGGCCAACCCTGCTGAAGGAACTAATAAGAAGAACGCAAGAGCCTTCCAATTAACCACGCAGGAAGCCGAACTGATTCCCGACGTAATAGCTGGTACGTGTCTGGTACACAACGTTTATGCGAAAGTATTATTCGACTCTGGTGCAAACCAAAGTTTTATAAATACTTCTTTCTGCCAAGCTCTTAAGCTACCCTTAACCAAACTTAGGCAGATTTATACAGTAGAAACGGCAGACGGGAACTCTGTTAACATAGATACGGTTTTGCAAAAAGAAAATATAGAACTTTCAGGTCATAAATTTTCTGCAAACCTATTACCTATGAATTTAGCTGGGTTCGATGTCGTATTAGGAATGGATTGGTTAGTAGCCAACGATGCTCGAATCCTCTGTGATAAGAATTCCATAGAAATTCATACACCATCAGGAGAAATAATCGTGATTACAGGAGATAAGCCACGTAAATCACCGAAGTTCATTTCTATAATGAACGTTGCTAGTTATGAACGAAAGCAAGGAATAGTGTATATGATTTCGATAATCATTAACACTAAGAGTAAGGAACTTAAGGAAATTCCCGTAGTATCAGAATACTCGGATGTATTCCCAGAAGAACTACCAGGATTACCACCAGATAGGGATGTAGAATTTAGAATTCATCTGATTCATGGAACTACACCCATAGCTAAAGCACCCTACCGGTTAGCACCCACTGAAATGTTAGAATTGAAAAAGCAATAAGATGAATTGCTCATTAAAGGATTCATACAACCTAGTTCATCCCCTTGGGGAGCACCAGTGTTGTTCGTAAAGAAGAAAGATGGTTCGATGCAAATGTGTATCGATTATAGGGAATTGAATAAGGTTACAATTAAGAATCGATACCCATTTCCTAGGATTGATGATCTTTTCGATCAACTTCAGGGGGCTAGATATTTTTCTAAGATAGATTTACGTTTCGGATATCATCAATTGAAGGTACAAGAAGAAGACATACCTAAAACCGCGTTCAGAACTTGGTATGGTCACTACGAGTTTACAGTTATGCCTTTTGGACTAACAAATGCTCCGGCATCATTTATGGATATGATGAATAGGATCTGTAAACCGTATTTGGATAAATTCCTAATTGTCTTCATCGACGATATACTTATTTACTCCAAAAGTCAGGACGAGCATTGTAAGCATTTACATGCACTCTTAACTCTGTTAAGAAAGGAAAAGCTTTACGCCAAATTCTCAAAATGTGAATTTTGGCTACAGGAGGTACAATTTTTAGGACACATGGTGAATCACGAAGGTATTCACGTAGATCCCTCCAAAATAGAAGCGATCACCAAATGGAAGGTCCCGCAATCAGCTATGGAAGTTAGAAGTTTTCTAGGGTTAGCTGGATACTATAGACGATTCATTAAAGATTTTTCTAAGATAGCTGTGCCATTAACTAAGCTAACCTATAAATCAGTTAAGTTTGAATGGGGACCCAGGCAGGAAGAGGCCTTTAGGATTTTAAAACAAAGGTTAACAAACACCCCAATTCTTGCCTTACCCGAAGGGACAGAAGATTTTGAAGTTTATTGTGACGCTTCTAAGCTAGGATTAGGATGTGTGCTAATGCAACGCAAAAAGGTAATTGCGTATGCCTCAAGGCAATTGAAAAAGCACGAGGAAAACTATACGACACATGACTTAGAATTAGGGTCGATAATTTTTGCCCTTAAGTTTTGGAGACACTATGTGTATGGAAGTAAATTTACCATTTATACAGATCATAAAAGCTTAAGGTACATATTTGGGCAAAAGGAATTGAACATGAGGCAAAGAAGATGGATGGAAATTCTAAGTAACTACGACTGTGATATCCAATATCACGAAGGAAAAGCAAATATAGTCGCAGATGCCCTAAGTCATAAGTATCATGAAAAGCAAAAGCGAGTTCGTGCTCTTAGATTAAATCTACAGTTAGATTTAATGGAACACCTGAAGAAAGCTCAAGAAACAGCGATCAAGGATGATGCTGAAGGAATGAAAGGAAGGATAAAGGAATTAGAGCAAGGAACTGATGGGATTTGGAGATTCCATAAGAAAAGGATTTGGGTACCTAAGCCAGGAAATTTAAGAGATCAGATTTTAAAGGAAGCCCATAAATCTAGATATACCATGCACCCTGGAAATAATAAGATGTACAAAAATTTAAGAAATAACTTCTGGTGGATAGGAATGAAAAAGGACATAGCTAGATATGTATCTAAGTGTCTAACTTGTTCACAAGTTAAGGCAGAACACCAGAAACCTTCAGGGTTACTCCAACAATTAGAAATGCCTGTTTGGAAATGGGAACTAATAACCATGGATTTTGTTACTAAGTTGCCCAAAACCAGAAAAGGTAACGACGCAATTTGGGTAATTGTGGATCGATTAACCAAATCAGCTCATTTCCTGCCCATGAAGGAAACTTTCAGCATGGAAAGATTAGCCAAGTTATACGTAGACGAGGTAGTATCCTTACATGGAGTCCCACTCTCCATTGTATCAGACATGGATAGTCGTTTCACTTCACATTTTTGGACAAGTTTCCAAGAAGCCATGGGGACACGATTAAATTTAAGTACTGCATATCATCCCCAAACAGACGGACAAAGTGAAAGGACGATCCAAACCCTGGAAGACATGCTCAGGGCATGTGTGATAGATTTTGGAGGAAACTGGGACAACCATTTACCTTTAATTGAATTTTCCTATAACAATAGTTATCATTCAAGCATCGAAGCTGCCCCGTTTGAAGCACTGTATGGACGAAAGTGTAGAACTCCAGTTTGCTGGGCAGAAATAGGAGAAAATCAATTATCAGGTCCTGAAATCATACAAGAAACCAACGACAAGATAACTCAAATCACGAAAAGACTGAAGACGGCTCGAGATCGTCAGAAAAGTTATGCAGACAATCGACGAAAGCCGCTAGAATTTCAAGTTGGAGACAGGGTACTCTTGAAAGTTTATCCTTGGAAAGGAGTAGTTCGGTTCGGTAAGAAAGGAAAGCTTAGTCCAAGATACATAGGACCCTTCCCAGTAATCCAACGCATAGGACCGGTTGCCTATCGTTTACAACTACCAGAAGAACTAGTTGGAGTACACGACGTATTTCATATATCCAACCTCAAGAAATGTTTATCAGACGAATCCCTGGTAGTACCTCTTCAAGATATAGAGGTAAATGAAAAGTTAAAATTTGTAGAGAAGCCACTTCAGATCGAAGACAGAAAGATTAAATTCCTTAAACACAAAAGATTGGTACTTGTCAAAGTCAAGTGGGATTCGAAAATAGGACCCAAGTATACCTGGGAGCTGGAATCGGAAATGAAGCGAAAGTGTAACATCTGTGCTTGTAATCATTGTGAACAGTACAATTATCAATAAAACAATGTTATTTGATCCCAATGTTTGTTTGGTTATGTTTTACATTTTTCATGTTTTGACTTTTATTCAATTTCAAACTCTATATCACTTTCTGGAGAGTTAAACGCAAACTGGTGCGTAAACGTAATCAGTTTAATGCGAAAAATACTCCGGAACATCAACATATACTTAACATACCTTAAATAACATTTACATAACTTAGAAATAAGTTTTGAAGGCTTTGGTATGGCAAAAACAAGTTAATTCGCTTACAGGGACTAAACTTGACAAACTACGAAAGTATGCCAATCTGAACTGTAACAGACATTCCGGAACATGACCATAAGTTAAACATACCATAAATATCCTTCACATAGCTTAGAAATAGGTTTTGAGGGGTTCGGTGTGCTAAAACAAACTTTTGGGTCATTCAGGGACTAAAAGCGTCAAAAAGTGCACAAGTTTGCACTTTCACGCATAACTTACGTTCTGAACACATCCAGACATCCAAAAATTTATGTAAGCACTAAAACATTTTATTTTAGTGTTTGGCATAAGAAAAATCCATTCGTCACGCCATTTGGATCGTTTTTCGTGCTTATGCGCATTCCGTCGTAATTAACCGAACAACGCAACCGTACGGCCAAACGAACCGACATACGAGATATTTTTGAGCATGTTTTAAGTTCCCTATACTTTAACTTCATTTTAGAGCTTTGAAATGGGGTTAACGGGGCTTAAACGTGTCAAAAATGCATCAAATAGCAAGTTTGGAGCTTCAGGGGCCTGTTCTGCCATTTTTGAAAGTGTCTGGTCTGCAAGGTGCTTGCGCACCTCAACACAAAAACCCTTACGGTGCGCAAGAATAGGTCAGATGCAGAAAATCGTTTTTGGCTGCTGATTTTCAGACTTAAACACTCCCCAAAGGTCAAGTGCCACATGTTAATCCCTTGTGGTGGCCAAAATCAGTTACCACAACATTCCGACAAGTGTACGGGCTAGATCATTCCCTCTTCTCCAAGAAACGATCCTAACGGTGAACCAAAATCTATAAATACCCATCACATTTTCACTCATTCCTCACAAGAATCTGATCTAATGTGCTCTAAGTTGAAACCTTTGTTTCATACCTGAGCTATTTTGATCTAGATTAGCATTCGGGGACCCTTTGTAAGTGTTCCTTCGTTCTTTTATTGCTTTTTGAGTCCGAAAGTCAAACTTTGTTTGACTTTCTACATTGACCAGTTTATGGTCAATGCGAAGTTCGTTTGAACTTCGCAACGTGATTGTAATCACGATGGTTATAGTCCCTTGTGACTATGCCTACTGATTACCACGTTGTCTAGGGTCGTAAGGGTAAGCGATCTAATAAATCGCTTATACCTTCGAACCCGACCCATTTGGTCGATCATTAGGATCCGACCAAACGCATTAGGTGACCATAGCATATAGGGAATAACCTTCCGCGGTTATACCTTATGGTCGCTTCGTTTAAGTAGTTCTATGATAGGTAGTTTATATGCCTTAGGTAAATTACCAAAATACCCCTTTGATGCCAAAATTCATTTTAAATATATGAAACATAACTTTTGACATCTAAACTGATTTGACAACAATATTAGACATGTTAAGGCATATGTTACTTGTCATAGGACTAGTTAGGCGGTCCGAACGCGTTTCACGCAAACGACGCGTTAAAGTAGCATAAGCTTCCTAAACGGGTCGTAATGGGTCGTAAGCACTTAGGTTAGGTTTCATTTAGTATGTAGGCCTTGTTAAACCATACTACATGAGTTCCAATACTCATTTGGTTTACGAGCCCTCATTCTATCCGATCTTCCGATATAGGTCCGGTTTATTAACATAGTTACCTATATTAGGTGTCGTTTGATTCCGTGATCTCTAGCATTGCTTGGTGGTTATCTTAGGACTTCTGAGCAATCTCAAGTGAGTACATAGACCCCTCTTTTACTATTTTCCAAACATTTTGGGGTGAAACACATGTGCCTACTTGTTACTTTCATGCTTCCATGTTTTCATATCATATGCCTGCTATGTTCGTTAGTACATTATAGTACATGATTTCATTACATTTCATGCTATGTATGCCCATTGTGTGCGTACTTAGTACATTGTTTTACATTACATTTCATGCTATATATGCCCATTGTGTGCATACTTAGTACATTGTTTTACATTACATTTCATGCTATATATGCCCATTGTGCGCAACTTAGTACATTGTTTTACATTACATCTCATGCTATATATGCCCATTGTGTGCATACTTAGTACAATTGTTTACATCACATGCTTTCATTTTGGTATGACATTTGGTTTGTTTAACATGGAACAATACATTCATTAACATTAGCTACGTCGTTCGTTAGTAGGTAGTGGTACCATAGGAATTGACAACTCCCGTTCCGGACATCCTAGGTTGGTTTGGATGAAAGGAATGACCGAATTCGATACACATAACTTAGATAAACCTTTAATTTGTTTAAGGGTTTATCGCCACAGTCACAAGGCTTGGATGTATGCATTTTCACAATACCGCATAAATGTTTGTATCAGTATAGCATGCATTTGTTCCACAAAACATAACTTTGATTTAAACCATGTTTTACTTCAATACCTTGTTTTTGTGCATTTTACATATGGTTTAGTTGATATATTTCACTTACCATACATGATATTTTTGGGGTACACATTACATGATCTACATTAAACATAAACATTTTGACATTGATATACACATTTAGTGGTTTACATTGGACATAGACATTTCGATATGGTTTACACATTAACACATGACAATTCATTTATACATAAACAATTTACATTGATGGTTGGTTTGAGTAAGTGATTTGAGTAACGAGGCGTGTGTAATATGATGCAAGCATTGTGGATACGCCGCTGGTACTTCCTATAAATAAGTGTTTGTATGATATTATATGTCGTAGCGTTACTTAAATCATTTCAATATTTGACATATTACGTTTTACATAAACAACTTGTTTTCACAAGACATTGATTTACAGAATAACTTATCTTATACAAACTCATTTTTCTTGGTTATTCATTTAACCTTACATTATTCTCTTATTTATATATATCATTGCTTTTTGAATGATTTACAAAACAAAACAACTTACAAGGTTCATGACTGACTTTTGCTAACAACTTTTTCTAAGCTTATAAGTCATGAATCCTATTTTCACAAATCCTATGTATCTCACAGGCATTTTTATGCTAACGTACCTATTTTCACATGTGTTTTCAGGAGCTATTGTGTAGGATGATGATCGTGATACTAGGGCGGACCTGTGCCTTAGAGACTTAAAAATGAAGATAGACTTTGTTTAATTATGTTATAAACTCTTTGATTCCTGTTTAAAACAATGTGACTCTTATGTTAATAAATAAAATACAACTTTGTATGCCATGGTTATGAAACAATTAATTCTGTTACAACACTCCCCGACGTTTTCCGCCACGTTTTGTATGTTACACGTGGTCGGGGTGTGACAGAAAGCATCCTCACTTATTTCTATAAATCTCGAGGACGATATTTTAAATAAGGTGGGGAGGATGTAAGGACCTGCAAAAATGTCCATAAACGACCCGTAAGTGAAAACCCGGACCCCTGAAACCCTAATGTTCATGAAAAACCAAGAAATCAAGAAATTTGGGATTTCACGCGGGCCGCGTAAGCCATAAGGTAAGGCTACGCGGGCCGCGACAGGACACCTGGTAACCGGAGATGCGTTCCAGGCCACGTGGCAGCCACGTGGCCAACCTACATGTGACACGCTAGCCATATACGTAGACTAGGGGCCCTCGCGGGCCGCGTAAAAGTGATGTTAAGGTTTACGCGTGCCGCGTAAAACCTAAAACTCAGCTATAAATTGCCTGTGCATGGGACTTGTTTCTGTGTTCGAAAATTTAGTTTCAAAACGTCCAAATTCTGCTCAAAAACGAATATTAAGGTGTCCAAACGCTGCTACGATCAAGGGTAATAACTCGATCACTGCTACGATACAATGTCCGATCGATTGAAACCGATCCGATGGATGTTTAAGTGCTGCCCATATTTGGGCTATACTTTGTCATTCGTCGTGAGGGTTTTGATTTCGTGAGTTATCGTAAATGTTGTATTAAGTTACTAACCTAGTTTCGTGTGCATTGTCATTTAACTAGGTTATCAGGCTAAAATCAGTAGGCAAAACTCTGCCCGTCTAAATTTGCAATATGAGTCATTCTCTTTTTATCAAATAGCTTTACAAAGCCCTAAATGTTTTCCAGTTATACTTTGCAGTGATTAAGTCTTTGCTAATCTTTAATTACTGGCAGTATGTGGGGGTTTTGTGCATATTACTACTAACGATTTATCACTTTAGGTGGGCGAGTCTAATTACTGATATGTCCACAGTCATAGATTTGGTCGAGTGACAGCTGAACCGGATAATTATATGATAGAGGCAAATATAAAAACCCTTAATGTTGTAAATTTATAACGATGTGTCTTTTGTGCAAATTGAATGACTCGCCAGTATTTCTCCGCTGATAAAATCTTTTTAAACATGTTTCAGGTAACTTACTGTGAATCAAGGAAAAGTGCTAGGTAGCACTAAAAAGCTTGAAGAGGTGGCTCAATAAAAAATAAACATGTTTTGTAAAACAAGGAATTTCCTAGTAAAATTCCCTTTATTGTAAATTATGGGGTTTGTCCCAAATTGTGAATTAAAATAATTGGTCATTTTCAAGTTCAAACGATCCTGTTAATATTTCCGCTGCCAAACTAAATACAAATACCACGGGTTTTCTGTCCCGCGGCTTCTGGACCGGGTCACACCGGGCCGGGGGCCGTGACATTACACCAGCCAACCTAGATGAAGTGGGCTATGTCTCTATCTATCTCACCATCTCTTTATGCAACTTAGATGTAGTAGGCTATGTCTCTATCTATCTTCCCATCCCTTTATACAATCTTAAATACTTAATTTCTTGCGGATCCCACTTGACTCTTAATGGTCATCTGATTGTCCTCACCACCGAAATCTCAGTAAAAGTAATCGGGCTTAGAGCGACTAATCTTGCCCTCTAAAGCTTCTCGCCACTCCACTAACCTTGGATTCAAGCCATGTTTAGACTCGGCAACTAACATATTATTTGCAAAAGGCATGCACCACAGGATTGTCTTTAGAATCGACTTGGACAACCGAAAAAGAAACGGACTCAACGCAGACCTTTGGTGGAGTCTTACCACCACATGGAAGGGATCTGTATCACCTACAAGCATACAAACTAGTTTCAGTTGCAAAAGTTGCTAGGCGCTCGCTAGTTGGTCGATTGGGGGAGTTAAGAGTACTCAGGGAGTATTCAGACATGTTAAATTATAAAGAAATTAGTTTTCGGGAAATTATGTATATGTTAAATATCATAAGTTTACTAATATATATATATATATATATATATATATATATAACAAAATACGTGAATATTAATATAAATAGAAAAATACATGTTCAAGTAGCAACTAGCAAGTATTTCAAAAATTGACATTCATTCTTTTAAAAATGATTTTCATTATTTTATATTTAATATTTAATATGATAGGGA
The DNA here is from genome assembly GCA_030545235.1 of Helianthus tuberosus. Taxonomy (NCBI): domain Eukaryota; kingdom Viridiplantae; phylum Streptophyta; class Magnoliopsida; order Asterales; family Asteraceae; genus Helianthus; species Helianthus tuberosus. Next base: position 113,045,068 of record CM060424.1, on the reverse strand, counting down.
TAGAAATTAAGTTCTATTTTTTTAAAGTCAAACTCGGCCCGAATTGACCTACTAGGAGGAGTTGAAGAAAGTTGTTTCGGCAACATCCCTCTAACAACTACTTGAGGAGTACTTAACCTCCGAGACCTTGTTTTTTCAACTTTGGTTTCAGTCCTACAGTACATATCTCTAATTATGTCTATACAATTCCCTCAACCCTCTAAATTATCTCAAATCAGTGTACCTAGCACATCGTCATATGCCTTTTTAAAGTCACTGAACACCATATACAAGTCCCACTTTCTCTATATTTTTCCATTAATCTTTTTAGAATGTCTATCGCTTCCATTGTTGAGCGCAACATAAACTCAAATAGCTATGCCGTAACCTGAGTTTCGTTCTTAATTCAAGTCTAAGTTACCCTCTCCAATAATTTCATAGTATGGCCTAACAACTTAATCCCTCCGTGAAAAACCGACCTAAAATATCTAAAATATAATTCTAGGAGTTACAAAGGTTTAGTAATTTCTAGTTTCCGGTAACTCTAACAAGGGACCATTCACCACTTTACCATATCCTTGTTTATGATCTCAGCGGTTAAATTTATCATCCCAAACCACTAAAAACCCACATATAATTTTCTAAGTTTTCAACCATTTTTTTTAATTTTTAAATAATATAATATATTAATATGAATCTATACTATATATAATTTCATTGCTGGTAAACGGGTTTAGTACCGGGTTGGGATCATCTAAGACGGTCCTGTGACCCGTACCCGTAAAAGGTTGAAAACCTCCGGGTTGTATTTTTGTACGCGTAGTAAGAGCGTGCATGGTATACAGAGTAGAATTTGTTTGTTTGTGTTTGTAAAATAGAGAGAGGTTATGAGAGAGAGAGAGAGAGAGAGAGAGAGATATCTTTTTGCAAAAAGCATTGTGTTTGCTGTATCGAACTTGCAATAAAGGCGAATCAACTTTCTGTCAGGTCTTATCTTGTCACTGTTTTAAGATAACTTGTGGGTTTTCTATTTCTAGTTGAATATGTCTAGTGGGAAGTTCCTATGTTGACACTCGGTTTGGTTGTTTTTGTCTAATATTTCACTAGTGATTTCTCTTTTTAGAGCGTGATTACGTGTTCATTTAGTATTTGGATCCAGATTCTTAAGCGTTGTGCATTAAAGTACTAGCTTGTAGAGGCGAAGCTTGAACAAAAACTCGGTGGTGCCCGCACTCTCAAAATCCAAATCAATCGGGGCCGAACTCTTAAAAATCCAATATTTTATACTACGAAGAAACACGTTCGGTAAAATTAACACTACTACCAAAAAATCGGTGGGAGCCAGGGCACCGTCGGGCCACCATTAAACTCCGCCCCTGCTAGCTAGATACGATATTCACAAGTAATTTCTCTTTCTAGAATCGTGATCCTTACTTTGTTATGTGTAAACGTACGTGATTTCCGTTAGCATACTACCGAAAATACATTGTTAACTTGTAATCTCCCTTTTTAGATCATGATTCTTAACTTATACATTAGCATACTATCTGTTGGTTCAGTTCTGTTTATACATAAGGGAAAACATGAAAACATACATGTCATCGCAGACAGTGCAGTGGAGAATCCAGTGAGAGAAGACGACATAGAGTTCGACATCTTTGTCAAGGTGATCTGGTTCCTCCTTAGGGTGCTGACTGATGATGGTGACTGATTAAACCGAAAAGGGTATCGATCGTAGGTGAGGGAGGTCGAACGTGATGATGTTATGCTTATGGGGTATCTCTAATTGTGTAACTGTCTAACCCCTTAACCTCCACATAAGTCTCCTTATATAAGCACACAGGAGGAAACCTAATTAGTTAATAAGGGTAATATGGTCCATCAACAATTACCAACTAATTATTTAATAGGTCATTATATATTTTGATCTATATTATGTAAATGATTATAATGGCTATAGATTAAATATTAATACATAATATATTTAATCTTACATTCTCCCACTTAGCCGAGTAATCATTTACTATGAGTATTAGATAAGCCTGATCAGGAGTTAACACTCATTTTACCCTTAAACAAGTACTATAGCAGAGAAATACAGCCGTTGAATCATTATGCGACTCAGGACCCCCATTAATCATACTATAGCCTTAATTTAAAACCTAATCGTCATGATCAAAATACGCATAAGCCCTTTGTTTTATTTGTAACTTTATTTGTCTATATGCCATTATACCGGTTGAACATATTCTAAGAGACATACAAAATCAAACTGGGGAAATTTCATTAACATAAAACATAAGCTAGTACAATATGCTTAAATAAGGTCTTTACTAAATCCCATATTCCGAACATGTTCTTCATAAACCTTAGGAGGGAGACCTTTAGTCATCGGATCCGCAAGCATATCTTTAGTACTAATATACTCGATACAAAGATTATTTTCCTCAACTCGTTCACGTACAAACAGATATTTTGTATCGAGATATAAACCAGCTCCAGTCGAATTGTTACTGTTCGAGGAACTAACGGCAGCTGAATTATCACAGTAAAGCTTCAATGGTCTAGAAATGGAATTAACGATTTTGAGTCCAGTGATCAGATTTCTAAGCAACATTCCATGACAGGTTGCGTTATAAACAGCAATGTACTCTGCCATCATTGTGGAAGTTGTGGTCAACTGTTGTTTATGACTCTTCCATGAGATAGGGCTGCATGCTAACATAAAGATATAGCCCGAAGTGGATTTCTTGTCATCTTTGCATTTGGCAAAGTCAGAATCAGAATAGCCCACCACTTCTAAATGACCACTTCTTCTATAAGTTAGTTTATAGTCTTTCGTCCCTTGCAGATATCGAAGTACCTTCTTAGCTGCTTTCCAGTGATCTAGGCCAGGATTAGTCTGATAACGGCCTAGCATTCCAGCAATATAAGCGATATCTGGGCGAGTACAAACTTGAGCATACATCAAGCTCCCGACTACTGATGCGTAAGGTATCTGGCTCATTTGCTCCTTCTCAACCTCTGTTGTCGGACACTGGAATGAACCGAAAACATCTCCTTTAACTACTGGAGCGACGGAGGGTTTGCACTGTTGCATGTTGTAACGTGTAAGGACACGATCTATGTAAGCCCTTTGGGACAATCCTAAGATCCCTTTGTGTCTATCTCGGTGGATTTCGATGCCAATGACGTAAGAAGCATCTCCGAGATCCTTCATGTCGAAGTTATGCGAGAGTAACCACTTCGACTCATGCAACATGTCTAAACTATTACTTGCCAATAGAATATCATCTACGTAAAGGACAAGTATAGTAAAGTTGCTCCCACTCATCTTGAGGTAGGTGCATTGATCCACTTGATTCTTCATAAAACCTTGTTTCTTCATTTCATGACTTCATCAAACTTGAGGTACCACTGACGTGATGCTTATTTTAACCATTAAATGGATTTCTTCAACTTACAGACTAGATGCTCCTGACCTTCAGGTTTAAAGCCTTCAGGTTGTTTCATGTAAACATCTTCGTCCAAATCTCTGTTAAGGAAAGCAGTTTTAACGTCCATCTGATGTAACTCTAAATCAAAATGAGCTACTAGGGCCATGACGATCCTTAATGAATCTTTACGAGAGACAGGTGAAAACGTCTCTTGATAATCAATTCCCTCTTTCTGAGTGTAGTCCTTTGCAACCAATCTCGCTTTGAAGCGTTCAACGTTCCCATTCGGATCCAGTTTTGTTTTGAATACCCATTTACATCCATGGGTTTGGCTCCGTTGGGTAATTCTACCAAATCCCAAACGTCATTTTTCTTCATGGATTCAAGCTCTTCAATCATTGCTTTATTCCATTCAGAAGACTGATCACTGCTAATGGCTTCATTATAAGAGATAGGATCATTGAGCTTTCCGGGATCCATTTCAGTCAGGTAGGTAACATAATCATCCCAATTAGTAGGCCTTCTTTGCCTAGATGACCTCCTGAGTGGATTATCGTGTCACACCCTGGCTTTGCGGAAGCGTGGTAAATTTTGGTGTGACTTCTTAATACCATAGCTTAATCATACCAAAGCTATATGAGTTAAAAACATGCAAGATCATCCATTAAGTTTTGAAAACCAAACACAATACCATTGTTTTAACATACCCTGACAAACATAATCTTGTTCAACAAACTTTACAAACTGAAAAATAACATAGATATGGTTTAAGGATTGTGTCTTGTCCAGGAAAGAGACACATCCCCTAAACCCCGGATGACCTTGGAAACTAGTGCAGCGGAAAACATGCCATACCGTGCCAGATCTCGTTAATTTCCTGAAATACATGTAAGTTGAAAAATCAACAATAATGTTGAGCGAGTTCATGTGCAAGTGAGTAAGTAAAACACTTGTAAGTATAAAAGTTTCCTGGTATGTAGCAGTGTAAGAGGATTTGTGATCACCAATGGTTTGCAAGGCCATTAGCATGTTGTGAAATGCAAGTAGGTAGACACAACCCTAGCCGATTTTTGCGTTGGGTACCAAGTCACTCCAGGTCCGTTCTGTTGGTCCTCCGAGAGGTCCGTTCTGTTGGGCCTAGAGCTGGGCTCGCTACACCCAGATAGATCTACCGCTTAAGTCCCTCGGTGTTCTAACTACCCATTCACATGATCTAAAACCTCCTTACGTTATCATACCGTGTATAAAAGTACTTGTAACAAAGTAACATGTATTTCACCCCCGCAGTTAAGAAAACTGAAAACAGTTAGAGAAAAGGGGGACATGAACTCACAGTAATGCGTCCTCGAATAACAGCAAATCAAACTCAGTCTGCAGCACGACAACCTACAACGTGCTAATATCTATTAGACGAACGGCCGTGCCTCAGCTTTAGAGTTTTAATGTTCTTGGGGAAATAGTTAGACAACTATTTCGTGTTTATATTTCTTGGTTAACATATAAATAGATTCCTTCCCAAGGATGGGGTATTCGTACAAGTATTATGTATGTGATGACTTAAGTATTGCCAAGATACATTTTCAAGTCTCATAACCAACACTTTAAAGATTTATGTCAAAACTCATGGCGAGGTTTAATTATGAGATCTAAAGTTTCACATACACGATAGAAAAATAATTTTTCTAAGTCTAGATATTTTTAGAAAAATCCGCCAGAACTTCCCCTAAAAACGGGAGTGTCCGTGCTAATACGCACATCATTTTCTTTTTGAAATCAACTCATGATCATCAACAATCAACCCTTACGTTTTAACACGCAAAATACTACCATTGTTATTTTCAGTTTAAATATGTGAAAACTAGACTGTTTTCGGGCGATTAAATAAAATACTTAACCCTTTCCAAAAATTCCCAAATTTTTGTGGAACGTCATAAACGACCCACAAATTATTGTGTAAAAATTTAGGGGTCCGGTTCATTACCAAAAATTTATAGAAAATCGTTTACCGAACTGTGATCAGATTTGTCACATTCTGATCACAGTTTACGGAAAAATTCGTCAAAAATTCCCCGTAAGTCCGTTTATCGAAAATCCAGTTTGAGGGTCACAAATACATCTGTGTTCATCTTTGATAAAAGTTTCAGGGGCTGGTTCGGTTCAGGTTTTAGGTTGTGATCGAAAACACACAGCCCAATTTTCTGCAGTAACAAACAGCCCTAGCTGCTGTCACGGAAACAGATTTTTAAAATAGTAACCGACATCAGAAAAATACGATTCCAGCGCCATTTTCTTCGTTTTTCGAAATGACACGATTTAGGCTTTTGAAATTCTGTTTTTCGAGTTTTTAAGGTCCGTTTACAGCCTGTTGAAGGCGGCGGAAACAGTGACTCAGCATGCTGTTTTGTGATTTAGATGTTATTAAATCGCGTTATAAGTGTCCGATTAGCGGGTTAAACAAGAAAACGACTTTTAAATATCAAGTATGTGTTATCCAACCCTTAAACCGACAAGATTCCACTTCATAAATCATACACAAGTAAACTTTTATGTAGATTTTATGTTCATAACTTATGTTTCATATTTTTCTAATATTCTTGTGATTTAGTGATTTAAACAACAATACTACATGTTAAATGCCATAATTTTCGAACAAGATGAGATCAAGCATGAAGAAACTTACTACTAGCCTCTAGCTAGGGAAGAATCTTGTGTCAAAATGATGAGAAAAGATGTAGAATCAAGCAAGAACAATGCTCCCTTGCAATTCCTTCAAGTTGCACCTTCCATGGATGACTTCTAGGCTTTGAATGGACAATGAAAGGAAGAAGATGATGTTGTTTAGGGTGGTGATGGGGTGCTCGGTTGTGGGCAGCCGATCAAGAGAGAGGAGAGAGTGAAAGTGGGGTGTAATCTTGTGAAATGATACTTGTAAGACATGGCCTTACTTATAACATCACCTCCACATATCTTAGCAACTTCAACAAGCAATATCAACTTAAAATAATAAGATTAAATCATGTTAGGGGATATGGAGTATGGGGGTGGGTCCCCTTGAGGCTGAATTCGGTTGGGGGGAAGGGGGTATAGTTGAAAATTTTCAACTAAAGTCTAACCATAAGTTATAACTCAAGTGTGGGATGGTAAGTTAGTAGGTTTTATTTTTAGCGGGTGTTATGGCATACGGGGATCATTAGTAGCCATAAATAGTAAAACAAAGTGTCTGCCAAAAAATTTAGTGTCCCGGGTAATGTCCGGTTATACGATTAAATACCGTTCCGTTAAAATGTTTAATTATGTCGATAAAGGTCCTTTATGTATATTTTTGTAACATAAATTATTCCCGGTACTTAGGAAAATATACGGGACCGTTCTGAAGTGTTTTTGCACTGTATTAGCAATTTAAAATGCTGAGTTCTATAATAAAGCGCAGAATTTTGTATTTAAAGTACGTTTTTGGCACATCCAATCAGTGTATCTTATTCCTAGAGACGCAGTTCCACAACCCTTATAACCCTACACTCACTACCAGTGTAGCCAAATATTTGAGGCTCTTAACAGGCCTTAGAGGCAGTGTTTGCCTGATGCTGGTTATATCAGCATGTTCAATGTGTATCCGTTTAGTGCTACTGTGCTTTTTGTGCATCAAGTTTGCCACTAGGGTTCAGCATGTAAATAATGTAGTGACAGCAAATAAAGTATGATGCAAGTAAGTGCATGTATCAGTATGCAGGTAGCAGTTTATCAGCAAGTTTCAGTTAAGCACAGTAATTTAGCAGTAATTAATCATTAATTAAGTCGTACGGATACCTGGTTTAGTGCGGGTTGTCACATATCGGGTTCAGCGTTGTCTTGGTTTTGAGCGTTTGATGTGCCTTCGTCATAAGGTATAATGGGTTCTGATTGTGGAGGTGAATTTGGAGTTGGTGCAGTAGCTTCAGGTACAGTAGTTGCATTGGGTACAAGAGGAGTAATCGGAGTAATGGTAAGCGATGAGTCTCCCCCCCCCCCCCCCCGCGTCTTGTACTTCTTGCAATTCTTCGTAAGGGTTGGTACTGCTCCCACTGACCTTGAAATCCTCCAGGAACGCGGCACGCTTGGTTTCAACAATACGGGTGACATGGGAAGGACAATAGAAACGATAACCCTTTGAGTTCTCAGGATACCCGATAAAGAAACAGGTAACTGTTTTAGGGTCAAGTTTCCTTAGGAAAGGATTGTAAAGTTTTGCTTCAGCAATGCAGCCCCATACTTTCATATATTTAAGACTCGGTTTCCTTCCTGTCCAAAGTTCATAAGGAGTTTTAGGGACAGACTTAGAAGGAACTCTATTGAGTATATGAACAGCTGCTTTCAACGCTTCAGTCCAGAGAAATAATGGTAAATTAGTGTTGGCTAACATACTGCGCACCATGTTCATAAGGGTACGGTTTCTTCTTTCAGCGACACCGTTCTGCTGAGGTGTACCAGGCATGGTGTATTGGTTCACAATCCCCTGGCCCTTACAAAACTCATAAAATGGACCAGGAGCTTGACCCACATCAGTATGTCTTCCATAATATTCACCGCCTCTATCTGATCTCACAACTTTAATCTGACGATCTAATTGCTTTTCAACTTCAGCCTTATAATCTTTAAAAGTTGTTAGAGATTCAGGTTTCTCCTTAATAAGATACAAGTACATGTAACGAGAATAATCGTCAATGAAAGTGATAAATGAAGTATGTCCTGTTATGCCAGCGATTTGGTAGGGACCACTAACGTCAGAGTGAATGAGTTCTAATAAATTAGAGCTCCTAGTGGCACCTTTCTTATTCGCTAATGTCATTTTACCTTTAAGACATTTGACACATGTTCCAAAATCAGAGAAATCGAGAGGAGGTAAGACTTCATCCTTTACTAGACGATTTAATCGTTCTTTTGAAATGTGGCCTAAACGCTGATGCCACAACATGGATGAAGTCTCTAAGTCTCGTTTCTCTTCCATCTTTGTGAGTGATTCATTAATGTTATATGACAACAAAGATTTGGAAAAGCCATCATCTAGTTCTAATCTATAGAGACCACCATCCAGAACACCAGTACCATAAAGAACAGAATCATAGAGGATAGAGAGTTTGCGATGACCATGGGAAACAATAAAACCGTCCATGTCTAACTTTGGTCCTGATACAAGGTTCCGAGTTACCTCAGGAACATATAAGGTATCATAAAGTTTAATACATAAACCAGTTTTCATAACTAATTGTAATGTTCCAATGGCCTTCACTTCTAATTCTCGATCATCCCCAACCTTAAGCGTTCTTTGGTTTCTTTCCAGCTTCCTGATTGAAAGGAATCCCTGAGTTGAATTGGTAACATGAACCATAGAACCAGAATCAAACCACCAAGAATTAGCAGGAACGCTTAAATTATAGGACTCAAGTATCATAAAATAATCGTTACCTTTCTTAGCCAGCCACTCCTTAAAGTAAGGGCATTCCTTCTGCATGTGCCCTGTCTTTTTACAGAACTTGCAGCGGATACTGCCTAAGAAGTTCTTAGAGCTGGAAGGTGCACTTGTATTAGGATTAGGCCTTTGGACTTTTGAAGCATCCTTCCTCTGATGATTGTTCTTTCTTTTCTTAGAGTTGGAGGTGGTGAAGTTGGCAATATCAGTAGTGCGATCCATCCTCATGCGCTCTTCCTCCTGTACGCACATGGCGACCAGCTCACTCATCGTCCATTTTTCCTTCTGAGTGTTGTAATTGATCTTAAATGCTTCAAAGGACGAAGGAAGCGAAGTGATGATAAAATGAACAAGGAAACCATCACTGATCTCCATTTCCAGCCCCTTCAGCTTATTGGCCATGTCATTCATCATCATGATGTGTTCGCGAATGCCGCTCCTCCCATCATACTTATTTGTCACCAGCTTGAGGATAAGGGTACTAGCGTGTGCTTTAGACGTCCCTTTGAACTGCGCCTCCACATGTTCCAAGTAGGTTTTAGCATCTTCAGAATCAGGAATGGCTCCTCTGATTGTATTACTAATGGACTGCTTCATGAACATGAGAGACATGCGGTTACACCTAGTCCATTTTTCATGAACTATCTGCTCAGCAGCAGTACTTTGAGTGGTAAGGTCCGCTGGCTTATTCTCTCTTAGAGCATAATCAAAGTCCAGCAATCCAAGTGTAAGCATGAGGGCATCCTTCCATGCAGCAAAGTTATCACCAGTCAAAGGTGGAATCCCTTGATTTGGTGCTGATAGTGGAAATAAGATGAGCAAGTTATGATACTAAGGAAGAAGTTCTAATGTGATCTAAGGGCATGTTAAACTAAGGCAGGCATAAATAATGACCATTTTACATTATGAAGCTGTGATATTGTCTATTACTAACATCAAAATAATAGACTTAGTTAAAATTCTACTTAAACGAAGACAAAACAGCTTTGGCCAGAAGTGTAATCATTTAAGCATATGTGCAAAGTGGTTGTAACAAATCAGCTTTGGCCAGAAATTGAGACAATCACTTTAGTTATGCACTTGTTAAGTATGCCATCTATGAAGGAATTAAATCAGCTTTGGCCAGATATTAATACATTCATGTTTATGATGCACACTTAACTTGGCTTTCGTAATACTTGGATGATAAGTAGATGTATCAAATTAGCTTTGGCCAGAAGTGATACATCAGAAGCTCATTCAAGTTAAGCCATCTTGGTTTTGCAAAACATTATCTGATTCTGATTAATTAACTAAATAATTACAAAACCAATCATTTAATAGCAAACCACCCGTTAGCGCGGATCGAACTCCGTGGTGAGTTCGCTGGGGGGTGCAGGGGGACAGCGTTATGAGATTTCACATTAAACAGCCTAAAATAATGAGGTTTCGAGTTAGGTCTCGACTGAGTTATGAGATCTCGAGTCAGTTATGAGGTCTCGAGTCGCAACCTTTTTGTCTCGAGTCGGAACCATGGCCCCGACTACTATACCTTATGAGATCTCGACTCATAATGAGGTCTCGAGTCGCAACCACAGTCTCGAGTTATGAAAATTTAAGCCCTTAGTCGAAACCGCAGTGGTCTCGAGTCGAGACCTTATGGTCTCGAGTCGAGACCTTATGGTCTCGAGTCGAGACCTTATGATCTCGAATCCAAATCGTTGTCTCGAGTTGTGAATATTTGAGAACCTTTATGATTTCGAGTCGAGATCTCGTGTTCTCGAGTCGAGATCTTGGTTTCAGCTCGTTAGAAGGGATCTCGAAACTTCCTGTTAACAGCTGTGAATGTGAAACATAACTGAAAATTCGAAATTTAAGGGATTGTGTGATAATGTTTCCTATTTCAGTGCTGATCTAATTTTACCAAATATTTCGAAAATCATAATCTGTTTATCTAATAACAGTTTTCGAAAATCTTTAGAGGACAAAATCAGATCAAAACAGGAAAAAACACTTAATAATCTGAATCATATTCCAAAATATAAAGGAATCTTCGAATTTTCTAAGAACATGTGATGAACCCTAAAAAAATAATACTTAATTCTGGAACCCAAAACTTGAATTTTAATAGTTTCTAAACAGATTTCGGTCAAAACATAACCAAGTTGAAAACGAGTGAACATATAATCAATCCTTTTTCCGAAAACAGTGATCTCGAGTGGACCTTTATTACTCGAAACCGGCTGTTAGGCTTGTTAAGTTATCAAAAATTTTGTTTTCATGATTTCAATCCCAGAATTAATGGATACGAAAACAGAACTGACTAATCAACATATGCTCTGATACCACATGTTGGTTCAGTTCTGTTTATACATAAGGGAAAACATGAAAACATACCTGTCACCGCAGACAGTGCAGTGGAAAATCCAGTGAGAGAAGACGACATGGAGTTCGACATCTTTGTCAAGGTGATCTGGTTCCTCCTTAGGGTGCTGACTGATGATGGTGACTGATTAAACCGAAAAGGGTATCGGCCGTAGGAGAGGGATGTCGAACGTGATGATGTTATGCTTATGGGGTATCTCTAATTGTGAAATTGTCTAACCCCTTAACCTCCACATAAGTCTCCTTATATAAGCACTCAGGAGGAAACCTAATTAGTTAATAAGGGTAATATGGTCCATCAACAATTACCAACTAATTATTTAATAGGTCATTATATATTTTGATCTATATTATGTAAATGATTATAATGGCTATAGATTAAATATTAATACATAATATATTTAATCTTACACTATCCAAATACAATATTTACTAGCCCTCTCTTTCTTTAGAACGTGATTCTTAACCCGTTATGGGTTAACAAACTACCCAAATACAATATCCACTAATAGTTAGATCGTTTTTAACCTGTGATGGGTTAAAGTAGTATTTACTAGCAATTTTTCTTTTTAGACAGGGATTCTTAACCTGTTAGACCATGTGTAGTGGTAATGCTCTTACCCTTGGGCGTTTTGCGCTATGTGGCATCCCAGTCAGCAATGGGGCATTATGGGGCGTATTCTAAAATGAGTGTAGTGAGGATGTGGGGCATTATGTTAAAAGATGTGTAATAAAATTAAATAAAAAAACTATCAAAAAATCTTATTGGACAAGCGAAAGGAAGATCTACTGTGATTGGCCAAAACAAAATCAACCAGGCGTGGAATAAAGAACGGCTACGCTTGGTCTTATGCATTAGCATACTACCCATATACATTATTATTTGTAATCTTGCTGTCTAGGCCATGATTTGCAACTCGTTATGCATTAGCATACTAGCCACATACAATGTACACTATGGCTTGCTCTTTCGAGACCGTAATTCTTAATCCGTCATTGGTTAACCAATTACGCATTAGCATACTGCCCAAATACACTAATCTCTCTTTTTAGACTGATTTTTAACTTGTAATGCATTAACACATCTACCACATGAATTCAGTATTCCCTAGTAATCTCTCTTTTAGGACGTATACACAATGATTTCTCTTTTTAGACCGTGATTCTTATCCTGTTATGCATTGACGCGTGTAACACTTAATACAATATTCCCTAATAATATCTTTATATTGGAATGTATATGATACTCACTAGTAAATAATATCTCTTTTTAGACCGTGATTTTTTTAATCTGCTACAAATTAAATACAATATTCATTGATTGTTTGTCCTTTTATCCGATGATTTTTATCCTATTATGCGTTAACGTACTACCCGAATACAATATTCACTAGCTGTTTGTCCTTTTATACCATGGTTATGCATTTAACTATTAGAGTTTAATGTTGAGGGGTCTTTGTTGATATGGACAAATTGTACATTAAATTTGCAGGTCTATATTTGTTTATCTACCTGTATGTTTTGGCTTTGTTAGGCACTTGGTTGTGGTTCATCTGATCCGTGCGTTTGGAGGGTCCATGGCCCGGTTTTATTTTATGTTACTTTCTGATCAGTGTGTAAATTATAATAATGATAAAGTGGGTCATAGCTATAGCCAAGAAAAATGTGGTGTGACCAACAAAAAAGTGATGTTACTAATGCTTTTTTTTTTTTTTTGCTTAAATCAACTCTGACAGTAAAAAAAATAAAAAGTTTGTTACATCAAATGGTAAAAGGATAGATCAATGCAAAGAATGACAAGAACTTAAAAGTTTCATTCTGTTAGCCAGGATTTAAGGTTATGTTTCGAAACTAAGTGGATTTATTAGTGATGGATTTTAGGGCATTTGGGTGTTGGTAGGTTGAACGTAACATGAATACAAAAATTTGACACGAACCCAAAATCATAAATCCTGTCAAACGCGTGGATAACGAAGTTTCTAGTGAGTTACCTTTTTTATTTTTATTTTTAACATATTTATAACCTGATAAGCCGCTCAATAACGTTCAAGGATGATGGGCGATGACGGGGAATAATCTGTGGGTGTTGATGGAATGAGCTAGGTTCATCCGATGCCCTTGACTCAAGCATTCTGTATATGGGTTCACCAAAATGCAAATGTAATTTCAGTTGCAATTAGATATATATTCATTTTTAACCATATTTATATGACAAAAGATAAAATACAAATAATTTTAACGCACAAAACGTACGAACTGAAGGTTTTGCTAAAAAAAACGCAATGACATTTTCGTAATTATTAGTAATTATCAAAATTACTCTACAAATGATCTTGTAGAGTAATTTGATCTTTGTAGAGTAATTTTGTAAAATGTTCCTGTAGAATATTTTGATTTTGTAGGATAATTATCAAAATTACTCTATAAGTATATCAAAATTACTCTGCAAGTTTATCAAATAACATAAATTCAAAATTACTCTACAAATGATCATGTAGAGTAATTTTAATCTTGTAGAGTAATTTTTCTAAAATGATCATGTAGAGTAATTTTGATCTTGTAGAGTAATTTTGTAAAATGTTCTTGTAGAATAATTGTAGAATAATTTTGTAAATTTATTTTAGCATTTAGTTATAGGGTTTAGTTTTTAACACATAGTTTGGGTGTGTGTGTGGGGGGGGGGGGGGGTGGGGGTTAGGTTTTTTTAGGTATTTTTTTTGGAGTAAAATGCACGGATAGTCCCTGTGGTTTTGCAAAATAACACCTATAGTCCCCAACTTTTGAAAATTACACCGGTGCTCCCTGTGGTTTGACAGTTTGTTACTCGGATAGTCCCTTGAGTGGATGACGGTTAGTTTTCTCCGTTAAGTGAATGTAAAATGACAAACTTACCCTTCATCTTCTCGAGCCACACCCATCAACCTACACCTTAGCTTCTTGTTTGAAAGAGACAGCAAACCCCAACGTCTTCATCGTCTACATCGTCGGTATTTCAAGTTTCTATCCAAACATATTCAATTCAGTAAGATCATCCATTGGTATTTCAAGTCCTGCTGAAAAATGGTCTTGTATTTCCTCATCATCAAAATTCAGTAAAGGACTCAGATCCTGAGGACCACCCACCCCTAATTCATCAATCGGGTCTAATAGTGGGTCAATGTTTTCCATACTCTGCTTTGGGGTTCCAAAAATTAGAAAACATATCTGCTCTCCCCTGTTTTCAGATCTAAACCACCTTCTTTCATAGATGCATCACCGCCAAAAAGACCTGATTCTTCTGCTCCGACTCCGGCTCCATCTCCGACTCCGACCCCAACTTTCATTACGATTCTGTTAGAATGGAGAAAAATGAGTGAGATATCGAGAATAGAGAAGATGAAAGGGCCGACGGTTACAATCGTCGGAGATGAAGAGACAGCGGTGGCGACTCGCCGGAGACGAAAAGATGGAGATATAACTTGCAGGAGAATGAAGAGGCAACACTTATGAAGCACATAAAGGGTTTCTGTTTAATAAGGCTTTCAGAATGGTTTTTGATTACCCGCTAAAAGATTCAGTGGATTCGAATGGTGCTGGATTCTATTTAGTTGATTCTTTATAATCGATTGATGATGGCAACAGAGTATGAATCAAACTAATTATATCATTGTGGCTTTGGTATTGAATTTATGTCTGAAACTAAATCACAAATTAGGGGTAATTTGTTTTTTTTAAGAGAGGGGTAAATTTGTCATTTCACATCCACTTAACGGAGAAAACTAACCGTCATCCACTCCAGGGACTATCCGAGTAACAAACTGTCAAACCACAGGGAGCACCGGTGTAATTTCCAAAAGTTGGGGACTATAGGTGTTATTTTGCAAAACCACAGGGACTATCCGTGCATTTTACTATTTTTTTTTGGGAGGTGGGGTGGGGGTGCGGGTTTAGGTTTTTTAGGGGTTATTTTGGTGAGTTATAGTTTTTTTTTATCAAAATTACTCTACGAAAACATTTCACAAAATTACTTTACAAGATCAAAATTACTCTACAAGAACATTTTACAAAATTACTCTAGAAGATCAAAATTACTCTATAGGATAGAGTGGTTTAGGTTTTTTAGGGGTTTTTTTTGGTGAATTATAGTTTTTTTGATCAAAATTACTCTAGAAGAACGTTTTACAAAATTACTCAATAAGATCAAAATTACTTAATAAGATCAAAATTACTCTACAAGAACATTTTACAAAATTACTTTACAAGATCAAAATTACTGTACAAGATCATTTGTAGAGTAATTTTGATAATTACCCTACGAGCAAATAATTACGAAAATGACACCGCGTTTTTTTTTGGACCTTTTTTCATGCTATTCGTACGTTTAGTACGTTAAAGTTATTTGTACCGAACTTTACTCTATTTATATTTATATTTATGAGGATTAGGATCAAATACAAAGGCTCCTAATTGTAAGAAGGGTACAAAGGTTTTTAAAAAAACCCACTACACACACACAAAAAAAAAAAAAAAGAAAAAAAAAAACTTAAACATCCACCACTACCCAAAAACCTAAACCCCCACCCACCCCCTAGGGCTGCAAACGAACCGAACGAACACGAACAAGACGTTGTTCGTGTTCGTTTGTTAAGAAATATATGTGTTTGCGAACCGTTCACGAACACTTATCGAACGAGATTTTATGTTCGTGTTCGTTTGTTAAGGAAATGAACCTGTTCGTGTGCGTCTGTGTTTGTTTGTTAATTTTAGGCAACGAACGTTGACGAACATAAATGGGCACAAACTAATGTTCATGAACACAAATGGAAACAAACGAACACAAACAATCGTTCATGAACAGAATATGTAATACACCGACACTTATTAGATATTTAATTTGTCGGAATTTTGAAGTATTTAAATAAAGAGTAAAATGCACGGATAGTCCCTGTGGTTTGGTGAAATTTCACCTTTAGTCCCTAGCTTTTCAAAATTACACCCTTAGTCCCTGTGGTTTGATATTTTGTTACTCGGATAGTCCCTGGAGTGGATGGGGTTAGTTTTCTCCGTTAAATCCATATGAAATTACAAAATTACCCATTGATTTTATTAAAATATAAGAAAAAATCATACACATATATATAAACACTCACTCTCTACTCTCCCTCTCTACTCTCTCTTTCAGGAAAACCCCCCACCACCTGCCGCCACCAGCGTCTAGCCCCACCACCTGCCACTAGCCACCCCCACACGACCACCTGCCACCACCTACCCCACACCACCACCACTTGGGCTTGATAATAACTTTCTTTCTTATACTCTGTTTATTGAAATAGATCTGAAACAGATCTGAAAGATGATGCCGTTGACGGTTTCCGGTGGAGGAGATTTTAATGATCGACGCCGTTGAAGGTTTCCGATTAGATGTTGTAAGTTACTTCAATTTTGTTTTTGTGAATCCAAACCTCGCGAATGTAGAAATTAGCCCTTGGTTATTTTCTTGATATCTTTTTGTCATTCATTGTTAGTTTGTAACTCACTGTTTAATTAATTACCTGTTGTTTGTTTTAGTTTCTTGATTGGTGTTAATTGTGATCTTTTGTTGACAATTGTAATGGGTTTGACTTATTTTAGTTTGGGTGGTTTTTGATAATGAATAGATCTCTGTTTCATCAAGAAAGTGCAGTGACACAGGTCGGGTCGGGTTGAGGTTAAACTGATTGGAGACGGAGTGATCTGGCTGTGGGGCTAGATGAGGATACCTATTCTAGACCCAACTTTTTGAAAAACAGTTTTTTTTTTTCAATCAGTTTCCGCTGCAATTTGGACAACTACATCAGTTGATGAAGAAGTTAAAGAGCAACAGCCACCATTGTCTGTTGTTCAACACACACCACCGGAGTAAATGAAGATCCCAAAACCCGAAAAGAAACAACAAGAATCGGTTAAACCAAAGAAAATGTTTAAGTTATTATATTTAATAGTAAGGGTAGTATTGTCATTACACATCCACTTAACTGAGAAAACTAACCTTCATCCACTCCAGGGACTATCCGAGTAACAAACTGTCAAACCACAGGGAGCACCAATGTAATTTCCAAAAGTTGAGGACTATAAGTGTTATTTTACAAAACCACAGGGACTATCCATGCATTTTACTCTTAAATAAATATAAAAATTAAAAACACTAATGAAGTATCGAACACAAACGAACACGTTACTGAACGTTCACGAACATAAACGAGCGAACACGGCCTCTATTCATGTTTGTTCAATTAACTAAACAAACGAAATTTCTTGTTCGTGTTCGTTTGTTTAATAAACGAACGAACATAAACGAACTTCCCGCCGAACAGTTCACGAACTGTTCGCCGAAAGTTTGGTTCGTTTGCAGCCCTACCTCCCCAATCACCCATCCCCAAAATAATTTTTTTTTTGCCGAGAGGGTGGGGGGGGGGGGGTAGGTTTTTTTTTTAGGTTTTTGGGGGGTGGGATGGGGGGGGGGGGTTAGTTTTTTGGGGGTTTTTTTGTGAGGTATAGTTTTTTTTTTGCCCGCGGGGGGGTTTAGGTTTTTGGGTGGTGGTGGGGTGGGGGTGGGTGTTTAGGTTTTGGGTGGTGATGTAGGGTATGTTTGGCAAAAGTAGCTGGTAGCTGGTGGCTGGAAGCTGCTAGCTGGTGGCTAGAAGCTGGTAGCTGTTAGCTGTAGCTGGTACCTAGTAGCTGTAGCTTTTTAGATATATTTGGTGTTTGGTAGAATAGCTGGAGCTTTTAATAAAATGTATAAAATGACTAAAATGAACATAACTAAAAAATTTAAAAGTTTGTGCATTAAAAAGTTCATTGTATTTAGAGGTTAAAATAGTCATTTTTTCCCTAAAAGCTTGTAGCTCCTTCTAAACGCTACTAGTAGGAGCGTTCAACCAAAAGCTTCAAGCTCCTAACCTAAAAGCTTCAAGCTTCTTCAACCAAACAAAGCTTTTTATTGAGTATGAGTTTTTTCTTAAAAGCTTGAAGCTCTTAAAAGCTTCTAAAAGCTCCATGCCAAACATACCCGTAGTGGGTTTAATTTTAGGTTATTGGACACTTGTCACTTTATAAATCCTTCTTACAACTCTTAAAATTAGGAGCATTTGTAGAATAACTTTACTCATATTTATGAATATGGAAGTTGGTATATGTATTTTTGCAAAATTTTAATTATTGTTGATGCTTTATGAACTGGCTTCAATATATCCAACCCTTTTTAAAACTCTAGACTTTGCAACAAGTTTAGGTTTATGTGCATTTACATCATTAAAATTTTTATTCACGATCGTTGAATTTGCTGTGGCATTTGTATAGTGAGATCACACTCCATCTGGAACAACAACAAGGATAACATAGGGGACTGCCTAGTATTTGATGTTCAAAATGAGCTTGGTAGGGTCTAAGAAAATGGTTGCTTAGGCATGAGACTAGACATCCACTTTCTCATTTTTCTAGAGTAGAGATCAACATATGTATGTCCCCAGTAGAAAGCACCAAATGTGTTGGTTGTCTATATCCACCACATATTGTCTCACCAAATCAATTTCTTTCTCTCCATAACTACACATACTCTTATCACAATCCCATGTATACCCCACCAAAACCCTAACCGTACGTAACACTTATCATAATTTTTCTTACTTCATTATTTGAACAAAGCATTAAACAAAGATAGAGATAGTTTTGTATTGTTGTATGGGATACAGGGTGACTGGTGATAATAGTGTATAGACAACTGGAGTTAAGAGCCAGAAAAAAATAAAATAAAACAAGAGTAAATTTCAAAGTTCGTCCTTTATGTATGTCTAATATATCAAAGTATGTCCTTTATCTTTAATATCTTCAAGAAACATACTCGATGTTTGCAAATCCTTACAAGTTATGTCCTTTAACCCTAACTAGGTTAATTTTTACAGTTAAGTATGACCAAATGGACCCTACATAAGGGTATTTTGGTCATTTACTTTATTTACTCAAATTAATAAATATAAAAAGTAATAAATAAAACAATTAAAATATATTATATATATTTACGTATATAGTTCTGGTGACACCACCATCTCCCACCATCTCCCTCTCTCTCTAAACTCTCTCCCTGCCCCACTCTCTCTCTAACTTCTGGTGACACCACCATCTACCACCATCTCCCGGCCACCACTCCTACCCCGACAAGCCCCCATAACCTTCACCCTCCCTCTGTCGCTCCTTCTCCGGCGACCACACTCACACCCGATCCTCCTCTGTCTCCCGATATCGTCGCCTACACACACCCACACCCCCTACTGAGCAGATCGGACAGATCGAAGAAAGAGAGAGAGACGGAGAAGAAGAAAGGAGTCGATCCCCTCCTTTTACGGCAACAGTGGCAGCGGCGCCCCCTCGTTTTCCGATATCGATGGCAAGATACACAACTCAACCTATACCCGATGAATAACTCCTCAAACCAATCGAAATCTAAGCAGATTATCGGCTACAATCAACAGCCATTATTTATGCAGCGGTGGTGGGGGTTTTGCTGCAGGAGTGGAGGTGCGGTGAAAAGGTTTGTGCAGCAGTGATGGGGGTTTTGTAGCAGGAGTGGAGGTGCGTGGTGGAGGTGTTGACGGTGGTGGAGGTGGTGTTGGTGGTTGCAGGTGAGGTGTGGTGGCAGGTGGGTGTTGGTGGATGGTGGTGTTGGTGGTTGCAGGTGGGGTGTGGTGGTCATTCATCTCTTAGATCTGGAAGGAGGCGGCTGCTGGTTGTTGATTTTAGGTGTTCGGTGTGGGGTTCAGGTGAGGGTGTGGTGGGAGGATGACAAAGACGGGCCATGGCCGGAGTTATAAAGTCTCCGGCGAGTCGGATCGAGTCACAGAAGGTCGGGATTTTGCTAATGTTCGATTGCTGCTTCTGGATTTTGGTTGTAATGTTTTGATTTTTGCTTCTGGATTTTAGTTTTAGTGTTTCGATTTCGGTTTCTGCTTCTGGATTTTGGTTCTAGTGATTCATGTCTAGATTTGGTTATAATGTCTTGATTTCTGCTTCTGGGTTTCAATTCCTGATTATGGATTTTGGCTTTAATGTTTTGATATCTGGATTTGGTTAGAATGGTGGCTGGTGGGGGTGTCTGGCGGTGGTCGTGGTGGTGGCTGGTGGGGGTGTCTGGTGGAGGTAATGGTGGTGGCTGGTGGAGGTGATGGCAGAGAGAGAGAGAGTGTTTGTGTCTGGTGGAGGAGAGGAGGTATATTGTTTTATATAAATAAATGGTAAAATGTCCAAAATACCCTTATGTAGGATACACTTTGTCTGATTTAACCATGAAAAGTAACTGGATTAGGACTAAAGGACGTAACATGTAAGGATTTGCAAACATTAAGTATGTTTCTTGAAGATATTAAAGATAAATGACATACTTTGATATATTAGACATACATAAAGGACGAACTTTGAAATTTACTCATAAAACAAACACACCAAACTAGGGTATTCACCGATGTCCGAATTATTATATACATTGTTGTTGAGCAATGAATAATAACTTTAAATTTATAATATATATATTTTTTAATACTTTATTATTTTAATATTATACTACTTTATTATTATATTTACTTTTAACACGTTTTTTTATACTTTATTATTTTAATATTATACCACTTTATTATTACATTTACTTTTAACATATTTTCTTTTTTTTTTAATGATATTTTCTTTTATCATTTACTTTTTATTTTTTATTTTTTCTGTTTTTTAAAAGATATTGCTTTAATTAATTAATTTAACATTTCTTTAATAACTTTCGTACGCTAATTTAAAAAAAGTAAGTATGCTTATTTTTCCCCTGAACATTCCGATATAAGTATTGTTAAAAATGAAGTTGTATTCAGAATAGAATATTTATTTTGTATCGTTTTTTACTATACGATGATAAACTAAACTGATTCTGCTGGTTTGGCTTTTGAAACAACATGCTATATTTTCAAATAACGTTTGTTTAACATTATCATTTGCTATGTTTCGTCGCAACGCGCGACATCAATAAAACTAGTATATATTAATATGCAAAGAATCATGTACAAGAGAGCCGATTTATACGAACTGTTTTGGTCTTTGATCAAGCAATCTAATGGTTGAGATTAACTGGTTTCCAAATGTAGAATTCACGTGAGGCAAAACAAGGGAAACAAGTGAGGAAAAAAGATCCAATATTTGTGACTTATAAACCCATTTCCCTCACGATTTTCAAACATCTATAAATTTTTCATATGATAATATTTAAAAACAAATTACACGATATTAACGAGCATTTTATTTCCTTTAATTTAAGTAAGCTGTTTCTATAGTTTTCTTAATTTTTTATTTTACAAGCTTTAACCTTACATGATTTTTTAATGCTATGTTATTATATTCCAGTACGTAATTATGTAATATGCCTTTTATTCTCCGTAATTATGTAATATGCCTTTTATTCTCGAAACAAGTGTAACATTATATGATTATATATCACTACGTAATTACATAACAATATTTTTTTGTTACGTAATATTGAATACAAATTACATGATTATGTGATTTTATTACTGTATTTATATGAAAACCCATTAAGTGATTATATAATTACATAGTAACAATAACTGTAATAAAAACTAAAACATATAATACATAATATTTCATGGAATGCCAAATATTTCAAGTCTAATCACGTATTAAGTATAAACACAAGACAAAACATTAACCAATCAACCTATAATAACCACGCAATATAGTATATTGTAGATTTTATCATGTAATAAAGCATAAACAATAAATTTTTCATTATTGATGTGTAATCAGTTAATAAGCACAAATGTAATAACATCAATTATAACAAATTATATTGAATGTGTAATCACATATCCTATAAAAAAATTAAGAAAACTACAACAATAGTCTACTCAAGTTAAAGAGAATAAAATGCTCATTAATACGATGTATTTTTTTTAAATATCATGGTACGAATAAGTCATAACTTTTGAAAATTGTGGGGAAGTGGATATACGAGTCAACAATATTAAATCTTCCTAAAATACAATTGCCTTTGAATGTGTTCTACATAGGTCGTGGCCATTTTCAAATATAATGAGCCGAGGATATGCAGGACACGGTCGAATTAACCCCCAATGCTTATGTTATCAAACAATTTCGTATGAATTAACTCTCTTGTATAATAACCACTCCCTATATTAGTATGGCTCAGTTTTGGTCTTAACCTAAGCATCCTAATTCAAATTGTGAACCTTCAAAGATTCTAGGAAGAGAAAGATAAAAATGTAAGATTGTTAGAGCATAATGTTAGGGTTGTAAACGAACCAAACATTCAGCAAACAGTTCGGGAAATTCGTTTATGTTCATTGGTCTAATAAACGAACAGACATGAACAAGAATTTTCGGCTGATTAGTTAAATGAACGAACATGAACAGAAGTCTGGTTCTTTCAATTGTGTTCGTGAATGTTCGGTAAGGTGTTCGTGAACATTTGTTCATTTATGTTCGTTTATGTACATTTGTTCGTATTTTTATTAAAGATTTTTGTACTTTCATATATTTTATCTATACTTTTTACATTATTTAATTTTTATTTATTATTAAACTAGGAATCCCTATTTCTACTTTGTTTATGCACCATTCCCATTTCCTTTTTCATTATTTACATCGACGGATAAGATCGACCTCCGTTCCACAACTAGGGCTTCAAGTTCCATCCACCTTTAGCCTTCGTCGCGTTCGCCAAATTTATTTGTGTTCATTTATGTTCGTGAACCATTCGTGACATGCTCATTTCCTTAATGAACGAACATGACATAAAATCTCGTTCGGTAAGTGTTCATAAACCGTTCGTAACACATTTATTTCCTTAACAAACGAACACAAACAATCGATTCTTTTACAGCCCTACATAAAGTTTAACAAAAATGATATATTGATATTTTTTATTATTCAAGTTTGGTTTGGGTTTAATTTCAAGAAGAAAATCTAAATTCGAATTCGGTTTATTTTCTTTAGTTTCAAGTGGAAATCTGATGTAAAATTTTGAGTAATTTTCTTAATAGTGACACAACTTTTAGCTAATGTGATAAGGGGAAACATTAATGAAAAAACACACAATGGGACTCAAACCAAAAGGTCCAGGGTTTTTTTTCATAAGGGTTTTTTCTTCATATTTTTTGAATTTTCTCTTGAATTGGTTTATAGGCATTATTGTCTAGTGGAGATGGATATGATCGGGTGCTTCCGTTAATGGCACGATAATACTCTGATGGTCCGTCAGTGATCTAAATTTACCGTAAAAAAAAGAAGAAGACACAACAAATATTTTAACACATTGGTGATGCATAAACTTTAGTCTCAAATATATTTAAAAGAGTAAATTACGATTTTGGCCCCTGTGATTATATCACTTTTACCTTATTAGCCCAAAATAGAATTTTTTAACATCTGTACCCCAACGTCTCTGTAACTAACTATTTTGGCCCCTGCGTCTAACTCAACCCATAACCTAGGTTAATTAAATGTCAAATACTCTTCACATGATGAGAAAATAAGTCATTTCACCTATATCTCTCTGTCACATGCTCCTAACACCCAATCTCTCTCTATCTCTCTCTCTCTCTCTCTCTCCCCAACCCCCACCCCTACCCCTACCACCTTTGTAATAACCACCACCACCACCACCAAATCCCACCCCTACCAAAGCTCTTAGATCTAAAGAAATCCAAGCACAACTTCAAACCTTAACAAACCCTCACCTTCAAACCCACAATCTCATCCTAACAAAACCTCACCTGCATCCAAAATCAAACCATATATGAAACTCAACTGTCACACCCCCAAAATACCACATGCGGGAACCCCGCTAGGCGTGTGACGTACCAGGATCCAGCCACCAATCACATTAAACTATTAACAAGATTTTATAAGAAGTTCCCATTTATTGAATCAAAACATTCTCAAACATAGCTCAAAGATTAACGTATTCAGCGGAAGCATATAGTAAACCATTGTTTAATGTTGCAAAACCAAATGTATGAAAATTAATAAGCTAATCTCATGTTTCCAAAAGCTCGGCCCATGACTACTCCAGCAATCCCAGACAACAAGTTCCTTGTCCAAAGAATCTAACGACCTGCGAGCATGCAACAAGTGTATCAACACAACGCTGGTGAGTTCACAGTTTTTACAAAACTCTTAGTTACCCAGTGATTAGTCAAGTTTAAATACAATTTCGAAAATAATGTTGATAATAACTCAGTACTGTACAAGATGGCGTCAGATTGTTTTGCCCGTCCCCAATGCCCCCTATCAAAGCATTGGTCATGATTAAGGTCATTACTTCACGCCCGTCCTCTCAGGTACGGTGTGAGGTTGTCAAGCCTAATAACGCTATAAACTAATACCCCGTTACCTCTCAGGTAACTATTTGGTAGAAGATGGGACGTAAGGTGATAGGAAATGAGTGCATTATCCAACATCCCAGTTTTTACCCAAAAGACTTATTCCTCTCAGGAATACCCATTTGATTGTCCCACCCACCGGGATGCATGCTCAAGAGAAGTGAACTCACCTTGGATTGCTCGGTAATTTAAATTACTTGTTCACGGTTGATCAACCACGTCCTAACATGGTTATCAATATCAATCAGTTTTGTTTACTAGTGAACCACGTATTTAACAGGTTACAGCACATAGTACGTAACGGGCAACGCATAGCATCACGTAATAAGCTACATACAGTCTAGTCATGCAAGTTCATACACACGTATAAAGTTAACAGTTCAGAAAACCAAGTGCTTGTGTGTGCGGCCCAGTTACTCAAGCCCAAATAGAGGTGTGCGATTAAACCATCACTTGTGCGATCCAATTTAGTCAATTGTGCGATCCAATCATGACCGGCCCAATTGCAAGTTGTGAGATTGGATTTTGGGTTGTTCGACCAGTGTGCGGCCCAAACAACTTGTGCAACTATCCCATGTTCGTGCAACCCAATATGTAATACTAACCCATATACACCCGAAGCCCAATAAACTTGTGCGATTGAACATGAGATGTGTGACCAGAATTTGTGCGACCCAGCCCAAGCACGCGACCCAAGTTTATGCCAGCCCAAAGGCTTGTGCGACTAGGCTATATATTGTGCGATCCGACTGTCTTGTGCGATTGCAACCATGTTTCAGCCGTGATTTATGGGAAGCAGTTACAAAGTCAATCATGGACAATCAAGGACGGTTTCTACACATACTTTCCAAAGATTTGCATGAACACCAACCATTCCTTTATCAACTAGTAACAATTATCAATATCACTGTAACCCTAATAATCACCAGGTTCATGAGCTAATCATAACCCGTAGCTATGACATGATTAGAACTCTATCATTTAATCATAAGGGTTCCAATAAGTCTTAATCATCATGCGATCCTAATTCTCTCCGATACACTAATCCATTATTCCATTAGTTAATAATAATCATCTCACGATGTTAATGAACAACCCTTGATCCTCCATTACACCCTACTTCATTCCAACAGTTGGCCATCCTAATTATCATGCACAAATCAAGCAAACACACACATACCAACATAGTTATCATGCACAAGTTCTTAACAAACAGGCAAGATGGAACACTAACCGAAATCGTGTAAGATGGAAAGGCTTCAAATGGAAGAAAGAGAGGGGATCGCCGTCGAGTCGCTTGAGAGAGAGTTTGAGAGAGAGGAGAAGAGCTAGGGCTTGCACTTATGTTTTTGTGTGATGATAATGATTGGGGTTTACACATGAATCATGTGTGTATTTTTAACATGTGGGCCGAACCTAGCTTTCGGGTTTCATTGGATCGTGGACCAGTCCTCAACAACAAGAGGATGTGCGGCTAAGTATGAGGTTTGCGACTCGGGAACCATGTGCGACTGACCTTGACGTATTTTATATTCAATCATACAAACTCATAATATTCATATAAAGCATAAACTCATAACCATTCATATTTAATCAAACACTTCAAATAACGTAAATCACGTCAAGCAACACACATAAAAAGAACCAGTACCAGACTCTCGAAATTACGGGTTGTCACATCATCCCCAACTTGAAAGAAATTTCGTCCTGAAATTTGGATAGCGGCTATAGGGGAGTGAAATGGTAAATCAGGATGACTGTGGATTTTTCTCGGGTGCCACATCATCCCCAACTTGAAAGAGAATTTCGTCCCGAAATTCACCAGTTGCATCAGAATTAGATTGAGCAGTTTCGAATAGCTGAGGATACTTGAGCTTCATCTGGTCCTCGCGTTCCCAGGTGAATTCTGGTCCACGCCTTGAGTTCCAATGAACTCTCACTATTGGAATTCAACTGTGTTTACGGACATTAACTTCCCGGTCCATAATTTCGATGGGTTCTTCGACAAACTGCAACTTGTCGTCAATTTTCAGTTCTTGGAATGGTACCACAAGTGTCTCATCGGACAAACACTTCTTTAGTTGCGAGACATAGAAGACATCGTGAATGTTACCCAACTCAGCAGGTAACTCGAGCTTGTACACCACTTTACCAATTTGCTTTAGAATTTTGAATGGCCCAACATAACATGGATTAAGCTTGACGTGCTTCCCCAAGCGCACCAAACTCTTCCAGGG
Source organism: Helianthus tuberosus (assembly GCA_030545235.1). Taxonomy (NCBI): domain Eukaryota; kingdom Viridiplantae; phylum Streptophyta; class Magnoliopsida; order Asterales; family Asteraceae; genus Helianthus; species Helianthus tuberosus. The sequence goes on along the minus strand of CM060424.1, from coordinate 113,018,196 downwards.
TGAGACTTTCAACATAACGCGATCACCTACAGTGAACTCCAAGGGTTTCCTACGCTTATCAGCGTAGCTTTTCAGATGGTCACGCGCTGCCGCCATACGATTTCTGATCTGGACAATCTTCTCGGAGGTTTCAAGTCCGTACAATGCTTCGAACTGTGATCTGGCTGTCACCCACCTCAGCCCAACAGAGAGGAGAATGACATTTCCGTCCGTACAATGCTTCGAACGGAGCTGCCTGGATGCTGGAATGGTAACTGTTGTTGTAAGAGAACTCTATCAAAGGCAAGTATTTCTCCCAACCTTTACCAAAATCGATCACACATGCTCGCAGCATGTCTTCAAGTGTCTGGATGGTTCGTTCGCTTTGACCATCCGTCTGAGGGGGATAGGCAGTACTCATGTCGAGATGCGAGCCGAATGATTTGTGCATTGACTGCCACAAATCGGATATGAAACGTGGATCGCGGTCAGAAATAATAGAGGTTGGCACCCCGTGCCTAGAGACCACCTCCTTAAGATAAACCGTTGCTAGTTGCGAAAATTTATCAGTCTCCTTGATCGCAAGGAAGTGCACAAATTTTATAACAACCCTCCTGAATTTTTTCTAACACCCTAAAATATATTAAAATATTCCCATATATCTTAAATTACTCCCCGTATGTGAAAACCGAGCCCAAAATACGATCTAGCATTAAAAATTAAATAAAAACAAAAATTTAAAGGCTGTCGCGGGGCGCGTAGCCTTTGGCTACTTCTTACGCGGGTCGCGACAGCTACAAGATCAGACGTAGCCCTAAGCTGCCACGTGGCAGCAACGTGTTGAACCTATACCGTGACCTGGATCAGCTATGGCCTAGACCCCCTACAACGCAGGCTGCGTACGCCTAAGCTTACTCTTACGTGGGCCGCGAGAGACTTGAATTACAGCCCTATAAATTGGGAACTCGGGCTTCAGTCTCAAATCGCTCACGTTCTTTTCTTTCTCTCAATTTTCACATAGTAGGCATAATCCTCGGGTGTAATACCCCCCCCCCCTAATTAACGAAGTTCTGCCCCGATGTAAGTATCATAACTGTAACACCTGTGTCACTTCAACCGTCAAACAAATGCCAAACCAATGAAATATTGTATTTCATACTTGGGATTTGTAAAATTATGTGTATCTTTTACACATATCAACTCTTGTTTGATTTTAAGCTTTAAATCGCTTTCTGGAGGGTTATACGCGCTCAGATGCGTAAATATAACCAGTTTAATCCAACGAACACTCCGGAATAGTGAAATAGGCTTAACATACCTTAAATAACCTTTACATAACTTAGAAATAAGTTTTAAAGGCTTTGGTATGGCAAAAATAAGTTAATTCGCTTACAGGGACTAAACTTGACAAACTGCGAAAGTATGCCAATTTGAACTGTAACAGACATTCCGGAACATGACCATAAGTTAAAAATACCATAAATATCCTTCAAATATCTTAGAAATAGGCTTTGAGGGGTTCGGTATGCTAAAATAAACTTTTGGGTCATTCAGGGACTAAAAGTGTCAAAAAGTGCACAAGTTTGCATTTTCGCGCATAACTTACGTTCTGAATACATCCGGACATCCAAAAATTTATGTAAGCATGACTATATTATACTTTAGTGTTTGGCTTGCCAAAAAAATCCATTCGTCGCGTCATTTGGATCGTTTTTCGCGCTTATGCGCATTCCGTCGTAATTAAGCGAACATCGCGTTCGTACGACCAAACGAACCAACACCCGGCATATTTTTGAGCATGTTTCATGTCCTCAATGTTTAGGCAACATTTTAGGGCCTTAAAGTTGGCTTTACGGGCCTTAGAAGTGTCGGAAATGGCCTTAAACACGTGCAGGGACTAAAACTGACATTTCTGAAACTTTGTTCTGATCTGTGACTCCTAGGCGGCCCGCCTCAGGATCTTAACATCCTTAGGCGGCCCGCGTCAGACCTTCTGACCAGGTTAAATGTTTCTAACAGCAGATTGCAGCTGTTTGATCCTCCTCCACATGTTCTAAATTACTTAGTCATCAGATAAGGATCATATTTAGCTTCCATAACCTTTCAACAAGTGTACGGATGTGATCGAATCACGGTTTCCATGAAACGATCTCAACGGTGGACCGAAAACTATAAATACCCCATCACCCCATTTCTAAACTTACAAGAACTTTGATTTGAGAAACTCTAAGTTGAAACTATTGTTTCATACCTGAGATTTTTGAATCGAGGTTAGCATTCGGGGACCCTTCGTAGGTATTCTTTCGTTCTTTTCCTTATTTTATTGCTTTTCGAGTCAGAAAGTCAAACTTTGTTTGACTTTCAGCGTTGACCAGTAATGGTCAATGCGAAGTTCGTTTGAACTTCGCAACGTGAGTGTAATCACGTTGGTTATAGTCCCTTGGGACTATGCCTACTGATTACCACGTTGTCTAGGGTCGTAGGGTAGGCGATCTAATAAATCGTCTATACCTTCGAACCCGACCCATTTGGTCGATCATTAGGATCCGACCAAATACATTAGGTGACCATAGTGTATAGGGAATAACCTTCCGAGGTTATACCCTATGGTCACATCGTTTAAGTAGTTGTATGATAGGTAGTTTATATGCCTTAGGTAAATTACCAGAATACCCTTTTCATGTATAATTGGTAATTAAGCATATGTAACCTAAACTTTTGTCACATAACTGATTATGTAACATGTTTAGGCATATAACACTTGTCATAGGACTAGTTAGGCGGTCCGAACGCGTTTCACGCGAACGACGCGTTAAAGTAACATAAGCTACCTAAACGGGTCGTAATGGGTCGTAAGCTATTAGGTTAGGTTTCATTTAGTATGTAGGCTTTGTTAAACCATATGACACGAGTCTCTATACTCGTTTGGTTTACGAACCCTCATTCTATCTAAATCCTCCGATTTAGGTCCGGTTTATTAACATAGCTACCTATATTAGGTGTCGTTTGATATCCGTGATCTCTAGCATTGTTTGGTTGTTACACAAGGACTCCTAAGCACTCTCAATGTGAGTACATAGTTCCCCTATTTTACTATTTTCCAAACTGTTTTGGGGTGAAGCATGTGTACCTATCTGTTACTTTCATGTTTTCCAAAAGTATAATTGATTATACATGTTATTACTTATCATTTGACAAACTGAATGACTAATTATGGTTTAAACATTGATTTCTCAAAGAACATAAAATAAATTGTTGAATTGTACTTATTTTATGTTCACCAGACCGATTGTTAGTATGATATAGCGCTATAGGATTTGACACCCCATTCCTGTTGTCATGGAATGTCTGAAACCAATTTGTTGCTCCATCCAAATAGGGATTGCCTTTGTGGTATTTCTATAGTCTCAAAGGTGTATCTTGATACACCAGGTCTGAATGAATTCTCAAATCACACTATTAAAGTATAGTTTGATATACTCTCATGTGTGGTATTGTACAAAACCAACATATATTTACAAAACCAAAAACATAGTTTAATATGTTATTTATCACATCTAAAGCATATTTTGATATGTTATTTATGAAACCAAAACATAGTTTAATATGTTACTTACAAATCCAAAGTATACTTTTAATATGCTACTATAAGGATAATTGTTTAATCTTACACTTATTTATACAAATCACATTGGTTACACATTACATGATTTACATTGGACACATAAACATTATTGACATTGGTTATACATTTCATGATTTCATCTTGACATAAACATTTTTACACATTATTCAATACGTTTGGCAATTGGTTTAAACATATACATCTTACATTGTTGGTTTGGTTTGAGTAAGTGATTAAGTAACGAGGCGTGTGTAATATGATACAAGCATGGTGGATACGCCGCTGGTACTTCCTATATATAAGTGTTTGTATGGTATTACATATTGTATCGTTATTTGAATCATTTCAATTTGATACATATAACATTTTATACAAATAACATACTTTTCACAATACATTGTTTTACAAGCAACTTAACTTATACAAACTCATTTTACAATGGTTATTCATTTAACCATACATTATTCTCTTATTTATACATATCATTTGAACTTATTGTTTTATTTCAAACGATTTACAAGACAAAGCAAAGTACGGGGTTCATGACTAAACATTTTCTTAAACATAAGTCATGAATCCTATATTCACAAAACCTATGTATCTCACAGGCATTTTTATGCTGACGTACCTATTTTTACACATGTTTCAGGTACTACTTTGCAATGATTGTTGATACATGCTACATTTAGGATGGACTCGTGCCTTAGCAACTCTAAAACTTGGAAGATCATAGTTGTATTTATTTGATTGTATTAAAACAATGAGTTCATTTATTCAATAAAACAGAATTTATTTATGCCATGGTTATGAAACAATGATTCTGTTGCAACACGCCTCGATGTTTCCGCCACGTTTTGTTGTTTTACGTGGTCGGGGTGTGACAATAACCCCTGTTACGTATTAGATACGCTGCCCGATCGATCCAGGGTTCCGTAACGGCTGTCAGGGTTCTGCCCGACGTAGTCGTTGGAATGCCGTGTCGGGGAGGGTATAACTAATGTAAATATAAAGGGTTATTATACTAACGCGTGTGCATTGTGTAAATTATAGATAATCTCCAGGAAACCTTAGAAGAAACCTAAGTCAGCAATGTTAGTAATCTACTTTTTCTAAACTGTTTTCATAAAACCTTTCTTGATTATAAATAGCAGTGATTGAGTCTTTGTAGTTCTTCAATTACTGCCTGTATGTTGGGGTTTTGTATACAAAATGTGGAACACGTTACCATTGGACAACGAGTTAGTCAATGTGTAATATGACCCACCAGTCAGGATTGACAATACTGAATGAGTAATTGTGTAGAAATAAACAATGTGATCGCTCTCAATACTGTTAATGGATGAAACTCTTCTTGATTAAACTGGGATTCACTCACCAGTATTTCCACTGACAAATGTTTTTAAAACGCGTTTCAGGTAACAAAATGTAAAAGCCAAATTAGAAGAAAGCCAGCTGGAGAGCACTGACGGCTTGGAAAAATGTGGCTATAAGAGTTACCTAAAAGACGATGTTTTAAATAAAATAGAGTTTATCCTTATAAATATGTTGTAATAAGAAACTTGGGTTTTACCCATGTGATTATTAATATAAAATATGGTGGTTTTACTCTGATAAATATTTCCTAACTACGGTCCTGATGAAATTTTCGCTGCCAAAATAATAAAATAATGATACCACCAAGACTGGTCTCGCGGCCGCCCGTTCCCGGGACAGGTAGGGGGCGGGGGTTGCAACAGAAGGTGGTATCAGAGCTAAGCCACTGATTCAGCCAAAGAAGTGTTCTGCTGACACCAATATTATTCAAATTGTTAGGAAATTAATTATGAAAGTACGTGCATATCTGTATTTTACTATTGTGTGTTATTTGACTATTTGTTAGTTTACAGTATGAGTGATCAAGCACCCTCAGACGCGTATCGTCAGTTGTCTGATTCACCTAGGAGGGAAGGTACCTCTTCATAGCCTGCCCTCTCAGGGTATGTCGCGGATAATGAAGAAGGGATGTTTGTCTTTAAGGCTCAGTTTGAAGAGCCATTCCCTCAGAAAAAGAGAGGATGGTTTAGTAAGGGAGCATTCGAGCGTAGGGAAAGAATGCGAAAGTTGCAACAACAGAGAGTCCTAGTAGCCGCTAAGCGAGAGTCAGATGCCCATACACAGGTTATGCTTAATAGAAGCCTAGCCAATTTTCATATCCTAGCAACAACTGCTGCTGACCCAAACCTGGAACAACTAGTAGCCCCACAACCCTTACCTTTATTCCCCACTCAACCGATGGAGATAGAGGATAACCCTGAAAATCAAGTAGAAATGCATGATTTCAACCCTGAGGAGATACCTTGGATACCAGCCCCTAATACCTTAGACCCGGATTATGATCTATGGTTCGATGATCATAGGGATTATGTGCCACGCTACCACCTAAATGACAAACCCATGCCGAACTTAGCAGCCTATCCAGGTCTGGACCCTCTAGATCCCTACTACTACGATAACGATGAATACATTAGGGAGATCTTAGAGAATCAGTACCCGGACCCAGTACCAGCACCTGCACCCCCACCCCCAATAAGTGCAAGTAATTTGCATTAGCTCCGAACTTTCAGAGAAGAAATTTTAGAGAGTAGTGAAAGGATGAGGCAGGTAGGAGAGCGACTTGTTTGGAAATACGACGAGCGCAATATGGATAACTGGATGAATCCAGACCAGTGAAGGAGATGGTGGAGTTGGTAATAATAATATAATAATATATAATATGTTTGTATGAAAAAAATATAATATATATATATATATATATATGTGTGTAATAATAATAATATATGTTGTAGTATAGACCACTCTGTGGTTAGCGATGCATAGTAGTATTGTACTGTAATTTTTAATTTCTAGTATTAGTTTGTATTAGAAGCATACTATAATAGAAAAGAGTAAAGTCGCAATGCTCGACGTTTTTGGTCAATATGTGTGTTGTGTGGTTGTTGCCCAATTTATTAATTATTTTGTGATATTAATAATTGGTGAATGTTTAAAATTCAGATGGACGACGAGGTAAACTGTAACACCCTTGTTATTATTTTAAGGGTTTTCGTATAAATAACGAAAACCAACATGTAATTATGATTAAGTATCCTTAGAAAATACGAGTAATCTAAAAGTTTTACAACTTAAAAGTTTTCAACATAATATAAATAAGTTCGTCGTTTAAAAGTGATGACGTAACGCCGTGCGGAAGCTTTAATCTCGAGTGTTAAATCTTTATCGTGTTCGGTTCCTCATCGAGCTTGATCTTCATCCGGGCACACTAGACACTCACCTAAGATCAAAACCAACTTAAAAGTTAGTTTTGATAGTCAAATATTAAGTTTAAACAAGTATCATGGGTCAAACAACAAATTTTTTTTTCCGGAGTTAGGGGGCGTCGCATGACGCCAAGGGGCGTCGCGTGACGATAGGCCCCCTTTTTCACAGACTGATGTTTAATCAGTTGCTGTACATACCCAGCTCAACCCGATTTCACGGAAATGGCCATAACTTCTTCGTTATTGATCCGTTTTACCCGATTCTTTTTCCTACGCGTCCGTAATTTAATTCTCCATCATATGGAGTTAAAATCCAACATCCAACATAATAAATTTTGAGACTTTCAAGCCTTCGACTTGTTACCTTTTTATCAAATTTTACCCGTTTATGCATTTTATCAAACAAACATATTTGTTTGATTCCTACATCACCTACACTTCTTCAAATAAATGTTATATACCATATTAGGTTCTAATCAAAGGTTTATTACACAATTTAAACCCATTTTCGCTCGTATGCTTATTTTGACCCGTTAAGGGTATTTAAGCACTTTCGAGCCTAAAATAGCTTTCGATTGCTTCTAGCATTCCATTACCACATTTCTTATCCTATAATCTCCCACCCCAACTGTATTTAAGGTAGGTTTAATGTGGTGATCAATATAAACCAAATTTTACCTCTCGAATCATTATTTTACGGCAAAAACTCAACAGTGCCATTTAGCTAATATAATACCTCTTTCAGCTTCTGTACTTATTCTAAGTATTTACCTAGTCATAAAACTCGTTTCCAAACAACCTTTAAGGGTCGTTTGTTCCATTTATCCTACAAGGGAGTTTTGGTCGATTTTAGTCCTTTTATGACGAAGGACTCTCTCTCAAATTATTCGACCAAAATAACGCTTTTAACTACAACATAATTATGCGTACCTGGCCCGGATCAACAAGTAGACCCGATTTATACCTCGTTTTCATTATCACACCATCAATGGTGACGTAATTATCCGATTTGCGAATCGGTCCTGTTAACATAAGACTTGACAACCACATTAGTCGATATTGTCAAATGGTGTTATCATCACCATTCGACCCGTTTGGAATATATGCCCAACATTATCTATTTAATCAAAAACATCGTTTTTGATTTCCAATTCATACATCCATCCCATCCCGGATTTTATAACCATACCCTTTTTCTTTTACACTCTTTTCTTACAAATTCAACCCATTTCGGCTTACGCCATGGGTATCCTTTTAACCTTGATTTACATTAGTCGACACTTGACAAATTTCCATATTTCCAATATTATCATTATCACGTTTACAACGTATCGAATAAACGGGTATTCTACATAAGTGTGTAACTTACACTTACCTCGCATCCACGCCACGCTTTTCTTTCCGTACTTGCTCCGTTTGACCCGCTCCCTCCTCCAAGCTTTCATCTAGCTTGTTACGCGTCAAACTATTGTCAATCATTTACAAGGCAGTTAAATTAGTCATAAAAATCTCGACTATTCTACCTCACTTATTTCCTATGCCGAAGCTACTATTCGACTTCATGATTAGTTAACTTAACTTATCTAAAGTTAACTACTTTCAATCGCATGGTTTACGATATTAAGTCTAAATCAACATAGTATTTTGAAGAAACACTAACTAAATGGTCGGAACCGAGATAGTTAGGGGGTTTGAATCCGCATAAAAGGTTAGCTCTCTCTCGGTTGATTCAGTTGCAATGGAATTTCTTCTCCGATGGTTCTGCAAAAAAGAACACCGTTAGCCTCGTCAAGGGGAGAAGAGGGTTCTCTCCTTGACCCGACTCCGGCGTGAGAATAAGTATTGGTAATGGAGAAGATAAGTATTTGAGAAGTGAGTGTGATCTGAGTTAGACCTGAACAGTTCTCGTATTTATAACCGGGAGTTTGGGAGGGAAAACCTGTTATTGAAAAGATGACGGAAGATGCTAACGCCGTAGCGGTTATCTTTTCTTCCGTTAAGTTCTTTGATCCTTCATTAAGTTGTCTCGATCCGATGTGAATGCACACGGATCGTGGTTTGATCTATGGCTGGGGGATTGCCACGTGTAAAGTGATTAAGTGGAGATTACTCTCCAATTGCATGCCTTTGTTGTGATTTCAGGGTTATTTGTGGTGAAGACACGTGTCCAGACGGTTATAACCGTCTGGGTGGTGCACGATTGTATTTCTTTCTAGAAGATCACTGCTGTAATCTGGTGTGACACCTTGCTGTGTGGACACGGACGAGTAAATCCCAAGTCTGGATAAAATAATATCCAAGTCTGGATATTTAGGCGGAAGTATTGAACAAAGGATTCTAATCCTTTGTAAATGGAAGAAGGCGCAAGGATTTATGTTTTCCTTTGGGCGCGCAACTATAGATTTGCTGACTGTTTTCTTCCTTTTGTAATACCAGTGCGCGGCCGCGCAAGGCTTAAAAGGTTAGAAAGGTTGTTTTGTGGTACAGTCTCAAATCCTCTTTTCGAGGTTTTTGAGACCTTACCCCTTCAAGTCCCCCCAGTCTAGTGTTGTACTTATGCAAATAAGTGGAGCACTGGACTTATGAGAGAGAAATGTTTTTGGGCGCGAAAAGATAAGAAAGCTTTTATGAGAAGATTTGAATTTGCTGAGTTTGTAAAGATTTTTTGTAAAAAATCTTTGACTTGACGTTATTGCAGTAGATTGATTTTGACAACCTGTCATTGGCAGTTGTTTTTTATCATTCGTGTTGTACACGCGCGCGTATAAGCGCGTGTATGTTCTGACATCTTCATTTTCTGTCGCTTGGGGAACTGTGATACCCGGAACAGTGCTGTGACGGTTACCGATGCTATTTATTGCGATGGGTATATAATCGGTTGGGTAACCTCCTTTGTGTAATCGTTGCTTTGTTTGAAAATTTCTCCCAATTCCTTGTTCTTAAGAAAACTTTCCGTCATCCTTTTATGTCAACCGGAGAACGGCAAGAGGATCTTGTTGAAGATATGTCGACTGATCTTCCACCATTGAAGTGGCCTAGGGCATCGTTTGAGGGTTTGATTCAGAATCTTAAATTTCCAGAGAACTGGGGTGCCTTGTATCCCGAAGATGGGCAAACGGCAGCAAATGCTCCGGCCGGGTATATTACCCTCTTTTGGGATTTTTTCTGTGATGGTAACTTTCGCTTGCCTGTTACCAAATTTTTTCTTGAAATTCTTGGGTTCTATAATCTGCACATCTCCCAACTTCACCCTATTGGTATGGTTAGGGTTCGACATTTCGAATTTGTATGTCGGACGATGCATGTGGAGCCAACCGTTCCTCGATTTAGGGTTTTTTATCAGATGCACTGTACCCAAGGGTTTTACTCATTCGTTCAGAGGTCTTCTGCAAAGAAGATTCTTCATCAGCCCCCAAAATCATTTCATGATTGGAAACATAAATTTTTCTTCATCAAGGCTGGAGTGATTCCGATGAAGATGACTTTAAGAGGGAAGGACGATATTCCGATTGAATCGCTTCAGACTCTTGTTGATGAGAACTGGTACCAAGATCTGAAGGATGTTCCCAATATTGCTTTGCCGGAGAAAGCCCTAGTCGGAGCCGGCATGAGTTTGAACTGGAAGATGGAACGTGATGATAAACCCGTGTACACTGAAGATGGTCATAGTAAGTTTGGGGCTTTTTCGCTGTTTTTTTTTTTTTTTGACCTGCTTTCTCTTCAATGTAGTTGTTTCTCTATATGTTGTTGCCTTTAAGAGGGAAGGCGGAAGAATGGGAACTATCAAGAAGACTATTATTATCTAATACAGAGATAGCTGATAATAGTTGAGAAAACTATTGAGGCTGAGGAGCCTGTTGATGCTAATACAGAGACTGAACAAGTTGTTGAGCCGGGTGTGGTAAATGATGCTGATAATCCACCGATACCGGAAAAGAAAACTGCTGAAAAAATTCAATCTTCTCCCTCTAGACCTTCTGAAACTATACCTGAGCATACTGAGAAAACCGCCACTGAGGAGGCAGGTTCATCTGCTGGTGCTGAGAAGCAATCTCCAATTCGTCCAGAAGAAACCTTGGGAGAGTATTATTATCGAACGTATGCGGAGAAAGATGCTGCTGATCCTCATGTACCTGTTTGGAATGTGAAGAAAGGAGACACCTTCTCGGATTGGCGTGTGTGCCAAGATTGGTTGCAGGGGATACTTCCGCCTGGCGAGATTAAATTTCAGGAGAATCAGCCTTACGAACAGACCTATCAGTCTTATCTTGCAGAAACTGTGTCTCATGTTTCTACCACTCACCGTATAGTGCGTGAGTGGTATAGCATGCATAAAGAACGAGTATCTTTTGAAGCATCACAAAGGAAGTTTGCAAAAGATGAAAAACATGTGGCTCAGTTGAAGGCTAGATTAGAGGCTGAGCAAGCTAAATTTGAAGCTGAGCGCAAGACTGAGGAATGGTCAGTTTCCGGTTGGAAAAGAAAAGCTGAAGCTGAAGCTGCGCTTTTATCTGAGGAGCGCAAAAATTGGAGGAGAATTTGTGAGAAAGATAATGCCGAGAAGGCAAACCTTCGTAACATCATAAATAACCTCAAGGCTGAGGTTGAAAATCTGAAGAATCAAGATGCGGAGGTAGAAAGATTGAAGAAAGAAAAAGCTGACATGGAAGCTATGTGGGAGGAAGCGCGCTCTCATAGGGAACGAAGTGAGCAACGGGAGGTACAAGCTTTAGCCACTCTTGCCGTTAGAGATAAAGAATTAGAGGAACTTACCGCTTTGGTTTCTGACCAGGAACAATTGAAGAAGGATCTGGAGCTAGCGCGTTCTGAGAATACTGAAACCTCCCGCCGTTTGACTGAAGTTGAAGAGAAACTGGAGAATTCAGAAATGGCGCGGGTTTCAGCGGAAAGCGAGCTCGAACCTTTGAAGAATGATATGGCCTGGTTGAAAAATCGCGGGATTGCTTGTGTAAGTTCCTTTCTTCTTTTTTCGTTCATGTATGCGCTTTTCTTGTTTTGATGCTTATCTTGATTTCGTAGGTTGCTGAATCTGTATTAAACTCTGAAGAACTGGATAAAACTGTTGCAAACTTGATGGTTGCTGCGCGACGAGATGGTTACGCGCAAGGTTATGCGGAATGTTCCCATCATGTGAATAGCGCTTTGAAAGTTAAATGGGATGATAGCAAGTCTGCTACCTTTGGCGTTAATACTGCCAGCGCACTGGCTGCTATGAAGACAGAGTTTAATAACTTACAACTTCCAGTGATGGAGTTGATAAATGTGGCGTTGCAATCGGACGATCACGTTGCGCAACTTAAAGAAATCTTTCCGGATGAGGGAGAAGATTTAGAGTAAGATGAAATTGTATTGAACAATTTTTTCTTCTTTCTTCTTTTTTTTTGTAGGATGTAGATCCTTGTTTTGTTGGTGCGCTGTTGCGCAAGGAATTTAAACACTGCTGTGTCTAAACTCTTTAGGGCGTATTTGTACGCTTAAAAATAGCAGGTTTCTATTTGTTTTGTTGAATGACTTTACAATATCTTGCATGAGTACAATTACTTTTTCTTTGAGTAAGGCGAATAAAGTTGGTGTGAAGCTCATATGTGAGTTTATGGTCGTTTGTGACGTGATCACTGACCGCGCATGGAGCTTTGTGTTATACTACCATAATGTTTTTACACTTACTAAAAAGGAATTGCATGCATTTTATAAACACAAAAATAATAGAAACCTTGTAATTTTATTCATGGATAGTGCTCAGAGGCGTTACAAAGTTTTTTGGATAATTAAATGAAACTTAACTTACTCCCTGATAGTTCCGCCGCTTTTGATGTGTCATGTCTTTTCCGCGGAAAACGTACAGAGTTCTTTAAGTTTTAGCCCGTTTACTTGAGCTTTCTTCTCCCCGGGTAATCTGCTTAATCTCCTTGCGCATATTCTGGAGCAAATGCGTAAGTTCTCCATTTTTGAGAGCCTTCTCTATTTCCGTGCGCAGAGATATGCAGTTGTTCGTGGTGTGCCCGTTATCCTTATGATATTCGTAGTACTGCGTCGGGTCTTGACCACGTTTACTCTTCATCGGAATCGGAGGTTTGAATTGGTGATCCTCAGTACTTAGCACCTCCGCCGGGGTTTTTGTTAGGGGAGTCCACTGCCTCTCCCTATTTTCGTGTTTGTTTTCTCTTTGTGCAGAGAACTTGTTAGTTGTTGTGCGGGCGTCTTCCGAGGATCGACTTCCTGATGCTTCGCGCCATGACTTTTTGTACTTTCCATTTGCGCTTAAGTCTGCCGGCCTGTTGTGTGGTGGTGGTGGCCTGTTTGTAGTAAGGTTTTTCTCGGTCTGCGCATAAACCTTGGCCGCCGCCATTATCTTTTCCCAACTCGTGGGGAGGCCCTCTGTTCCTGATAACACTTTGACCATGTCGTCACACCTAACCGCGTACTTAAACTGAGCACGGATTAGTTGTTCGCTAACACCTCCAATTTCTAACACTTCTTTATTGTATCTGGTAATAAAATCTTCCAGATTCTCATCATCGCGGCGCCAGATGTTCATGACGTCGGATGTATCACGTTTTGACCGCCTTTGTTGGCTGAAGTGTGTTAAAAACTTTCTTCGCAGATCCTTCCACGACTCGATCTGTCCTGTTGGTAGGTTATCAAACCAAATTCGCGCTGGGCCGGTTAGTGTTTGCACAAACAAATGACACCACAGCGGAAGAGTCCAACCGCCAACCAACCCTGCGCTGGTGAATACTCTTAGATGATCATCGGGGTCAGTTAACCCATTGAATTTCCCAACGTTAGATGGTAATTTAGCCCTTTCCAATGGAGCTAAAGCTATCTCCAGTATGAACTTCGAGTTTTCTGCCGCTTCATCAGGGCGATAAACTAAGTCATAGTTATGCTCTGCTTCGGGATTATAGATCGCCCGAGGCCTGCATTTGTTATAGTTTGGTTGCAGTCTGTTGAATACGCTGGTGTTTGCACTCAGACGATACGTTTGATCGGATTCATCAGTGTGAGCGTCCCGTTGGGAACCCAACCTATCATGAACCGATTGTCTTCGACGAGGGTGTGGTTCGCCATGGTGTTGTCTCTGGTAACTGCCTGTATCGTCATAAGTTGACTCTTCTCGCTGAGATGCATGAGCTCTAGACCCCGGCCTCCGTGATTGGGTTATAGGAGCAGTTTGAGCACACAATTGTGTGTATACGGCGTTTAATGCCCCTTGGGACCGGACATACCATGATATCGGAGTTTCTCCTGGTGGTAAGATTGATTGTGCAGGATTTGCTGGTAACATTCCTGGGGTAACAGGATCATTTGCTCGATTAGATTGAACCTCGTTATCGTCTGAGGCCTCTTCTACGATCCCTTCTACTGGTAAATTGTTTCCGACGTTTGGTCGAGGACCAGGTTGCCGGTGAGATGACGAATTTTCTGCCATGTGCAAAAACAGGAAACGGAATGAACTAAATCGAAACGAGGTAGAAACTAGAAAAACTGAGAAAACGGTGGGCGCCAATGAAGAAACACTAACTAAATGGTCGGAACCGAGATAGTTAGGGGGTTTGAATCCGCATAAAAGGTTAGCTCTCTCTCCGTTGATTCAGTTGCAATGGAATTTCTTCTCCGATGGTTCTGCAAAAAAGAACACCGTTAGCCTCGTCAAGGGGAGAAGAGGGTTCTCTCCTTGACCCGACTCCGGCGTGAGAATAAGTATTGGTAATGGAGAAGATAAGTATTTGAGAAGTGAGTGTGATCTGAGTTAGACCTGAACAGTTCTCATATTTATAACCGGGAGTTTGGGAGGGAAAACCTGTTATTGAAAAGATGACGGAAGATGCTAACGCCGTAGCGGTTATCTTTTCTTCCGTTAAGTTCTTTGATCCTTCATTAAGTTGTCTCGATCCGATGTGAATGCACACGGATCGTGGTTTGATCTATGGCTGGGGGATTGCCACGTGTAAAGTGATTAAGTGGAGATTACTCTCCAATTGCATGCCTTTGTTGTGATTTCAGGGTTATTTGTGGTGAAGACACGTGTCCAGACGGTTATAACCGTCTGGGTGGTGCACGATTGTATTTCTTTCTAGAAGATCACTGCTGTAATCTGGTGTGACACCTTGCTGTGTGGACACGGACGAGTAAATCCCAAGTCTGGATAAAATAATATCCAAGTCTGGATATTTAGGCGGAAGTATTGAACAAAGGATTCTAATCCTTTGTAAATGGAAGAAGGCGCAAGGATTTATGTTTTCCTTTGGGCGCGCAACTATAGATTTGCTGACTGTTTTCTTCCTTTTGTAATACCAGTGCGCGGCCGCGCAAGGCTTAAAAGGTTAGAAAGGTTGTTTTGTGGTACAGTCTCAAATCCTCTTTTCGAGGTTTTTGGGACCTTACCCCTTCATATTTAGAACTCTTATCACTTCATATCACGCGTAATTGCCATATCATTCGAATACACGTTTTCACTCTAAATTTCAACACTTTAGTTCTCATTTAGGCATTTTAACAAACACCTAATGTGCATAATTTTACATATTTACTAACTAGTTCATAACTAGTTATTTTCACCAAGATTTACATCAAAATCAAACCTCTATGTCTAGTGTTCATGAACTACATCAAGAACTTATATCATAACAATCAATATTCCTGAATTTAACATCCTAATTCAAGTGTTCATCACAATGACATAAAAACCCACTTAGCATATAAATGGGTAATAATCTATTTCACAATTTTTCATCATTAATTCGTCAAATCCTTACTAGGGTTTGTTCCTAGACATGGATTTATCCTTATTTCACTCTCACATCAAACATGCAAGCAATAATTTCGTTTATCATAAATTCATCAAGAATTTCAACTTCACTAAACATAAAAATTTAACATACCTTGTGATCCCCTAAGCTTGGTGATCACGAATTTGTGTTAATCCATACGATTTGGCTCTAAATTGCCATTCAATTTGTTGAATCTTGATGAACTAGGGTTGCACCCTTTCTTTTCTTGCTCCTGGGCGATTACACGCACACACACACACACACACTCTCAGTGTGTGTGTTGTGTGTTATTACTTGTTTTAATAAATATTAGTTTCCCACTTGACAACTTTAGTCCCTCATGTTTTTATTTTGATCATTTGAATCTATAGTTCACTATTTATAACTTAGTCACATATCACTAACTAGGTCAATTATTCCTAGTTAAATTTAATGGGCTCGGGAAGTCATTACCCGTTTTATTTTTAAGTCCCGTTAACTCGGGCCTTTCCTAAATTTATTTCCTCAAAAAGTCTTCGTACAACCTTTATTTAATATTAGGTTTAATTATTTAAATCCTAATATTAACCGGGTAAGTTTTACCACTATCGGTACTTTACCCGTCTTTTAGTGTTAACGTGGTTTGATTACCAAACCCATTTTCGGGGTGTTACAAGTCTACCCCCCTTAAAGAGGTTTCGTCCTCGAAACCTTTTCTTACATAATTTATTGAGTTTAACTCAATGTATTCGATCCGGGAAATCTTTTAAACATTACTTATACTTTTATCAAATAGTTAGTATTACCAGAAAAGTATGGTAACATCTTTTTGGTTACTAATTGTCTACATAACTCATACGACATAGTGCAACTTGAAATAACGTAATCTCGTTATTTCCACTAGTTTAGTTAACTTAGCGATATCCATTGCTTTCATATAATATCGAATTCTTTATGAATCCATTACTTTGACCCGTTTAAAGGTCTTTAGTGAAATATTTCACTTTTAGAAATAATTTCTTTTGTTTTCAGATTTATTTATTCGGTTTAGTTATACCGAATCCACCGCTTACAAGCAAACCAAATTTTATTGATTTGAATTACTGGCCTTAACCGGTCTCACTAACTAGACTTATTAGTCCCGTTACTTTTTACCGCTCGCTTGGTTATAATGTGATTTTACTTCACATTACATTTCCTAACCGTGATCGTGTCACATCATGTTTAGTTTGTATCAACCTTTCATTTTCGAAAATATCACTTTTCGAATATATCGTCTTGCACCTATCAGTGTCAAGACTTGAACCTTTCATGCTTACTATTCAAATTCCTATCAGAATTTATATTTGTAAAAACGTTATTTCTTACTAAAATCGAAGTTTTAGTTTTAGGATCTTTTCTTTAACTTTTGTCAATTATCCATACCATGATATTGACAGTCCATAATTTATTCTTTTACAATCTTAGTTTTATACGGGGAATCGTAACAAGTTCCCTTACCTCACACTATCGACCCGTAGGTTCCTTCACTTAACCTCGTATACTATTTCCTTAAGCTTTCACCTCTTTAAGGCGAGGCCCTTATTATCCATTTGCTTCAATGTATGACCCGTGGGTCATTTTGGCCCCGTAGACCTTTACACTAATTAATATCCCGTAGGTTATGATGATCCCGTAGATCATCTTTTATTCTAGTCTTTATTCAATTGTCTATTTATACATATATAGCTTTAAAGCATCCTTTGTTATGTTTGGAATCATTTAATTTTGCTTTTGAGCTTTAGTTGACCTTGACCGTAGTCTAAGGTTTCATTTTTTTACTTTCGGACTATCTTTCTGACTTTACGACTTCTAACGTCATTTACACGTCGGTTTGTCCTACGCTTACCGTTACCCGGTTCACACTTATACTCCTTTACCACCCATTACCCGGGTCCTTCTATCTTATTGTTTTTAGCTTTCCGGTTTCACCGGCTTGCGTTTTCCTATTATATTAAGCGTAATTCCTTAATTGACTCGTTTGACTCATTTTGGGTGAATTTTCATCACTTATGAATGTCAAACTTCATTCTTTATTTGACCCGTCCAATTTTAAAATGGTTGAACGTAATTACCAAAATTTATGTTTGCGAAAATTCTTGTCATCTTTTAGTCATGACTCATATTCTGAGTCTTTTGACTTTCTATTTCGCGTTCCTGTTTCTCAGTCTACGCATGCGTTTAATTCCTTACCCATCAACCGGGTGTTTTACCGAAATCGTTATCATTGCACCCCCTTCCGGTATGCATTAAGACTTTGTTTCGATTTACTTGGTCATCTTAGCGAAATCCGTCGCTTTTATTCGACCATGTCTTTTATTCTTTACGTGACCACCATTGGCGGCCTCATTAATTATGAGTGACGATTATCATCATTATCCTTGCTTTACTATGACTAAAGCTAACAACCTTGTTTATCTTTTTCGTGTGGGCAACACCTTTGTTTTTATGACCCGGCGGTCATATATACTCTGGTTTTACTTGCCCGTTTTGTTCACCATGGCCCTTTCGTCCAAGATGACTTATTTTCGTGAATTTTCTTTTGATCATTCATTTATATCATCATTTACATTAATCCTTGTCCCTTCTATCGGGCTCATTATCCTAATGTAATACGCTTCCGTCACCCGGCTATGCATTTACATTATTTTCAACTATTTTGTTCATTTGTTTCATTTGGGTACTTTTTAATTTGTCCCATTCACCCCATCCTTACTACATCGGATGTGAATGTGTCCGCTATAAGAAGTTCATGGTATCATATGGCACTACTTACTTGGCCAGAGTAAGCGATTAACACATGACATGCATGACCTTTTTATAGTTTTCACATCACGCCCTATGTAAGTAATACCTCTATTTATTTCTCTTGGAAACAATATCCTGGATAGGTATTCTATTCAGGTTTGTCCAAGTTTTCAATCTAAATCTGCAACTATCAGTTTCTACGTATTGGTTGCATGTTTATATTCATGTAATAATTTAAACGTGCACCTGGTAAATGCTTGCCCTAACGGACTTTTCTTGCCATTAGCCTTGTTCGCGACCATTACGCGATTTAGGTCCTTGATGAGCATGTTCTTCTTGTCATATCTCGGACCATTCCATCATCATATCCACAATTCGTTTAACTCTCGTCGTCTTCAAACGCGAGTGTCCTTCAATTAAAACATTCACAAAGTTAGTAACATCAACTTCAATAATCGCCCGTATTATAATACAAGGATTTTTCTACTATACGGGTCAACGCGCGTATTTTTGTCAACTATATCAATCATTTCAATTGGGGTAACGTGTATCACACGATAGCCCTATGTGTTGTTTACAACACTTTAGCATGCTAAACTATTAACATACATGTACTTACCGGATTTGCGATCAAGCCTCGAACCGAACACACTTTACTCTTTAACCATGAGCTCTGATTACCAACTTGTAACACCCTTGTTATTATTTTAAAGGTTTTCGTATAAATAACGAAAACCAACATGCAATTATGATTAAGTATCCTTAGAAAATACGAGTATTCTAAAACTTTTACAACTTAAAAGTTTTCAACATAATATAAATAAGTTTAAAAGTGATGACATAACGCCGTGCGAAAGCTTTAATCTCGAGTGTTAAATCTTTATCGTGTTCGGTTCCTCATCGAGCTTGATCTTCATCCGGGCACACTAGACACTCACCTAAGATCAAAACCAACTTAAAAGTTAGTTTTGATAGTCAAATATTAAGTTTAAACAAGTATCATGGGTCAAACAACAAATTTTTTTTTCGGAGTTAGGGGGCGTCGCGTGATGCCAAGGGGCATCACGTGACGCTAGGCCCCCTTTTTCACAGACTGATGCTTAATCAGTTGCTGTACATACCCAGCTCAACCCGATTTCACAGAAATGGCCATAACTTCTTCGTTATTGATCCGTTTTACCCGATTCTTTTTCCTACGCGTCCGTAATTTAATTCTCCATCATATGGAGTTAAAATACAACATCCAACATAAATAAATTTGAGACTTTCAAGCCTTCGACTCGTTACCTTTTTATCAAATTTTACCCGTTTATGCATTTTATCAAACAAACATATTTGTTTGATTCCTACATCACCTACACTTCTTCAAATAAATGTTATATACCATATTAGGTTCTAATCACAGGTTTATTACACAATTTAAACCCATTTTCGCTCGTATGCTTATTTTGACCCGTTAAGGGTATTTAAGCACTTTCGAGCCTAAAATAGCTTTCGATTGCTTCTAGCATTCCATTACCACATTTCTTATCCTATAATCTCCCACCCCAACTGTATTTAAGGTAGGTTTAATGTGGTGATCAATATAAACCAAATTTTACCTCTCGAATCATTATTTTACGGCAAAAACTCAACAGTGTCATTTAGCTAATATAATACCTCTTTCAGCTTCTGTACTTATTCTAAGTATTTACCTAGTCATAAAACTCGTTTCCAAACAACCTTTAAGGGTCGTTTGTTCCATTTAGCCTACAGGGGCGTTTTGGTCGATTTTAGTCCTTTTATGACGAAGGACTCTCTCTCAAATTATTCGACCAAAATAACGCTTTTAACTACAACATAATTATGCGTACCTGGCCCGAATCAACAAGTAGACCCGATTTATACCTCGTTTTCATTATCACACCATCAATGGTGACGCAATTATCCGATTTGCTAATCGGTCCTGTTAACATAAGACTTGACAACCACATTAGTCGATATTGTCAAATGGTGTTATCATCACCATTCGACCGGTTTGGACTATATGCCCAACATTATCTATTTAATCAAAAACATCGTTTTTGATTTCCAATTCATACATCCATCCCATCCCTGATTTTATAACCATACCCTTTTTCTTTTACACTCTTTTCTTACAAATTCAACCCATTTTGGCTTACGCCATGGGTATCCTTTTAACCTTGATTTACATTAGTCGACACTTGACAAATTTCCATATTTCCAATATTATCGTTATCACGTTTACAACGTATCGAATAAACGGGTATTCTACATAAGTGTGTAACTTACACTTACCTCGCATCCACGCCACACTTTTCTTTCTGTACTTGCTCCATTTGACCCGCTCCCTCCTCCAAGCTTTCGTCTAGCTTGTTACGCGTCAAACTATTGTCAATCATTTACAAGGCGGTTAAATTAGTCATAAAAATCACGACTATTCCACCTCACTTATTTCCTATGCCGAAGCTACTATTCGACTTCATGATTAGTTAACTTAACTTATCTAAAGTTAACTACTTTCAATCGCATGGTTTACGATATTAAGTCTAAATCAACATAGTATTTAGAACTCTTATCACTTCATATCACGCGTAATTGCCATATCATTCGAATACGCGTTTTCACTCTAAATTTCAACACTTTAGTTCTCATTTAGGCATTTTAACAAACACCTAATGTGCATAATTTTACATATTTACTAACTAGTTCATAACTAGTTATTTTCACCAAGATTTACATCAAAATCAAACCTCTATGTCTAGTGTTCATGAACTACATCAAGAACTTATATCATAACAATCAATATTCCTGAATTTAACATCCTAATTCAAGTGTTCATCACAATGACATAAAAACCCACTTAGCATATAAATGGGTAATAATCTATTTCACAATTTTTCATCATTAATTCGTCAAATCCTTACTAGGGTTTGTTCCTAGACATGGATTTATCCTTATTTCACTCTCACATCAAACATGCAAGCAATAATTTCGTTTATCATAAATTCATCAAGAATTTCAACTTCACTAAACATAAAAATTTAACATACCTTGTGATCCCCTAAGCTTGGTGATCACGAATTTGTGTTAATCCATACGATTTGGCTCTAAATTGCCATTCAATTTGTTGAATCTTGATGAACTAGGGTTGCACCCTTTCTTTTCTTGCTCCTGGGCGATTACACGCACACACACACACACACACACACACACACACACTCTCAGTGTGTGTGTTGTGTGTTATTACTTGATTTAATAAATATTAGTTTCCCACTTGACAACTTTAGTCCCTCATGTTTTCATTTTGATCATTTGAATCTATAGTTCACTATTTATAACTTAGTCACATATCACTAACTAGGTCAATTATTCCTAGTTAAATTTAATGGGTTCGGGAAGTCATTACCCGTTTTATTTTTAAGTCCCGTTAACTCGGGCCTTTCCTAAATTTATTTCCTCAAAAAGTCTTCGTACAACCTTTATTTAATATTAGGTTTAATTATTTAAATCCTAATATTAACCGGGTAAGTTTTACCACTATCGGTACTTTACCCGTCTTTTAGTGTTAACGTGGTTTGATTACCAAACCCATTTTCGGGGTGTTACATAAACCAGGAAAACCAGAATAACAATAACCAGAGTAACAATAACTTGGTTAATGAGAACCCGAACAACAACAATAACGAAAACCAAGTGGATAACAGTGCCATGCAGCATATAGTGTCACAAGGGATAATAGATGCAATGCCATATATTATCAAAACGGTTAAGGAAGCAGAAAATAAAAGTAAACATGATAGTAAGCGACCTTCTGAACCTGAAAACAACATAAACAATGGACCCGTACTTCAAGTGCCCATTCCCAAAAGAAGGGGAACCGTGTCTTACGGTTGTTCTTATAAAGAATTCTGGTCTTGTAAACCAATGGAATTCTCAGGCAATGAAGGGGCCGTTGCATCTCTACGCTGGATAGAAAAGACTGAGGTAGTCTTAAGGATAAGTAAATGCACGGAAGAGGATAAGATAATGTTTGCTTCCAACCTGTTTAAAAATTCAGCACTAGAATGGTGGAACACTATCCTCCAGTCTAGGGGAAGTGATATAGCTTACAATATGGAATGGGAGGCATTTAAAAACATTGTAGAAAGGAAATTAAGTCCTCCTAATGAGAAGGAACAGATAGCAAACAAATTCCTAAACCATAGGATGATTGGAATAGATAGTAAGGGTTATACCACATTATTCTTTGAATATGCTAGAATAGTACCAACCCTTGCTTCACCTGAACCAGTATTAATCTCCCATTACATCTGGGGATTAATTGGGGAGATTAGACATGTAGTCAAGGCAGCTAGACCTCAAACCATAGAAGAAGTTGTAGAACTAGCTAACACCTTGACAGATAAATTAGTCCGTACACGAGAAGAGGATCAAAGGAGGAACCTAACCCATAAGCTTACTCAAGAATTCCGTTCTGGAAATTCTAACCGTGGGAGAAATGTGGGTTCTACCTCTGCACCCTACTGTAAGTATTGCAAAAGGAAGCATTCAGGAAGATGCTCCATATATTGTAACTTTTACAAAATATATGGACACAAGGAGGAAGACTGCAGAAATAAGCCTAACAACAGAATATGCTACAACTGCGGAGAACAAGGTCATATCAAGCCTAACTGTCCAAAGTTAGCTCCAGCTGCGAATACCAAGAATACTAAAAATGCTAGAGCATTTGTTCTAACTGCAGAAGAAGCAAAGATGATCCCGGATGTGATCACTGATACGTTTTTAGTTAATGATGTTTTTGCTAAAGTATTATTTGACTCTGGTGCGAACCAAAGTTTTATTAATACTTCATTTTGCAAACTTCTTAATCAATCATTAACTAAACTCCCACAAAAATGTCTAGTAGAGACAGCAAATGGGGAAACCATTAAAATTTCTGAGATCTTGCAAGGAGCAAGAATAGAAATTTTAAATCAGAAATTTATTGCAAACCTTTACCCCATGAATCTGGCAGGATTTGATGTTGTGTTAGGAACGGATTGGTTAATAGCCAATAAAGCCAGTATTTTATGTGATCAAATGTCAATTCAAGTAAATTTACCAATGGGTGAAAAGATCACAATTAAAGGGAATAAGTTCTCTAAATCCACAAAATTCATCTCTGTGATGAAAATAGCAAGTTATATAAGGAAATGATCATTAGTGTATTTGATTTATATAATCACTAACACTAAAGGAAAAGAATTAAAGGATATTCTAGTAGTATCCCAGTTTTCAGATGTATTTCCAGAAGAGCTACCAGGACAACCTCCAGACAGGGAAGTAGAATTCAGAATCCACTTAATACCAAGAACCGCACCAATTGCCAAAGCACCTTACCGTTTGGCACCCGCAGAAATTCAAGAACTAAAGAAACAATTAGATGAATTGTTAGAGAAGGGATTCATACAACCAAGCTCATCGCCATGGGGAGCACCGATATTATTCGTTAAAAAGAAGGACGGATCAATGCGTATATGCATTGACTACCGTGAATTGAACAAAGTCACGATTAAGAATCGGTATCCATTACCAAGAATAGATGATCTGTTTGATCAATTGCAAGGAGCACGATTTTTCTCTAAAATCGACTTAAGGTCAGGATATCATCAATTAAAGGTACAGGAAGAGGACATTCCCAAGACCGCTTTCAGAACAAGGTATGGCCATTATGAATTTACTGTCATGCCATTTGGTTTAACCAATGCCCCGGCTGTATTCATGGACATGATGAACCGAATATGTAAGCCATATTTGGATAATTTCATAATTGTCTTTATAGATGATATTCTTATTTATTCCAAAAGCAAAGAGGAACATGCAGCACATCTGCACGCACTTCTAAGTTTATTGAGAAAAGAAAAGCTTTATGTTAAGTTTTCAAAATGTGAGTTTTGGTTAGAACAGGTACAATTTCTTATACATTTAGTCAATCATGAAGGAATTCATGTAGATTCCACCAAGATCGAGGCGATTACCAAGTGGAAAACCCCTGAATCACCAACCGAGGTTAGAAGTTTCTTAGGATTAGCTGGTTACTATAGAAGATTAATTCGAGATTTTTCTAGAATAGTCATTCCCTTAACTAAGTTAACCTGTAAATCCATTAAGTTTGAATGGGGACCAAAACAAGAAGAAGCCTTTAGAATTCTTAAGTAAAGATTAACCCATGCACCCATACTAGCGTTACCAGAAGGAACTGAAGATTTTGTAATCTATTGTGACACTTCCAAGTTAGGTTATTGATGTGTGTTAATGCAACGTCAAAAGGTTATAGCTTACGCTTCTAGACAACTTAAGAATCATGAAGAGAATTACTCAACCCATGATCTAGAGTTAGGAGCTATAATCTTCGCCCTTAAAATTTGGAGACATTACCTATACGGTAGTAAGTTTACCATATTCACTGACCATAAGAGTTTAAGGTATATTTTTGGGCAAAAGGAGTTGAATATGAGACAAAGACGATGGATGGAGATACTTAGTGATTTTGATTGTAATATCCAGTATCATGCAGGAAAGGCAAACGTAGTAGCTGATGCTTTAAGTCGGAAGTATCATGAAAAGCCAAAAAGAGTACGTTCTCTAAAGTTAAATCTGCAAGTAGATTTAAATGATCAGATTAGAAAGGCAAAAGAATCAGTAATCAAGGATGATACTGAAAAGTTAAATGGAATGATTAAGGAATTAGAAAAAGCAAAAGATGGAATTTGGAGATTCCATAAGAAAAGAGTGTGGATACCTAAATTAAGAAACCTACGCCACCGTATACTAGAAGAAGCCCATAAGTCTAAGTATACGATGCATACCGGAAATGATAAAATGTATCAGGACTTAAGAAAGAATTTCTGGTGGATAGGAATGAAAAAGGATATAGCAGCATATGTTGCAAAGTGTTTAACTTGTTCACAAGTTAAAGCTGAACATCAGAAACCCTCAGGTTTATTGCAACAGTTAGAAATGCCTGTATGGAAATGGGAATTGATAACAATGGATTTTGTTACCAAATTACCCAAAACAAGAAAAGGTAATGATACAATCTGGGTGATTGTAGACAGACTAACCAAGTCAGCTCATTTCCTACCAATGAAAGAAACGTTTAGTATGGAACAGTTAGCTAAATTATATGTAAATGAAATAGTTTCATTACATGGAATTCCTCTATCAATTGTTTCTGACAGAGATAGTCGTTTTACCTCTCATTTTTGGACAAGTTTCCAAAAAGCAATGGGAACCAAGTTGAATCTAAGCACCGCTTATCACCCCAAACAGACGGACAAAGTGAAAGGACAATTCAGACACTGGAAGACATGCTTAGAGGTTGTGTAATTGATTTCGGAGGTAATTGGGACAATCACTTACCATTGATAGAACTTTCTTACAATAACAGTTATCACACAAGTATCAATGCTGCACCATTCGAAGCACTTTATGGACGAAAGTGCCGAACGCCAGTCTGTTGGGCAGAAATTGGAGAAAAGCAACTATCTGGACCCGAGTTAGTACAAGATACAACAGACAAGATCATTCAAGTCAAGGAACGCCTGAAAGCAGCACGTGATCGACAAAAGAGTTATGCTGATAACCAACGAAAGCCATTGGAATTTCAAGTAGGAGATAAAGTGTTATTGAAAGTCTCTCCCTGGAAAGGAGTGGTAAGATTCATCAAAAGGGGAAAGCTAAGCCTCAGGTATGTTGGACCTTTTAAGATTATTAGAAGAATAGGACCAGTAGCCTATCAGCTACAACTACCAGAAGAAATGACAGGAATACATGATATATTTCATGTATCTAAACTCAAGAAATGCTTAGCTGATGAATCGCTAGTAGTGCCTCTTAAGGATATAGAGGTGAATGAACAATTAAAGTTTGTAGAGAAGCCTCTACAAATTGAAGACAGGAAAGTTAAGAACCTCAAGCACAAAAGACTAGTTCTAGTCAAAGTGAAGTGGGACTCCAAAAGAGGACCAGAATACACATGGGAGCTTGAATCAGAAATGCAAAGGAAATACCCACACGTATTCCAGTAGATCTCGAGGACGAGCTCTAAAACAAGGTGGGGAGGATATAACAACCCTCCTGAATTTTTTCTAACACCCTAAAATATATTAAAATATTCTCATATATATTAAAATACACCCCGTATGTGAAATCTGAGCCCAAAATACGATCTAGCATTAAAAATTAAATAAAAGCAAAAATTTAAAGGCTGTCTCGGGGCGCGTAGCCTTTGGCTACTTCTTACGCGGGCCGCGATAGCTACAAGATCAGACGCAGCCCTAAGCTGCCACGTGGCAGCAACGTGTTGAACCTATACCGTGACCCGGATCAGCTACGGCCTAGACCCCCCACGACGCGGGCCGTATAAGCCTAAGCTTACTCTTACGCAGGCCGCGAGAGACTTGAATTACAGCCCTATAAATTGGGAGCTCGGGCTTCAGTCTCAAATCGCTCACGTTCTTTTCTTTCCTCAATTTTCACATAGTAGGCATAATCCTCGGGTGTAATACCCCCTAATTAACGAAGTTCTGCCCCGATGTAAGTATCATAACCCCGGTTACGTATTAGATACACTGCCCGATCGATCCAGGGTTCCGTAACGGCTGTTAGGGTTCTGCCCGACGTAGTCGTTGGAATGCCGTCTTGGGGAGGGTATAACTAATGTAAATATAAAGGGTTATTATACTAACGTGTGTGCATTGTTTAAATTATAGATAATCTATAGGAAACCTTAGAAGAAACCTAAGTCCGCAATGTGAGTAATCTCCTTTTTGTAAACTATTTTCACAAAACCTTTCTTCATTATAAATAGCAGTGATTGAGTCTTTGTAGTTCTTCAATTACTGCCGGTATGTTGGGGTTTTGTATACAAAATGTGGAACATGTTACCATTGGACAACGAGTTAGCCAATGTGTAATATGACCCACCAGTCAGGATTGACAATACTGAATGAGTAATTCTGTAGAAATAAACAATGTGATCGCTCTCAATACTGTTAATGGATGAAACTCTACTTGATTAAACTGGGATTCACTCACCAGTATTTCCACTGAAAAATGTTTTTAAAACGCGTTTCAGGTAACAAAATGTAAAAGCCAAATTTGAAGAAATCCAGCTGGAGAGCACTGACGGATTGGAAAAACGTGTCTATAAAAGTTACCTAAAAGACGATGTTTTAAATAAAATAGGGTTTATCCCTATAAATATGTTGTAATAAGAAACTTGGGTTTTACCCATGTGATTATTAATATAAAATATGGTGGTTTTACTCTGATAAATATTTCCTAACTACGGTCTTGATGAAATTTCCGCTGCCAAAATAATAAAATAATGATACCACCAAGACTGGTCTTGTGGCCGCCCGTTCCCGGGACAGATAGGGGGCGGGGGTTGCGATAGATTTCGTGAGACGGTCAACGATCACCCAGATGGTATCATTCTCATTTTGAGTTCTTGGTAAACCTGTGACGAAATCCATAGCAATTTGCTCCCATTTCCACATGGGTATTTCTGGTTGCTGAAGCAGGCCAGATGGTTTCTGATATTCCACTTTGACTTTCGCACAAGTCAAACATTTGCTCACATATATCGCGATGTGGGCTTTCTTATTCGGCTATCAATATAAGACTTTTAGGTCCTGATACATCTTGTCGGATCCCGAGTGAACAGAGTATCAAGACTTGTGTGCTTCGTCAATCACAAGTTCCCTAAGGTTTCCATACAGAGGGATCCATATTCACTCCATAAGATAGTGAATACCATCAGATCGTTCCACATGTCGTTTCTCCAAGCCTCGCATCTCCTCAGCCTTAAGGTTCTCATCCTTCAACGCTTCAGTTTGAGCTGAACGAATCCGGTCAGGTAGATTAGAGTGGATGGTGAGCTGCAGAGCACGGACACGTTTAGGTTTCGTTTCCTTGCGACTAAGGGCATCAGCTACCACGTAAGCTTTTCCCGGATGGTACTTGATTGCACAATCATAATCGTTTAAGAGTTCCACCCAGGGACGCTGTCGCATGTTCAACTCCTTCTGATCAAAGATGTGCTGAAGGCTCTTGTGGTTGGTATAAATAGTGCATTTAGTACCGTACAAGTAGTGCCTCCTGTCACACCCCGACCGCGTTAAAACAACAAACCACGGCGGAAACGTCAGGGAGTGTCATAACAGAATCATTGTTTCACAACACATGGATTGAAGTTTCGTTTTATTGAGTTAAGTTTATTACATTGTCTTGAATATTAAAAACAAAACATGCACATATTGTCCTTCATTGTTATTAACTCACTAAGGCCTCGTCCATCCTTATGTGAGCAGGCATCATAATCATCATCAAACTATGGTACCTGAAACATATGTGAAAATAAGTCAGCATAAAAATGCCGACGAGTACATAGGTTTTGTGAGTGTGTTAGATTCATAGCCTTAAGTTCATATTGCAACATCTCGTCCAACTGTGAGGGTTGTCGAGTGTGTACCTTGAAACCAAAAAGTGTTTGATATTGCAATATGTTTTATCATCTTTACAAGTTGATATATGTAAAACCAAAACCATTGTAGCCATGAATCTTGACTGAAAACATTGTCTTTGTAAACCAAGTAGTAAATCGTCGTTTGAAAGTAAACATTGTATGGTTTATATTGTTAAGAAAACCTTGTAGTGTAACTTCGTTTTGAAAACAACTCGCCCAAGTGATCTAGATAACGCAACGACATGCTTTTATCACATTACACCCGCCCTGTTGCCTAATCACTTACCATAACCCAATTGTTCAATAGTTCAATTAGTTCCAATCGTTCAAATAGTTCAAATAGTTCACATAGATCAAATAATTCCAGTGGTTCAAATAATTCATACAGTTCACATAGTTCCAGTGGTTCAAGTAGTTCAATAATTCACATAGATCAATAGTTCCAGTGGTTCAATAGTTCATACAGTTCCCATAGTTCCAGTGGTTCAAGTAGTTCACATAGATCAATACTTCCAGTGGTTCAATAGTTCATATAAATTAAATCGTTGTGTTTAATATAAACCATAACACTCGTTTTAGGAAACTCAAATCGTTTAGCACATATGAATCACCCCAAAACATTTGAAAACGGTAAAAGAGGGGAACAATGTACTCACATCGAAGTGCAAAGTATCCTTGATTAAATGATCGAATCGCTAGTTAATAAATTGACGCCTAAATCGGAAGATCGGGTAGAATGAGGTTTCGTAAACCAAATGAGTATTGGAACTCATGTGATATGGTTTAACAAAGCCTACATTCTAAATCGGAACCTATCCTAAGTGCATACGACCCGTTACCCATTAAGGTAGCTTACGCTACTTTAACGCGTTGTTCGCGCAAAAGCGCGTTCGAGACGCCAAACTAGTCCTATGACAAGTATTATATGCCCTAACATGTTTAAGTATGTTGCATAATCAGTTTAAGTGGTAAAAGTTAAGTTACATATGCTTAAATACCAATTATGCATAAAAAGGGCATTTTGGTCATTTTCCTAAGGCATATAAACTACCTATCATACAACTAATTAAACTAAGTGACCATAAGGTATAACCTCGGAAGGTTATTCCCTATACAACTATGGTCGCAAAACATGCTTGGTAGGATCCTAATGATCGACCAAACGGGCGGGGTTCGAAAGTCTAAGCGGTTGTCAAGAACGCTTGACTTACGATCCTACACAAGCACTAGACCAAAAGTGACGAGTTAAACATGTTAAAACATGTTTAAACTAAGTTAGAAAACAGGTTTGATATCAAAACAAAGTGTTTTGATATCCAAAAATAGCTTCGTTGCAAAACACGCATAAACACGTATTTTGACCGAAACTTTGACTCATCACTTCGACTAATCAACGTGGTAATCAGTAGGTATAGTCACAAGGGACTATAACCATCGTGATTATGCTCACGTTGCAAAGTTCAAATGAACTTTGTGTTGACCAAATCATGGTCAAAGCAGAAAGTCAAACACTGTTTGACTTTCATGCTTGAAATACATAAAAAGCATGAAAGAAGCTTACAAAAGGTCCAAGCAAGGAAGATTTGATTCAAATTGCTCAGGTATGAAGTATAGAACTCCAACTTAGAGCAGAATTGAATCAAATGTGTGAGTTGGAATGAATGAAACTGGTGGGTATTTATAGAAAGTTAAGAACCATTAGGATCGTTTCTCGGGTTTTGAGCTTCGATCTTGGCCGTCCATGTGTAACCCTCTGATTTAGTATACTAGGGGAGTCCAAAACCAGCTCAATGTATTGAAAATGTTGCACAAAAGACCCTAGAAATCAAGCTGGTTGCTGAAAATGGAAATTATGTCAATTTAGAGTCGTCGCGTGCCACCACGGCACAACCCTTAGGCTGTGGCGCAACGCCACCCCTTCCCAGTTACAGAAACTTTCAAAAATTTGTAGAATTGGTCCCTGCAGCATGTTTAAGCCATTTTCGGCGCGTTTAAACCCCGTTAACCCATTTTCAAGGCTCAATAATGAAGTTAAAGTATAGGGGACATGAAATATGCTTGAAATTATCTCAGATGTTGCTTCGTTTGGTCGTACGATTACGTTATTCGGTTAATTATGATGAAAACTCGAACGAACGCGAAAATGATCCAAATTACGCGATGAGTGGTATTTTTGCATTCCAATCACTAAAATAAAATGTTTTAATGATTACAAAAATTTTTGGATGTCCGGATATGTTTAGAACGTAAGATATGCGCGAAAATACAAACTTATGCACTTTTTAACGCTTTTAGTCTCTGTTGACCAAATAAGTTTATTTTCGCATACCGAACCCCTCAAATCCTATTTATAAGCTATGTAAAGTATATTTAGGGTATTTTTAGCTTATGATCAAGTTCCAGAATGTTCGTTACCATACGAATCGGTATACTTTCGTAGTTTGACGCAAATAGTCCATGCGATCGAATAAACTTGTTTTAGACACACCAAACCATCCAAAACTTATTTCTAAGTTATGTAAAGGTTATTTAAGGTATGTTAAGACTATGTAACTATTCCAGAGTGTTTGTTGCGTTAATCTGATTAAATTTGTGCATCAGTTCGCGTACAACTTTCCAGAAAGCGTTTTAAAGCTCGAAATTGAACAAGAATTGATATGTGCAAATGATACACATATTTATACAAATCCCAAGTATGAAACAAAATATTTCATTGGTTTTGTATTCGTATGATGGTCAAAGAGGCACAATGTAACACCTCCAGATTTTTAACGCAAAGACTATGGCCCCAAACTCCAAGTCATGAGTCGTGCAGCTCTTCTCATGAATCTTCAACTGTTGAGAAGCATAAGCTATCACCTTCTTGTGTTGCATTAGCACGCAACCGAGACCCTGAATGGAAGTGTCACAGTACACCATGAAATCTTCGGTGCCCTCAGGTAAGGACAAGATCAGTGCACTGTAAAGTTTTATTTCAACAGCTAAAAAGCGTCTTCCTGCTTCGTTCCCCAAGAGTATATAACCCCTTTCTGTGTCAACGAGGTAAGAGGTTGAGTGATCCTTGAGAAGTCTTTTATAAATCTACGGTAATATCCTGCGAGACCTAGAAATTGTCGCACCTCCGAAGGATTCTTTGGTGCCGCCCAATTTCTGATAGCATCAATCTTAGCGGGATCCACATGTATTCCCAATTCGTTGACAATGTGGCCAAGGAAGTGTACCTCTCAAATCTAGAAATCACACTTAGAAAACTTCGCGTAGAGTTGCTCCTTCCTCAGGAGCTCCAGGATAAGACGCAAGTGCCGCTCATGGTCCTCCTTGCTCTTAGAATAGATCAAGATGTCTTCGATAAACACAATGACGAAATCGTCGAGGTATGGTTTGCACACACGGTTAATGAGATCCATGAAAACCGCTGGTGCGTTAGTTAACCCGAATGACATGACCTGAAACTCGTAGTGGCCATACCGTGTTCGAAATTAGTCTTAGGAACATCCTCCTCTCAGACTCTCATCTGATGGTAGCCTGATCTTAGGTCGATTTTTTAATAGAAGCGTGACCCTTGCAGCTGGTCAAATAAATCGTCGATGCGCGGCAAAGGATAACGGTTCTTAACCGTCACCTTATTGAGTTCACGATAATCTATACACATACGAAAAGACCCATCTTTCTTTTTCATGAATAAAACTGGGGCTCCCCAAGGTGAAGAACTGGGTCGGATAAAGCCTCTATCCAACAATTCTTGAAGTTGATTCGACAGTTCTTGCAACTCTCCTGGGGCTAGACGATAAGGAGCATGAGCAATCGGGGCTGCTCCTGGTGTAAGGTCAATCTGAAATTCCACCTGACGGTGTGGAGGCAAACCAGGAAGTTCTTCAGGAAAAACATCAGAAAATTCACGGACAACAGGCAGATCTTTGATTTTCCCTTCTTCAGGCAGAGTGTCAGTAAGGAGTGCTAAAATAGCAGAATAGCCCTTCCGTAGACACTTCTGGGCTTTCATGGCTGAGATAAGGTTAACCATTGCACCGCTTTGGTGACCTTGGACCGATAGGGGTTCTCCACTAAGGAGAGGAATACGCACGATTTTCTCCCTACAAAGAATTTACGCCTTGTGCTTAGACAACCAATCCATACCAATGACTACATCAAAGCATCCAAGAGTGGCAGGAAGTAGGTCAACGTCAAACACTTGACCCATCAGATTGAGTTTACACCCGAATGAATGTGTGAGGCTTCAATTGACTTGCCATCGGCCAATTCTACTACGTGTTTGCTTACAAGAGGTGTTGGAGTCAACCCTAACTGACGACTGAACCCCAAAGACACATAACTCCAATCGAAACCAGAGTCGAATAAAACAGAAGCAAAAAGATCTTTCACAGAAAACATACCGGTCACAACGTTGCCATCATTACTAGCTTCCCCAGCACCAATAGTAAACACTCTTCCACGCGCACCATTCCCACCATTGTTCCCGCACTTGTTATTCCCAGTGTTGTTGTTACTCCCAGCATTCTGATTCAGTTGAGGGCAATCCCTCCTAAAATGACCCTCGTCTCCACACTTGAAGCACCCCTTACGATTACCCTGGTTCTGTTGGGGCCGCTGCCTTTCCTGTTGCTGAGGCTGCTGTTGCTGTGGGGGTTGCTGTTGCTGCTGTTTTGGGAGTGGGGCCCTGCAATCCCTTGCCATATGGCCCACCTTGTTGCACCTGTGACAGATTCGAGTGCACGGTCCTCGATGATGGTAGTTTCACTTGTTACACTTTGGTTGTTTCCCCGCGTAAGAGCCCTGATTCGAGTTGTTGCTATGGTTTTGGCTAACAGAGGATAACTGACTAAAGCTGCGGTTGTTAATGTTATCTAGCTTCTTCTGTGGTTGGCTTGAGTTGGTTACTTTGTCCACATCATTCCATTTGCATTTGCTGTTAGTAGCGGGGGTAGTAGCTGTAGCAATAGAGGCAGTAATAGAAACACGTGGTGGTAGTGAGCCACGCTCCACCTCTTGATCTGTGATCTTGTGGGCTAAGCGGATGATTCGAGGCAAGTTGTCAAGATTCGCTGCAGTGCCTAAACCCTCGACCTGTGGTGCTAGACCATTGATGTACAGCTCAATTCTACGATATGGTGGTCACTATAAGTTAGGACACATGTTCGCAAGTTTATGAGATCGCTTCGTGTACTCCTCGATCTCAGATCCTGCCATCTTCAAATTGTAGTACTCATTTCCAGCTTTTGGATCTCATCACGAGGGCAGTACTTTTCTCGCATCAGTTCCTTGAAATCATCCTAAGTTGTTGCGTTCACCATTTCGATACCCAGCATTTGGACTTGGGAGTTCCACCAAGTCAAGGCACCATTTTCGAGTGTGCGCGAAGCATATTTCACTCTGTCCCCAGCAGGACAGTAACACATGGCAAAGACCGACTCTGCTTTCTCAAACCAGCGGAGTAACCCCACTGCTCCTTCAGTCTCACTAAACAGCTGAGGCTTATAATCCGTAAATGTTTTGAACGTGCAAACAAGCGGATTGTTTTGATTCTGATTCACGTGTTGACCCAAGGACGAAAGAAAATACAACACACGGGTAAGAGTCGAGTACGCGACACAAGGATAAAGAGTATTTGGCACATATCGTACCAGCCTGGTGAGCCGCTATGGCTTTAGCCACACGAGTATTGATCAAGTCGGTTAATTCAGACTGAGACATAACTATTTTGCCACGTCCACCACCGCGGCCTCCACCACGTCCACCGTTTCGTCCGCTCATGATTCTATATAAGAAGAGTGGAAAAGGTTAAGGGTTGAGATTGAGTAGGAGTCAAACATCGCTATGACTTCTACAGATTATTGAGTTCCATAACTATGTTAAACAACAGAACAGAACCTCCTTCACACTCGTTAAGCCTCACTGGGACTCACATGCACCCCACATTATCATTATGTGTGCACCCATAATAATAATGCGATTTGCATATTTTTCTCAGCTCCTCCCAACTCGCGTTAAAAGGTTCCTCTGTTTCAAGTAACAAGGCAAAAGGCATCACAAAACATAAATTACGAAAGTCTAGAGGGAACACCACACTATCAGTCACATAACATAGGCAAGTAACACGTGATTTCATATTGTAGTGTTAAGTATTCAGTCACATGCAATGTCATACATAAGTGTACACTAGTTATGCTATGCAATGAGTAAACGAGAGACGAACCTTGCAATCTGGAGCTGAGTGTCATGGTCAATTTCAAAACTGTTCGGTTATAGTCTAGTTTTATAAAAACATTTTAAAACCTAGTTCACTATAACCAGTGGCTCTGATACCAAACTGTCACACCCCCCAAAATACCACATGCGGGAACCCTGCTAGGCGATCCAGCCACCAATCACATTAAACTATTAACAAGATTTTATAAGAAGTTCCCATTTATTGAATCAAAACATTCTCAAACATAGCTAAAAGTTTAACGTATTCAGCGGAAGCATATAGTAAACCATTGTTTAATGTTGCAAAACCAAATGTATGAAAATTAATAAGCTAATCTCATGTTTCCAAAAGCTCGGCCCATGACTACTCCAACAATCCCAGACAGCAAGTTCCTTGTCCAAAGAATCTAACGACCTGTGAGCATGCAACAAGTGTATCAGCACAACGCTGGCGAGTTCACAATTTTTACAAAACGCTTAGTTACCCAGTGATTAGTCCAGTTTAAATACAATTCCGAAAACAATGTTGATAATAACTCGATACTGTATAAGATGGCGTCAGATTGTTTTGCCCGTCCCCAATGCCCCCTATCAAAGCATTGGTCATGATTAAGGTCATTAGTTCACGCCCGTCCTCTCAGGTACGGTGTGAGGTTGCCAAGCCTAATAGCGCTATCAACGAATACCCCGTTACCTCTCAGGTAACTATTCGGTAGAAGATGGGACTTAAGGTGATAGGAAATGAGTGCATTATCCAACATCCCAGTTTTTACCCAAAAGACTTATTCCTCTCAGGAATACCCATTTGATTGTCCCACCCATCGGGACGCATGCTCAAGAGAAGTGAACTCACCTTGGATTGCTCGGCAATTTAAATTACTTGTTCACGGTTGATCAACCACGTCTTAACATGGTTATCAATATCATTCAGTTTTGTTTACTAGTGAACCACGTATTTAACAGGTAACATCACATAGCACGTAACGGGCAACACATAGCATCACGTAATAAGCTACATACAGTCTAGTCTTGCAAGTTCATACACATGTATAAAGTTAACAGTTCAGAAAACCAAGTGCTTGTGTGTGCGGCCCCATTACTCAAGCCCAAATAGAGGTGTGCGATTAAACCATCACTTGTGCGATCCAATTCAGTCACTTGTGCGATCCAATCATGACCTGCCCAATTGCAAGTTGTGCGATTGGATTTTGGGTTGTGTGATCAGTGTGCGGCCCTAACAACTTGTGCAACTATCCCATGTTTGTGCAGCCCAATATGTAATACTAACCCACATACACCCAAAGCTCAATAAACTTCTGCGATTGAACATGAGACGTGGGACCAGAATTAGTGCGACCCAGCCCAAGCACTCAGCCCAAGTTTATTCCAGCCCAAAGGCTTGTGCGACTAGGCTATATATTGTGCGATTGCAACCATGTTTCAGCCGTGATTTATGGGAAGTAGTTACAAAGTTAATCATGGACAATCAAGGACGGTTTCTACACATACTTTCCAAAGATTTGCATGAACACCAACCATTCCTTTATCAACTAGTAACAATTATCAATATCACTGTAACCCTAATAATCAACAGGTTTATAAGCTAATCATAACTCGTAGCTATGACATGACTAGAACTCTATCATTTAATCATAAGGGTTCCAATAAGTCTTAATCATCATGCAATCCTAATTCTCTTCGATACTCTAATCCACTATTCCATTCGTTAATAATAATAATCTCACGATGTTCATGAACAACCCTTGATCCCCCATTACATCCTACTTCATTCCAACAGTTGGCCATCATAATTATCATGCACAAATCAAGCAAACACACACATACCAACATAGTTATCATGCACAAGTTCTTAACAAACAGGCAAGATGGAACACTAACCGAAATCGTGTAAGATGGAAAGGCTTCAAATGGAAGAAAGAGAGGGGATCGCCGCCGAGTCGCTTGAGAGAGAGTTTGAGAGAGAGGAGAAGAGCTAGGGTTTGCACTTATGTTTTTGTGTGATGATAATGATTGGGGTTTACACACAAATCATGTGTGTATTTTTAACATGTGGGCCGAACCCAGGTTTCGGGTTTCATTGGGCCGTGGACCAGTCTGCAACAACAAGAGGATGTGCGGCCAAGTAAGAGGTGTGCGACTCGGGAACCATGTGTGACTGACCTTGACGTATTTTATATTCAATCATACAAACTCATAATATTCATATAAAGCATAAACTCATAACCATTCATATTTAATCAAACACTTCAAATACCGTAAATCACGTCAAGCAACACACATAAAAAGAACTAGTACCAGACTCTCGAAATTACGGGTTGTCATATCATCCCCAACTTGAAAGAAATTTCGTCCCAAAATTTGGATAGCGGCTACAGGGGAGTGAAATGGTAGATCAGGATGACTGTGGATTTTTCTCGGGTGCTACATCAACTCTAATTCAAGACCTGAGACCCTCGTACCATCACCACAACCGCCGCCACCTTCGTCGTATGATTCCCATCGCAGCTCTCTAGGGTTCCGGTTCGGCCACCCTGTCCCGATCCATGGCTAGGGTTTGACCATGATAATTATAGGTAGATCAGCAAAGATCCGAACTCGCCGGTGACATATCAAGCAGCAGTGAGTTTTCCGGTCACCCATTTCCTATGTATGAGGTTGTGGCAGGCGGTGGTCGTATGTATGGTGGGTGGCGGTGAGAGAGAGGGATAGGGAGAGGATGTTTTATTTTGGTTTAGCCAACGATTTGTGGTAATCGTTTGCGGTGAACGGAAATTGTGATTTGGTTTGAATGAAATTGTTGCAGGTTGTTTTAGTTTTTGTGATACAACTGTTGCTGATAAAAAATGTTCTTTGTTTTGCAATGAACATGAAGTTGTTGATAAAAGATGTTTATTTTTTTATGCGATGAAGATGAAGTTTAAATGGAAAAGATGAATAAAGATGTTCTGATGCTTTAAGGAATACGGATGTTTGTTGGAAACTTGCAAGTATTTGAGTAACAGTCAAAATAATTTATTCATTCATGAAATTTAGAGAGAAAGTTAAGAGAGAGACAAAGAGATACATGTGAAATTACTTATTTGCCCATCATGTGAGAAGCATGTGACATTTAATTAACCTAGGTTATGGATTGAGTTAGACGCAGGGGTTAAAATAGTTAGTTACAGGGACGTTGGGGGTACAGATGTTAAAAAATTATATTTTAGGCTAATTGAGTAAAAGTGATATAACCACAGGGGCCAAAATCGTAATTTACTCTATTTAAAATACCAAGTAGATACTAACTTGGAAAAACATTTAAAATACCAAGTAAATACTAACTTGTAAAAACAAATACATAAAGAGTCCATAATCACAAAATGTATATGAAAAAATTAACCAAGTTTTCTTAATAACCGACTTTCTCTAGTAGCTACATTTGAGGGGGTGATTCACACTTTACTGCAATTTCCTCTGTTAGATCATTTTTATTTTTTCAATACAAATAATAGTTTAAATTTTAACAATTCGCACAAAAACTAAAAAAATCATTAATAAATAAAAATACATGTGTAATAACTAAAATAACTGAGATCAGTAATTGGCATGAAGTGTGGCGATATGTTCCGTTAAATCCACCCGAAGATTATTGTGCTTTTCGCGATCGTGTATTTGCATTTGATTAGCACGTTTTTGTGCATTGCTAACTTCTTCTTAACAGACTGTCACTTTAAACTCGTTGGCGTTGAATTCACAAATGTGCTAATCAAATGAAATGATAACGGTCATATCGTCCTACGGGACCTACGGACAGTGGTGAAATGACGATTTGGGGTTCCCAAGAACCCCCTTGGTTTGGAAAAAAATGAAAAAAATTTGTGGAAACCTTATACGATTTGGAAAAAAATAGTGAAAATATACCAAAAGGAAACCGGTAGAAAAAATCCTGAATCCGCCGCTGCCTACGGAATGAAATGACGATGGTCATTCTCCTACATGACATGGAATGGATCCTCTGGGATGAGTAGAATGTAAAGGGTCCTACGGGATGAGTGGAACGTAATCAGTCCTACGGGACATGTGAAATGAAATAGTGATATGTTACGATAAGTTACGCTACGTAAAGTAATGTTATGTTATGGTATGATAGGTTATGTCTAGTTATACTATGTTATGTCATGATATATAATATTTATATGTGATAACCTTATTCTTTCTAATGAAAACCAATACTCACTCAACGTAGTATAGGTTTTAGTATGTACATTAGGTTAAGCTTAGGTACGCTAGAGTTTTAGGATGGCACGAGCGGAAGAACAACCTGTTGAGGACCAACATCCCATTTTAATTAGCTTATTGTCAAAATAATTGTTATGTTTCATTATGACTATGTTTTCTTGTGTTTGAAATGCTTATGACAAGTATGGAATGTTTCCGTTACGTGATGATGGGATTTATTCAGTTAATGAACTATGTTGCAATGTGTAAACTCAACAAATGAGACCCTTGGTTTTGGGAAAGATGAAAATCCTCTTCTTTATCTAGCATCATACATGAATGTGAACCATCTCACCTCTGGTTCCACATCGTTAATTATTCTTTGAAATGACCGTTTACTTAGTCGGAATCGTCATCAGAAAAGATCTTCATCATAAACGACGTCCACGATGAAGTAGTCACAAACCAAACGATTGTGGGTTTCTTCACGGTCTCTCTTCAAAGCGGGTCTTTGCTTTCCGTCATAAGCTTTAGGCATCATCTTGTAATATTTCCACTAACATGGTACTAATCGCCTCAATAATGTGTATAAGATTTTACAATAATGAAGAGGGTGAATTTAAGCTATCCATTTCAAAAAATGAATTATATTCAAAGATGGTGAATTTAGAGTAGCTGAAATGGTTAAAATGTGTTGATAAATAGTTTGTATTAAGGGTTAATATTTTTTTAAGATATATAGTTTTTTTTTCTTCTAAAAAACAAGCATTAAACGACTTTATAGGTGCTGCACATCACCTCCACAGCCGTGAAGGTCTCCACACCTACACCTTCACGTCGAGACTACGCTAGCCCGACGTGGTGTTCCACGGTGCGGCTTTAAGCTACGTCGTCGAATAACGACCCTTCTTCACTTGACCATACCGCATAGTGTTACGAAGTACTTATGGTTGCGACCTCTATAGTTTAATCGCTAGTTTTTTAGTTTAATAGCTATTTAAGGTTCACGTAGAGTTCACCAAATTTGATATCACATATAAGATATGATTAAGTCTAGTTATTGATTTAATGAATAGGTTCCTAATGAATATTTCAATTACAATAATTATACAGACACAATACTGTTGGATTTATATGTACGGGTTCGATACGTCAACGCTGCTGACCGAGATATGACCCGTAAGAGTTACACCTTGGGCAACGAACATTAAATCCACTTAACTCGATTAACTGGTGATCACGAACAATTAACGAAACGAAATATATAATTATCTAGAATACTTATATCTATCCACGAGAGACATAATTTATTATTTATACGGGTTAATTAAACTTTGTTTTTCAGTCTTTGTATCGCATTTGGGCTTGTACCTGACGTGTTGGGCTTTAGGGCTCGAGAGATGATTAACATATAATTAATTGGGTTATGAGGTTTAAGACTAATCTATATATATATATAAATGAGATTGATTTGGGCTTGGTGGCATTTGTATTTGGCCATCTTGGCTGATGTGGCATTTTAGTTTAAGAGGGAAATCACATTTTGGTTTCTACATTTACGATTTCTATACAAAAGAGGCGGGATCCGTTTTATTTTTGGGTCGGGTCTTTTGTTTTTGCATATATTCGGATCATATAAAACCTATGTGAATGGTCATAACAATCATAGATACCTACCACAACTTTACTCTTTTCTCTCTTCTATTTCTTCTAGAATCGTCATCTTCTCACCGGATTTACAACATTGAATCAAGATCAAAGGTAAATACACCAAATCGAACTTAAATCTTTGTTATTATATGTTCTGAATGAAGATCGGATGTTGATTTTATGTTATTCCGTACACCAAATCGAACTTAAATCTTTGTTATTATATGTCCCGAATGAAGATTTGATGTTGAATTTATGTTATTCCTTTGTATTTAAAGGTATGTTGAATCTTTGTTCTTTCTACTTCTATTAACTTTTTTTTCTGATTTTTGTAGATCCGCCTATATATCTTGAAGGTATGTTGTTTTACTCTGTTGTTTATGTAGTATTCATCTTTAATCTAAGCGATTGAACATGTTTAATTTTTTTTTAACTGTATTAACTTTTTTTTTTTTTCTGATTTTGTAGATCCGGCCATAAATATTGAAGGTATGTTGTTTTACTCTGTTGTTTATGTAGTATACATCTTTAATCTAAGAGATCGAACATGTTTATTTTTTTCTTAAACCAAAATCTACATCATATGTTTTTTGTTGATTTTTGTTATGTATAAAATCAAGTTTCCGGGTTTTTCTTAATCATCTATTCCACATTTATCGCAGTTAATGATTTTGGTTGTTGTATTTTTTCATGTGATTCCTTACATCCGTTATAACAATCTGAATCCCACCATTCGTCAAGCAACAGAGGTTAGTTTATCATATTTTTTAAATGTTTTTGGTATTGTTTTTTTTTTTTTTTGATATATATAGTGTGT
Source organism: Helianthus tuberosus (assembly GCA_030545235.1). Lineage (NCBI taxonomy): Eukaryota > Viridiplantae > Streptophyta > Magnoliopsida > Asterales > Asteraceae > Helianthus > Helianthus tuberosus. The sequence goes on along the minus strand of CM060424.1, from coordinate 112,976,327 downwards.
TTTATTCTTATTAAATTATCAATGTTTTGAAGTTCATATTCTTTGATTTTTCAGTTATCATTTGTTCAATTTAGCTTTAAAGAAACATTTAATTTCTTTTTAAAATTTATTTTTTTCCTATAAATAGACTATTGTTTTTAAGGTTAATTTTTGAAATTTGAATTATAAGTCTGTTTCTTTAATTAGATACTGTTTCGATAAATAGGTTACAGTTATATTTTTTTTAAAAATTGCTTACTTCCTTTGCAGTTATGGATCCTAAAAACAAGTGTCCTTCGTTTTTAAGGTTGATTGATGAACATCATCCTATATTTTTTTTTTTGATATATATAGTGTGTTTTATTCTTATTAAATTATCAATGTTTTGAAGTTCATATTCTTTGATTTTTCAGTTATCATTTGTTCAATTTAGCTTTAAAGAAACATTTAATTTCTTTTTAAAATTTATTTTTTCCTATAAATAGACTACTGTTTTTAAGGTTAATTTTTGAAATTTGAATTATAAGTCTGTTTCTTTAATTAGACATTGTTTCTATAAATAGGTTACGGTTATATTTTTTAAAAAAATTGCTTACTTCATTTGCAGTTATGGATCCTAAAAACAACTCTCCTTCGTTTTTAAGGTTGATTGATGAACATCATCCTATATTTTTTTGATATATATAGTGTGTTTTATTCTTATTAAATTATCAATGTTTTGAAGTTCATATTCTTTGATTTTTCAGTTATCATTTGTTCAATTTAGCTTTAAAGAAACATTTAATTTCTTTTTAAAATTTATTTTTTTTCCTATAAATAGACTACTGTTTTTAAGGTTAATTTTTAAAATTTGAATTATAAGTCTGTTTCTTTAATTAGACATTGTTTCTATAAATAGGTTACGGTTATATTTTTTAAAAAAATTGCTTACTTCCTTTGCAGTTATGGATCCTAAAAACAACTCTCATTCGTTTTTAAGGTTGATTGATGAACATCATCCTATATTTTTTTTTGATATATATAGTGTGTTTTATTCTTATTAAATTATCAATGTTTTGAAGTTCATATTCTTTGATTTTTCAGTTATCATTTGTTCAATTTAGCTTTAAAGAAACATTTAATTTCTTTTTAAAATTTATTTTTTCCTATAAATAGACTACTGTTTTTAAGGTTAATTTTTGAAATTTGAATTATAAGTCTGTTTCTTTAATTAGACATTGTTTCTATAAATAGGTTACAGTTATATTTTTTAAAAAAAATTGCTTACTTCCTTTGCAGTTATGGATCCTAAAAACAACTCTCCTTCGTTTTTAAGGTTGATTGATGAACATCATCCTATATTTTTTTTTTTGATATATATAGTGTGTTTTATTCTTATTAAATTATCAATGTTTTGAAGTTCATATTATTTGATTTTTCAGTTATAATTTGTTCAATTTAGCTTTAAAGAAACATTTAATTTCTTTTTAAAATTTATTTTTTTCCTATAAATAGACTACTGTTTTTAAGGTTAATTTTTAAAATTTGAATTATAAGTTTGTTTCTTTAATTAGACATTGTTTCTATAAATAGGTTACGGTTATATTTTTTAAAAAAATTGCTTACTTCCTTTGCAGTTATGGATCCTAAAAACAACTCTCATTCGTTTTTAAGGTTGATTGATGAACATCATCCTATATTTTTTTTTGATATATATAGTGTGTTTTATTCTTATTAAATTATCAATGTTTTGAAGTTCATATTCTTTGATTTTTCAGTTATCATTTGTTCAATTTAGCTTTAAAAAAACATTTAAATTCTTTTTAAAATTTATTTTTTCCTATAAATAGACTACTGTTTTTAAGGTTAATTTTTGAAATTTGAATTATAAGTCTGTTTCTTTAATTAGACATTGTTTCTATAAATAGGTTACGGCTATATTTTAAAAAAAAAATTGCTTACTTCCTTTGCAGTTATGGATCCTAAAAACAACTCTCCTTCGTTTTTAAGGTTGATTGATGAACATCATCCTATATTTTTTTTTTGATATATATAGTGTGTTTTATTCTTATTAAATTATCAATGTTTTGGAGTTCATATTCTTTGATTTTTCAGTTATCATTTGTTCAATTTAGCTTTAAAGAAACATTTAATTTCTTTTTAAAATTTATTTTTTTCCTATAAATAGACTACTGTTTTTAAGGTTAATTTTTAAAATTTGAATTATAAGTCTGTTTCTTTAATTAGACATTGTTTCTATAAATAGGTTACGGTTATATTTTTTAAAAAAATTGCTTACTTCCTTTGCAGTTATGGATCCTAAAAACAACTCTCCTTCGTTTTTAAGGTTGATTGATGAACATCATCCTATATTTTTTTTTGATATATATAGTGTGTTTTATTCTTATTAAATTATCAACGTCTTGAAGTTCATATTCTTTGATTTTTCAGTTATCATATGTTCAATTTAGCTTTAAAGAAACATTTAATTTTTTTTAAATTTATTTTTTTCCTATAAATAGACTACTGTTTTTAAGGTTAATTTTTGAAATTTGAATTATAAGTCTGTTTCTTTAATTAGACATTGTTTCTATAAATAGGTTACGGTTATATTTTTTTTTTAAATTGCTTACTTCCTTTGCAGTTATGGATCCTAAAACCAAGTCTCCTTCGTTTTTAAGGTTGATTGATGAACATCATCCTATATTTTTTATATATATATAGTGTGTTTTATTCTTATTAAATTATCAATGTTTTGAAGTTCATATTCTTTGATTTTTCAGTTATCATTTGTTCAATTTAGCTTTAAAGAAACATTTTATTTCTTTTTAAAATTTATTTTTTTCCTATAAATAGACTACTGTTTTTAAGGTTAATTTTTGAAATTTGAATTATAACTCTGTTTCTTTAATTAGACATTGTTTCTATAAATAGGTTACCGTTTTATTTTTTTTAAAAATTGCTTACTTCCTTTGCAATTATGGATCCTAAAAACAACTCTCCTTCGTTTTTAAGGTTGATTGATGAACATCATCCTATATTTTTGGTATTTTTCTTTGGTTTTCGTTTTTTCAACATACAATAAGTTATTTAACCTTCTATGTTTTTTGTTTTGTTTCATAGGAAATACCTTATGATTTTTCAACCTTATTGTGGGGAGGAAAAGTTCCATATGGTCAATGTATTGAACTTATTGATGATGACTTATCATGGGTCGTTACACTTAAAAGAAATGTTTCGGGACCTGTCTTGGGTGATGGATTCACCAAATTTGTTAAAGATTCTGGTATCAAAAAGGATGGTTATCTATTGGTGAAGGCTATTGGAAGATCGACATTTTATGTTTCTCTATTTAAATCATGCGTTTTTGAGAACTCCTTCATCTCTAATGTTTCTCCTGATGATACCTCTATTGTAAGTCATATGTATAATCTAATAAATATGCTTTATAAAATTTTCTTTTTTTAATTTCTGTTTTTTTATGTTGTTTTGTAAATAATTTTCAGCATATGGCGGACAAATTCTGGAATGATTTTTACGGGAAAAGTTTTAAAGGTGGTGAGGCAACTCTGTATGTTGGAAATAGGTATTGGAATGTTAAGATGGAGGGATGGCCCGACAGGAGTGCCTTTACTGATGGTTTATCTGAGCTGATTCACGATCTTTTTTAGATACTCGCGCTACTATGTTGTTTACAAGTATTTGATATAAAACTTTCGAGATATCTATTTTTAATCAGTTGACTGGTGCTGAAATATATTTCAAGAAAGTTGAAGTTGTTGTTTTGGACGATTCTATTTATGGAGACGAAGGATTTGATTTATTGACTGCGGTTAGTGTTATATAATTTATTATTCATTATTTGTTAATACTATCTTTGTAGTCTTATATTATGTGGAATGTTTGTATGTAGTCTAAACAAAAGGAGAATCAAGAGACTAATGAAAGTCATGTTGAAGAATGTCTTTCTGGTGATAGTGTTGGTGACTTTCAACTTCCAAATTTTGAGGCTATTTTTAACGTATGTAATATTTTTTAATATATACTAACAAACTTTAACAACCACTTCATTTTTGAATTAATTTTTTTTATTCTTATAATGTCATTTGTTAGGATACTGACGACTCCAAATTTGATCGACTTATACCTGCCCAAATTGAGATGGAAGAAGCTAAGAAGCTGGTAAGTAAATAACTTCAAATTATTAACAGATTTTATTATATGTATTATATATGTATACTATTTAATTGTGCTACTATTTTATTTTATTTTATTTAGTTCAAGGATGGTTGGAATTCAAAGAATGATGCTTTGAAAAATACTCCGTCTGCTACCTCTGAATGCCATGTAATATTTTTTATAAGTTTGTTTATATATTGTATAGATTCTATTAATTACTTCATGATACGCTTATTTTTTATGTTATTCATTTTTTTTTGAAGTTTGACACGAAAGGGAAGTCAAAGGTTGTTTGTGGTGATCAAACTGCTCATCCAAAGGTTTATATCAAATAATAACATAATTTAGTATATTTTTTAAATATGTAAATTTTATTTTGTATCATATAATGTATTTTACTTTATCATGAAGTTGTTAATTTGTTTTAGGTGTTAAGCAATGTTGATATGGATCTCGATAATATCGCCTATCGTACACGTTCAAACTTTCCTATCAACAATGATTGTGTTGACATTGATGTGACGAAGCCTTCTGAAAACATTTTTGTAAGTACATGTTGTTTAATGTTTATTAATAAATTATTCATGAAATTATTATAGTTCTTTTTAACTATTAAACTTATTTTATATATTTTAAATATATAGGTTAAATCAAAGCGTAAGGCTTGCAGATCCACCACGTCCCCGTCTAATGTTTGCCCTAAACGTAAAGTCAAAAGGTCGAAAAACAATTCATTTTTAGAGTTCACAAAAGTTGCTGAAACCAGACTGGTATACCTTCTGATGTGTTTATAATAATTTTTTTATTAACTGTCTACAAATTCTTTGATTAATAAATTTAATAATTAATATGTTCTCTTTGTTTCTCAGCGTTTACCTGTTGATGTTTCATATGATCTTTGTCTATCTGTTGACAACTTGCGTGACGTTAGTATCCAGAACCTAAGTTGTGAGCTAAGTAATATGAAAACAAGAGCCGAGAAGTCTGGTGATGGTTACAGGTATGGTTTTACCAAGTGGTCATCTTTCTTGAAATCAAATCACATCCCATTCGGCGCCACTCTTTTCTTTAAGTACATCAAGTCTTTGCAGCTTTTGGTGTTGACGAACGTTGTACACAAGACTTTAAAGAAAAGAGCTCGTGCGTGACTCTTGGCATTTGTGGTTTTTTTGCTTCGTTTTGGCAGAACAGTTAATGTAGTAGGTTGCTTTAGTTTTTTGATCTGTGGTGGGTATTAGTCAAGTATGGTTAGACGGTTATGTTTGTAGTATGTAGTGGTTGACATGGTTGAAAGTGGATAGTTGTATATGTTATCCTTTGAACTGTTGTTACTTAAACAAAGCTTTTTTTGTGAAAAATCTGATAAATACCTATTAATCTTGGTTTGAATGCATAACACCATTTTGTTATTACATTCCTTTTCATATTTGTGTCTTTCTTTCCATATCAAAAACTTTTTTTGGTTATGATATTGATTCCTACAGTCAACCATTTGAACTGATACTGTAGCCGTTAACATGTCATATACAACATTTCTTCACCTATTCCAAACCGATACTGAAATAATGTTAATTGCTTTACGTAATCTTTTTTTTATTTTGAATTAGGTTTTTAAATGTATATAGACTTTTAAAATAATATGTTTTTCGAAAATGTCTTATATTTCAAACGAAAAAGAAAATAGTAATAATTAATTTACATACATATATTTTGTTATTTTTCCTACCTTTATTTACAACAAAAATATGGTAAATATTTTTCTAACTTTTGACTATATATAATAAAAACTATGATACATAATTTGATTTCCTTACTAATTTACAAGCAATTTTACCTAATATGGATTCTGCATTTTGTAGACTAATAATTTTAATGTATATTGCATGTTTAAAATTATTTTAATCTTTATATGTATATTCTTATAGATTATAGATATAGATTTTAAATTTCCGTATTTTTCCTCATTTTATATTTTACATATTATATATATCTATATAAATATAGAAAATATGTAAAATATATAAAAATTTAATAATTTTAAATTATATTTAAATTCTTAAAGTCAACCCGAATTTTTTAAATCAATATGATTATTGCGGATCTATGTATATTTTCCGTTTTTACAAATTTGTATTTATGTTAATTCGTTTTATCTAATTATAAATTATACCGTTTCCTTATTTATTGAATTTAAAAAAGGAGGTTTATTTTCATTTATCTATATACATAGATCATTTGTTTTCTTTTTAAGTCAAACTAATTTTTTTGCAACTGTCTATTAATTTATTTTATTTCTACGTAGCTACAATGGAAAACGAAGGTCATATCACCTTGCTGAATGTTCTCGATGCACTTAGCACCAACTACACTATCAAGGTGAAAATTGTTAGTTTGTGGAGGAAGAAGATGAGAGGTAATGAAAGAGAGACGTATCGTATTGATATGATACTGATGGATGAAATGGTAATACTATACATCTTTTTTGTTTTAATTATTCTGATTTTGAGTGCATTTTAACATATCCTTTACATGTTATTCTCTATTTACCCACAGGGTACCAAGATTCAAGCTTTTTGCTTGCATAAGCTATTTTCAAAGTTTGAGAGTCATCTTAATGTTGATGAATGCCTTATCATAAAACGGCCATCTCTTGCTGCGAACACTGCATCTTTCAAGACTGTTCCTAACAATCAGAAGCTATCTTTTTACTATCATACGTTTGTCGAAAAGTGCATTAAATGGGAAGGTCCGCATTACGTTTTCAATTTTGTTGATTTTAATGCTGTTCTTTCACAGAAAATAAAAGAGGGTACGACAGTAGGTATGTTAGGTTTTATTTACAATCTTTATATACCATAATATTTGTTTGCGTACTTTTTAGATTTTTTTATGTTCTTTATAGATGTTGACATCTATTTTATATATTTGTTAGATTTCATTGGTTATGTTGGTGTTTGTTATAACATCGAGGAGACTAACAAAAAGGATGGTAGTAAAGGGAAACGCCTTAATCATAAGCTTCATGATCTTGAGTAATACATTTTATAAGCTTCATAATTCTTTAAATGATGATCAAAGAGCAGTGTATAACGAGATTATGGCTGCTGTTGGACGTGGGAAAGGTGGTGTTTTTTTTTGTGTACGGTTACGGTGGTACAGGTAAGACATTTCTGTGGAAAACTTTAGTTGCTTCCATAAGATGCAATGGACATATTGTTGTTAATGTTGCTTCAAGCGGGATTGCATCATTGTTGTTGTCACGAGGCCGTACCGCCCATTCAAGATTTCATATTCCGATTAATCTTAATGAAGATTCCGTTTGTCATATCAAGCCTAATTCTGAAATCGCTAATCTTCTAAACGAAGCCAAGTTGATTATTTGGGATGAAGCACCGATGGTACACAAACATGCTTTTGAGGCTCTTGATCGTACATTGAAAGATGTTTTGAGTGTCTCTAATTCATGTAATTCTGAACTTCCCTTTGGTGGAAAGACTATTGTTTTCGGTGGTGACTTTAGGCAAATATTACCGATTGTACAAAATGGAAGCAGACAAGACATCGTACACGCCTCTTTATGTTCATCTTACATTTGGTCGACTTGCAAGGTTTTAAAATTGACCTGTAACATGCGTTTATCTGTTGGAAGTAGTAGTTCAAACATTGATGAGATAAACGATTTTGCTAAATGGCTACTTGAAATTGGTGAAGGCAATCTCGGTGATGGTAACGATGGCGAGTCAACTATAGAAATACCAAATGATCTTTTAATAACTGATTCAACTGATCCAATTCAAAGCTTGATTGACTTTGTATATCCGTCAGTTCTTCACCGTTTTAAAGATCGTGACTACTTTTCAGAAAGAGCCATACTTGCTCCTAAAAATGAAGTTGTACATGGTATCAATGATCGTTTGCTTGCATTATTTCCCGGTGAAGAAGTAGAGTATCTTAGCTCAGATAGTCTATGCCCAACTGAGGAAATTAATGATCCATTACACCAAGATTTGTATAATCCTGATGTGTTAAATAGTGTCACACCCCGACCACGTAGAACATACAAAACGTGGCGGAAATATCAGGGAGTGTTGTAACAGAATTAATTGTTTCAAATCCATGGCAATTGAAGTTTCGTTTTATTGATTAAAAGTGTTACAATGCCTTAACAAACAAAGAAATACAACATAATTAACTAGTCTTGCATCTTTTATTGTCACTAAAGCCCAAGTCTGTCTATGTGTATCTTGATCATCTTATGCAACAGCTCCTGAAAAACACATGTGAAAATAGGTACGTCAGCATAAAAATGCCTGTGAGATACATAGGTTTTGTGAAAATAAGATTCATGACTTATGTTTGAGAAAATGTTTAGTCATGAACCTTGTTATTTGCTTTGTCTTTTAAATCATTTGAAAAACGATAAGATCAGATGATAAGTATAAATAAATGTAAGGTTAAATGAATAACCAAGTAAAATATGTTTGCATAAGATAAGTTGTTTATAAATCAATGTCTTGTGAAAAGTATGTTATTTGTATAAAATGTTCTATGTCTCAAACTGAAATGATTCAAATAACGTTACAACATGTAATACCATACAAACACTTATATATAGGAAGTACCAGCGGCGTATCCACCATGCTTGTATCATATTACACACGCATCGTTACTTAATCACTTAATCAAACCAAACCAAACAATGTAAAATGTTCATGTCAAGATGTAAATCATGTCAAAATGTCTATGTCAAATATCCAAGTCAAATGTCTATGTCAAATATCCATGTCAAATGTCTATGTCAAATATCCATGTCAAATGTTGATAGCCCAAAAGTAGTCAAGTAATGTATAACCAAAATGATATGTATGGTAAGTAAAATTTAGACTACTTAAACCATAAGTAAAAATGTACAAAACAAAGTATTGAAGTAAAACTTGGTTTAAATCAAAGTTATGTTTTGTAAGATATATGCATGCTATACTGAATATGAACATTTATGCGGTATTGTGAAAATTCATACATCCAAGCCTTGAGACAGACGGATAACTATGTAAAAGTGAGTTATCAAGAGAATATGTATTCGGATTCGGTCATTCCTTTCATCCCCTTTCCCTGGGATGTCCGGAACGGGATTTGTCAAGTCCTATGGTACCACTACCTACTACCGAGCGGCATGATCGGTGTTAATGAATGTATAGTATAGTTTAAACAAACCAAATGTCATACCAAAATGTAAGCATGTGATGAAGATAATGTACCTAGTATGCTAGAGTAAACATACAAGGTAGAGTTGTAAAACAATGTGTCCATATGTTACTGGAACATATGCAACAGAGATGCAATGTAAAATGATGTACTAAGTATGCTAAGTTAACATACAAAGTAGAAAAGTCATGTAAATCAATGTACCAAGTAATGCACACAATGGGCACACCTAGCATGAAATGTAATGTAAAACAATGTACTAAGTAATGCACACAATGGGCACACCTAGCATAAGATGTAATGAAATCATGTACTATAATGTACTAATGAACATAGCAAGTATATGATGTGAAAACAGGAAAGCATGAAAGTAACAAGTAGGCACATGTGTTCCACCCCAAAACGTTTGGAAAACAGTAAAAGAGGGGTCTATGTACTCACTTGAGATTGCTCAGAAGTCCTAGGATAACCACCAAGCAAAGCTAGAGATCACGGAAATCAAACGGCACCTACTATAGGTAACTACATTAATAAACCGGACCTAAATCGGAAGATCGGGTAGCATTAGGGTTTGTAAACCAAACGAGTGTAGAGACTCGTGTCATTTGGTTTAACAAAGCCTATATACTAAATGAAACTTAACCTAATTGTTTACGACCCATTACGACCCGTTTAGGTAGCTTATGCTACTTTAACGCGCCGTTCGCGTGAAACGCGTTCGGACCGTCTAACTAGTCCTATGACAAGTGTTATATGCCTAAACATGTTACATAATCAGTTATGTGACAAAAGTTTAGGTTACATATGCTTAATTACCAATTATACATGAAAAGGGTATTCTGGTAATTTACCTAAGGCATATAAACTACCTATCATACAACTACTTAAACGATGTGACCATAGGGTATAACCTCGGAAGGTTATTCCCTACCTACTATGGTCACCTAATGTGTTTGGTCAGATCCTAATGATCGACCAAATGGGTCGGGTTCGAGGTATAAGCGATTTATTAGATCGCTTACCCTACGACCCTAGACAACGTGGAAATCAGTAGGCATAGTCCCAAGGGACTATGACCATCGTGATCACAATCACGTTGCGAAGTTCAAACGAACTTCGCATTGACCATTACTGGTCAACGCTGAAAGTCAAACAAAGTTTGACTTTCTGACTCGAAAAGCAGTAAAATAAGGAAAAGAACGAAAGAATACTTACGAAGGGTCCCCGAATGCTAATCCCGATCCAAGAACTCAGGTATGAAACAATGGTTTCAACTTAGAGCTCTCAAAATCAGAATTCTTGTAAGAAATGAGGTTGGGGTGATGGGGTATTTATAGTAATACCCGAACCGTTAGGATCGTTTGTCGAAAATCGTGCCTTAATCCCACCCGTACACTTGTCGGAATGTTATGGTGGGTTAATTGGACACTCACCATAAGGTATTAACATGTGGCAAGGTTTTTAGGGGTGGATAACAGCTGTAAACAGCTGTCGATACATCGAATCCGGTCCCGAAAATGCGAAAAATGAGTTTTCTTCATGTTTCTGCCCCAGACTAGGCAGTCGCGTAGCGCGACGGTGAGGGCCTAGGCAGTCGCGCTACGCCACTGACCCCCCAGTTTCAGAAAAGTTTCAAAAGTGGCAGGAATGGTCCCTGCACGTGTTTAAGGCCTTTTTCGATGCGTTTGAACCCCGTTAACCTCATTTCAAGGCTCTAAAATGAAGTTAAAGTATAGGGAACTCAAAACATACTCAAAAATATGCCGGATGATGGTTCGTTTGGTCGTACGAACGCGATGTTCGCTTAATTACGACGGAATGCGCATAAGCGCGAAAAACGATCCAAATGACGCGACGAATGGATTTTTCTTAAGGAGAACACTAAAATATAATGTAGTCATGCTTACATAAATTTTTGGATGTCCAGATGTATCCAGAACGTAAGATATGCGCGAAAATGCAAACTTGTGCACTTTTTGACACTTTTAGTCCCTGAATGACACAAAAGTTTATTTTAGCATACCGAACACCTCAAAGCCTATTTCTAAGCTATGTGAAGGATATTTATGGTATGTTTAACTTATGGTCATGTTCCGGAATGTCTGTTACAGTTCAAATTGGCATACTTTCGCAGTTTGTCAACTTTAGTCCCTGTAAGCGAATTAACTTGGTTTTGCCATACCAAAGCCTTCAAAACTTATTTCTAAGTTATGTAAAGGTTATTTAAGGTATGTTAAGCTTATTCCACTATTCCGGAGTGTTTGTTGCATTAAACTGGTTATATCTACGCATCGGTGCGCGTATAACCTTCTAGAAAGTGAATTTAGAGTTTGGATTTGAACGAGAATTGATATGTGCAAAATGATACACATATTTTTACAAATCCCAAGTATGAAATATAATATTCCATTGGTTCGGTATTTGTTTGATGGCCGTGAAGGCACAGGTGTTACAGTCTCCCCTACTTTAGGAAATTTCGTCCCGAAATTTATTTAGAGGAAACTTGTGAGAGTTTAAAACATGAAGTTGAAAAGATCAAACAACATTGGTTAGGGTTCTTGAACTTCTAGTAACCTTAATAACATTATGTTTGCAATGTAAGAGGGACACTTATATACAAGTATATGAAGCGTCATTGGTGCGTCCACCATGCCTCCATTACATCGTTCTCATTTTGTTATTGTTGTCACTATCGGTTCCTTCACATAATAAATCTTACTGGATTTCTGTGCACTAAATTTCATAATTATGTGCGCATCCATAATTAGAGAATTCCTTGCACAGTTCACACAGTCTATTTTATAATGTGTAGGGTAAAACCAAATGAACAATCCTGTGATGAGCGTGACTTAGACCGCCATAGAGTCCTTTAGACTAAATCAATAAATGATTTAAATAGACTATCAAGGAGTCTGTTCAGCTACATCACTAGATATCGTTCTCTAACCAAATTGTGAATCAATCTTTTAGACTAGACCACTAAAAGGATCTCTTATGAATCATGGAGCAGTACTATATAATCCAAGGGTCTTAACTATTACATAGAAGCCCATTAAGGATTAAAGGTAGTACCTTTTGAATATCCTGCTACGAATCCCTCATATGAAGATATGAAAGATTCTGCGAGGATTTGGATAACGAATATCCAGAGTATTAAAACACAAAATGCATAAAAGAAAATATGAGATGAATAAACACATAGTCACATAACCAAAAATTGTTTAACTAGAAGTTTGTTCTGCTAACAGAGTACATGTATTTAAAGCACACTAGGAATCCATCTCGTGGATTTCATTTGGCACTTTAAACATTATCAAGAATCTAACTATAAAGATAGAAAGATTCAAAAAGAAAATTCGATTTCGATTACTAGGAACCGAAGTGTTCGAATTAAGGTACATAAGGAATCCAATTAAGGACTCTGATTTGAATGATGATCATCCACAAGGATCTAATTGTGAAGATAAATAGATCCCATATGGATTTTTAAAAGTTGAAGATGTTTTGAAACCTTGCACTGGACGTGCTTATGTCAAAACATGAAGTAATAATGCTTATGAAATTGAGATGCCAGATATGCCAAGGCGACATATGAAGCAGAATTTTGAAGGTTAAGTCAATGTATGAGGAAAATATTTTTGAAAACTATGCATGGGGTTCTTTTAAGAAAAATGTGTTTAACGTTTTTGAAACCTTATATATAATACTTTTTGAAATCATAAAGTAGGTGTATTAGGTAGATATATTTACAAAAATGTTTTAAAATCATGCGAGATGAATTTTGAAATTATGTATAAGGTTTTTGAAAGACATGAATGATGCTTTTCGAAATCATGCACTTGATAAGAAAATGTATTGTGTTAATAATGTCTTCAGACTATATGAAATATTTTGAATTTAGAAAGGTTGGTTTTGATAACATGGCCAATGTTTTTGAAATAACATAGACAATGCATCTAGAAAAATTGTTTTCAAACTATATGAAATGTTTTGAGATCATGAAGATTGTTTTGAAATACTTGTACTGTGTATGTTGAAAAATCAAAACGTAATGGGTATGAGATTCGAAAATACCCTTAGTTATTTAACCAAGGATTTTAAAGGAACAGATGTGCAGAAGCATGATTACTCATAATGTCACTTTATTTTCTGTACTTCGTATCTTAGAATGAAACGAGTACTTAAAGTTTTCGAAGGAATCATGAGCGATCATTTGAAAGAGAGAATCACAAGAGTAGTTTGTAAGGAACATAGTTCCTTGATGTAGGTATCATAGGAAAATCATACACACATGTAACTATACTTGTATATCAGCATTTGTGAACAACGATTTATTTATAAACAAAACAGATTGTTTCACATTACAAGGAAACAAAAGAACAAAAGCGTAAGACAGCAACATCCTTTGTTCAGCTGAATGCTCATCCGTGGGTCGGATTTGCATTAGCAAGCTTTGGGCATCGGTTTCTGTAGTGGGTCAGATCCCCACAATTGTAACAGGCACCAGGTGGGTAGTGTGGTCGCGCAGCTTGACCCAGTTGCTGAGCAAGAGGCTGAGCAAGAGGCTGAGCAACTTGTTGAGCCGGGTTCTGAACTGGCCGATTCGGATTAGCAGGGATGCGGCAGGTGTTAGCAAGATGACCGGATCTTCCGCAGTTGGTGCACTGACGACACTGGAGGTGTGGTTGATGATGGCCATTACACCTGTTGCACAAAGGTGCATTGCCAAAATAAGGCTTCTTGGCTAGGGGTTTCGCAGGCTGATTAGGTGCAGCTTGGGCCTGTGCAGTAATGGCATAGTTTTGGGAAACCTTACGCTTCCTTGCCCTCTTCGATGAACTAGAATCCTTCCCATTCTTCTTTTGACCTTTCTTGCTATCATCCTTGTCAGACGACTGTTTCTCGCCCTTGTCACCCTTCCTGTGTAATTTATTCTTCCGAATCTGCGACTCAGTCAATGTCGCTGATAACTCGATCGCCTGACGGAGTGTGGCAGGGTTACTACCAGTAAGGATGTCTTGTACCGAGTCAGGTAGGCCGTCGATGTACCTTTCGATAGCTATGTCAAGTGGGGTAACCATTGTTGGGCAAAGCAGACTCAACTCCTCAAACCTATCAGTATACGCCCTGTGCTCACCACTATCTTGCTTCAACTCATCAAATTCCTTCTCCAAAGCTCGCTGCTCATGACGGGGACAGAATTCCCTCATCATGAGAGTCCTAAGTTCAGCCCATGTCTGTGCTAGAGCAATTTCTGCACCTCGGTCCCTCATAACCCCGTTCCACCATGTGAGAGCCCTCTTCTGGAACACACTTGAAGAAAACTCGACCTTGCGATTATCCGGACACTGAACGTGGCGGAAAGTATTCTCAATGCTCTCGAACCACTGAAGAAGCCCAGTTGCTCCCTCAGAGCCACTAAACTTGAGTGGTTTAGCCTGATTAAAGTCCTTGTATTTGCATAGGGCATTGTTGTTGTTGTTGGCTTGTTGCCATTGAGCAAAGAGATTTGGAAATTGGGCAGCCATCTGCTGCGCAATAATTTCTGCCAGTTCGGCAGTCTCTATCTGGTTCTCGCGTCGAGGAGGCATTCTAAAAGAGGAAACATGAAAGGAAACGAGTGAGAGAATTAGACGAAAAGAATGAGATGAACAAATCTGATAAAAGCAAGGATAGTGGTCATTTGTTTGTTACTACAAAGCAACAAACGACACACAGTGACAAATCAAAGTAAATGGGTCGAAAATAATGTATCGCGAAGACATGCTCGCCTATAAGTGAACACTCATCCCAAGAATTCCCAGGTAAGCACAACTGGTCTCGCGTCTGATGAGATGTATACGAAGTGCTTGCCTAGACAGAAAACCCAGAATACAGGCATTCACCCTTCCAGTTTGCACGTGTTCACATTATTTAAAACCCAAAACCTTGACGAAGTTTTGAAAACTCAAAGGGGTTCAAAACCATATAATAGAGAGTTCAAAACCTTACAATAGAGGGTTCAAAACCTAGTAATCAATCATCCTAGAACAGATGATTAGTTTTCAAAGCGGTTTTGAAATTTATGTTTTTGTTGTGGTTGTCGCCTAAGGATAGGTGACAGTATTGTTTTATGACTAAACGCAAGTAAACTCGCGTTAGGGTCCTAAGAAGGTTATAGACTAGGTCAAAGCATTACTAATAACCTAATTCCCTATAACCATGAGCTCTGATACCATCTTTCCTGTCACACCCCGACCACGTAGAACATACAAAATGTGGCGGAAATATCGGGGAGTGTTGTAACAGAATTAATTGTTTCAAATCCATGGCAATTGAAGTTTCGTTTTATTGATTAAAAGTGTTACAATGCCTTAACAAACAAAGAAATACAACATAATTAACTAGTCTTGCATCTTTTATTGTCACTAAAGCCCAAGTCTGTCTATGTGTATCTTGATCATCTTATGCAACAGCTCCTGAAAAACACATGTGAAAATAGGTACGTCAGCATAAAAATGCCTGTGAGATACATAGGTTTTGTGAAAATAAGATTCATGACTTATGTTTGAGAAAATGTTTAGTCATGAACCTTGTTATTTGCTTTGTCTTTTAAATCATTTGAAAAACGATAAGATCAGATGATAAGTATAAATAAATGTAAGGTTAAATGAATAACCAAGTAAAATATGTTTGCATAAGATAAGTTGTTTATAAATCAATGTCTTGTGAAAAGTATGTTATTTGTATAAAATGTTCTATGTCTCAAACTGAAATGATTCAAATAACGTTACAACATGTAATACCATACAAACACTTATATATAGGAAGTACCAGCGGCGTATCCACCATGCTTGTATCATATTACACACGCATCGTTACTTAATCACTTAATCAAACCAAACCAAACAATGTAAAATGTTCATGTCAAGATGTAAATCATGTCAAAATGTCTATGTCAAATATCCAAGTCAAATGTCTATGTCAAATATCCATGTCAAATGTCTATGTCAAATATCCATGTCAAATGTTGATAGCCCAAAAGTAGTCAAGTAATGTATAACCAAAATGATATGTATGGTAAGTAAAATTTAGACTACTTAAACCATAAGTAAAAATGTACAAAACAAAGTATTGAAGTAAAACTTGGTTTAAATCAAAGTTATGTTTTGTAAGATATATGCATGCTATACTGAATATGAACATTTATGCGGTATTGTGAAAATTCATACATCCAAGCCTTGAGACAGACGGATAACTATGTAAAAGTGAGTTATCAAGAGAATATGTATTCGGATTCGGTCATTCCTTTCATCCCCTTTCCCTGGGATGTCCGGAACGGGATTTGTCAAGTCCTATGGTACCACTACCTACTACCGAGCGGCATGATCGGTGTTAATGAATGTATAGTATAGTTTAAACAAACCAAATGTCATACCAAAATGTAAGCATGTGATGAAGATAATGTACCTAGTATGCTAGAGTAAACATACAAGGTAGAGTTGTAAAACAATGTGTCCATATGTTACTGGAACATATGCAACAGAGATGCAATGTAAAATGATGTACTAAGTATGCTAAGTTAACATACAAAGTAGAAAAGTCATGTAAATCAATGTACCAAGTAATGCACACAATGGGCACACCTAGCATGAAATGTAATGTAAAACAATGTACTAAGTAATGCACACAATGGGCACACCTAGCATAAGATGTAATGAAATCATGTACTATAATGTACTAATGAACATAGCAAGTATATGATGTGAAAACAGGAAAGCATGAAAGTAACAAGTAGGCACATGTGTTCCACCCCAAAACGTTTGGAAAACAGTAAAAGAGGGGTCTATGTACTCACTTGAGATTGCTCAGAAGTCCTAGGATAACCACCAAGCAAAGCTAGAGATCACGGAAATCAAACGGCACCTACTATAGGTAACTACATTAATAAACCGGACCTAAATCGGAAGATCGGGTAGCATTAGGGTTTGTAAACCAAACGAGTGTAGAGACTCGTGTCATTTGGTTTAACAAAGCCTATATACTAAATGAAACTTAACCTAATTGTTTACGACCCATTACGACCCGTTTAGGTAGCTTATGCTACTTTAACGCGCCGTTCGCGTGAAACGCGTTCGGACCGTCTAACTAGTCCTATGACAAGTGTTATATGCCTAAACATGTTACATAATCAGTTATGTGACAAAAGTTTAGGTTACATATGCTTAATTACCAATTATACATGAAAAGGGTATTCTGGTAATTTACCTAAGGCATATAAACTACCTATCATACAACTACTTAAACGATGTGACCATAGGGTATAACCTCGGAAGGTTATTCCCTACCTACTATGGTCACCTAATGTGTTTGGTCAGATCCTAATGATCGACCAAATGGGTCGGGTTCGAGGTATAAGCGATTTATTAGATCGCTTACCCTACGACCCTAGACAACGTGGAAATCAGTAGGCATAGTCCCAAGGGACTATGACCATCGTGATCACAATCACGTTGCGAAGTTCAAACGAACTTCGCATTGACCATTACTGGTCAACGCTGAAAGTCAAACAAAGTTTGACTTTCTGACTCGAAAAGCAGTAAAATAAGGAAAAGAACGAAAGAATACTTACGAAGGGTCCCCGAATGCTAATCCCGATCCAAGAACTCAGGTATGAAACAATGGTTTCAACTTAGAGCTCTCAAAATCAGAATTCTTGTAAGAAATGAGGTTGGGGTGATGGGGTATTTATAGTAATACCCGAACCGTTAGGATCGTTTGTCGAAAATCGTGCCTTAATCCCACCCGTACACTTGTCGGAATGTTATGGTGGGTTAATTGGACACTCACCATAAGGTATTAACATGTGGCAAGGTTTTTAGGGGTGGATAACAGCTGTAAACAGCTGTCGATACATCGAATCCGGTCCCGAAAATGCGAAAAATGAGTTTTCTTCATGTTTCTGCCCCAGACTAGGCAGTCGCGTAGCGCGACGGTGAGGGCCTAGGCAGTCGCGCTACGCCACTGACCCCCCAGTTTCAGAAAAGTTTCAAAAGTGGCAGGAATGGTCCCTGCACGTGTTTAAGGCCTTTTTCGATGCGTTTGAACCCCGTTAACCTCATTTCAAGGCTCTAAAATGAAGTTAAAGTATAGGGAACTCAAAACATACTCAAAAATATGCCGGATGATGGTTCGTTTGGTCGTACGAACGCGATGTTCGCTTAATTACGACGGAATGCGCATAAGCGCGAAAAACGATCCAAATGACGCGACGAATGGATTTTTCTTAAGGAGAACACTAAAATATAATGTAGTCATGCTTACATAAATTTTTGGATGTCCAGATGTATCCAGAACGTAAGATATGCGCGAAAATGCAAACTTGTGCACTTTTTGACACTTTTAGTCCCTGAATGACACAAAAGTTTATTTTAGCATACCGAACACCTCAAAGCCTATTTCTAAGCTATGTGAAGGATATTTATGGTATGTTTAACTTATGGTCATGTTCCGGAATGTCTGTTACAGTTCAAATTGGCATACTTTCGCAGTTTGTCAACTTTAGTCCCTGTAAGCGAATTAACTTGGTTTTGCCATACCAAAGCCTTCAAAACTTATTTCTAAGTTATGTAAAGGTTATTTAAGGTATGTTAAGCTTATTCCACTATTCCGGAGTGTTTGTTGCATTAAACTGGTTATATCTACGCATCGGTGCGCGTATAACCTTCTAGAAAGTGAATTTAGAGTTTGGATTTGAACGAGAATTGATATGTGCAAAATGATACACATATTTTTACAAATCCCAAGTATGAAATATAATATTCCATTGGTTCGGTATTTGTTTGATGGCCGTGAAGGCACAGGTGTTACAAATAGTGTCATTATTTCTGGATTACCCAATCATAGATTGGTGTTAAAGTTGGGTGTTCCAGTCATGCTTTTGAGGAACATTGATCAGCAAAATGGTTTATGCAATGGTACGCGTCTTCAGATTACACGTCTTCGTAAACGTGTTATCGAGGCTGAGATACTATCGGGAGGTAATGTTGGTTCAACAACTTACATACCCAGAATTAGCATGATACCTTCGGACAAGAAAATACCCTTCAAGTTTCAACGAAGGCAGTTTCCAATAACCGTATGTTTTGCCATGACTATTAACAAAAGTCAAGGACAGTCTCTTTCCAGAGTTGGTCTGTACCTAAAAGACCCCGTTTTCTCACATGGTCAGCTTTATGTTGCGTTGTCGAGAGTAAAGACCAGATATGGCGTGAAGCTTTTAATATTTGACAAAGATGGAAGGCCAACGAATACAACTTCAAATGTTGTTTACAAAGAAATATTTGGAAAATTGTAGTTGAAAAATTAAAGTTTAATTTCAAATTTTTAGTTTTGAATTTATTTTTGTATATAAATTGTTGATTTGATTTTACATCTTGATTTATTATAATTGTTATTAACTTTTAAATTAAATTATTTAAGTCTAACTACCATATTTTTGAATCGTTTAAACAATTTGTAATTTTTTTTGAAATATAAATATTACAATTTATAAACTATTGGTAAAGTACTATTTTATGGTAAGTTGTTAGTTAAATTGATTTTGTAAAGTTTTGTAACTATTAGAGATCTATAAGGGGTGAATTTGTAATTATATTTTATTTACTTCAAAATTGGTGCAACTCAAAACAAAACCATCATATCACCTGCAACATCATTACCCATCAAGATCACTTTCACCTCCTCTCTCGGTTATCCCTTCTCACCGCCATTGTTGGTTAGGGTTTCAAGAAGCCATTACTCTCATATTCTACTCTACAATCAACAGAAGAAGGTATGTTCTTCATCTTTAATCCGGCTATTGAGAGGTTTTCGTCCTATTGTTTTGCAATGTTCCGATTTTGATGTTATATTTAGAAGATTTTCCAATGTTCGGTTGTTCAATCAACTGTTATACACAATTTTCTTTAATAACAATCCGATTCCGATTTTGATGTTATCTTTACAACAATTTCCCACTTTTTTATGTTTCTTAATTTCCTTTTTCATGGTAAACCGTAATTATTTGATAATAATGTGATTAAAATTTACGTTCACAGAAAATAGGGTAGTCAAATTTGGTTATTGTTTCTACTATTGATTTATATATATACTTTCTTTATTTATCAGTAATATTACTCCATCTTTAGTCATTGTTAATTGGAAGAATAAAATATTTTATTTATTTTGAATGTGTTTATTTTGTAATGTTATCATTTTATTTCTTGCTCTAAAAAAATGTTGATAATAATTTTACAGATATGGATCAAAAGAGAAGTAGTTGTTCTTTCTTGAAGTTAGTCGATGTTCATCATCCTACAAAAGTGGTATGTACTTTTTGTTATTATGTTTACAAAAAAATATGTTGATACTTATATGTCTTATATTTCAAATTATAGGAAATACCGAATGATTTTGCTACATTACTGTGGGGAGAACAATTCCCATATGGTGATCGTATTAAAATTTTTGCTGCTGACAACTTATGGATTGTTGAAATTGAAAAATATGGGTTGGGTCCTGTTTTAGGTGATGGGTTTGGTAAAGTCGTTACGGACAGTGGTTTACAAAAAAAATGATTATCTGTTGTTCAACAGTCTTGGACCATCTACATGGTATCTCGATGTCTTTAAGTCATGTGTTTTGGATAACTCTTTTATCACTTCCATTAGAGTTGATGATGATTTCATTGTAAGTACTGTATATAAAATAATTACTTTTTTTATGTCAAATTTTTTTTTGTGCATATTTTGTTTAACATAATTGTTAACAAATTTACAGTTCATGGCGGACAAATTCTGGGGACAGTTTTATGGCAGCAGTTATAAAGGTGGATCAGCAACTCTTTATCTCGGTGATAGGTTTTGGAATGTGAAGATGGAAGCGTTGTCCGACAAATGTGCTTTCATTGATGGATGGTCTAAGTTGATTAGGGATCTTGAATTAGATTCCCGGACTACTTTTATTTTTACAATGGCTGGATATGAGACTTTTGAGTTGTCCATTTTTAAATATGAAACTGGTATTCAAATGTATTTCAAGAAGGTTGACGTTGTTGTGTTGGATGATCCTATTTACGGAGATGATGGATTTGATTTACTGCTTGCGGTTAGTGTTATTATGCTTACAATATTTTTTTTTTCATAATATCAAGTAATTAGTTATTCTTGAAGTTAACATTGTTGGTTTTTTGAATATTATTTTTTTGTAGTCGGAACACAAAGAGAAGGTGATTACCAACGAAAGTAATGTTGATGAAGATCTTGGTGGTCATATAGTTGGTGAATCTAACCGCCTTTCATCTTCCTTTGATTCGTATCGGTCTAATGTAAGTGATTCACAATGTGCCTTATATATATATTATATAATGCTTCTAATTACTTTCTTCTATACTTATATGTTTATCATTCATTTTTATTATGTAGAATGACCCAAAAGGAAAGTCAAAGATTGTTTTTGGTCACGAGACTGTATCTGCAAAAGTTGTTTGTTATATACTAATTTAATTTAATAGTTAATTTCAATACATATAATAAACTTTTTATTCTATTCGGTGTATTTGTTTTCCATTATGTAATCCTTTTAATGAATTTTTTTTAAACGTAATAAGTTAAATCTTTTATGGTTTTGTAGGTTCATCCTAAGCTCAAATCAAAGTTTTATGTTGGAGATAAAGGGCTTTCGACAAAGGTTGTTTATGATTAGATAATATAGTTTGATGTTTTTTTTCTATATAAAAAAATAATATTTTCAAGTTTCGTTTTTGTTAATGTGAAAACCCAGTTTGATGTTGTTTAGAAATCTTTTTTCATACCAAACAACACATTACATGTATAAAAACATGCTTAATTAGTATATAATTCATTTAATTATTTCCTTCTATATGAATATGTTAATTGTTTTATTTTCTTTAGGTTGAACGAAAAGGAAAATCAGCTGATTTTGTTTCTGTGCAAAATCTGTCTTCTCACGTTGTCTCTCAAGTAAGATACTGTAACCATGAATTCTTACTTTTATTATTTAAAGGACCGTGTATCTTATTGTTGTAAAATTTTATGTATATTATGTTTACATTTATTGTGTCTTATTCAATTATGTAGGCTAAAGTAAAGTCTAAGTCATTCAAATCCACAACATCAACCGCCCTTCAAGTTGACCGTAAATGCTCTACATCAAAAAAGTTAAAACAGCCTGATGTAATTAAATTCACCAAGAAAGCCGAAAGCAGACTGGTATACTTTATAATTTTTTGTTTCCTTCTAATAGCACATAATACAGTTTGGCTCTACTCTTTTTTTTAATAAATAAGGTAATTAATCCTTTTTATATTTTTCTCAGTGTTTACCGACTGATGTTTCAAGCCATCTGTGTCTTTCTCTTCACAACTTGCACCATGTTACAGTTCAGAACGAAAAATGTGAACTACTTAAGTTGGGCACAAGAGGCGAGAAGTCTGGGAAGGGTTTCAGGTATGGTTTTAAAAAGTGGCCAGCTTTCTTGAAATTGAATTACATCGACTTCGGTTCTACTCTTTTCTTTACGTACGTCAAGCCTTCTAAGCGTTTGATGTTGACCAAAGTCGTACCCAAGATCACAAAGAAAAGAGGCCGTTCGTGAATGTTGGTTATTATGTTATGTTAGATGGTTAAGTATGAATATTAGATGTGGTTTTATCGTTGGTTTGTTTTGATACTTTGGGATAGTACTTATGGTTTGTTAGACATGTCTTTTGGTAATATGTATATGTTGTTAATATGCTTATGATGTGGTTATGTGAAATTCATGTTATGTTAGCATATAACCTAAATAATAAAAAATTAATAAATTAAACCTAAATATATATCGATGATTATGAAGAAATCTCTTTTTTTTTAATTCAATAACATTTGACTTTTATCATGGTTCTTCAAGAATGATTTTATTTTCGTAATGATATTTTATTTTTAGAAACTTCCATCTAATTCTAACAAATTATAATGGAATAATTACAATTGATTTCTATCAATACATATTTGGAAATATGTATCTTCATTTGTTATATAAAATTTCAAAAGATATGTAATAACATTGAATTTTTATATGTTACTATATGTCTCCTATATATATATATATATATATATATATTCTGAAATTCGTTTTTGTGTATAATAACAAAAGAGTTTGTTTATATATCTAAGTTGTCCGAATCAAAATCAACTCAGCTGGTCTTGATCGTGGATTAAATCTACAAGGTAAGATAATTAAATTGTGTATGTTTATTAAACCTATTAATGTATAAGAAACTTTTATTTTTACATCTTTATGACATTGTTGTTTATGTAACTAATCACCATGGATTATGTAATATGTTTTGAAACTAATAAGCCTATATTATCACATGCTTGATAACGTTTGGGTATGTGTTTTAATTTATGTTTTTAAGTAATAATATATTATCACATGGTTGATAAGAATATATTATCACAATTCATTTTATTTCATATATCATATATGTTTTTGAAGTAATCAGAATATATTATGACTGAAATTAAAAAATAATTTAATTATTTTCATAATTTATAATATACATATTGTTAATTGTTTTTTTCTACGTTACATGTGTTTGTAGCTTTTAAATATGGCTGAAAGTTCTTCCAGGTAATTTTTCTTTTTAATGTTAGACTTTGTTTTGCATTATACCCATTAACAAGTTATATTTTATTAATATCTTATGTTTTTCAATCAGTATTAGAGAACCTTTCTTTTGTAGACACATGAATCGAGCGGACGAAGTTTTACTGGTATTTTCTAAATTCAGACATTTATTATATTTTTTTATTTGTTATCATGAAATACAATTTAAAATTATCTTATGGTTTATAATTTACAATTATAATTATAATTATAAGTTATTTTGGATTCCTTGCTTTATTAGGCGATTCCTTTAGACGCTGCATCCAAATTGTGGGGTAACGATAAAGCACCCAAAAATGTTATGATACAAACTCAAGATGGTCGAAAATTTAATGTTTCTTTAAGCGAAGCCAAAGGAAAACATTTCTTTTTCCATGGTTGGTCAAATGTTGTGAAACATTTAAAACTCAAAAAAGGATGTTTGGTGCTCTTCAATTCTGTCGATTTATCTATATTCAAACTAACACATTTCATTGATGGTGTGTTTCAAAGCTCTTTCTGGACATCTCTGTTACATACAACATCTAACTTTATTGTAAGATTAGTTTTTCTTTCATTTTATTTATGTTAATATATTTTGGTTTTATGAACTGATTACAAAAGTAACATTTTTATAATTATTTATACAGGTAATTCCTGAGTGTATACTGCCTAATTTCTATGATTATACTTCAGATGATATAATTTCCATTATAGATGTAGGCAACAAAATCCTTCACGTCAAGATTGAAACGCTTTTTGGTAAAGTTGGTTTCTCCATTGGTTTTGATGTTATTGTTAATTTGTTTCAATTGGAGGCCGGTTGTTATCTAATATTTACAAGAGGTTTTGCAAATTATTTCCATTTAAGAATTCTTGGAAAAAATGGTGTTGAAATTAATTATGCTGATGTACAACTTGATGAGGTAAGTATACATTTGCTTGGTTCTTTATATATTTAATTACTATATTGTTATTATAATAATTGTTGTATGTTATTTTCAGACTGTAGTTGCACCTATTGATGTAGTTGACGAGCCAGCTATTGATGAACACCAAAATGTTCGTGTTTATAAGTTTAGGCGTATGGCTTCTAAAGATTTTGTAAGTTTTAATATTATTTTAGCAAGTACTATATAATAAAAATTATATATTTTTTTAGTCACATAGAAATACATTATTATTTTTATATTCTTCTTCTTATTAATTTTGATTTTATAAACAATACAGCGACTGCCTGATAAGGTTTCAAGTATGGCTAAACTTGGTGCTGATTTAAAACCTATGACCGTTAGACTTTTGCATCTGCCTGAGCAAGACGAGTTTACCAACCGTACCAGACGTGAAAAGAGAGGAGAAAGTTGGTGTTATGCGTTATGCAAATGGTCCAGATTCATGAAACGTGCTCGCATTAACGAGCGTGATACAATTCACTTTTCTTTTGATGAAACTCATCAAGTGTTGAATGTTGAGTTGGTTGTACCTCACCAAAAAAAGAGTAGTGATTAATTGTTTTACATTTAAGTTTTGGATATTTGGTTTTTGTATGATATACATTTACTTTGTTATGTTTAATAGTTTTCAAATGTTTATTCATACACCTTATTCATCATAGAATTTTTCGTTTATTAATATATATGTATATATTTATTTGGTTACAAAGATAGATTGTCAACCCGTGAGTATTCACGGGTTATAACCTAGTTAATATATATATTAATCATACCCTAGTTGAATATACCTAGCCGCCAACTACATTTCAAAAGAAAAATTCTATTGTTTTTGCTTTGGCAATTTCAATACAATTTTCTTAGCCGTCAAAACAAAGCAGAAGGTGCTCCCTATTCTTTGGTGACTTTTGATCGACCGACCAAGCCAGGTTGCCGTCGCTCGGTTTGTGTCTAGCACTCGTCCGTTGTACCTCGGTGTCTCACATGGTTATTATTAACCAAAAGGGTATAATTTTTCTCATCGGTAGATTAATTATTATATACACCGTATTTGCATGTTTGTAACCATGATCCTATTCGGTTCACTTTTGGTGTTGATTATTTATATTTATTCCGTTGCGTTTTATTAGTTATATATTTATTATTTACTTAATAAAATATGTCAAACCCGTTTTGATTAAAAGTAAAATTGACACTACTGAATCCCAACAGTGGTATCAGAGCCACGCTTACAACATGCAAATCGGAACCGGTCCTTTTAGCCGGTTATAGATCTCAAACTTTAACTTGTTTAAAGTTTCAGATCAAAATATTTCTTGGGCAAGAAGTTATTTGGTCAAAAGTTTTATTTGTTTTTATTTGACCAAAAGATTGCCCCACTTTAATATGATTGTGTTGAATATGTAAGTCTGGCCGACCTTGTATTTGTATTTTTGTTCTTGTTTTGTTTTTTGTTCTATATGCTTTTTGGCCCACTTTGTGGCTCAAAGTTGTAATAGATCAGGGTTTTAATTTTATTATATTTTTATTACAATGTTGAAGACCCGAAGACAAAACTAAAGACATTACAGGAATCATGGAGGTGCTAAAGACAACTAGATGCACTAGGTCCATCATTGTGGTTGTTTTGTGTTTGTTACCCCGTGACCCAGTTTGGTCTTGCTATTTGGCTCTAGCAAAAACAAACAAAATGGCCTAAAGCTTTACTTATTTATTTTGCTATTATGGTTGCTTTTATCATATAAATTGTTATATAACATACCAAACCTAATACCAAACTTTTAAAAAGTGTTTTAAAATGTTCACAATCAATTATAACAAGTTCTAAACTGTTTTTTACAACTTGTAAATATTTGTTATAAAACAGATAGTTTATTTTAAAATAAATAATAACCATTAGAGTTTTTGAAATTTAACAAGTTTTAACTTTCTAAAACTCATAACTTAATAGTTTTAAAACTCTTAACTTTTATATGGTTATACAAGTCGCGACTGTCACACCCTGGCTTTGCGGAAGCGTGGTAAATTTTGGTGTGACTTCTTAATACCATAGCTTAATCATACCAAAGCTATATGAGTTAAAAACATGCAAGATCATCCATTAAGTTTTGAAAACCAAACACAATACCATTGTTTTAACATACCCTGACAAACATAATCTTGTTCAACAAACTTTACAAACTGAAAAATAACATAGATATGGTTTAAGGATTGTGTCTTGTCCAGGAAAGAGACACATCCCCTAAACCCCGGATGACCTTGGAAACTAGTGCAGCGGAAAACATGCCATACCGTGCCAGATCTCGTTAATTTCCTGAAATACATGTAAGTTGAAAAATCAACAATAATGTTGAGCGAGTTCATGTGCAAGTGAGTAAGTAAAACACTTGTAAGTATAAAAGTTTCCTGGTATGTAGCAGTGTAAGAGGACTTGTGATCACCAATGGTTTGCAAGGCCATTAGCATGTTGTGAAATGCAAGTAGGTAGACACAACCCTAGCCGATTTTTGCGTTGGGTACCAAGTCACTCCAGGTCCGTTCTGTTGGTCCTCCGAGAGGTCCGTTCTGTTGGGCCTAGAGCTGGGCTCGCTACACCCAGATAGATCTACCGCTTAAGTCCCTCGGTGTTCTAACTACCCATTCACATGATCTAAAACCTCCTTACGTTATCATACCGTGTATAAAAGTACTTGTAACAAAGTAACATGTATTTCACCCCCGCAGTTAAGAAAACTGAAAACAGTTAGAGAAAAGGGGGACATGAACTCACAGTAATGCGTCCTCGAATAACAGCAAATCAAACTCAGTCTGCAGCACGACAACCTACAACGTGCTAATATCTATTAGACGAACGGCCGTGCCTCAGCTTTAGAGTTTTAATGTTCTTGGGGAAATAGTTAGACAACTATTTCGTGTTTATATTTCTTGGTTAACATATAAATAGATTCCTTCCCAAGGATGGGGTATTCGTACAAGTATTATGTATGTGATGACTTAAGTATTGCCAAGATACATTTTCAAGTCTCATAACCAACACTTTAAAGATTTATGTCAAAACTCATGGCGAGGTTTAATTATGAGATCTAAAGTTTCACATACACGATAGAAAAATAATTTTTCTAAGTCTAGATATTTTTAGAAAAATCCGCCAGAACTTCCCCTAAAAACGGGAGTGTCCGTGCTAATACGCACATCATTTTCTTTTTGAAATCAACTCATGATCATCAACAATCAACCCTTACGTTTTAACACGCAAAATACTACCATTGTTATTTTCAGTTTAAATATGTGAAAACTAGACTGTTTTCGGGCGATTAAATAAAATACTTAACCCTTTCCAAAAATTCCCAAATTTTTGTGGAACGTCATAAACGACCCACAAATTATTGTGTAAAAATTTCGGGGTCCGGTTCATTACCAAAAATTTATAGAAAATCGTTTACCGAACTGTGATCAGATTTGTCACATTCTGATCACAGTTTACGGAAAAATTCGTCAAAAATTCCCCGTAAGTCCGTTTATCGAAAATCCAGTTTGAGGGTCACAAATACATCTGTGTTCATCTTTGATAAAAGTTTCAGGGGCTGGTTCGGTTCAGGTTTTAGGTTGTGATCGAAAACACACAGCCCAATTTTCTGCAGTAACAAACAGCCCTAGCTGCTGTCACGGAAACAGATTTTTAAAATAGTAACCGACATCAGAAAAATACGATTCCAGTGCCATTTTCTTCGTTTTTCGAAATGACACGATTTAGGCTTTTGAAATTCTGTTTTTCGAGTTTTTAAGGTCCGTTTACAGCCTGTTGAAGGCGGCGGAAACAGTGACTCAGCATGCTGTTTTGTGATTTAGATGTTATTAAATCGCGTTATAAGTGTCCGATTAGCGGGTTAAACAAGAAAACGACTTTTAAATATCAAGTATGTGTTATCCAACCCTTAAACCGACAAGATTCCACTTCATAAATCATACACAAGTAAACTTTTATGTAGATTTTATGTTCATAACTTATGTTTCATATTTTTCTAATATTCTTGTGATTTAGTGATTTAAACAACAATACTACATGTTAAATGCCATAATTTTCGAACAAGATGAGATCAAGCATGAAGAAACTTACTACTAGCCTCTAGCTAGGGAAGAATCTTGTGTCAAAATGATGAGAAAAGATGTAGAATCAAGCAAGAACAATGCTCCCTTGCAATTCCTTCAAGTTGCACCTTCCATGGATGACTTCTAGGCTTTGAATGGACAATGAAAGGAAGAAGATGATGTTGTTTAGGGTGGTGATGGGGTGCTCGGTTGTGGGCAGCCGATCAAGAGAGAGGAGAGAGTGAAAGTGGGGTGTAATCTTGTGAAATGATACTTGTAAGACATGGCCTTACTTATAACATCACCTCCACATATCTTAGCAACTTCAACAAGCAATATCAACTTAAAATAATAAGATTAAATCATGTTAGGGGATATGGAGTATGGGGGTGGGTCCCCTTGAGGCTGAATTCGGTTGGGGGGAAGGGGGTATAGTTGAAAATTTTCAACTAAAGTCTAACCATAAGTTATAACTCAAGTGTGGGATGGTAAGTTAGTAGGTTTTATTTTTAGCGGGTGTTATGGCATACGGGGATCATTAGTAGCCATAAATAGTAAAACAAAGTGTCTGCCAAAAAATTTAGTGTCCCGGGTAATGTCCGGTTATACGATTAAATACCGTTCCGTTAAAATGTTTAATTATGTCGATAAAGGTCCTTTATGTATATTTTTGTAACATAAATTATTCCCGGTACTTAGGAAAATATACGGGACCGTTCTGAAGTGTTTTTGCACTGTATTAGCAATTTAAAATGCTGAGTTCTATAATAAAGCGCAGAATTTTGTATTTAAAGTACGTTTTTGGCACATCCAATCAGTGTATCTTATTCCTAGAGACGCAGTTCCACAACCCTTATAACCCTACACTCACTACCAGTGTAGCCAAATATTTGAGGCTCTTAACAGGCCTTAGAGGCAGTGTTTGCCTGATGCTGGTTATATCAGCATGTTCAATGTGTATCCGTTTAGTGCTACTGTGCTTTTTGTGCATCAAGTTTGCCACTAGGGTTCAGCATGTAAATAATGTAGTGACAGCAAATAAAGTATGATGCAAGTAAGTGCATGTATCAGTATGCAGGTAGCAGTTTATCAGCAAGTTTCAGTTAAGCACAGTAATTTAGCAGTAATTAATCATTAATTAAGTCGTACGGATACCTGGTTTAGTGCGGGTTGTCACAGCGACAAACTTAGTTTTAATACGTTATTTAAAATTAAGTGTCCTGAGAGATGAAAGGGTTCATCAAGATATCACGACTAAATATGTACTAAAATTGACTCTTACGACCCTATTTGGTAAATATTAAATTAACCCATAATTAAAATCAATAGTCTATGCTATCCTATCACAAGCTACACTTGGAATGTAAAAGCGAACCATCAGTGTTTGGTGTAGCAACTCTCACTAAAAAAGTCCTATTTAGTATTATAATTAGTCCAATAGGAAACCCTAATTGAGAAACCCAAGTGATTCTGCAGAAACCCTAAGATTTCCAGAACAATTAGAATCAGGATTAGGGCCCCTAAAACTCAGGGGGGGTATTTTCTATTGATGATTATCCACTTATCTCGTTGTCAGAATAGAATTTTAAGAATTTATCGACTCAGCAGGCCTAGTCTCACACGTAGCTACCCTATAAGAAGGAGGTGTCCCTTACGGACCGTAAGGAAATTAGTGTTACGATGCGCAAGGGTTGTTACGGACCGTAAGGAAATGAGGGTTACGATGCGTAAGACAAGTCAAATTTTGGGTATAAATAGAGGACATTGGCATTCGATTTCTGGCTCTGAAACATCATAGAAATTCGATCTGTACGCTGAGTTATAGTCGAATTACTACAATTAACACACACAGATCACTAATTGATGCTACGATACAGGGTATTAATTCGATCGCTGCTACGATTCAATGTCCGATCGATTGAAACTATCCGATAGATGTTTAAGTGCTGCTCAAATTGGGTTTATACTTTGTCATTCGTTGTGATTTCGACTTGAATGTTTGAGTGCTGTTCGAAATCGGACTATACTCTGTCATTCGTTGTGAATCCATTGGATGTTTAAGTATCGCACTTTGTCATTTGTTGTGAGGGTTTGATCTCATGAGTTATCGTAAAAGCTGTATTAATTGATTACCTAGTTTCGTGTGCAAATTAGGTTATTAAGCTTATCAGTAGGCTAAACTCTACCTTATACCAAAGTAGATGCTGAAGAGTTAGAATCAGGAAGCTTGTTAAATCAAGGTGAGTTCACAGACTTTCTACAAGGCATGGCCATCCTCAGTAGGTAGGATGCCACTCCACTAATCTTCGCACACATGTCTGGGAGACCGTGATACATACGAATTCTCCAGAGTGCAGAATAACGTACGTTCGTCCTGGTAGGACAACAAAACAAAATATTCGGGATAATAATCCTACGGGCTAGTAAGCCAGTGAACAGAGCCATGAATTCACTCAACTTTGTTGTTGACTCGTTGTTACATGCCTTGCAGGTTGTTAGATCCCTAGCTTAAGGAGCTTGCACGAGGAGGCGTGGTCGTTGTGGGAAAACATTTCAATTAATATTAAACTTATGTTTTGTGCTTCCGCTGTAAACTCAAACTATGTTTTGACACCAATTGTATTGTGTTGGATTTTATAAAAATTACTTACATGCTTTGTTCAATATGATTGGTGGCTATGTTCCTGGGCATGTCACGCCTCCAAGGCGGGGTAGGGTTTTTGGAGGGTGTGACATTTGGAGCCACATCACCACACTTGATGTCTAGCATATCCTTCCAAGGTGCAAGGGTTTCGTTGACACATCCGACCCTTCCATAAGTACCTCTTTTAGGACGACTATTACTTTTTCTTTTCTCACCACATGCTCCAGCTCTCTCGAAAGTAAAAGTCGGCATAGATGAGGCTAAACGTATCAATGCATAGACAAGAGTTGTCTTAGCGGCCTCATACTCGAGAGTTGTGCAATTCTCACAATTGACACTCGTTGTCAGTCTGCCTAGTCACTTACTAGAGTGCATGCCACAGCTGCCCTTACTATAGACATAGCCAGATTCTCATTCCTTATTCTAATTACTGTAATGGGTCATTAATAATAAGGAAATATACATCGAAAATACTAATTAAAATCACTTTGCTTATGTAACAGACGTCTAATGAAAACAACTGCTTTGTTCTCAAGTCTATACTTGAAAAAGAAAAACTGAATAACACCAACTTTCTCGAATGGCACCACAATCTGAGAATAGTTCTCAAGATGGCGAAAAAGCTATATATCTTAGATGGCCCAGTCCCTACTGATGTGTGTGAAGTGTCGTAGATTTTTAATGTATATTTTAAGCCCTTTAACACTTTTTTAGCCAAGTTTTAAATTTATAAAACACGATATTTACTAACACTAAACACACATATGGGCAAGTGCACCTATCGTGAGCGTAGTATAGTGTTGGTAAGATACCGATGTCGTCCAAGGACACAAGAGCTTTTAATACCGGTTTATCCTCAACGTCTAATCAAATCAAAAGTTAAAAAAAAGGTTTTAAACTAGAAAAATAAAAACTAACTAAAATGTTGAAAAATAAAATAAAATAAAAACAGATAGACAAGATGAATCACTTGGATCCGACTCGTGTTTAGTGTAACCTTTGATTATTTTCGCACTTTTGCACTTTTTAAGAGATTATCTTAGTTATTGTAGTAGGCCCCTCTTCTGAAGGTGACGTTACCCTCAACTCAGTAGTTTGAGTCAGCAAGGATACAATCCTAAAGGGTTGGATTATTGAAAGATAATTAATTAAGTTATTAATGCAAATTGTGGTAGGCCCCTCTTCTGGAGGTGACGTTACCCTCGGCTAATTAGTCTGAGTCAGTAGGGATACAGTCCTAAGTAGCCGGGTTAAAGTTTTAATAGTAGTTTACATATGAGGGGGTCAAGGAGTTCGGACCCGCCATCCAATACCAGTGGGTATTGAAGGAGGTCCTACTAAAGTTGACACAGGTCCTTGCAGGATCTATACACTGAACAAGGCAAGACTCTTACCAAACCGTTCCCTTAACCCCCGACCAGGTAGCCAACATACCTCCATATAGACCGTGGAGATATGAATTGTGAAAATCTTTTATTTTATATAGACAGTAAAATAATGCCAAGACACCACGGACAAACGATAAGGAAGACCCACCTTCAACATAAGAAACTAGTTATTAAAGTAACTAAAACATAACCAAATAAAAAGTGAGAAAATATTAAAAATAAAAAGTATTACACTAGACACCTGTCTTCACCAAGTGATGTAAGAGACTTAGGCAAACATGGCCTTTGATTGTCAAGAACTCATACGATCAATCTTGGATCCCGAGACTACTACACACACTCTATGATGGATGATGGATGATGGTGGTGGATGATGGTGTGTGGTGGTGGTGGAGTGTGGGTGAAGTGTGGGTGAAGTGTGAGAGAGGTGGTTTGCCAAGGGATGGTTTGTAAATGAGCTAAGCACCCTATTTATAGCCTGCACAGAAGCCCGGACACGGCCCCGTGTCCATTGGGCACGGCCCCGTGTCCACCCATCTTCTCTTTTTTCATTAATTGCAGTTTGTCTGCATTAGTTGACCACGCCCCCGTGTCCACTGGGCACGACCCCGTGTGCAAAAGCGCATCTGTACTATCAAGATTTTCTTAGATTCTGCGAATCTTAGAGTAGACCACGGCCCCGTGTCCGCTGGGCACGCCCCCGTGGTGGGTGATAGAAGCTTCTACAACTTTGTCTTTTCTGCAGACACCTGGGCACGCCCCCGTGCTCATTGAGCACGGGGCGTGTTTAGCCTTCTGTTCTCTTGTTTTGCTTTGCTTGGGAAGATGCTGTCGGGGGGTCGGGCATGCTACGTTTATTACTTTTCTTGTATTTATGTTAGATTTAACTGCCTTTTTGCTTCTTTTGTTCATTTGAGCTCATTTAATCTTGAAAATACAAAAGGAACACAAAAACACACTTTTTCCAACATTAGTACTCAAAAAAGGTTAGTTTTATGCCACATTTGATGTAATTTATGTGTTGCATTTTGCACACATCAAATACCCCCACACTTGAATCTTTGCTTGTCCTCAAGCAAAACTCCTTATAATGTGGCTTTACACTTCCAAATGGAATGGGTAGAAGAGAAGGTTTTGGGCTTGTCATAGAGTGTCGGGATTTCCAAGATTCTTTATTAAGTTTTATTTTTATTTATTTACAATCCTATGCGTCATGATTTATTTAAAATATTACATAAGATAAATTACTTATTAGGGCATAACATGCCACTTTAAAATTCCATTTATATACAAGTTCACATACCTCACGGGGGATCACTTAACACTCGGCCGAAGGTGTATTTTTGTGAAAACTCTCGAGAGCGGCATGGGACTTACTTCTACCATAAGCTTGCCAAGCAATCAATCCTCATTCTTTTTAACTATATACCTTTGTAAATATCAAGAGGACTTTGGGGGAAGGGTTAGGCTTGGGTTAAAGGTAGGTGGTTGGGTTAGTGGTTAGTAGAAAAGGGCGAAAGGCGTAAAAAGCGTCGGTTTTCGCAAAACATTTTTGTGACTTTTTATTCCAATGAAGCTCTATTCAAACAAGCTTTCTTTTGATGAGCTTTATTTGTTCATTACTGACTTCATTTTTCTTTTCTTCTTTATCATTTTTTTATTTTTATTTTTATTTATATATTTATTTTTTTTTGATAAGGGAGTCACATGAAAACCGAGCTTTATTACTAAAATAAAGGGTTTAAAATGAAAAAGGGTTTTGGTGGGTAAAAGGGTGTTTGATTTGGGTTAAGAAATGAAAAGGTTTAGGCTCAAAGGGGTTAACTAGGGGGATTTTGGGTAGGTGGTAAAAAAAGAAAAGAAACATAATGGTGTTGAAATAAAAAGGGTTAGTCATAGTGCCTCCATCATTTACTTACTCGGGTTTAAGTTGGTAAGGACCGGGAATGTATCGTTGTGGCAAGTTCTAGAGTCGTAACAACCAAGCGGCTATTCACACAAGAAACGAAAAATGAGCATTTAGTTTAAAGATGTGTATTTGTATGCCCAATAAAGGCTCAAAACTCACTTTTTGTGGGAATGAGTTTTTATGTGATTAAGTATATATAATCAAATTTTAACTAGATTTGTCATGCCGTTTCATAATTTTCTTATGTTGGTTCTTTTTATCACGACGCTATCGGTTGTAAATTTGTAAAAATATCACCTTTTTAGAATTTGAAATTCCCAAATTAAACCTAGACAAGTAAAAAAATGAGAAATTTTTGAAAAAATTTGGGGTGTTTAGCGGTTCCAATAGAGTTTTGTGTAAGGCTTGTAATCAGGACTTGCAAAATTCAAGGTTTTAGCATCCCCCCACACTTAAATTACACATTGTCCTCAATGTGTCCCAAAAATAAGTTTTTAGGTTGATTGAATGTGTAAAAAGATTTGAAAAAGCAAAATTTTATGTTACTGAGCGTCTGGACACGGCCCCGTGGTGTCCGGGCACGGCCCCGTGTTCAGATCGCCAGTAACAGAAAATGAAACAAAGTAACAGAAGGCTGGACACGGGGGCGTGTTCAGTGAGCACGCCCAGTGTCCAGTTACCTGAACTGGGCAATTTCCTGCAGATGGTTGAGCATGGGGCGTGTTGGCTAAGCACGGCCCCGTGCTGAATCTTGCTGTAATGAAGAAAAATTGTCGGGTGGCCCTATTTTTGTGCTTGGGGTGCTGGTGCAAGTTTCCTTGGTATCCTTCACCATCCCGAGTGAGTTTTATTCCTGAAAATTAAAACTAACTAGAAAACATAAAAACTAATCTAAACTAAACTAATGATAGTTCAGTGGAATGTCTCTGTGGTGCGCCACGTTTATAAGGGTCCTTGGCTAGTCCCAAAGCCAGTCATATGTTACCCAAGTGGGATGTCATGCATCCCATGTTGCACCGTCGGAGAGCATCATCCAAACTTGAGTCTATGACTTTCATGTATTTGACCGGGTCATCGTCTTCTACTCTTTTGCCAACTCCAAACTTCATTTCTTTGTCCCCAAACCTTAATGTTAGTGTCCCACCATTCATGTCTACCACTGCATGGGCCGTGGCTAGGAAACGCCTACCTAAGTTAAGTGGTACTTCGGTATCTTCCTCCATATCTAATATGACAAAGTCGGCTGGGAAGACAAATTCA
The DNA here is from genome assembly GCA_030545235.1 of Helianthus tuberosus. Lineage (NCBI taxonomy): Eukaryota > Viridiplantae > Streptophyta > Magnoliopsida > Asterales > Asteraceae > Helianthus > Helianthus tuberosus. The sequence goes on along the minus strand of CM060424.1, from coordinate 112,940,075 downwards.
CCGACTTTAACCAATAGATTTTCAGCGACACCTTGTGGATATTTGACCGACCTATCGGCGAGTTGTATGCTCATTTTCGTATGGCTTGTTTTCCCCAAGCCAAGTCGGTCGAACATTGATGCGGGCATGAGGTTGATGCTAGCCTCGAGGTCGGCTAGTGCATTGCGAATGGGAGATTCCCCAATCGAACAAGGGATTGTGAAGCTTCCAGGATCAATCTTCTTTTGCGAGAGTTTGTTGAGTAGCAAGGCGGAGCATTCTTCACTTTAATTTACTAATTGCAATGATTCGATTTTTCTTTTGTGAGTGAGGAAGTCCCTCATAAATTTTGAATATTTAGGCATTTGGGTTAGGACTTCAACAAATGGAATATTGACATGCAATTGTTTTAGTAAATTGATGCGTGTGAAGTGTCGTAGATTTTTAATATATATTTTAAGCCCTTTAACACTTTTTTAGCCAAGTTTTAAATTTATAAAACACGATATTTACTAACACTAAACACACATATGGGCAAGTGCACCCATCATGAGCATAGTATAGTGTTGGTAAGATACCGAGGTCGTCCAAGGACACAAGATCTTTTAATACCGGTTTATCCTCAACATCTAATCAAATCAAAAGTTAAAAAAAGGTTTTAAACTAGAAAAATAAAAACTAACTAAAATGTTGAAAAATAAAATAAAATAAAAACAGATAGACAAGATGAATCACTTGGATCCGACTCGTGTTTAGTGTAACCTTTGATTATTTTCGCCGTTTTGCACTTTTTAAGAGATTATCTTAGTTATTGTAGTAGGCCCCTCTTCTGAAGGTAATGTTACCCTCAACCCAGTAGTTTGAGTTAGCAAGGATACAATCCTAAAGGGTTGGATTATTGAAAGATATTTAATTAAGTTATTAATGCATATTGTGGTAGGCCACTCTTCTGGAGGTGACGTTACCCTCGGCTAAGTAGTTTGAGTCAGCAGGGATACAGTCCTAAGTAGCCGGGTTAAAGTTTTAATAGTAGTTTACATATGAGGGGGTGAAGGAGTTCGGACCCCCGCCATCCAATACCAGTGGGTATTGAAGGAGGTGCTACTAAAGTTGACCCAGGTCCTTGCAGGATCTATACACTAACAAGGCAAGACTCTTACCAAACCGTTCCTTAACCCCCGACCAGGTAGCCGACATACCTCCATTTAGACCGTGGAGATATGAATGGTGAAAATCTTTTATTTTATATAGACAATAAAATAATGCCAAGACACCACAGGCAAACGATAAGGAAGACTCACCTTCAACATAAGAAACTAGTTATTAGAGTCATTAATACATAACCAAAAAAAAAGTGCGAAAAGATTAAAAATAAAAAAGTATTACACAAGACACTTGTCTTCACCAAGTGATGTAAGAGACTTAGGCAAACATGGCCTTTGATTGTCAAGAACTCTTACGATCAATCTTGGATCCCGAGACTACTACACACACTCTATGATGGATGTTGGATGATGGTGGTGGATGATGGTGTGTGGTGGTGGTGGAGTGTGGGTGAAGTGTGAGAGAGGTGGTTTGCCAAGGGATGGTTTGCAAATGAGCCAAGCACCCCTATTTATAGCCTACACAGAAGCCCAGACACGGCCCCATGTCCATTAGGCACGGCCCCGTGTCCACCCATCTTCTCTTTCTTCATTAATTGCAGTTTGTCTGCATTAGTTGACCACGCCCCCGTGTCCGCTGGGCACGACCCCGTGTGCAGAAGCGTATCTGTACTATCAAGATTTCCTCAGATTCTGCGAATCTTAGAGTTGACCACGGCCCCGTGTCCGCTGGGCACACCCCCGTGGTGGGTAATAGAAGCTTCTACATCTTTGTCTTTTCTGCAGACACTTGGGCACGCCCCCGTGCTCATTGAGCACGGGGCGTGTTCAGCCTTCTGTTATCTTGTTTTGCTTGGGAAGATGATGTCGGGGGGTCGGGTATGCTACGTTTATTCCTTTTCTTGTATTTATGTTAGATTTAGCTGCATTTTTGCTTCTTTTGTTCATTTGAGCTAATTTAATCCTGAAAATACAAAAGGAAGACAAAAATACACTTTTTCCAACATTAGTACTAAAAAAGGGTTAGTTTTATGCCGCATTTGATGTAATTTATATGTTGCATTTTGCACACATCACTGCCGAGCCAGAAAGTAACACTACTACTACTCGTAAGGCACTGGAAAAGCATAACGAGGATGCCGTTGAGGTAGCCTGCCTTATGCAGGCCACCATGCCTCTTGAACTTCAGAAGAACATGGAAGATAAAGATGCTTATGACATGATCCAACAATTGAAAGGCATGTTTCAGAAGCAAGCCCGACAGGAGCGATATGACACCATGAAACCGCTCATAAGCTGTAAAATGCAAGAATGATCGTGTGTCAGTACTCATGTGCTTAAGATGAAAGGGTACATTGATCAGATAAACAAACTTGATTATCCCCTGCAAGATGAAATGGCAGTGGACTTCATCTTGAACTCTCTCCCTAGCTCGTATGACCAGTTCATTTTGAATTCTAATATGAATGTGATATTCACCAAATTACACATACTTTATTCCCCCATTTTATCCCCATTTTACGCGTTTTTTGGCCGTAAAACCGAGAATAGGATACTTAATCGAGTTTACTTTTGTCTCCAGGCCTAAAACAGCGTGCCAAACAAGAAGATGATGAAAACGAGGACTTTCCGGGCGAAACGGCAGAGCTGCGAAGTTTCTGTGAAAAATTCTGATCTGGGCGAGTTGCACGGTCGTGCGACTCATGGCACCACCGTGCGGATCCGAAAGCAGGGCTCATCTCGGTGTTGCACAGCCAGTGCGATCAGGAGTGCAAGGCATCCTCGGAGACGCACGACCGTGTGTCTGGTGGCACCCCGTGCGGATTCGATGACTCAACCCATCCAGGAAATGCACTGCCCGTTCAGATATTCGTGCCAGCCTATTCTTGGAGTTGCACGGTCGTGCGACCACGAAGACCGGTCAAGATTTGCTGATGTTACACGGTATGGTGAACAGTCCCATAAAGTGAACGGTCGTGCACTTTAGTCGCACGACCGTGCTATCTGAAAAAGTTATAAAAAACAGAAGACATCATTCTGTTCGAAATTCTGGACTTTTGGGAGCTTCACAGGCGAATTATCAGGCTCCGGAGGCAGTAGTTGTAACCCGGATTCAAGCCCCATTGTGCCGTTTAGCTCCGTTACTATCCGGATACTCAATCTTGTGCTTGTTTATGGTTTGATTCCTCAATCTTCCATGTTTTTGTTCATGTTTCAAGCATTTAGATTGATGATTATGTATTATTGTAAGCCTAAGGGCAAAAACACTAGTATCCCTTGCTTAATTACAACCATTAGTATGTTAATTATGTTTGTAATGACACTTTGAAGCATTTTCTATGTTAATCCTTGATGATTAGTTTGCAACCTTGTTTATTGATGTTGAATTCTTGATTATAGTTAATTATCTTCGATGATTAGTATGTGGTTAGTTGGGATATTTGCAAGAAGATGCTTAATTAATCATGTATTAGTAGACTTTGAACTTGCTAAACTAGTTTAACTTGTTTAAAATGTTTGCACCATGATACTAGAAATGGTTATTGGTTTAATAAGGGATAATTATTGTTAATCAAGAAGGCTTTCCCTCATGGAAGGACCTTAACGGGTTAAATGGTGTTGTTATGAATTCTTGACATGAATTGTTAGCTTAGTTAGTAGTTTAGGCCAAAATTGCTATCTTGGTGAATTTATGTTCAAGATTTGTAAGATGAACTCGGTTGTGATTTAATCAAGTTTATGCTTGTCTCGGTGGTTGCATTGTGATTATCGGTGTCACTTTCCTTGATTAAGTGTGTAACATCTGTGCTTGTAATCATAATGAACATTTAATTTATCAATAAAACAATGTCATTTGATCCCAATGTTTGTTTGGTTGTGTTTTACATTTTTCATGTTTTGACTTCTATTCAATTTCAAACTATATATCGCAGTCTGGAGAGTTACACGCAAACTGGTGCGTAAACGTAATCAGTTTAATGCGACAAATACTCCGGAACATCAACATATACTTAACTTACCTTAAATAACCTTTACATAACCTAGAAATAAGTTTTGAAGGCTTTGGTATGGCAAAAACAAGTTAATTCGTCTACAGGGACTAAATTTGACAAACTGCGAAAGTATGCCAATTTGAACTGTAACGAACATTCCGGAACATGACCATAAGTTAAACATACCATAAATATCTTTTACATAGCTTAGAAATAGGCTTTGAGGGGTTCGGTATGCTAAAATAAACTTTTGGGACATTCAGGGACTAAAAGCGTCAAAAAGTGCACAAGTTTGCATTTTCGCGCATAACTTACGTTCTGAATACCTCCGGACACCCAAAAATTTATGTAAGCACTAAAATATTTTATTTTAGTGATTGGCATAAGAAAAATCCATTCGTCATGCATTTTAGATCGTTTTTCGCGCTTATGCGCATTCCGGTCGTAATTAAGCGAACATCGCGATCGTACGACCAAACGAACTGACATCCGGCATATTTTTGAGCATTTCTCATGTCCAAAATGTTTAGGCATCCTTGTGGAGCCTTGAAAATGATTTAACGAGCCTTAAACATGTCGGAAATGGCCTTAATACGCAACGGGGACTGAAAGGGGAACATTGGAAAGTGTTTGCTGATCAGGGGGACCCTAGCGTGACACCTAGCCCCCTTGGCATCATGCTAGGCCTCTTCTGATCAGCAAAAGCCATTTTAAACACATGTTAACAGCCCCTAACACCCTCCAAAGGTCAAGTGCCACATGTTAATCTCTTGTGGTGGGCAAAATCAGTTACCACAACATTCCAACAAGTGTAGGGATGTGATCATTCCCTCTTCTCCAAGAAACAATCCTAACGGTGAACCGAAATCTATAAATACCCATCACATTCTCACTCATTTCTCACAAGAATCTGATTTGAGAAGCTCTAAGTTGAAACCTTTGTTTCATACCTGAGCTACTTGAATCAAGATTAGCATTCGGGGACCCTTCGTAAGTGTTCCTTCGTTCTTTTATTGCTTTTCGAGTCCAAAAGTCAAACTTTGTTTGACTTTCTGCATTGACCAGTTTATGGTCAATGCGAAGTTCATTTGAACTTCGCAACGTGAGCGTAATTACGATGGTTATAGTCCCTTGTGACTATGCCTACTGATTACCACGTTGTCTAGGGTCGTAAGGGTAAGCGATCTGATAAATCGCTTATACCTTCGAACCCGACCCATTTGGTCGATCATTAGGATCCGACCAAACACATTAGGTGACCATAGTATATAGGGAATAACCTTCCGAGGTTATACCTTATGGTCGCTTCGTTTAAATAGTTGTATGATAGGTAGTTTATATGCCTTAGGTAAACTACCAAAATACCCTTTTTACGCCAAAATCCATTTTAAGCATATGTAACATAACTTTTGGTATCTAAACTGATTTGGTAACAATATTAGATATGTTAAGGCATATTTTACTTGTCATAGGACTAGTTAGGCGTTCCGAACGCGTTTTACGCGAACGACGCGTTAAAGTAGCATAAGCTACCTAAACGTGTCGTAATGGGTCGTAAGCACTTATGTTAGGTTTCATTTAGTATGTAGGATTTGTTAAAACATACTACATGAGTTCCCATACTCATTTGGTTTACGAGCCCTCATTCTATCCGATCCTCCGATATAGGTCCGGTTTATTAACATAGTTACCTATATTAGGTGCCGTTTGATTCCGAGATCTCTAGCTTTGCTTGGTGGTTATCTTAGGACTTCTGAGCAATCTCAAGTGAGTACATAGACCCCTCTTTTACTGTTTTCAAACTGTTTTGGGGTGAAACACATGTGCCTACTTGTTACTTTCATGCTTTCCATGTTTTCACATTATATACTTGTTATGTTCATTAGTACATTTATAGTACATGATTTCATTGTGTTCATGCTATGTATGTCCATTGTGTGCATACTTAGTACATTGTTTTACATTACATTTCATGCTATGTATGTCCATTGTGTGCATACTTAGTACATTGTTTCACATTACATTTCATGCTATGTATGCCCATTGTGTGCATATTTAGTACATTGTTTTACAATACATTTCACGCTATGTATGTTCATTTGATTACATACTTAGTGCATTGTTTTCACATGCTTACATTTTGGTATGAAATTTGGGTTGTTTACAATGGAACAATACATTCATTAACATTAGCTACGCCGTTCGTTAGTAGGTAGTGGTACCATAGGAATTGACAACTCCCGTTCCGGACATCCTGGGTAGGTTTGGATGAAAGGAATGACCGAATTCGATACACATAACTTAGATAAACCTTTAATTTGTTTAAGGGTTTATCGCCACAGTCTCAAGGCTTGGATGTATGCATTTTCACAATACCGCATAAATGTTTGTATCAGTATAGCATGCATTTGTTCCACAAAACATAACTTTGATTTAAACAATGTTTTACTTCAATACCTTGTTTTTGTGCATTTTACATATGGTTTAGTTGATATATTTCGCTTACCATACATGACATTTTCCGGTACACATTACATGATCTACATTAAACATAAACATTTTGACATTGATATACACATTTAGTGGTTTACATTGGACATAGACATTTCAATATGGTTTACACATTAACACATGACAATTCATTTATACATAAACAATTTACATTGGTGGTTGGTTTGAGTAAGTGATTTGAGTAACGAGGCGTGTGTAATATGATACAAGCATGGTGGATACGCCGTTGGTACTTCCTATATATAAGTGTTTGTATGACATTACATGTCGTAGCGTTACTTAAATCATTTCAATATTTGACATATTACGTTTTACATAAACAACTTATCTTCACAAGACATTGATTTACAAAACAACTTATCTTATAAAAACTCATTTTACTTGGTTATTCATTTAACCTTACATTATTCTCTTATTTATACATATCATCGCTTTTTGAATGATTTACAAAACAAAACAATTTACAAGGTTCATGACTGACTTTTGTTAAACAACTATTTCTAAACTCATAAGTCATGAATCCTCTTTTCACAAATCCTATGTATCTCACTGGCATTTTTATGATGACGTACCTATTTTCACATGTGTTTTCAGGAGCTATTGCGTAGGATGATGATCATGACACTAGGGCGGACCTGTGCCTTAGAGACTAAAAATGAAGATAGACTAGTTTAATTATGTTATGAACTCTTTGTTTCCTGTTTAAGACAATATAACACTCTTGTTTAATAAATAAAATACAACTTTGAATGCCATGGTTATGAAAGAATTAATTCTGTTACAACACTCCCCGATGTTTCTACCACGTCTTATATGTTATACGTGGTCGGGGTGTGACAGAAGAGTTGGTATCAGAGCCAATGGTTATAGGGAATTAGGTTATTAGTAATTCTTTTACCTAGACTATAACCTTTCTAGGAACCTAACACAAGTTATCTTGTGTTTAGATCTTAAAACATGCACATCACCTATCCTTAGGTGATTATCAAAACAAGAACCCAATTTTCCGAAACGATTTTTGAAAAACAATCTTCTGTTTTTGGATAATTTATTACATGGTTTTGAACCCTCTTTTGTAAGGTTTTGAACCCTTCCAGTTTAACTAAAATTTTTGGCTTTATGCCTTTGAATTTTCAAAAATCTCGTCAAGGTTTTGGGTTTTAAATAATGTGAACACATGCAAACTGGAAGAGTGAATGCCTGTATTATGGGTTTTCTGTCTAGGCAAACACTTCGTATATATCTCATCAAACGCGAGACCAGTTGTGCTTACCTGGGAATTCTTGGGATGAGTGTTCACTTATAGGCGAGCATGTCTTCGCGATACATTATTTTTGATCCATTTACTTTGATTAGTCACTGTGCGTCGTTTGTTTGCTTGGTAATGCGGATGAATGACCACCATCTTTGCTTCTGTTGATTTTGTTTCATCTCATTCTCTTCATCCAAACATTTCACTCGTTTCCTTTCATGTTTTCCTCTTTTAGAATGCCTCCTCGACGCGAAAACCAGATAGCAACTGCCGAACTGGCAGAAATCATTGCGCAGCAGATGGCTGCTCAATTCCCAAACCTCTTTGCTCAATGGAACCAAGCCAACAACAACAACAATGCTCCATGCAAATACAAGGATTTTAACTCGGCTAAACCACTCAAGTTTAGTGGTTCTGAAGGAGCGACTGGGCTTCTTCAATGGTTCGAGAGCATTGAGAATACTTTTCGCCACGTGCAGTGTCCTGACAATCGCAAGGTCGAGTTTTCTTCGAGTGTGTTTCAGAAGAGGGCTCTTACATGGTGGAATGGGGTAATGAGAGACCGTGGTGCAGAAGTTGCTCTAGCACAGACATGGGCTGAACTTAGAGCTCTTATGATGAGGGAGTTTTCTCCTCGTCATGAACAACGAGCGTTGGAGAAGGAGTTTGATGACTTGAAACAAGATAGTGGCAAGCAAAGGGCATATACTGATAGGTTTGAGGAGTTGAGTCTGCTTTGCCCGACTATGGTTACCCCACTCGACAAGGCTATCGAAAGGTACATCGACGGCCTACCTGACTCAGTGCAAGACATCATTACTGGTAGTAACCCTGCCACACTCCGTCAGGCGATCGAGTTATCAGCGACATTGACTGAGTCGCAGATTCGGAAGAATAAATTACACAGGAAGGTTGACAAGGGCAAGAAGCAGTCGTCTGACAAGGAAGATAGCAAGAAAGGTCAAAACAAGAATGGAAAGGATTCTGGTTCATCAAAAAGGGCAAGGAAGCGTAAGGCTTCCCAAAACTGTGCTGTCACTGCCCAAGCTAACCAGGCAGCTCCCAACCAACCCGCACAGCCTCCAGCGAAGAAGCCCTATTCAGGGAATGCACCTTTGTGCAATAGATGCAACAGTCACCATCAGCCGCAACATCAGTGCCGTTTCTGTACTAACTGTGGGAAGTCAGGTCATCTTGCCGATGTTTGTCGGTTTGCTCAAAATCGCGCAGTTCAGAACCCGGCTCAACAAGTTGCTCAGCCTCTTGCTCAGCAACAGGGTCAAGCTGCACGACCACACTACCCACCAGGTGCTTGTTATAACTGTGGGGATCTGACCCATTACAGAAACCGGTGCCCAAGACTGGTTAACCAGAATCAGAATCCAAATCAGAATCAGGCTCCGGCTCGAGGGCGAGTTTTCAACATGAATGCTCAAGAGGCACAAGCAGACAATGAAGTGGTGAACGGTACGTTCTTTATTAATAATCAGCCTGCATCTGTTCTTTTTGATTCGGGTGCCGATAAGAGTTTTGTGTCATTGTCTTTTGAGCCAATGCTTCGCGTGTCTAGAACGAAACTAGGTAAACCTTTGACAGTAGAGGTTGCTAGTGGTGAACCCATTATTCTTGATTCTGTTCTTCACAACTGCCAGTTAAACCTTAACGACCATCTTTTTCCTATTGACCTCACGCCAATGCAACTTGGAAGCTTCGACGTTATAGTGGGTATGGATTGGTTATCCAAGCATCGCGTAGAGATAGTTTGTTCTGAGAAGATTGTTCGTGTGCCGCTTTCGACAGGCGAGATCCTACAGGTTCGTGGTGAGAAGCCTGCCGGTGGTCTCAAAGTCATGTCTTATTTTAAAGCACGGAAGTATCTCCGAAAGAACTATGTGGCCTTCTTAGCACATGTTACAGCAGATAAAGGCAAGGGTAAGTCTATTTCAGATATTCCTGTCGTTCGGGATTATTCTGAAGTTTTCCCTGAAGAGTTACCTGGTCTACCCCCAGCACGCCAAGTCCAGTTCCGCATTGATCTCGTACCTGGTGCAAATGCCATTGCCAGAGCTCCATATCGTCTTGCACCATCTGAGATGCAAGAGTTGTCTAAGAAGCTTCAAGAGCTCTCTGACAAAGGTTTTATACGTCCTAGCTTTTCACCTTGGGGTGCTCCCGTTCTTTTTGTCAAGAAGAAGGATGGATCCTTTAGGATGTGTATCGATTATCGCGAGCTTAACAAGCTTACCATCAAGAATCGATATCCCCTACCTCGCATAGACGACCTCTTTGATCAGTTACAGGGCGCTTCTTATTTTTCAAAGATTGATCTGCGTTCCGGGTATCATCAACTTCGTGTGCATGAATAAGATATTCCCAAGACAGCGTTCCGTACTCGGTATGGACACTATGAGTTCACAGTCATGCCATTCGGTTTGACTAATGCTCCTGCTGTTTTCATGGACTTAATGAATAGGGTCTGCAAGCCTTATTTGGATCAGTTCGTCATTGTTTTTATTGACGACATCTTGATTTATTCTAAGACGCGAGCTGATCACGAGCAACATCTTCGTCTTACTCTGGAACTCCTAAAGAAAGAGCAACTTTTCGCCAAATTCTCCAAGTGCGAATTCTGGCTTAAAGAAGTTCAATTTTTGGGGCATATTGTCAACGAACGAGGTACCCATGTAGATCCCTCCAAGATTAGTGCGATTAAGGATTGGGATACGCCTACTACTCCTACTGAAGTTCGTTCTTTTCTTGGTCTGGCGGGTTATTACCGCCGCTTCATAGAAAACTTCTCAAAGATTGCAGTTCCTCTAACTGCTCTAACTCAGAAGAACAAGCCCTTTGTGTGGGGATTCAAACAAGAGGAAGCTTTTCAAAACTTGAAGCAGAAGCTTTGCGACGCGCCTGTTCTGACTTTGCCTGAGGGCAATGATGATTTCGTTGTTTATTGCGATGCATCTAAATTGGGTCTTGGCTGTGTCCTGATGCAAAGGAACAAAGTCATAGCATATGCATCGAGGCAGTTGAAGATACATGAGAAGAACTACACCACTCATGATCTTGAGTTGGGTAGAGTTGTCTTCGCTCTTAAGATCTATAGACACTATTTGTACGGTACAAAATGTGTGGTTTTCACGGACCACAAAAGTCTTCAGCATATCTTCAACCAAAAAGAACTCAACATGAGGCAACGACGTTGGGTCGAGCTTTTAAACGACTATGACTGCGAAATTCGCTACCATCTGTGACAACCCTCACTAAACCAGGTATCCGTACGACTTAATTAATAATTAATTAATGCTTAATTACTGTGCTTGTTTGAAATTACTGATGAACTGCTACTTGATTTCTGATACATGCATATACGTGCATCATACTTTACTTACCGTCACTACATTATTTACATGCTGAACCTTAGTGACAAACATGATGCACAAAAAGCACAGTAGCACTATAACGGATAACCTATTGAATATGCTGATAAGCCAGCATCAGGCAAACACTGCCTCTAAGGCCTGTATGAGCCAGAAATATTTTGCTACACTAGTGGTGAGTGTAGGGATACAAGGGTTGTAGAACTGCGTCTCTAGGAATAAGTCACAATGACTGGATGTGCCTAAAACGTACTCTAAGTACAAAACTCAACACTTTACATAATAATTCAGCTTTTAGCTAACTAATAAAGTGCCAAAACATGAGAAAAATATTACTAGACACTTTCCAAAGTGTCAGAAATGAGTTGTGTCACTAAAAAGGGTATTAACGACACTTTAAAGCTTTGTTAAGCACTTTAACGGATTACTATCCAACCAAACAACCGGACTATACCCGGAACATGAAAATATTGTTATTTTCATTATTTATCTTTTTCTGAGCCAGTCAGGGTCCCTGAATACCCTAACACCCATTGTAACGCGTGACACACAACTAACCGGGTTAAGCACTTAACTAACTTACTTAACCTAACTATATACTTAACATTTAGTTGGTTTTGAACTAGAACCCCCCCCCCCCCTTGACCGAACTCGGTCACTATGTGACCCCCATTGTACTTACATGATTATTTTAAACACTTATGCCTAATATCAAGGCTACACAAGACCTCTTGGATAATAAACATATGATTAGCCTATAAGATCAAGACTTGGACTATCATTCTTTCACAACACATAAATCACCACAACACAACTCTCTCTCTCTCAAAGAAGCTACGGCCGAACATCCCCTCCTACATACATCCATTTTCGGTCTTTGATCATCACATTCCAATCATCTACAAGTGTTAAGGGTCGCATATAAGGAGTCTTGGTGCAAGCGGAAGGCGAAGGACCTCACTCTCTTGCTTTTATCCACACATTTTTCGCATAGATTCTTCCCTAGCCTCGAGCTAGTGGTATGTTGCTTAAATCACCTTCTTGAACTATTTTAAAGTGGTTAATATGATTTGTAACGGTTAAAACTCGTTAACTTACAAGTTGAAGCATAAAAGTCTACTTAAAACGCTAAAAATGGTGGTTAAAAGCTCATATGTTGTGTAAAACTTGTAGTATTTGAATTGTGTGATTATTTGGACCCGATCTATGTTGTGGTAGCTCGGATCATCATTTAACCCGGTTTAGTCATGATCTTGGATTATGACATAAAGCTTGTTTAAGTGTAACAAGGGTTAGAAGATGAAACTCTACCACACACGGATCATGAACTTGTGTAAAAGTGTTTTAGTTTGTACAATAGTGTTTAAAACTAGTAGATCTACGTACCTACAAGCGGTATTTTCAAAGGACCACGTGTCAAGAGAAAACATATTTTTTAAAGACGGACCTTACACTAACAAGAATGGTTTTTAGAACACACAAGTGTGTAAACACTTGTGTAACACAAAGTTTCGACAAAATAACTATTTTTGAAAAAGATGACGAGAAGTTGTAAAGATGGAACTTCCCTAAAAACGAGGTTTTTACAAAATCGGATAGTTTTATGTAAAGAACCACTAAAAGTAATGGGATTTACTGCATAGTTTGAATAAATCACAAGTTCATGAAATATATGCGATTTATATACATATTTTGACTAGTTGTGATTTGAACATTGTTTTGAATAAATGATAAAAATGGTTGGTTTGATTTATAAAAGAAAATGATACGCTTGAAAGCGTGGCCACCTCCAGTTACAGAGGAAACTCTGGCGAAATTTTTCTAAAAACCTAACACATAGAATTATTTTCACTATAAGTGTTAGAAATACTTTTCGACTTGTTTTCAAAATATGGGTTTCGCCACAACTTATTTACAAAATACCGGAGGTGGGATTTCACAAAATAAAACGTGATACATAAATGTATGTAGTATATATTTATCACAACATCACTTGTATAAGTGTTTATGAATATTTTGTGAACTACGTAAATATTATTTTTAGAGTGAAAATAATATTACTAAGTATTATTTTGGGAAAATCACATGTATTAAAATATAATATTTTTGAGAAGAATATTTATATTTTGGGAGTTAGAAAAAAAATATATTAAGTGAGACATAATAGTGTAATCCGAATTATACAAACGCACATGTATTAAATCCCCCATCCTTGGGAAGGAAAATGATTACCAAGTATACAGAATGTAAACACGAAATAGTTGCCTAACTATTTCCCAAAAACTTAAACCATAAAGCTAAGGCACGGCCATCCGTCTAATAGAGTTAGTACGTGTAGGTTGTAACACCTGTGCCTCCACGGCCATCAAACAAATACCAAACCAATGAAATATTATATTTCATACTTGGGATTTGTAAAAATATGTGTATCATTTGCACATATCAAATTTTGTTCAATTCCAAACTCTAAATCACTTTCTGGAAGGTTTCACGCGCACGACGCGTTAAAGTAGCATAAGCTACCTTAATGGGTCGCGATGGGTCGAAAGCACTTAGGTTTGGTTTCATTGTAGTATGTAGGCCTTGTTAAACCATATCATATGAGTTCCAACATTCATTTGGTTTACCAAGCCTCATCCTATCCGATCTCCCGATTTAAGTCCGGTTTATTTATATAGTTTAGATTTGCCGACTGATTCCGTGCTCCCTCAAGCTTTGTTTGGTTGTTGTTCAAGACCTCCAAGCATTCTCAGGCGAGTACATTATTCCCCTCTTTTACTGTTTTCCAAATGTTTTGGGGTGATTCATATGTACTAAATGTTTTATCAATAGTTTCAAGAACAATTACAATGTGGTTTCAAGAACAATAACAATTATTTCAAGAACGCTAACAATGATTTCAAGAACGAATACAATGATTTCAAAAACTAATTACAAATTTCATAAAGTGAACAAACTTGTAGGTTGTAGTTACATAACCGATGACATTCATTAGCAATGATCAAGCCGACTAGTATTAGGTTATGGTACCATAGGATCTGACAAATCCCGTTATTTACTGCACCCATTGTTATGTGTGGGGGTTGTGGGTAGCGACTGAATCTGTAATTATTAACTTATCCTTTGGTAAGGGTTTGTTAAGAACGAGAGCGAGAGCGAGATGGAGCGAGGAACGCGTCAAGAAGGTTTGAATGTTATTAGAGAATCGACCATAAAGTAGTTTCACAATTAAAACAAGAACGACTAGAACGATTTTACAAAATGGGTTAACGATTGGGTAAACATTTGGACATGATTTACATTTGATCATGCATTTACACGAAACATAGTATTGGTTTAAACCAAGTTTTACTTCAATACTTTGTTTTGTGCGTTTCACCTATGGTTTAGTTGATGCATTTCACTAGCCATACATATCATTTTGGTTATACATATTACATGATTTACATTGGGCATGAACATTACTTTGGTGGTTTGGTTTGGGTAAGTGATTTGAGTAACGGTGCGTGTGTAATATGATACAAGCATGGTGGATACGCCGCTGGTACTTCCTATATATAAGTGTTTGTATGGTATTACATATTGTAGCGTTATTTGAATCATTTCAGTTTGAGACATAGAACATTTTATACAAGTAACATACTTTTCACAAGATATTTATTTACAAACAACTTATCTTATACAAACTCATTTTACATGGTTATTCATTTAATCATGCATTATTCTCTTATTATACATATCACTAGAACTTATTATTTTTCAAATGATTTACAAAGACAAAGCAAATTACAAGGTTCATGACTAAACATTTTCTTAAACAGAAGCCATGAATCTTATTTTCACAAAACCTATGTACTCGCCAGCATTTCTTTGCTGACCTCGTTTTCACATATGTTTCAGGTATTGTTGAATGATATCGATTGATAAGATGCATGCTCACATAGGATTGGACGAGGCCTTAGTGACTCAATAACAATGATAGACTATGTTTAATTTGTTTATTTAGATTTCCAGATGATGTAAATATTCAATGTTTAATAAAACGAAACACTTTTTGTATCCATGGTTATGAAACATTAATTCTGTTGCAACACGCCCCGATGTTT
This sequence comes from Helianthus tuberosus, assembly GCA_030545235.1. Taxonomy (NCBI): domain Eukaryota; kingdom Viridiplantae; phylum Streptophyta; class Magnoliopsida; order Asterales; family Asteraceae; genus Helianthus; species Helianthus tuberosus. The sequence goes on along the minus strand of CM060424.1, from coordinate 112,924,751 downwards.
CCGCCGCGATTTGTTGTTTTACGCGGTCGGGGTGTGACAGAAAAGATGGTATCAGAGCCAATGGTTATAGGGAATTAGGTTATTAGTAATGCTTTGACCTAGTCTATAACCTTCTTAGGACCCTAACGCGAGTTTACTTGCGTTTAGTCATAAAACAATACCGTCACCTATCCTTAGGCGACGACCACAACAAGAACATAAATTTCAAAACCGCTTTGAAAACTAATCATCTGTTCTAGGATGATTGATTACTAGGTTTTGAACTCTCTATTATATGGTTTTGAACCCCTTTGAGTTTTCAAAACTTCGTCAAGGTTTTGGGTTTTAAATGATGTGAACACGTGCAAACTGGAAGGGTGAATGCCTGTATTCTGGGTTTTCTGTCTAGGCAAGCACTTCGTATACATCTCATCAGACGCGAGACCAGTTGTGCTTACCTGGGAATTCTTGGGATGAGTGTTCACTTATAGGCGAGCATGTCTTCGCGATACATTATTTTTGACCCATTTACTTTGATCAGTCACCGTCTCATTTGTTTGCCTTAGGTAACAAACAAATGATCGCAATCTTCATGCGTTATCATTCTGTTTTGATTGTCCAATAATCTTTCACCTGTTTCTCCCTATGCCTTTCTTTTTCTTCAAGAATGTCTCTTCATCACGATGACGCCCAGATATCTGAGCAAGCAGCCAAAATTCGCTCAGCGAATAGGCGAAGTAGTCCTGAAGACTGTTGAATTAGCTACTGCCATGTATCATCTCCAGGATGAAGCCACTCAAGAGTCACCAAGACAGGCAGGACCTAGTCAGGCGACAACACCATCAGCCAATAAACCAATCGAGGAATCAAAGACCATGGATGAACGATCCCCTAAGAAGTCAAAGAAGCGAAAGGCTTCTCAGAACTTCGCCATGGTCGCTCACAATGGTAAAGCAGTCCCCAACCAACCAGCTCAACCCCCTGCTAGGTGTGTATGGCTTTTCCTATGATACCTACATCAAGGAACTATGTACCTTACAAACTACTCTTGCGATTTCTCTCTTTCAAATGATTGCTCATGATTCCCTCGAAAATTTTAAGTACTCGTTTCACTCTAAGAAACAAAGTACAGAAAATTAAGTGACATTATGAGTAATTGTGCTTTTCGCACATCTGTGCCTTTAAATCCTTGGTTAGATAACTAAGGGTATTTTCAAATCTCATACCCATTACGTTTTGATTTTTCAACATACACAGTACCAGTATTTCAAAACAATCTTCATGATCTCAAAATATTTCATATAGTTTGAAAACAATTTTTCTAGATGCATTGTCTATGTTATTTCAAAAACATTGGCCATGTTATCAAAACCAACCTTTCTAATTTCAAAATATTTCATATAGTCTGAAGACAATATTAACACAATACATTTTCTGATCAAGTGCATGATTTCGAAAAGCATCATTCATGTCTTTCAAAAACCTTATACATAATTTCAAAATTCATCTCGCATGATTTTAAAACATTTTTGTAAATATATCTACCTAATACACCTACTTTATGATTTCAAAAAAAAAAAAAAAAAATTATATATAAGGTTTCAAAAACGTTAAACACATTTTTCTTAAAAGAACCCCATGCATAGTTTTCAAAAATAGTTTCCTCATACATTGACTTAACCTTCAAAATTCTGCTTCATATGTTGCCTTGACATATCAAGCATCTCAACTTCATAAGCATTTTACATCATGTTTTGACCTAAGCACATCCAGTTCAAGGTTTCAAAACATCTTCAACTTCTAAAATTCATATGGGATCTTTTTATCTTTACAATTAGATCCTTGTGGATGATTATCGTTCAAATCAGAGTCCTTAATTGGATTCCTTATGTACCTTAATTCGAACACTTCGGTTCCTAGTAATCGAAATCGAATTTTCTTTTTTTTGAATCTTTCTATCTTTATAGTTGGATTCTTGATAACGTTTAAAGTACCAAATGAAATCCACGGAATGGATTCCTAGTGTGCTTTAAATGCATGTACGCAATTTACAAGACAAATTAACGAACAATTTTGTGGTTATGTGATATGTGTTTATGTGTTCTCCTCTATGATTTTGTGTGATCCGATTTTCAAATCCTCATAGAATCTTTCATGTTTTCATATGAGAGATTCATAGTAGGATATTCAAAAGGTACTACCTTAAATCCTTATGGGCTTCTACCTGGTAGTTAAGACCCTTGGGTTATATAGTACCACTCCGTGATTCATAAGAGACCTTTTAGTGGTCTAGTAAAAAAGATTGATTCACAATTTGGTTAAAGAACGACATCTAGTGATGTAGCTGAACAGACTCCTTGATAGTCTATTTAGATCATTTATTGATTTAATTTAAAGGACTCTATGGTGGTCTAGTCACGCTCATCACCGGTTTGTTCATTTGGTTTTCCCCTACACACTATAAAATAGACTGTGTGAACTGTGCAAGGAATTGTCTGATTATGGACGCGTACATAATTATGAAATTTAGTGCACAGAAACCCAGTAAGATTTATTATGTGTAAGAGCCGATAGTGACAACAATAACGAAATGAGAACGATGTAATAGAGGTACGGTGGACGCACCAATGACGCTTCATATACTTGTATATAAGTATCCCTCTTACATTGCAATCATGATGTTATTAAAGGTTACTAGAAGTTCAGAACCCTAATCAATATTGTTCGATCTTTTCAACTTCATATTTCCAAGCTCTCACAAGTTTCCTCTAAATAAATTTCGGGACGAAATTTCCTAAAGTAGGGGAGACTGTAACACCTGTGCCTCCACGGCCATCAAACAAATACCAAACCAATGAAATATTATATTTCATACTTGGGATTTGTAAAAATATGTGTATCATTTGCACATATCAAATTTTGTTCAATTCCAAACTCTAAATCGCTTTCTGGAAGGTTATACGCGCACCGATGCGTAAATATAACCAGTTTAATGTAACAAACCCTCCGGAATAGTGACATAGGCTTAACATACCTTAAATAACCTTTACATAACTTAGAAATAAGTTTTGAAGGCTTTGGTATGACAAAAACAAGCTAATTCGCTTACAGGGACTAAACTTGACAAACTGCGAAAGTATGCCAAATTGAACTGTAACAGACATTCCGGAACATGACCATAAGTTAAACACACCTTAAATATCCTTTATATAGCTTAGAAATAGGCTTTGAGGGGTTCGGTGTGCTAAAATAAACTTTTGGGTCATTCAGGGACTAAAAGTGTCAAAAAGTGCACAAGTTTGCATTTTCGCGCATAACTTACGATCTGAATACATCTGGACATCCAAAAATTTATGTAAGCATGACTACATTATATTTTAGTGTTCGCAATAAGAAAAATCCATTCGTCGCGTCATTTGGATCGTTTTTCGTGCTTGTGCGCATTCCGTCGTAATTAAGCGAATATCGCGTTCGTACGGCTAAACGAACCGACATCCGAGATATTTTTGAGCACATTTTAAGTACCCTATACTTTAACTTCATTTTAGAGCTTTGAAATGGGGTTAACGGGCCTTAAACGTGTCAGAAATGGGCTTATTGCACTGCAGGGACCAAAAGTGTAAATCTGCCAAACTACGGCCTAGCGGTGCGCTACACTTATAATGTAGCGGTGCACTAGCCTGTCTGCAGACCAGATGCAGTGTATTAACAGCCTGTTTGCAGCTGTTTGATCCTCCACCACATGTTCTAAGTTGCTTAGTCACTAGATAAGGATCATATTTAGCTTCCATAACCTTTCAACAAGTGTACGGGTTGGATTCATGGCACGTTTTCCATGAAACGATCCTAACGGTTCGGGTATTCCTATAAATACCCAACCCACACAACCTCATTTCTTACAAGAATTCTGATTTGAGAGCTCTAAGTTGAAACCATTGTTTCATACCTGAGTTCTTGGATTGGGATTAGCATTCGGGGACCCTTCGTAAGTATTCTTTCGTTCTTTTATTGCTTTTCGAGTCTTTCGAGTCTGAAAGTCAAACTTTGTTTGACTTTCTACATTGACCAGTTATGGTCAATGCGAAGTTCGTTTGAACTTCGCAACGTGAGTGTAATCACGTTGGTTATAGTCCCTTGGGACTATGCCCACTGATTACCACGTTGACTAGGGTCGTATGGTAGGCGATCTAATAAATCGCCTATACCTTCGAACCCGACCCAGTTTGGTCGATCATTAGGATCCGACCAAATACATTAGGTGACCCTAGTATAGGGCATAACCTTCCGAGGTTATACCCTATGGTCACATCGTTTAAGTAGTTGTATGATAGGTAGTTTATATGCCTTAGGTAAATTACCAGAATACCCTTTTCATGTATAATTGGTAATTAAGCATATGTAACCTAAACCTTTGTCACATAACTGATTATGTAACATGTTTAGGCATATAACACTTGTCATAGGGCTAGTTAGGCGGTCCGAACGCGTTTCACGCGCACGACGTGTTAAAGTAGCATAAGCTACCTTAATGGGTCGCGATGGGTCGAAAGCACTTAGGTTTGGTTTCATTGTAGTATGTAGGCCTTGTTAAACCATATCATATGAGTTCCAACATTCATTTGGTTTACCAAGCCTCATCCTATCCGATCTCCCGATTTAAGTCCGGTTTATTTATATAGTTTAGATTTGCCGACTGATTCCGTGCTCCCTCAAGCTTTGTTTGGTTGTTGTTCAAGACCTCCAAGCATTCTCAGGGGAGTACATTATTCCCCTCTTTTACTGTTTTCCAAATGTTTTGGGGTGATTCATATGTACTAAATGTTTTATCAATAGTTTCAAGAACAATTACAATGTGGTTTCAAGAACAATAACAATTATTTCAAGAACGCTAACAATGATTTCAAGAACGAATACAATGATTTCAAAAACTAATTACAAATTTCATAAAGTGAACAAACTTGTAGGTTGTAGTTACATAACCGATGACATTCATTAGCAATGATCAAGCCGACTAGTATTAGGTTATGGTACCATAGGATCTGACAAATCCCGTTATTTACTGCACCCATTGTTATGTGTGGGGGTTGTGGGTAGCGACTGAATCTGTAATTATTAACTTATCCTTTGGTAAGGGTTTGTTAAGAACGAGAGCGAGAGCGAGATGGAGCGAGGAACGCGTCAAGAAGGTTTGAATGTTATTAGAGAATCGACCATAAAGTAGTTTCACAATTAAAACAAGAACGACTAGAACGATTTTACAAAATGGGTTAACGATTGGGTAAACATTTGGACATGATTTACATTTGATCATGCATTTACACGAAACATAGTATTGGTTTAAACCAAGTTTTACTTCAATACTTTGTTTTGTGCGTTTCACCTATGGTTTAGTTGATGCATTTCACTAGCCATACATATCATTTTGGTTATACATATTACATGATTTACATTGGGCATGAACATTACTTTGGTGGTTTGGTTTGGGTAAGTGATTTGAGTAACGGTGCGTGTGTAATATGATACAAGCATGGTGGATACGCCGCTGGTACTTCCTATATATAAGTGTTTGTATGGTATTACATATTGTAGCGTTATTTGAATCATTTCAGTTTGAGACATAGAACATTTTATACAAGTAACATACTTTTCACAAGATATTTATTTACAAACAACTTATCTTATACAAACTCATTTTACATGGTTATTCATTTAATCATGCATTATTCTCTTATTATACATATCACCAGAACTTATTATTTTTCAAATGATTTACAAAGACAAAGCAAATTACAAGGTTCATGACTAAACATTTTCTTAAACAGAAGCCATGAATCTTATTTTCACAAAACCTATGTACTCGCCAGCATTTCTTTGCTGACCTCGTTTTCACATATGTTTCAGGTATTGTTGAATGATATCGATTGATAAGATGCATGCTCACATAGGATTGGACGAGGCCTTAGTGACTCAATAACAATGATAGACTATGTTTAATTTGTGTATTTAGATTTCCAGACGATGTAAATATTCAATGTTTAATAAAACGAAACACTTTTTGTATCCATGGTTATGAAACATTAATTCTGTTGCAACACGCCCCGATGTTTCCGCCGCGATTTGTTGTTTTACGCGGTCGGGGTGTGACATAGGTCGTCATACAACTGATCGATTTGGAGGCATACTTGGTAGAGACGCACCACTGTGAGTTCATGTCCCCCTTTTCTCTAACTGTTTTCAGTTTTCTTAACTGCGGGGGTGAAATACATGTTACTTTGATTACAAGTACTTTATACATGGTATGGTTAGCGTAAGGAGGTTTACTACTTAGATCATGTGAGTGGGTAGGAGCAATATGAGGCCATTAGTCCTCATGGCAGGACCGAGGGACAGGAGCGGTAGATCTATCTGGGTGTAGCGAGCCCAGCCCCAGGCCAAACTAGAAACGGACCTCGGGGTGACTTTGTCCACATACTAATGCCGTGGCGAAATCTGCTAGGTTTGAGTCTCCCTATTTGCACTTCACATATATCAGTGGCCTTGCAAACCATTGGTGATCTCAATTCCCTTATTTGCTACATACCAAGACTATTTTTATACTCACAAAGGTTTACTTACTCACTTACACATGAACTCGCTCAACATTATTGTTGATTTTTCAACTTACATGTATTTCAGGAAATTAAAGATCTGGCGTGGTATGTTATGTTTTCCCACTGCATATGGGTTCCGAGGTCATCCGGGTTTAGGAAATGTGACTTTTTCCTGGACGAGTCACAAATCTTAAACTGCGTTTATTTCATGTTGATGTTTATGTTTTTCAAGACAATGTTTTATGTTATGAGGTTGTAAGTCCCTAAGACAATGTTACGTTACTCTGGTTTTAAAACTTAATCGTATGGATGATCTTGCATGATTTTATTTCATATAGCTTTGTTATGGTTAAGCTATGGTATTAAGAAGTCACACCAAATTATCCACGCTTTCGCAAAGCCAGGGTGTGACACCATCCTGGTAAGGCGAATGTCGTAGCCGATGCATTGAGTCGTAAGGAACGTACTAAGCTTCATTGTGTTCGTGTTCAATCTGTTATTCAAGCTCGATCCGATATCCAAGCACGCATTTCTCAGGCTCAACAATCTTGTGTTTCACAAGGTTTGATGGATAAGGAATTTCCCTATCACATAACACCTGATCTGGAACTGAAGGACAATGGATCGTATTACTTCATGGACCGTTTGTGGGTCCCAAGCCAAGATAACCTTCGCACCTTGCTTATGGATGAAGCCCATAAGTCGCGTTATTCTGTTCATCCTGGCTTAGATAAGATGTATAAGGATCTTCGTATTCACTATTGGTGGCCTGGTATGAAGAAAGACATTGCCTTATACGTATCAAAATGCCTTACTTGTCTAAAGGTTAAGGCTGAACATCAACGTCTTTCGGGTTTATTGGTGCAACCAGAGATCCCAGTTTGGAAATGGGAAAACATTACTATGGATCTCATTACTAAACTTCCGCGCACAAAGAAAGGTCATGATGCCATCTGGGTAGTCGTTGATCGTCTTACTAAGTCAGCACATTTCTTGCCAATCCGTGAGGATTTTTCTGCTGACAAACTTGCTAAAATCTATGTGGATGAAATTGTAGCTCGACATGGTGTTCCTTTGAACATCATTTCTGATAGAGATGCTCATTTCACTTCTCATTTTTGGAGAACCATGCAATCTGCTATGGGGACCCAACTTAATCTGAGCACAGCTTATCATCCGCAAACGGATGGTCAATCTGAAAGAACAATCCAGACTCTGGAGGATATGCTTAGAGCTTGTGTGATCGATTTTGGTGGTAGTTGGGATTCATATCTTCCGTTAATTGAATTCTCCTACAACAACAGTTATCACACCAGCATCAAAATGGCTCCTTTCGAGGCTCTCTATGGTCGAAAATGTCGTTCACCAGTCTGCTGGAATGAGATCGGCGAGGCTCAACTTACTGGACCTGCCCTCATTTTAGAGACAACTGATAAGGTCAAGAAAGTTCGTGATAACCATCAGACAGCTAGAAGCCGTCAAAAGAGTTACGCGGACCCAAAACGCAAGCCCTTGGAATTTCAAGTCGGTGATCGAGTATTACTTAAGGTCTCACCTTGGAAAGGTGTGATCAGATTTGGAAAGAAAGGAAAACTTGCACCTAGATACGTTGGACCATTCAAGATCGTTGAAAGACTCGGAAAGGTAGCCTACAGACTTGAGTTACCTCCTGAACTTGGAAATGTTCATCCAACCTTTCACGTGTCCAATCTCAAGAGGTGTTTAGCTGATGAGAACCTCCACATACCACTTGACGAAATTCGTGTTGGTAAAACACTGAAATTTGTTGAGAAGCCAGTGGAAATCATGGAACGTGAAGTCAAATGGCTTAAACGCAAGCGCATTCCTTTGGTCAAAGTTCGACGGGAAGCTAAAAGTGGACCCGAGTTTACTTAGGAACGCGAAGATCAAATGAAGGCAAAATATCCGCATCTTTTCCCACGAGTTTCCTCTAAATAAATTTCGGGACGAAATTTCCACAAGTAGGGGAGACTGTAACATCTGTGCTTGTAATCATAATGAACATTTCATTTATCAATAAAACAATGTCATTTGATCCCAATGTTTGTTTGGTTGTGTTTTACATTTTTCATGTTTTGACTTCTATTCAATTTCAAACTCTATATTGCTTTCTGGAGAGTTACACACAAACTGGTGCGTAAACATAATCAGTTTAATGCGAAAAATACTGTGGAACATCAATATATACTTAACATACCTTAAATAACCTTTACATAACTTAGAAATAAGTTTTGAAGGCTTTGGTATGGCAAAAACAAGTTAATTCGTCTATAGGGACTAAATTTGACAAACTGCGAAAGTATGCCAATTTGAACTGTAACGAACATTCTGGAACATGACCATAAGTTAAACATACCATAAATATCTTTTACATAGCTTAGAAATAGGCTTTGAGGGGTTCGGTATGCTAAAATAAACTTTTGGGACATTCAGGGACTAAAAGCGTCAAAAAGTGCAAAAGTTTGCATTTTCGCGCATAACTTACGTTCTGAATACCTCCGGACACCCAAAAATTTATGTAAGCACTAAAATATTTTATTTTAGTGATTGGCATAAGAAAAATCCATTCGTCACGCATTTTAGATCGTTTTTCGGGCTTATGCGCATTCCGGTCGTAATTAAGCGAACATCGCGATCGTACGACCAAACGAACTGACATCCGGCATATTTTTGAGCATGTCTCATGTCCAAAATGTTTAGGCATCCTTGTGGAGCCTTGAAAATGATTTAAACAGCCTTAAACATGTCGGAAATTGCCTTAATACGCAACGGGGACTGAAAGGGGAACATTGGAAAGTGTTTGCTGATCAGGGGGACCCTAGCGTGACACCTAACCCCCTTGGCGTCACGATAGGCCTCTTCTGATCAGCAAAAGCCATTTTAAACACATGTTAACAGCCCCTAACACCCTCCAAAGGTCAAGTGCCACATGTTAATCTCTTGTGGTGGGCAAAATCAGTTACCACAACATTCCAACAAGTGTAGGGATGTGATCATTCCCTCTTCTCCAAGAAACGATCCTAACGGTGAACCGAAATCTATAAATACCCATCACATTCTCACTCATTTCTCCCGCCAAAATCCATTTTAAGCATATGTAACATAACTTTTGGTATCTAAACTGATTTGGTAACAATATTAGATATGTTAAGGCATATTTTACTTGTCATAGGACTAGTTAGGCGTTCCGAACGCGTTTTACGCGAACGACGCGTTAAAGTAGCATAAGCTACCTAAACGGGTCGTAATGGGTCGTAAGCACTTATGTTAGGTTTCATTTAGTATGTAGGCTTTGTTAAAACATACTACATGAGTTCCCATACTCATTTGGTTTACGAGCCCTCATTCTATCCGATCCTCCGATATAGGTCTGGTTTATTAACATAGTTACCTATATTAGGTGCCGTTTGAATCCGAGATCTCTAGCTTTGCTTGGTGGTTATCTTAGGACTTCTGAGTAATCTCAAGTGAGTACATAGACCCCTCTTTTACTGTTTTCAAACTGTTTTGGGGTGAAACACATGTGCCTACTTGTTACTTTCATGCTTTCCATGTTTTCACATTATATACTTGCTATGTTCATTAGTACATTTATAGTACATGATTTCATTGTGTTCATGCTATGTATGTCCATTGTGTGCATACTTAGTACATTGTTTTACATTACATTTCATGCTATGTATGTCCATTGTGTGCATACTTAGTACATTGTTTCACATTACATTTCATGCTATGTATGCCCATTGTGTGCATATTTAGTACATTGTTTTACAATACATTTCACGCTATGTATGTTCATTTGATTACATACTTAGTGCATTGTTTTCACATGCTTACATTTTGGTATGACATTTGGGTTGTTTACAATGGAACAATACATTCATTAACATTAGCTACGCCGTTCGTTAGTAGGTAGTGGTACCATAGGAATTGACAACTCCCGTTCCGGACATCCTGGGTAGGTTTGGATGAAAGGAATGACCGAATTTGATACACATAACTTAGATAAACCTCTAATTTGTTTAAGGGTTTATCGCCACAGTCTCAAGGCTTGGATGTATGCATTTTCACAATACCGCATAAATGTTTGTATCAGTATAGCATGCATTTGTTCCACAAAACATAACTTTGATTTAAACAATGTTTTACTTCAATACCTTGTTTTTGTGCATTTTACATATGGTTTAGTTGATATATTTCGCTTACCATACATGACATTTTCGGGTACACATTACATGATCTACATTAAACATAAACATTTTGACATTGATATACACATTTAGTGGTTTACATTGGACATAGACATTTCAATATGGTTTACACATTAACACATGACAATTCATTTATACATAAACAATTTACATTGGTGGTTGGTTTGAGTAAGTGATTTGAGTAACGAGGCGTGTGTAATATGATACAAGCATGGTGGATACGCCGCTGGTACTTCCTATATATAAGTGTTTGTATGGCATTACATGTCGTAGCGTTACTTAAATCATTTCAATATTTGACATATTACGTTTTACATAAACAACTTATCTTAACAAGACATTGATTTACAAAACAACTTATCTTATAAAAACTCATTTTACTTGGTTATTCATTTAACCTTACATTATTCTCTTATTTATACATATCATCGCTTTTTGAACGATTTACAAAACAAAACAATTTACAAGGTTCATGACTGACTTTTGTTAAACAACTATTTCTAAACTCATAAGTCATGAATCCTCTTTTCACAGATCCTATGTATCTCACTGGCATTTTTATGCTGACGTACCTATTTTCACATGTGTTTTCAGGAGCTATTGCGTAGGATGATGATCATGACACTAGGGCGGACCTGTGCCTTAGAGACTAAAAATGAAGATAGACTAGTTTAATTATGTTATGAACTCTTTGTTTCCTGTTTAAGACAATATAACACTCTTGTTTAATAAATAAAATACAACTTTGAATGCCATGGTTATGAAAGAATTAATTCTGTTACAACACTCCCCGACGTTTCCGCCACGTCTTATATGTTATACGTGGTCGGGGTGTGACAAAGTGAGGTTAGAAAACTCTTAACGGATGACTAACTTATCTTTAGGGGATTTTCATAGACATTTATCAATTGCACGTTAAAGAACAATCTTAGGTGGTTAAAGTGTGTTTATCGTTTTAGCTTTTCGAATGATTATCATGTTAGGATTCCCGAAAGGGATACTAATTGTCTTGAAAATGGAGAATTGACCAAATGTTTCAAGTGACAAAACCGACTTAGTTTATATACTTTGGTTGTGTATAAAGCAAGGCAATATATATTTATTTTCTTATTTAGAGTCTATTATGTTCTTATAAGTATTTGTTTATGCTTATTTTAGTTTTTAGAAAATCACTCACTTATCTTCCTACCGGTAGTTTAATGACAAAGGTCTAGTATTATTTCTCCGCCCACATCCTTGGATCGACCCTTGGTTCTTACCGATACTTTACTACATATATGACGGGATACACTTGCCCTTTCGTGTGTGTTTTATTGTTGAAGTATAAATCGTTTTTATAAATTTAAAACCGAACCGTGTGTAAGATTCTTTGTAAAAACATGTATATACGCGCACACGTCAAGTTTTTGGCGCCGTTGCCGTGGACGTGGACGTGGCGAGCTTTTAGAACGACCCGAGTTATTATTTTATCGGTGTACATACTTGTGAATATTTGTGAATATTTTCCTATTCATTTATTCGTTTATTTATTAGTTAATATTTCTTGCTTTTAATTTAATTTATTCGTTTTCCAGCTTATTTCAAACAATTGTAAAAATTTTTATTTCATTTATTTGTTCGAATTCGAACTAATTATTCATTTATTCTTTAGGTTTTTGGCTCCGAAAAATCATTTTTTATTCTAGCCGATTCGATTATTCTACTTGTTTTGATTTTTATAAAATTTTGGGCCCATTTTCGAATTTTTATAAAATTTTTCAGCCATATTTACAAAAATTCTGTTTTAATTCAGCCGAAAAAAACAGCATTATTATAATAATAAAATATTCATTGTGTCATTTTTTTCGTTTGCAGGTTGATGTCCTCAACCCCCGCTCCCGACGCTGTTGATCCTTCAGACGAACCCGAGCGTGATCTGAAGAGACGTCATCGCGAGAGATCCCGCGCGGTTGCGCTGCAACTCGCAACTGGTGAGCCGCAGCAGGTGGTACCCACTGAAGCCGAGGGCTCAGGGGATGGAGGAAACACAATCATGGCGGACGACGAGTAACCGCTGAATGAATCAAATCAGCCCGGAGGAACAGGCCTGGAGCTGAGCATTATTCGACCTACTATAGATGCACTTACTTTTGAAATTAAATCTAGTATTATTAATATGGTGCAGAATTCGGTGAAGTTTGACGGGCGTGCGCATGAGGATCCCGGACGACATATTGCTGCTTTTCTCGAGGTATGTTCGACGTTCAAGATTAGGGATGTTTCGGAGGATGCTGTTCGGTTGAGGTTGTTTCCAGTCTCACTGCGTGACAAAGCCAGAGCTTGGCTTATGTCACTTCCAGCTGGGTCCATCAGGACCTGGAATGAGCTGGCGGAGTTATTCATGCAGAAATACTTTCCGCCTGAGAAAACAACCAAGCTACGGAACCGGATTGTGAGCTTTCGCCAAGATGAGGGAGTGTCGTTGCACGTGGCCTGGGAGCGGTATAAAGATTTGTTACTTGATGTTCCACATCATGGCTTCTCCAAAAGACAGCTGGTATTGACGTTCTACCAAGGGCTTAATTACGACACACATGAGAGATTAGATGTGAATGCAGGAGGCGATCTAGGGACGAAGATGCCAAATGAAGCCTATGCTATCATAGAAAAAGCTGCATTGAAGTCTAGCTCGAGTTAGGAAGGAGAGAGAGGCCGGACATCATCATCATCATCTCGCCCAGGAGTTCACGCTTTGGAAGACTACACAGCCATTACTGCACAAATCTCAGCCCTTTCAGCGAAGTTTGATAAGTCCCAGATGGCTGCACAGGCTAGTTTAGGGTGTGACCAGTGCGGAGTGTCACACGAGCTTGGTGCATGTTTTCAGGGAGTTGTGTATGAGGCCCAAGAGGAAGGGTATTTTGTGAGTAATCAGGTGAGGCCATAGAACAACCCGTACAACAATACATACAACCCGGGATGGAGGAATCACCCAAATTTTGGGTGGCGAGCGAATGTGGGTAATCAGAACCCACTATTTTCCCAGCGCGCTCCAGCGCTGCAGCAGGCTCACGGTCAGCAATTCCAGCCTTACAACCAACCTTTCCAGCCGCGTCCATACTCATATCCGAATCAGGGCGCCGGGAGTAGCTCCCAGCAGCAAGCCCCTAAGTCAAGTTCTAAGCTGGAGGAAATGATGGCTCAGCTTCTTAGTAGCTCCACATGTCACACCCCGACCACGTAAAACAACAAAACGTGGCAGAAACGTCAGGGAGTGTTGTAACAGAATCATTGTTTCATAACACATGGAAATTGAAATATTGTTTTATTGATTAAAAGAGTTACAATGTCTTGACAATCAAAGAAATATAACATAAATAACTAGTCTTGCATCTTTTATTGTCACTAAGGCCAAAGTCTGCCTAAGTGTATCTTGATAAATCCTATGCATCATATCCTGAAACACATGTGAAAATAGGTACCTCAGCATAAAAATGCCTGCGAGATACATAGGTTTTGTGAAAACAGATTTCATGACTTATGTTTAGAAGAAAAATTGTTTAGCAAAAGTCAGTCATGAACCTTGTAAATTGTTTTGTTTTGTAAATCATTTGAAAAACAATAAGTTCAGATGATATGTATAAATAAGAGAATAATGTATGGTTAAATGAATAACCATGTAAAATGAGTTTGTATAAGATAAGTTGTTTGTAAAACAATGTCTTGTGAAAAGTATGTTATTTGTATAAAATATTATATGTCTCAAATTGAAATGATTCAAATAACGCTACGATATGTAATACCATACAAACACTTATATATAGGAAGTACCAGCGGCGTATCCACCATGCTTGTATCGTATTACACACGCCTCGTTACTTAAATCACTTACCCAAACCAAACCAACAAAGTAAAATGTTTATGTATAATCAAATGTCAAAATGTTTATGTGAAGACCATGTCTAATGTCTATGTCTGATGTTTTTGTTTAATGTAAATCATGAATTGTGTATGTAAATGTCAAAATGTTTATGTATGGTAAGTGAAATATATCAACTAAACCAAATGTAAAATGCACAAAAACAAGGTATTGAAGTAAAACATGGTTTAAATCAAAGTTATGTTTTGTGTAAGAAATGCATGCTATACTGATATAAACATCTATGTGGTATTATGAAAATTCATACATCCAAGCCTTGCGACAGTCGGATAACCCTTTTAGTAAAGGTTATCAAAAAAATGTATTTGGATTCGGTCATTCCTTCCATCCAAACAAACCCGAGATTACGGGAATGGGATTTGTCAAGTCCTATGGTACCACTACCTACTACCGAGCGGCATGATCGGTGTTAATGAATGTACATTGTCTCATTTAAACAAACCAAATGTCATACCAAAATGTAAGCATGTGATGAATAATAAATGTACTAAGTATGCACACAATGGGCATACATAGCATAAAATGTAATGTAAAATAATGTACTAAGTACGCACACAATGGGCATACATAGCATAGAATGTAATGTAAAATAATGTACTAAGTACGCACACAATGGGCATACATAGCATAGAATGTAATGTAAAATAATGTACTAAGTACGCACACAATGGGCATACATAGCATAGAATGTAATGTAAAATAATGTACTAAGTATGCACACAATGGGCATATATAGCATGAAATGTAATGTAAAATGATGTACTAAGTACGCACACAATGGGCATACATAGCATGAAATGTAATGTAAAATGATGTACTAAGTACGCACACAATGGGCATACATAGCATGAAATGAAATGAAATCATGTACTATAATGTACTAATGAACATAACAAGCATATGATGTGAAAACAGGAAAGGCACGAAAGTAACAAGTAGGAACATGTGTTTCACCCCAAAACGTTTGGAAAACAGTAAAAGAGGGGTCTATGTACTTACTTGAGATTGCTCAGAAGTCCTAAGATAACCACCAAGCAATGCTAGAGATCACGGAATCAAACGACACCTAATATAGGTAACTACGTTAATAAACCGGACCTAAATCGGAAGATCGGATAGAATGAGGGCTCGTAAACCAAATGAGTATGGGAACTCATGTAGTATGGTTTAACAAAGCCTACATACTAAATGAAACCTAACGTAAGTGCTTACGACCCATTACGACCCGTTTAGGTAGCTTATGCTACTTTAACGCGTCGTTCGCGTAAAACGCGTTTGGAACGCCTAACTAGCCCTATGATAGGTAAAATATGCCTTAACATGTCTAATATTGTTTCCAAATCAGTTTATATATCAAAAGTTATGTTACATATGCTTAATATGAATTTTGGCGTAAAAAGGGCATTTTGGTCATTTACCTAAGGCATATAAACTACCTATCATACAACTAACTAAACGCCGTGACCATAAGGTATAACCTCGGAAGGTTATTCCCTATATACTATGGTCACCTAATGTGTTTGGTCGGATCCTAATGATCGACCAAACGGGTCGGGTTCGAAAGTATAAGCGATTGTTTAGATCGCTTACCTTACGACCCTATATAAGCACTAAACTAAAAGTGAGGAGCTAAGCATGTTAAAACATGCTTAACTAAGTTTAGAAAACAGGTTTGGTATCAAAACAAACGGTTTTGATACCTAAAAGTAGTTTGGTTACAAAATACGCAATAACACGCATTTTGGCCGAAACTACGACTCGTCACTGAGCCTAGATAACGTGGTAATCAGTAGGTATAGTCACTAGGGACTATAACCATCGTGATCACGCTCATGTTATGAAGTTCAAATGAAATTCGCATTAACCATAGACTGGTCAACGCAGAAAGTCAAACAAAGTTTGACTTTCGGACTCGAAAAGCAATAAAAGAACGAAGGAACACTTACAAAGGGTCCCCGCAAGATTGATAATCCAAGTATTCTCAGGTATAAGGTGATGAAACACCCCAACTTAGAGAAATATCAGATTTCAAGTGGGTTTTGCAATGAAAGGGGTGTGGGTATTTATAGATTTTGGTTCACCGTTGGGATCGTTTCTTGGAGAAGAGGGAATGATCACATCCCTACACTTGTCAGAATGTTGTGGTAGCTCATTTTGCCCCCACCACAAGAGTTTGACACATGGCACTGGCCTTTGGAGGGTTTAAGGGCTGTTAATAGCTGAAACAAATGACTTTTGCTGATCAGAAGGGGCCTCGCGTGACGCCTAGGGGGCTAGGTGTCACGCTAAGGTCCAGCTGATCAGCAAACACTTTCCAATGTTCCCCTTTCAGTCCCCGTTGCGTATTAAGGCCATTTCCGACATGTTTAAGGCTTGTTAAGCCGTTTTCAAGGCTCCACAAGGATGCCTAAACATTTTGGACATGAAACATGCTAAAAAATATGCCGGATGTTGGTTCGTTTAGTCGTACGATCGCGATGTTCGGTTAATTACGACGGAATGCGCATAAGTGCGAAAAACGATATAAATTGCCTGACGAATGGATTTTTCTTATGCCAAACACTAAAATATAATATTATAATGCTTACATAAATTTTTGGATGTCCGGAGGTATTCAAAACGTAAGTTATGCGCGAAAATGCAAACTTGTGTACTTTTTGACGCTTTTAGTCCCTGAATGACCCAAAAGTTTATTTTAGCCCACCGAACCCCTCAAAGCCTATTTCTAAGCTATATAAAGGATATTTAAGGTGTGTTTGACTTATGGTCATGTTCTGGAATGTTCATTACAGTTCAAATTGGCATACTTTCGCAGTTTGTCAAGTTTAGTCCATGTAAGCGAATTAACTTGTTTTTGCCATACCAAAGCCTTCAAAATTTATTTCTAAGTTATGTAAAGGTTATTTAAGGTATGTGAAGCCTATTTCACTATTCCGGAGTGTTCGTTGCATTAAGCTGGTTATATTTACGCATCAGTGCGCGTATAACCTTCCAGAAAGCGATTTAGAGCCCGAAATCGAACAAGAATTGATATGTGCAAATGATACCCATATTTGTACCAATACCAAGTATGAAATACAATATTTCATTGGTTTGGTACTTGTTTGATGGTCGCAGTGACCCAGGTGTCACAGTCTCCCCTACTTTAGGAAATTTCGTCCCGAAATTTATTCAGAGGAAACTTGTGAGAGTTTGAAACATGAAGTTGAAAAGACAAAACAACACTGGTTAGAGTCCTGAACTTCTAGTAACTTTACAATAACATCATGCTTAGAATGTAAGAGGGATACTTATATACAAGTATATGAAGCGTCATTGGTGCGTCCACCATACCTCCTGTACATTGTTCACATTTCGTTATTGTTGCCACTATCGGTTCTTACACATAATAAATCTTACTGTGGTTTCCGTGCACTGAATTTCATAATTATGTACGCGTCCATAATTAGACAATTTCTTGCATAGTTCACACAGTCTATTTTATAATGTGTAGGAGGAAACCAAATGAACAAACCTGTGATGAGTGTGACTAGACCACCATAGGGTCCCTTTTATTAAATCAATAAATGATTTTAATGGACAACCAAGTAGTCTTTTCAGCTTACATCATCACATGTCATTCTTAACCAGATTTTTAAATCAATCTTTTTGACTAGACCCCTATAAGGGTCTCTTATGAAACATGGAATGGTACTATATAACCCAATGGTCTTAACTATTACATAGAAGCCCAATAAGGATTTAAGGTAGTACCTTTTTGAATATCCTACTATGAATCTCTCATATGAAGATATGAAAGATTCTACGAGGATTTAGATAACGAATATCCAGAGTATACAAAAACACAAAATGCATAAAAGAAAACATAAGATGCATAAACACATAGTCGTATAACCACAAAGATTGTTTATTTGTTAATTTGTTTTGTTGATTGCGTACATGTTTTTAAAGCACACTAGGAATCCATTCCGTGGATTTCATTTGGTACGTTAAACATTATCAAGAATCTAACTATAAAGATAGAAAGATTTTAAAAAAGAAAATTCGATTTCGATTATAAGGAACCGAAATGTTCGAATTTAGATACATAAGGAATCCAATTAAGGACTCTGATTTGAATGATAATCATCCACAAGGGTCTAAATGTGAAGATAAAGAGATCCCATATGGATTTTAGAAGTTGAAGATGTTTTGAAACCTGTTTTGAAACCTTGCACTGGGTGTGCTTAGGTCAAAACATGAAGTAAAAATGCTTATGAAGTTGAGATGCTAGATATGTCAAGGCGACATATGAAGCGAAATTTGAAAGTTAAGTCAATGTATGAGGAAAAATGTTTTTTGAAAACTATGCATGGGGTTCTAAAAAAAATGTGTTCAATGTTTTTGAAACCTTATATATAATACTTTTGAAATCATAAAGTAGGTGTACTAGGTAAGTATATTTATAAAAATGTTTTAAAATCATGCGAGATGAATTTTGAAATTATGTATAAGGTTTTTGAAAAACATGAATGATGCTTTTCGAAATCATGCACTTGATAAGAAAATGTACTGTGTTAATATTGTTTTCAGACTATATGAAACATTTTGAAATTATGAAGGTTGTTTTTGAAAACATAGCCAATGTTTTTGAAATAACATAGACAATGCATTTGAAAAAAAATTGTTTTCAACCCATATGAAATGTTTTGAGATCATGAAGATTGTTTTTGAAATACTTGTACGGTGTATGTTGAAAAATCAAAACGTAATGGGTATGAGATTTGAAAATACCCTTAGTTATCTAACCAAGGATTCAAAGGCACAGATGTGCAGAAGCATGATTACTCATAATGTCACTTTATTTTCTGTACTTTGTTTCTTAGAGTGAAACGAGTACCTAAAATTTTTGAGGGAATCATGAGCGATCATTTGAAAGAGAGAAATCACAAGAGTAGTTTGTAAGGTACATAGTTTCTTGATGTAGGTATCATAGGAAAAGTCATACACACATGTAACTACACTTGTATATCAGAATTGTGAACAACAATTTATTTATAAACAAAACAGATTGTTTCACATTACAAGAAAATAGAAGAAACAAAAGCATAAGATAACAACATCTTCTAATCAGCCAAATGCTCATCCGTGGGTTGGATTTGCATTAGCAAGCTTTGGGCAATCCCTTAGGAAATGGCCCATCTCGCCACAGTTGTAGCAAGACCCTGGTGAGAAACGAGCTTGAGCAGAGTTGGTTTGTGGTTGGTTTGGACCACCTTGGTTCGGGTTACATCGACAAGCACTTGCCAGGTGACCAACTCGCCCACATGATACACACAGACGACACGGTAAGTGAGCTTGGTGATGCCCATTACATTTGTCGCATATTGGTGCCGTTCCCTTGTATTGCTTCTTAGCAGGTTATGTTGCCACCCGGATGGGTCCTGCTTGATTTGGTACTGCTGTAGTTGGGCAAACCCTTGCCGTATGACCTATAAGTCCACAAATTTGGCATTTGCGGCACTTCACGCTAGCCTGATGGTGAAGGCTACATTGGTTGCACAAGGGTGCAGTTCCGTTGTATGGCTTCCTGGCTGGTAGTGCTGTCACTTGGCTAGGTCTTGCCTGTTTTGGTGCCACCGTTGCGGGATTCTTTGAAGCTTTACATTTCTTTGGTTTAGGTGAAGGCTTGGCTTCTGCTTCCTTTGGTGATTCTTGAGTAGCTTCATTGTTGAGACGAGAGGCTTCATTGTTGAGACGAGACATGGCAATGCCTAAATCCACAGTCTTCAGAATCACTTCGCCTATTTGCTGGGCAAATTTGGCTGTTTGCTCGGACATTTGACTGTTGCTGAGAGGAAGAGACATTCTAGAAGGAAATGAAAGACATTGGAAGAAACAAGTGAAAGGTTATCAGACAATCAAAACAGGATGGCAATGCATAAAAATTGCGATCATTTGTTTGTTATCTAAGGCAAACAAATGAGACGGTGACAAATCAAAGTAAACGGGTCATATTAATGTATCACTGAAGACATGCTCGCCTATAAGTGAACACTCACCCCAAGAGTTCCCAGGTAAGAGTGTCTGGTCCGATACTGCGGATTTGTACGAACACTCTACCCTTCGACAGAAAACTCAGGGTACAGGCATTCACTCTTCTAGTTTGCACGTGTTCACATTATACGACCCAAACTTTGACGAGATTTGAAGACTTAGAGGGTTCAAAACCTTATAACAGAGGGTTCAAAACCTTACAATAGAGGGTTCAAAACCTAGTAATCAATCATCTTAGAACAGATGATTAGTTTTCAAAGCGGTTTTGAAATTTTTGTTCTTGTTGTGGTTGTCGCCTAAGGATAGGTGACAATATTGTTTTATGACTAAACGCGAGTAAACTCGCGTTAGGGTCCTAGGAAGGTTATAGAATAGGTCAAAGCATTACTATTAACCTAATTCCCTATAACCATGAGCTCTGATACCAACTTTTCTGTCACACCCCGACCACGTAAAACAACAAAACGTGGCGGAAACGTCGGGGAGTGTTGTAACAGAATCATTGTTTCATAACACATGGAAATTTAAATATTGTTTTATTGATTAAAAGAGTTACAATGTCTTGACAATCAAAGAAATATAACATAAATAACTAGTCTTGCATCTTTTATTGTCACTAAGGCCCAAGTCCGCCTAAGTGTATCTTGATAAATCCTATGCATCATATCCTGAAACACATGTGAAAATAGGTACGTCAGCATAAAAATGCATGTGAGATACATAGGTTTTGTGAAAACAGATTTCATGACTTATGTTTAGCAAAAGTCAGTCATGAACCTTGTAAATTGTTTTGTTTTGTAAATCATTTGAAAAACAATAAGTTCAGATGATATGTATAAATAAGAGAATATTGTATGGTTAAATGAATAACCATGTAAAATGAGTTTGTATAAGATAAGTTGTTTGTAAAACAATGTCTTGTGAAAAGTATGTTATTTGTATAAAATGTTATATGTCTCAAATTGAAATGATTCAAATAACGCTACGATATGTAATACCATGCAAACACTTATATATAGGAAGTACCAGCGGCGTATCCACCATGCTTGTATCGTATTACACACGCCTCGTTACTTAAATCACTTACCCAAACCAAACCAACAAAGTAAAATGTTTATGTATAATCAAATGTCAAAATGTTTATGTGAAGACCATGTCTAATGTCTATGTCTGATGTTTATGTTTAATGTAAATCATGAATTGTGTATGTAAATGTCAAAATGTTTATGTATGGTAAGTGAAATATATCAACTAAACCATATGTAAAATGCACAAAAACAAGGTATTGAAGTAAAACATGGTTTAAATCAAAGTTATGTTTTGTGTAATAAATGCATGCTATACTGATATAAACATCTATGTGGTATTGTGAAAATTCATACATCCAAGCCTTGCGACAGTCGGATAACCCTTTTAGTAAAGGTTATCAAAAAAATGTATTCGGATTCGGTCATTCCTTCCATCCAAACAAACCCGAGATTACAGGAACGGGATTTGTCAAGTCCTATGGTACCACTACCTACTACCGAGCGGCATGATTGGTGTTAATGAATGTACATTGTCTCATTTAAACAAACCAAATGTCATACCAAAATGTAAGCATGTGATGAAATATAAATGTACTAAGTATGCACACAATGGGCATACATAGCATAAAATGTAATGTAAAATAATGTACTAAGTACGCACACAATGGGCATACATAGCATAGAATGTAATGTAAAATAATGTACTAAGTACGCACACAATGGGCATACATAGCATAGAATGTAATGTAAAATAATGTACTAAGTACGCACACAATGGGCATACATAGCATAGAATGTAACGTAAAATAATGTACTAAGTATGCACACAATGGTCATATATAGCATGAAATTCAATGTAAAATGATGTACTAAGTACGCACACAATGGGCATACATAGCATGAAATGTAATGTAAAATGATGTACTAAGTACGCACACAATGGGCATACATAGCATGAAATGAAATGAAATCATGTACTATAATGTACTAATGAACATAGCAAGCATATGATTTGAAAACAGGAAAGGCACAAAAGTAACAAGTAGGCACATGTGTTTCACCCCAAAACATATGGAAAACAGTAAAAGAGGGGTCTATGTACTCACTTGAGATTGCTCAGAAGTCCTAAGATAACCACCAAGCAATGCTAGAGATCACGGAATCAAACGGCACCTAATATAGGTAACTACGTTAATAAACCGGACCTAAATCGGAAGATCGGATAGAATGAGGGGTCGTAAACCAAATGAATATGGGAACTCATGTAGTATGGTTTAACAAAGCCTACATACTAAATGAAACCTAACCTAAGTGCTTATGACCCATTACGACCCGTTTAGGTAGCTTATGCTACTTTAACGCGTCGTTCGCGTAAAACGCGTTTGGAACGCCTAACTAGCCCTATGATAAGTAAAATATGCCTTAACATGTCTAATATTGTTGCCAAATCAGGTTAGATATCAAAAGTTATGTTACATATGCTTAATATGAATTTTGGCGTAAAAAGGGCATTTTGGTCATTTACCTAAGGCATATAAACTACCTATCATACAACTAACTAAACGCCGTGACCATAAGGTATAACCTCGGAAGGTTATATCCTATATACTATGGTCACCTAATGTGTTTGGTTGGATCCTAATGATCGACCAAACGGGTCGGGTTCGAAAGTATAAGCGATTGTTTAGATCGCTTACCTTACGACCCTATATAAGCACTAAACTAAAAGTGAGGAGCTAAGCATGTTAAAACATGCTTAACTAAGTTTAGAAAACAGGTTTGGTATCAAAACAAACGGTTTTGATACCTAAAAGTAGTTTGGTTACAAAATACGCAATAACACGCATTTTGGCCGAAACTACGACTCGTCACTGAGCCTAGATAACGTGGTAATCAGTAGGTATAGTCACTAGGGACTATAACCATCGTGATCACGCTCACGTTATGAAGTTCAAATGAACTTCGCATTGACCATAAACTGGTCAACGCAGAAATTCAAACAAAGTTTGACTTTCGGACTCGAAAAGCAATAAAAGAACGAAGGAACACTTACAAAGGGTCCCCGCAAGATTGATAATCCAAGTATTCTCAGGTATGAGGTGATGAAACACCCCAACTTAGAGAAATATCAGATTTCAAGTGGGTTTTGCAATGAAAGGGGTGTGGGTATTTATAGATTTTGGTTCACCGTTGGGATCGTTTCTTGGAGAAGAGGGAATGATCACATCCCTACACTTGTCAGAATGTTGTGGTAGCTCATTTTGCCCCCACCACAAGAGTTTGACACATGGCACTGGCCTTTGGAGGGTTTAAGGGCTGTTAATAGCTGAAACAAATGACTTTTGCCGATCAGAAGGGGCCTCGCGTGACGCCTAGGGGGCTAGGTGTCACGCTAAGGTCCAGCTGATCAGCAATCAGTCCCTGTTGCGTATTAAGGCCATTTTCGACATGTTTAAGGCTTGTTAAGCCATTTTCAAGGCTCCACAAGGATGCCTAAACATTGTGGACAAGAAACATGCTCAAAAATATGCCGAATGTTGGTTCGTTTAGTCGTACGATCGCGATGTTCGGTTAATTACGACGGAATGCGCATAAGTGCGAAAAATGATATAAATTGCGTGACGAATGGATTTTTCTTATGCCAAACACTAAAATATAATATTATAATGCTTACATAAATTTTTGGATGTCCGGAGGTATTCAGAACGTAAGTTATGCGCGAAAATGCAAACTTGTATCCTTTTTGACGCTTTTAGTCCCTAATGACCCAAAAGTTTATTTTAGCCCACCGAACCCCTCAAAGCCTATTTCTAAGCTATATAAAGGATATTTAAGGTGTGTTTAACTTATGGTCATGTTCCGGAATGTTCGTTACAGTTCAAATTGGCATACTTTCGCAGTTTGTCAAGTTTAGTCCCTGTAAGCGAATTAACTTGTTTTTGCCATACCAAAGGCTTCAAAACTTATTTCTAAGTTATGTAAAGGTTATTTAAGGTATGCGAAGCCTATTTCACTATTCCGGAGTGTTCGTTGCATTAAGCTGGTTATATTTACGCATCAGTGCGCGTATAACCTTCAAGAAAGCGATTTAGAGCCCGGAATCGAACAAGAATTGATATGTGCAAATGATACACATATTTGTACCAATACCAAGTATGAAATACAATATTTCATTGGTTTGGTACTTGTTTGATGGTCGCAGTGACCCAGGTGTCACAGTCTCCCCTACTTTAGGAAATTTCGTCCCGAAATTTATTCAGAGGAAACTTGTGAGAGTTTGAAACATGAAGTTGAAAAGACAAAACAACACTGGTTAGAGTCCTGAACTTCTAGTAACTTTACAATAACATCATGCTTAGAATGTAAGAGGGATACTTATATACAAGTATATGAAGCGTCATTGGTGCGTCCACCATACCTCCTGTACATTGTTCACATTTCGTTATTGTTGCCACTATCGGTTCTTACACATAATAAATCTTACTGTGGTTTCCGTGCACTGAATTTCATAATTATGTACGCGTCCATAATTAGACAATTTCTTGCATAGTTCACACAGTCTATTTTATAATGTGTAGGAGGAAACCAAATGAACAAACCTGTGATGAGTGTGACTAGACCACCATAGGGTCCCTTTTATTAAATCAATAAATGATTTTAATGGACAACCAAGGAGTCTTTTTAGCTTACATCATCACATGTCATTCTTAACCAGATTTTTGAATCAATCTTTTTGACTAGACCCCTAAAAGGGTCTCTTTTGAAACATGGAATGGTACTATATAACCCGACTGATGCTCAGGATGAGGTGCAAGCTAGGTGTGCCCAGCAAGTACAGCACAAGTCCAGGAGCCAGTCAAAGAGTACACTCCTCCAGTACCATATCCGAGCAAGCTGAAGAAACAGAAAAATGAAGAACAATACGGTAAGTTCCTTGAATTGGTTAAACAACTGCACATAAACATACCGTTTGTTGAAGTCGTGGCCCAGATGCCAAAGTATGCGAAATTCCTAAAAGATATTCTCTCGAATAAGTAGAAGCTCGAGGATATATCATGTGTGGTGATGAATGAAAGTTGTTCCGCCATTATGCAAAACCGTCTTCCCACGAAGATGGGAGATTCGGGCAGTTTCACGCTCCCTTGCTTGATTGGAAACATGTCTGTTAGCCATGCATTGGCTGATTTGGGAGCGAGTATCAACCTTATGCCCTATAAGGTTTTTACTAAACTGGATCTGGGTGAGCCTTCACCCACTAGAATGAGCATTCGGCTTGCAGACCGTTCAATCAAATATCCACGTGGATTCGTTGAAAACATGCTTGTTAAAATCGATAAATTTGTTTTCCCCGTGGATTTTGTTATTCTGGACAGGGATGAAGATTCAAAAGTGCCATTGATACTTGGACGCTCGTTCCTCAATACTGCGAGGACGATTGTTGATGTGGCAGCTGGCCAAATCACGCTCTGAGTAAATGACGAGCACGTGACATTTGATATTAAAAGATCAATGCAGCATCCGTAAAGTCACGATGACATGCTTTACTATGTCGACATTGTCGACGCATGTGTGTGCTCTCATTTCCAAGGCACTATTGAAGAGATTGATTCGGACACACGTCTGTCGTGTGGGGACCTGATTGGCATTACGCAGGAGGGCCACAATTTTGAGTAGCCGACTTTCCAAGTCGGTGATGATGGTTCCCAAGGTCCGGATCAATTTGTGGAAATTGGCCATGTACATGATAAGAAATCAAAACCTTCGATTGAAGATCCACCGTCTTTCGAGTTGAAAGAACTCCCACCACATCTCGAGTATGCATTTATGGATGAGGAGTGTGGCTTGCCGGTTATCATTTCAGCATCATTGGCGAAAGAGGAGAAGAAGCAGCTTCTCGAGGTTCTTAGACTTCATAAGAAAGCCATAGCGTGGAAGATTATGGATATCAAAGGCATCAATCCTTCTTTTTGTACTCACAAGATTCTGATGGAAGATGAGTAGAAGCCCTATGCACAGCCTCAGAGGCGGTTGAATCCGAATATGCAAGACGTGGTAAAGAAATAAGTGATTAAGTTGTTGGATGCTGGGTTGATTTATCCTATATCTGATTCTGTGTGGGTGAGTCCAGTGCATGTAGTACCCAAGAAAGGTGGTATTACTGTAGTCCTAAATGATAGGAATGAGCTGATTCCTACCTGTACCGTCACTGGGTGGCGAGTTTGCATCGACTACCGCAAACTCAACGATGCTACTCGTGAAGAACACTTTCCGCTTCCATTCATCGACCAGATGTTGTAACGTCTGTCGGGGAAGTCGTACTACTGTTTTTTGGACGGGTTTTCTGGATACTTTCAAATTCCTATTGTTCCTGAGGATCAGGAGAAGACTACCTTTACATTCGCCTACCGGCGTATGCCTTTTGGGTTGTGTAATGCACCGGCGACCTTCCAGAGATGCATGGTTGCAATTTTTCATGATATGATCGAAGATTCTATGGAGGTTTTCATGGATGACTTTTCGGTATTTGGAGATTCCTTCGATCATTGTTTGGAAAATTTGAAGAAAATGTTGAAGAGGTGCGAAAAAACGAATCTTGTCCTAAACTGGGAAAAGTGCCACTTCATGGTAAGGGAAGGCATAGTTCTGGGACATAAGATTTTGCGTGCTAGTATGGAGGTCGATCCAGCTAAAGTTGACCTAATTTCACAACTTCCGCCTCCCACCTCTGTGAGAGCGATTCGGAGCTTTCTTGGTCATGCATGGTTTTACAGGCGATTCATCAAGGATTTTTCAAAAATTGCTTGGCCCATGACCCGTCTGTTGGAGAAAGACGCCCCGTTTATCTTTAGGGATGATTGCTTGAAGGCTTTTGACCTCCTCAAGCAAAAGTTGATTGAGGCCCCTATTTTAGTCGCGCCTGACTAGAGTCTGCCATTCGAAATTATGTGCGACTCGAGTGATTTCACTATAGGGGCCGTTCTGGGACAAAAGAAAGAAAAGCACTTTCACCCGATCTATTATGCGAGCAAGACTCTTCACGACGCTCAGGAGAATTATACCAGGACAGAAAAAGAGCTCTTGGCGGTTGTTTTCGCATTTGAAAAATTTAGATCGTATTTGGTGCTTTCAAAAACAATTGTGTATACTGATCATGCAGCCATCAGATACCTGTTCAGCAAACAGGACGCTAAACCGGGTCTCATCAGATGGATCTTATTGCTGCAGGAGTTTGATATCGAAATTCAAGATAAAAAGGGTGCGTTGAATGTAGAGGCTGACCATCTCTCTCGGTTGGAGCATGGAGACATCAAGGACACGCGTTGGGATTCAATCAATGACAATTTCCCACACGAGTCATTGATGAGCGTTGAGATATGCGATGAGTCACCTTGGTTCGCCGACTTTGCGAACTATCTTGCTTGCGGGATTCTGATTAAGGGATTGACTCACCAACAAAAGAGGAAATTCTTTTCGAAAGTCAAGCACTACATTTGGGATGATCCTTTCTTGTTTAGGGTTGGTGCTGATCAGGTGATTAGAAGATGCGTTTCGGGAAAGGAGGCGACTGACCTTCTGCGCCACTATCACGAGGGACCTACCAGAGGGCACCATGGAGCCAATTTCACCGCTAAGAAGGTGCTTGATTCTGGGTTTTATTGGCCGACAATATTTCATACAAGTATGTGAAGTCTTTGATATCTGGGGGATAGACTTCATGGGACCATACCCCCCCTCACGAGGAAACAAATATATCCTAGTTGCGGTTGATTATGTATCGAAGTGGGCGGAGGCATAGGCCTTACCCACCAATGATGCCAGGGTAGTTGTGAGATTTTTGAAGAGTTTGTTTGCCTGGTTTGGTGCACTGAAGGCGCTTATCAGTGACAGAGGGACCCACTTTTGCAATACTAAGCTTGAGAGAGCTCTGTCCCGTTATGGTGTGCATCACCGTTTATCCACGCCCTATCATCCACAAACAAGCGGGCAAGTGGAGGTCACGAACCGGGGGCTGAAAAGAATCCTTGAGTGATCGGTAGGTGCAAACCGCAAGGATTGGTCAGACAAATTGGATGAAGCGCTTTGGGCTTTTCGTATGGCTTATAAGACCCCTATTGGGACTACTCCCTTTAGGTTTGTTTACGGAAAAGCATGTCATTTACCTGTGGAGTTGGAGCATAAAGCGATGTGGGCTCTAAAAACTGCCAATCTGGATCTAAAAACCGAAGGTGAAGCCCGGTTCCTTCAGATTCACGAGTTAGAGGAGCTACGACAACACGCTTATGAAAACTCCGTGTTATACAAAGAGCGCACCAAGAGATTGCATGACAAACGCTTGAAGGACCATAAACTATTCCAAGTGGGAGATCTTGTCTTACTCTACAACTCGAGCTTGCGTCTATTTCCAGGAAAATTGCATTCGCATTGGACGGGTCCGTACACGGTAAAGGAGGTATTTCCATATGGGACTGTCGCAATTGAGAACGCGGACGGCGTGATTTTCAAGGTAAATGGTCATCGCTTGAAGCTTTACGTTGCCGGGCCGATCGAGTCAGCGGTGGAGGTTATCGAGCTCCACATCCCGCATACATCGTAAGTGTGGGGAGGAGAGTCTACGCTACTGACTCGAGGATCAAAAATGTAGCAAGAGCGTCTTTGGTGCTTTAGGGGTAATATTGTCCATATCTGTGTTTTTGTCGTTTTTTCGTATTTTTGGCTTGTTTGGTAGATTTCGTAGTTATGTACAATTTTTAATCATGCCGAACGAAGGATCTATGGTGGAATACTGTTAAAACAGTTTGCGGATGGTGAAAATGGCGAAAAACAGATGCTGGAAATGGGTTCTGCAACAAACAGGCTACTCTGCAGATTTGGCACGACCGTGCCATTTATCGCACGCCCGTGTGGTTGTGAGACAACACCTCAAGTCGCACCCCCAATGCATTGCCGAGGTCAGCGTGCCAAGATCGGTCAACATCGGTGATGCACGACCGTGCGTCTGGTCGCACGATCGTGCGACTGGCCAAGGGCAGTTTGGTCTTTGCACTATATAAAAGCCCTTATCTGCAGCCCCCATTCTCATATTCGCGAACCCTAACCACACCAGCCGTTCCAGACCGACTTTTCCCCAAAAGCGCACCATTCTTCGTACGGTTTCTCAGATCCTTCAACCACGGTATGTATTTGTTGTTGATTTTCAGTTTCAACCTTGTTCTAGGTTAGATTCGTCAAAATTTTCAAGGATTTTTAGGGTTCCCTTGATAAACACAATTGAAACCCTAGCCCTTGCAAGAATCATGTGATTCATGAACAACTGGTAGGTTTCCTCGCCCCCGTTTGCCAAAAAAATTGTTGATTTTCAGAAAAATATGGATGTTCTGATTCGGGGGCTGAAATTCTGCAGAAAACCGGGTCGCACGGTCGTTCCGTTGTCACACGGTCCGTGCAGTTACGGTTTATTCATGATATTCGCTGTGGTCTCGCTGACGCACGGGGGTGCCATTGATTGCACGCCGTGCAGTTCTGACAAATGCCAACCACAGACACGGGTCTCGGAGACGCACGACCGTGTGTCTGGTCGCACGCCCGTGCGACAGGCCCAGATCAGTTTGATAGAACCTTCATAACTGTGTGTTAGGTTGTTTTTGTACAAAATTTTTCCTACTCCTCTTGTTCTAACAATAATCCTCATGCAGATGGACCATCCTTTCCTCCAATTCAACCCAAACAACGAGCGGGAAAATCTTTGCATTCCGAAACTTAATGCACTATGGCAAAGGCGGAACCAATTAGGCATCCCTAGAAGATTTGATTGGGATGTAATGACGGAGTTAAACCAACGCGACGGGCTGGCGAATTTGTTAACACTTCCGTTCTCGCGCTTGGTCAACATCGACCGTCCAATTATTTGGGGCCCACGCTGGAATTTTTCGCTTCCTACTCGTATGACAAGCCAAGAGTGAGTAGAGATCCAGACTTCCGCTATAAGAAACGAGTGACTTTCAGGTTAGGCGGTCGTTGGCACAACTGGACCGTGGGAAGGTTAGGTCGAAGACTCGGTATCTACACCGATGAAGAGATGAACTCCAAGTTCCTCACAAATCAATCAACCTTCCCCAGCAAAGACGAGCGGGGTGAGTTTTGGGCGCGAGTTGTAGTTGGCCCAGTTTATGATCCTAGGATAGCCAAAGCTTCAAGATTATGAGACCCTTTACTTCGGGTTATGCACCACATCTTCAGCCACACTATCACCGGGCGCATGGACAGTTTAGGAAACTGTCCCACACCGGATATTATATTTCTTTATGCGCTCACGGAGGGGGTCCACATCAACCTCACCGCGCGGATGGGTGAGTACTTCGTGCTTAGTTCGGGTAGAACCGCCAACAGTCAGATACATGGTGGTCAATATGTTACCCAAATCGCCTACGCCATGGGTGTAATGACTGACGATGTGGTTCAAGGTCTTACTTTGGTTACGGAAGGTATGTATGTTGACATCCGCTCTTTAAAAGCCATGGGGATTATAGCAGAGACCGACCATGGGGATCAGTTGAAAGGGATAGACAACGAGGTCTGGGACCCGTTGCCTCCACTCCTAGGGGAGGATGAGGACGATGTTATGGAGGACGAGGAGCAGCATGAGCCGCCGCACAGACCACCACACTCAACACATCACCATCACTCCCCGCAGCACCAGCACTGGCCTCCCGGCATCCCTTCATATCCAGAGTTTTATGGCCAGTTCCAGCAGATGCAGATCAGCCACGAGCAGTAGCGGGCCAGTCTAGAGCAGCTGCGAATTAACCAAGATCAGCTGAGGGCTAACCAGGATGCAATGCGGGCGAACCAAGAGTTCATACGCCAGGAGGTGCATGCTGGATTTTCATACATATTTGGGGGCTTCAGAACGCCTACCCTAACTACTTTGGCGAGCCCCCACAGTTCCCATTCGGGAACCCAGGAGATTATGGCGGGGCTGGCCCATCCGGCACTGGAGGAGGTGCCGATGACGACTAGTAGTGGGAGTTTTGAGTTGGTGATTATGGTATTTCAGTAGTATGATTTTGGGTGTTCATTTTGGTTTTCATTTCAAACACCCACGGTTATGTATTTTATTTTTTTTAGACATTATCGTTTATTTGCTTTATTTTATGTATGGATATTTAGTACTCCTTTTATTTATGTAGATTATGGTTTGTTTGCGTTCAGATTGTCTTGTTTGCTGTTTTGTTTTGCTTTGCCTTGTGACATCCTTACAGATCTTGGAAGCATATATTGGACCGGAGCACACAACATAATCAGCTTTGAAGACTCGTTTCATCTAAATCATCTTCAGGGGAGTGTTATTCTCCTTTTTCTCTATATTTCGGGTTTCGCATTGGGGACAATGCGAAGTTCAAGTGTGGGGAGGGGGTTTAACATTTTGACTTTGTTTGTCCTAAAAAAAATCAGTAAATTATATATATTTTTAGTAAATAAACCGGTTAGTTGTCTTTTAGAAAGCTTCAGATATGATAAAAACCCAACAAGCCAAATAAATTTTGAAAAAGATAACTAGAAAACGTGACAAACAAAGAATGAGTTGCATGTTAATTTTCACACTTTTATCCATTCCTTCCGTTATGCGAGCATATTTGAGCATTAAAATTGTTATATGTTTGTTCATTTCAGAGTAGGAGTGAGCCGGATGTCACGTGTAGTTTAGAACTTGTCACTAGCATGCTTGTTAAGACAATGTGTGAAATTGTGTAGAAATGATAGAGGCACCTAGAAAACCCCTTTGTTTGTAGCCTTTTCCTTTGTGTTATGTTTCCCTGAACCCTACATTACCCATTAGGATTAACCATGTTGAGCCTTTCCCGTGTTTTTCTTTCGTTTACCCAGCAAAATCACCCACTTAGCCAAATTTAGCCTTTTTAATTTTTAAACCTTTTGTGTTAAAACTCGGTTAAAATCATCGTTTAACTAGCGTTTCTTGCAATTAGTGTTCATTATACAAAGCCATTAGTGTATATATTTATGAAAAAAGAAACAGAAAATAAACACCCTAAAATAAGGTAAAGTCGACGAAAATCCAGCAATTTTAAAGGTTAAAATGATGAAATCTCTTTGATGAACTCGATAGCACAAAAGTCGCCTTTTTATGGCATTAGTATGTATAGTTTTATTATTTTACGCTTGTTAAACGTAATTACCGAGTTTTAACCATTTAGTCACTTTAAAATTCCCATTCCATACCCTTCACCCAAGCCTATCGTTACAACCCGTAAAGACCTCTTGATTTACACTTTTTCGCATGTTAGTTGGTGGAGATGAGATCTTGTGACAAGCTTATGATACTACACGTTTCATTGTCGAGGCATTGAGTGTTTAATCATACACATTTTATGTATGTTTCACAAAAATGACTGAGTGTGTGTGAACATTGTGAGGCGTGTGAAGATTAGCGTGCTAAGTCAATCGAAAGTGAAGTCACGGCTCTTTGGTTATCTAAACATATATTTGCATGTGTTTTTTTGGTTTGATCAATTGACGTTGCGTTTCGAAAAACCGGCTAACCGTTTGTAGATGTATTAGTAGATAGTTTGTAAATTCTGGTTCTTATTAGAATCTAGCTTTTATTACATTTTAATTTTAACTTGCTTGAGGACAAGTAAGGTTCAAGTGTGGGGAGGTTTGATATTCACCAAATTACACATACTTTATTCCCCCATTTTATCCCCATTTTACACGTTTTTTGGCCGTAAAACCGAGAATCGGATACTTAATCGGGTTTACTTTTGTCTACAGGCCTAAAACAGCGTGCCAAACAAGAAGATGATGAAAACGAGGACTTTCCGGGCGAAACGGCAGAGCTGCGATGTTTCTGTGAAAAATTCTGATCTGGGTGAGTTACACGGTCATGCAACTCATGGCACCACCGTGCGGATCCGAAAGCAGGGTTTATCTCCGTGTTGCACAGCCAGTGCGATCAGGAGTGCAAGGCATCCTCGGAGATGCACGACCGTGCGTCTGGTGGCACCCCGTGCGGATTCGATGACTCACCCCATCCCAGAAATGCACTGCCCGTTCAGATGTTCGTGACAGCCTATTCTCGGAGTTTCACGGTCGTGCGACCCATGGCACGCCCGTGCGACCACGAAGACCGGTCAAGATCTGCTGATGTCACACGGTAAGGTGAACAGTCCCATAAAGTGAACGGTTGTGGACTTTAGTCGCACGACCGTGAGATCTGAAAAAGTTTTAAAAAATAGAAGACAACATTCTGTTCGAAATTCTGGACTTTTGGGAGCTTCACAGGCGAATTATCAGGCTCCGGAGGCACTAGATTTCACCCGAATTCAAGCCCCATTACTATCCGGATACTCAATCTTGTGCTTGTTTATGGTTTGATTCTTCAATCTTTCCATGTTTTTGTTCATGTTTCAAGCATTTAGATTGATGATTATGTATTATTGTAAGCCTAAGGGCAAAAACACTAGTATCCCTTGCTTAATTACAACCATTAGTATGTTAATTATGTTTGTAATGGCACTTTGAAGCATTTTCTATGTTAATCCTTGATGATTAGTTTGCAACCTTGTTTATTGATGTTGAATTCTTGATTATAGTTAATTATCTTGGATGATTAGTATGTGGTTAGTTGGGATATTTGCAAGAAGATACTTAATTAATCATGTATTAGTAGACTTTGAACTTGCTAAACTAGTTTAACTTGTTTAAAATGTTTGCCCCATGATACTAGAAATGGTTAGTGGTTTAATAAGGGATAATTTTTGTTAATCAAGAAGGCTTTCCCTCACGGAAGGACCTTAACGGGTTAAATGGTGCTGTTATGAATTCTTGACATGAATTGTTAGCTTAGTTACTAGTTTAGGCCAAAATTGCTATCTTGGTGAATTTATGTGCAAGATTTGTAAAATGAACTCGGTTGTGATTTAATCTAGTTTATGCTTGTCTTGGTGGTTGCATTGTGTTTATCGGTGTCACTTTCCTTGATTAAGTGAGGTTAGAAAACTCTTAACGGATGACTAACTTATCTTTAGGGGATTTTCATAGACATTTATCAATTGCACGTTAAAGAACAATCTTAGGTGGTTACAGTGTGTTTATCGTTTTAGCTTTTCGAATGATTGTCATGTTAGGTTTCCCGAAAGGGATACTAATTGTCTTGAAAATGGAGAATTGACTAAATGTTTCAAGTGACAAAACCGACTTAGTTTATATACTTTGGTTGTGTATAAAGCAAGGCTATATATATTTATTTTCTTATTTGGAGTCTATTATTTTCTTATAAATATTTGTTAATGCTTATTTTAGTTTTTAGAAAATCACTCACTTATCTTCCTACCGGTAGTTTAATGACAAAGGTCTAGTATTATTTCTCCGCCCACATCCTTGGATCGACACTTGGTTCTTACCGATACTTTACTACATATATGACGGGGTACACTTGCCCTTTCGTGTTTGTTTTATTGTTGAAGTATAAATCATTTTTATAATTTTAAAATCGAATCGTGTGTAAGATTCTTTGTAAAAACATGTATATACGCGCACACGTCAGAATGCTTTGGTGAAGACTGTGCCTAAGCTACATGGTATGCTCAAATCGGTCGAGATGAACATTCCACATAAAACCAACCAAGTTCTGATGGTCAAGTCTGGTGGTGTTAAGAAGCCAAACAACAAGAAAATGTCTCATAACAGCAAAGGTAAGAAAATGGTTGTTGTTGCTGCCAAATCTGCCACCAACAACAAACAGGTTGCTAAACCACCCCCTCCCCAAGAGCGTCAGTGCTTTGAACGCAACCAAATGGGGTATTGGAAAAGGAACTGCCCACAGTATTTAGCCAAGCTGAAGGTGATCAAGGCCAATAACATTGGC
Source organism: Helianthus tuberosus (assembly GCA_030545235.1). Classification (NCBI taxonomy): domain Eukaryota; kingdom Viridiplantae; phylum Streptophyta; class Magnoliopsida; order Asterales; family Asteraceae; genus Helianthus; species Helianthus tuberosus. Next base: position 112,889,082 of record CM060424.1, on the reverse strand, counting down.
ACTTCTTCAGGTATTCTCATTTATGTTATTGAACTTTTTACTGTCTTCAGCAACACATGGGTATTTAATACCGGGTGTGGTTACCACATCACTAATGTTTTGCACGAGCCTGAAAAGTGGAGGAAGCTGAAACAAGGCGACATGGAACTCATCATTGGTGATGGGAAAAGAATGCCCGTTCTTGCAACCGGCACATTTCATTTTTCATGTCCTTCTAGCCTTGTAGTTAATTTAAAAAATTGTTTGTTTGCACCTGGTATAACCAGAAACATTATTTTGGTTTCCCTTTTGTTTGAACAAGGTTTCAAGTACTTTTTTAATGGTATTTCTATTTCTGCCTACTTGAATGATGTCTTTTATTTTGAAGCTAAACTTGGAAATGGTATTTATGAGATTGATGTTCAAACATGTAATAACATATATCATCTTTCTAAGCATAACAAAGCTGGTATTAATGAAACCTTTCTATGGCATTGTAGACTTGGCCACATAAGTAAGGCACGCATAAAATGGCTCCAATCCGAGGGGATTCTTGAATCCATTGGACATGACTCCTTTAATAATTGCGAGTCTTGCTTAGCTGGTAAACTCACAAAGCGTCCCTTCACTGGTGTTTTGGTGAACGGGCCAATGGTCTGCTAGGACTCATTCACACTGATGTATGTGGCCCTTTCAGAACTATGACAAGGAGCCACGAAAGATACTTCGTTACTTTCATCGACGATTATAGTCGATATGCTTATGTCTATCTTATGAAGCATAAGCATGAAACTTTTGAAAAGTTCAAAGAGTTTCAAAACGAAGTAGAAAACCAACTTACTAGAAAGATAAAAATACTTCGATCAGATCGAGGTGGCGAATACCTCAGCTTAGAGTTGACGGGGTACCTGTTTATATATGTAAGTGTCGCATAAAATGGCTCCAATCCGAGGGGATTCTTGAATCCATTGGACAGTACACTTGGTTCTTACCGATACTTTACTTTCCCAACACTTTGTAAGTTATTTTGGACAATAAAACATAAATTCTACATGATATTAATGTGCTTAAAAGCTTATTATAGCTGAATTGTTGCTGAATTATGCTAATTTCAGCATTTTAGATAAGTTTCAGGTGCTTTTTAGTGCATAGTTTAGGTTCCAAAAAGTTTATATGTTAACCCTTGTATCCACACTTGGGTTTTAATGTATTTTAGACGTTAGACCTACTCCTAAGCCCCAATTCTATTGTCTGATTGTTTTCTGCAAAACTGCTGACACAATGTGTCTTACCGGTGAGTTTACTACTCTTTCTGACGCAACGCTAAAGTAATGCATAAAGCAATATTTGAAGTATAAAACGTGCATGAATTCACATGTATAGCATGAAATTAGACAATGTTGACATTTAAGCACATAATTGCAGACATTTATTAATAATTAGACTGTACGAAAATTACCGGTTTTGTGCCAGTTGTCACATAATGGTAGGTTCAATCAAAGAAATAGGTTTCAAAAACCTGTTTATGTTGAAAAGATGAACTTTGTGAAAAGCACAAGTTCTGAGAATATCAAAGAATCCTACATTTACGGTCAATCGAATGAGGAATTCTTTGCTCACCAAGGGAAACAAAAACAGGCTGAGGATACCGTTGTCGTCACTAACAACTGGACATGCTTTAAATGCAATTAGGTTAGGCATATTGCCCGAAAATGTCCCAAACGAGCCCCTATGCCTGCTTCTGCTCCAAAAAACATTTTAAAATGACCAAACGAATCTAAAATCAATGATAAACCAGTTAAACCGACTTTTCAACAAAAATAAATTGGTGAGTTATCAAAAAAAAATGCTAAGAAATTTTCACAGTCGTTTGTGAAGAAAACTGGTTTTCAAAAGCAAACTTGGATGCCTAAGCAAGAAAAACCATCTGTTGATGAGAAGAAGAAACAAACTTCTTCGATTGCACAAGTCAAGAAGTATGTTCCAAAGATTGTACAACCTTGTGAACCAAAGCCTGTGACTCTACCCAAGACCGGTAAGGCTTGGGTATCCCTCTTTAAGTTATTACTTTCCTTCAAGTGCAGGGGCTTCCGAGGTCACTTCTGTCAAAATGGATAATGGGAAGTGGAGCTTCTCGTCACAAGAAAGGGATTCTAGCCTTACTCTATGATGTGACACATGTGCCTCTGCAACCATCAAACAAATACCAAATCAATGAAATATTGTGTTTCATACTTGGGATTTGTATAAATATGTGTATCATGTGCACATACCAATTCTTGTTCGACTTCGAGCTTTAAATCGTTTTCTGGAAGGTTATACGCGATCTGATGCGTAAATATAACTAGTTTAATGCAACAAACACTCCGGAATAGTGACATAGGCTTAACATACGTTAAATAACCTTTACATAACTTAGAAATAAGTTTTGGAGGGTTTGGTGTGGTGAAATCAAGTTTATTCGATTACAGGGACTATTTGCGTCAAACTGCAAAAGTATACCGAATCGAATGATATCGGACATTCCGGAACTTGATCATAAGTTAAATAGGCCCTAAATATCCTTCACATATCTTACAAATAGGCTTTGAGGCGTTTGGTGCGCAAAAATAAACTTTTTGATCAATAGGGACTAAAAGCGTCAAAAAGTGTAAAAGTTTGCATTTCCCCGCATATCTTACGTTCTGAATATATCCGGACATCCAAAAATTTATGTAATCATTAAAATACTTTATTTTAATGATTGGCATGATAAAATTCCATTCGTCGCGTAATTTGGATCGTTTTTCGCGTCCGTTCGAGTTTCGTCGCAATTAACCGAATAACGTAACTGTACGACCAAACGAACCAACATCCGACATATTTTTAAGCATATTCTAAGTTCCCTATACTTTAACTTCATTTTAGATCCTTGAAATGGGGTTAACGGGGCTTAAACGTGCCAAAAAGGCAATGAAAACCAAGTTTCTGAGCTGCAGGGACCATTTTTGACAATCTGCCAAAGTTTGCTAGGCCTGGGGCGTAAGCCTAAGCTTATTCTTACATGGCCCGTGAGAGCCCATCAGACAGAAACATTGAATTTTATGGTTTTTTGCTTGTTTTTCATTACCATTTGATGGTTTTCATGCTCCCATTGTATTCTAATACCTTGGGCCCAAGTGTAAGGTCATGATCGAAGCACGGTTTACGAGGAACGATCCTAACGGTTATAGGTTTTCTAATAATACCCAACACCCTCATTCTCATTCCTTACAAAATCTGGTTCAATTGCTCTAAGTTGGAGCCTAACACTTCATACCTGAGCAATCTGAATCAAGATTTCCTTGCTTGGACCCTTTGTAAGTATTCCTTCGTGCTTTTATGCGGTTTTTAGCATGAAAGTCAAACAGTGTTTGACTTTCTGCTTTGACCAGTCTTTGGTCAACACGAAGTTTGTTTGAACTTCGCAACGTGAGCGTAATCACGATGGTTATGGTCCCTTGTGACTATACATACTGATTACCACGTTGATTAGGTGTAGTGACGAGTCATAGTTTCGGTCAAAATGCGTATTCATGCGTATTTTGCAACCAAACTATTCTTGGGTATCAAAACCGTTTGTTTTGATATCAAACTTGTTTTATATAGGGTCGTAAGATAAGAGGTCTAAACAACCGCTTAGACTTTCGAACCCGACCCGTTTGGTCGATCATTTGGATCTGATCAAACATATTTTGTGACCATAGTTGTATAGGGAATAACCTTCCGAGGTTATACCTTATGGTCACTTCGTTTAAGTGGTTGTATGATAGGTAGTTTATATGCATTAGGAAAATGACCAAAATGCCCTTTTTACGCATAAATTCATTTTAAGCATATGTAACCTAAATTTTGACATCTAAACTGATTAGGCAACATTATTAGATGTGTTAAGGCATATAATACTTGTCATAGGACTAGTTAGGCGCTCCGAACGCGTTTTACGCCAACGACGCGTTAAAGTAGCTTAAGCTACCTAAACGGGTCATAATGGGCCGTAAGCACTTAGGATAGGTTTCGTTTTAGAATGTTGGCTTTGTTGAACCATATTACATGAGTTCCTACACTCCTTTGGTTTACGAAACCTCATTCTATCCAATCTTCCGATTTAGGTCCTGTTTATTAACATAGTTATCTATATTTGGTGCCGTTTGATTTCCGGAATCCCTCTAGCTTTGCTTGGTTGTTATTCAAGACTTCTAAGCACCCTCAAGTGAGTACATAGTCTCCTCTTTTACTGTTTTCAAATGTTTTGGGGTGATTCACATGTGCCTACTTGTTACTTTCGTGTTTTTCATGCTTTTATATCATATACCTACTATGTTTATTAGTACGTAGATAGTACATGATTTCATTATGTTTTGCTATGTATGTTCACTTAACATGCTAGCACATTGATTTTCGTATATTACATTTTGTTGCATATGCTCATCCTGTATGTGGACACATTGTTTGACATTTTGAACCGTTTGAAGCTGTTTGATTTATGTGAACCGTTTGAAACTGTTTGATTTATATGAACCGTTTTATGCTGTTTGTTTGAACCGTTTGTTTCTGTTTGATTTATATGAACTATTTGAATCTGTTTGAACCGTTGGGTTAGGGAAGTGATTAGGTAACGAGGCGGGTGTAAGGTGTTAAAAGCATGGTGGATACGCCGCTGGCACTTCCTATATATAAGTGCTTTTAACAAATTATATACCGTTGCGTTATCTAGATCACTTGGGCAAGGTTATCAAAACAAAGTTATATTACAAGGTTTTTCTAACAATATATAACATTCGAGTTTTTCAAAAACGATTTACAATTTGGGTTTACTTAAATAAATGTTTTGGAGTTAATATTCATGGTATCGAGGTTTTTATAAAATAAATCTGTTTTGACATGGTTATTTCAATTTATATTACAAGTATTTTACAAAACTTGATTTTCTAATTATCAATCTACAAAGGTGTTCAAGTTATTTTCAAAATATAAACGAACCATGAATCTGACACTCACATAAAATCCTATGAACTCGCCAGCATTTTTATGCTGACGTATTTTCACATGTGTTTCAGGTACCATAGTTGGTGTTGTTTAATGATATTGATGCATGCTCACATAGGAACGGACGAGGCCTTAGTGACTTAATAACAATGAAAGTCTATTTGTTCATGTTTTGTTTCTAATTTCAATGTAATGTAATACATTTAATTTAATAAAACAGAACTTCAATCCATGTGTTATGAAACAATAATTCTGTTACAACACTCCCCGACATTTCCGCCACGATTTGTTGTTTTTCGTGGTCAGAGTGTGATAGAAAAGTTGGTATCAGAGCTCATGGTTATAGGGAATTAGGTTATTAGTAATGCTTTGACCTAGTCTATAACCTTGCTAGGACCCTTGTTGGACTCTGTATGCCCAAGACACATATTAAATTGATGTGGCTAGTACGTTATGATCCAAGTCGAGTCATACCCAACAACAAGCTAGACAAACACTTACAATATTTATTTATGATATGATCAAATAAATAAATATCAACACTTAGAATATTTAGAAATTGGTTTTCTAAATAATTGCACTTGACAAACTAATAAATTATATGGATAATTTATTTTGAGAGAGTATTTTATTTTGTTATTTAATGGGTTAAATAACATCATAAAAATAGCATAAGTCTTATAACATATGATGTTATATTTTATAAAAGTTATAAAATATATATATGCAAGACTTATATTTTATATAAAAGAAATTGTATTTTTATATATATATATAAAAGCTTGGCCGCCACCCCCCCCATTGGGTCTTCCCAAAATATTCTTGTCCAATGAGGTTCCATGCATGTTGTCATAAGTTAGAGGCATTTTGATTGGATGGTCTTCCCTAAGTTCCTTGGCCAATCATATTGCATGCAAATGCATGTGTTAGTTGATCTCCTATTGGGCAAATGTGGGTGGCAAATCTCTCATGTCTTATTTATTCATTTTGATGAATATTTGAAGAAAAAAAAAACTTGAAGAAAATGGCTGAAAATGGCTGCATATTTTCGGCCTCAACATGATCATCCAAGAGTTGATTTTTATTTGAAAAATCAAGTGTAAGACTCTAAATAAATCGGGTCATGTATGGTTGATCTTGTGGAGAGTTTCAAGTTCATATATCAAGTGCAAGAACTCCAAAACCTCCTCTCATATTTTCGGCCATATGATGGTTTTCAAGAGGGTTTCAATAGTGAGTTCATAAGTGTAGAAATCCTAGCTAAAACTAGAGTGTTTGTTGGAAGGCTTGGGGTATACAAGCTTGAGGTCTTCTACACTTGGAGGCAACCGTTCAAGAAGCATCACCTTCTTCATATCCATTACTCCTTGTACTTCAAGAAGGTAGTTTTCTAAACATCCCATGGTTGTGTTTGATAGTATAAATCTCATATATGGATCCGGGTTTTGGGATTTTGCATATAAATGGTTTTATATCTTACAAAAGTAACATGTTTTAAACTTATTTTCCGCTGCGTTTTTATTTCATATGGATGAAATTGCTTTGATAAACATGTTAAAATCCTTTCAATGGCATCTAGAGCCGCTTATATGAGTGCATGCTTCAATAGATTAAAAATTTCGGGTTTCGGGTTTGGTAAAAACCCCATGGCCGAAAATTTTAATATGGTTATCCCTTTGTTTTTCAAGATTAGATTCTTACATGCATAAATGAATCTTGAAAAATTATTTCATATGGATGATTTGTTTGTTTGGACAAAACTAACCTTTTCGGTTTTTTGGACATAGCCGAAAATGGTTATTAAAAGGGAACCATTTTTTTATGCTTCTTGAAATTAATACATATTTGGATATATATTTTGGTGCACATAACCTAGCCATGACCTTGTGTGAATATGTTTGTGTTTGTGATTTTAGTTAATTATTCAATGAGTTGTAATAATTATTATTTTGTCTTCCATTTGTAAAGTTATGTAATTTAATTATTTTCATTTGGTATGTAAAATAAATAGATTAGGTGCATTTTATTTTACTAGAAAAATGTATTAGGATATATTTTGTAAAAGAAGATGCACACAAAAATGCGGTTTTGGTTTTTGCCAATTTCGGGCATAAAGGACTTCATAGTTCTAAACGGGATTTTAGCCCGATAACCAAAACACATTTTTTGAAGTCCAAAGGAGTTTGGAGCTGAATTAAAGTACTTTTTGGAAGCTCAAAGAAAGTGGAGAAATCACAACACAAGAAGGATACTTGAAGCATTTGGATGCGGGATCAAGTGGGAGTTCAACGACACAATACTTGTGTCATTTTTCACCCTTTAGGAAGGACCTTTTGGCACACTTGTTTCGGCTAACAAGTGTTGTCAAAATAGTTGGCTATGGTTATGCACCTATTGTTATATATGTTGTGCTTGTGTGGTTGTTTATTTATGTTGTTTAGATGATATTTGGATATGCATGCTTAACAAACTAATAATCAACAACAAGCGTAAAATTGGTTATTTACAAGATCATTAAAATTGGTTAATAAAAGGTTATTAAAAATTAATGATTTTATAATAAAATGGGTTTTATTAAAAAGAACCTTGAAAATTGATTTTCACAAAAGTACCAAGGATTTGAATGCATGCAAATATATGGTACATAAAGTTTTCTAAACTAGAATTTTGAAAACTCAAAATCCCTTTTATAAAACAAGTCAAACACCATCCTTTTATACAACACTCGAATCACTTGGGAACTCTTTTGTGGGATAAAGGTCACCTAACCATATTTGAGGGAACTTGTATATTCGAGGTGGGTTTACCATGTTTGTGGGATAAAGGTCACCTAACCACTTATGTGTATAAACTCACACGTGTGTGTAAATTGGACGACTTGATTTGGAAACCATGAACTTAGGGTCACCGAAGCATGGGGAACAAAGGTGTTGATGGGATTAAACATGCCAACTAAACATAAAGATGTTTAACCGATCCCATATGACTAGAAGTTGCAAAGAGTTGCAATTGTCAAACATTGACTACCTTGTTAATTTAAATAGAGGGATAAAGGTCACCTAACCAATATTTAAATGTAACGTTGGATTCTAGATTTTAATTATTAATTGTCTATGAGACACAAAAGGGTAATTATGATTAAAATATAATAATATCGAAAATACTAAAATTGAACCTTGTTAAATTTTATAGATGGCCGCTAACAATATTACCCAAACCGTCCGTAACCTATCACTAGTTGAACGATCCTAATCCCGATGAACATCTTATGGAAGATAAAGATGCCTATAACGATTGGATTAAGTATATCGAGAATACTATGCAAACCTCTTGCCTCATGTTAGGAATTATGATTCAAAAGGATTTTTGAACATCATGAGCATGCGACATGATTAACCAATTGTAGGAAATGTTCCTAAGGGTTGAACGCTTCAAAACGGTTCGAGCGCTTCATGCGTGTCAAATGGAGGAAACCCAATCGGACTCATCTTATGTCTTTAAAATAAAAGCCACATTGATCACCTCGAAAGGCTCGATATGGATAAAAGGATTTTGTCCATTGTAACGATCAATGAGGGTGACAACAAGAAAGGGCATCACCCCGAAACCAAAGCAAATGTTGCAAATGGAAACGGGTAATTCAAAGGGAAATGATTAGAAAGACTAAAGCGAAACCACCAAAACCAAAAGAGAAGAAAGAAAAGGTTGCCATGAACGATCCATGCTTTGAGTGTGGTGAGATAGGGCATTTAAATAGGAATTGTCCAACCTATCTCAAAGAGTTGAAAAACAAGAGGGATGCTAGGAAAACCTCAGGTACAATCTTGGTGATACATATTGACCTTAATGTTATTTCTTCTAACACATGGGTATTAGATACCGGATGTGGAACTCATGTTTGCAATTCGTTGCAAAAGGTTCAAAAGAAATAAACATTACAAGAAAGGAGACAATGTTTTGAAACTTCCAAATGGGTTGGAAATTGTTTTAAAATGTCTTGAATGCTCCTAGTTTGACTAGGAACATTATTTAAGTTTCCGTTTTGAAACAATATGTTTTGATTTAAAGTTTGTAAACAATGACATTTATATTTCGATGAATGACATGTTTTACTTTAAAACTATGCCTTCAAATGGTAGTTATGAATTGGTTCATAAATAATACATCATTTGATAGTTAAATGTACCAAGCAATCACCAACAAACTCAAAATGGATTTGAGTGAGACTTATCTTTGGCATTATCGCCTTGGTCATATAAACAGATGTCGCATGTAAACACTTCGAAAGAATGATCTTTTGGAAACAAATGAAATTGGTTCATTTGATACATGTGAATCTTGTTTACAAAGTAAAATGACTAAGAAACCCTTTAGTGGGAAAGGGCAATAGATTTCTTAGGTATCATACATTCAAATGTATGTGATCCTTTTAAGCCAATGACTAGGAATGGTGAAAGATACTTCATTACTTTAACCGACAACTATAGTAGTTATGGTTATGTGTACTTGACACAAAGAAGAAGTTTTGAAACATTCAGAATCTTCAAAAAGGTGAAGTACAAAATCAACTCTTTTAAAGTTCTTCGTTTTGATAGAGGAGGAATCGAACTCTATTAGATATGGTTCGATCTATGATGGCTAGGAGCGCATTATCTCTATCACTTTGGGGTTACGCTTTGCTCTCCGTGGCCCATATGGCCCCAACCAAGAAAGTGGATACGACGTCTTTTGAAATATGACATGGAAAGGTTCCATCATTATCATATTTAAAAGTATGGGTTGTGAAACTTATGTGAAGCAATACACCCCAAACAAGTTGGAAGTACGATCCACTAAGTGTATCTTCGTAGGATATCCTAAAGATGATATAGGATATTATTTCTACGATCCAACAGAGCAAAAGTATTTGTTGCTCGAAAGGCAAAGTTCTTGGAAGATAAGTTCCTAATGGAAGGAACTAGTAGAACAGTGGAACTTGATAAGGATCAGGAACCAAAAGCCGATACACGTTTGGTTGATACTAGCACTCAACAAGAGGTTGTTGAAGATGATCAAATGGTTGATCAACATACACAAAACGTTCGCAGATCTGGTAGAATTAGTAATCCACCTGAAAGATATGGATTTTTATGGATGGATGCTATGTGGTAGATTCAGATGAACCAACCACATACCATGATGCAATGTCAAAATCTGATTGCGACAAATGGCTTGAAGCCATGAACGTAAAGATGCAGTCCATGTATAACAACCAAGTATGGGAATTGGTTGTAGCACCTCTTAACTCCAAAGTAGTTGGAAATAAGTTGGTTTTCAGGAAAGAAACAATATGCATGGTAACTTGGATACTTGTAAAGCGAGACTTGTAGCAAAAGGTTTCACTCAAACTCAAAGGGTTGATTATGATGAGACCTTCTCTCCCGTGGCGATGCTAAAGTCAGCTAGGATATCATTTGCCATACTTGCACAATATGATTATGAGATTTGGCAAATGGATCTCAAAACGACTTTCCTTAATAGATATCTTGAGGAAGATGTCTATATAGTTAAGCCTGAAGGTTTTGTTGATCCAAAACATCCTGACAAAGCATGCAAGTTAAATAAATCAATCTATAGATTGAAACAAGCATCTAGAAGTTGGAATCACCGTTTTGATGAAGAAATTAAGGAATATGGATTCATCAAGAACGACGATGAAGCTTGTGTGTATAAGAAGGCTAGTGGGAGCATTATTACCTTCTTAGTATAGTATGTCGATGACATTCTACTATTTGGAAATAACATTCCAACCTTGGAGGGCGCAAAAGCCTGGCTTGAAAGTTGTTTTTCCATTAAGGATTTTGGTGAAGTCGCCTATATTTAGGAATAAAGATCTATAAGGATAGGTCAAGGCGCTAGATAGGTTTAAACAAAAGTGCATACATTGACAAAGTCTTGAAAAGGTTCAAGATGAAGAACTCTATGAAAGGTTTGGTACCTATTCAAAGAGAGGACAATATTGAAAGCGTTTCAATATCCAAGCTCAAAGGATGAGCAAGAAAGATTGAAAGGAATCCCATATGCGATAGCTATAGGATTCATTATGTGTGTAATGATATGTACTGGAACGGACATGTCATGCGCTTTAGGCATGACGAAAAGATACCAGCGAGTAACAGTCATTGGGTGACTATTAGAAAGTATATTGAAATACCTTAGAAGGACTAAGGATATATTTCTAATATATGGATCTGGTGAAAAAGAACTCGTTGTAAAAGGGTTACAAGGATGCGAGTTTCGGAATTCGTTGTAAAGGGTTACATGGATACGAGTTTCCAAACTGATTAAGATGGCTCTCGATCACAAATAGGGTAGCATTGTCCACTACAGAATCAGAATACATCGCCGCTTCATTAATCGAGATAATTCATATGGATCTGCCACTTGAATTATTACCAATCTAGGGGTAGTCCCTACCATTCAGGACCCTAGTGATCTTTGTGATAACGATGGTGTGATTGCTTAAATCACGGAACCTCGTGTACATCAAAAGACTAGGCACATTGAGCGGAGTTTCAACTACATAAGGGATGAAGTTGAAAAGAGAAAGATATGTATTCGCAAAGTTCACACTGATCAAAATATTGCGGATCCACTCACGAAGATCCTTGAAAGGGCAAAGCATGAAAGGGTCATACTTGTGCCTTAGGACTTCGATATTCTAGTGATTGGATTTGATCTATTTTGTATTTGGATATTGGAACAACTGTTATTATAACTCATTATGGTATTTTGAGTTATGTTCCATATTAGCATGTTTAAATCCGTGAATAAGTTACTTATTCTAAATGTCCGTAGTCGATCATAATTGTGGGAACAAATATGAATGTAAGACTATTATGAATTTGGATTGGTGGATATTCATTAAGATATGAATATAGAGCAAAGTGTTGCTGCCAAAGTTCATAGATATTTGTGGGATACAAATATTGGACTGACTCGCTCTCAAATATTACTGCATGGAATCATTTGTGATTGATCATAAGTAAATTTGAGTAAAGGAGAATATCATAGTATCCTCAGACCTGAGATACATATTGGGTCTTGATATTCACCAAATATTATACCTTGACTTTTTCTTCGCTGTCAATAATATGACAGTACATAAGGCTAAGCTCAGGTGTGGTACAAGGTGATTGTGAGAGACGTATGTAGTCAAGATGGGATTTGTTCCTCTTATTCGTTGGGAGTAAGATGTCTAAGGCTTGCAAAAGTTAAATCAACAGAGAGTGATCACTCTGTGTCTCTGGATTTGACATGACATCTGTAACGAAAGGATAAATGATAGATTCACCTAAATCATGTTCAAGTAAGGGACTTGAAGGGGATGATGTTATTGAATGGCACATATAGTCATACGTATTAGGGGTAGTAAACCGTAGTTAGGCGTTATTTACTACTTGCATCAATCTTCTATGTATCTTGTGCAAGTGGGAGATTGTTGGACTCTGTATGCCCAAGACACATATTAAATTGATGTGGCTAGTACGTTATGATCCAAGTCGAGTCATACCCAATAACAAGCTAGACAAACACTTACAATTTTTATTTATGATATGATCAAATAAATAAATATCAACACTTAGAATATTTAGAAATTGGTTTTCTAAATAATTGCACTTGACAAACTAATAAATTATATGGATAATTTATTTTGAGAGAGTATTTTATTTTGTTATTTAATGGGTTAAATAACATCATAAAAATAGCATAAGTCTTATAACATATGATGTTATATTTTATAAAAGTTATAAAATATATATATGCAAGACTTATATTTTATATAAAAGAAATTGTATTTTTTTATATATATATAAAAGCTTGGCCGCCACCCCCCCCCCCCATTGGGTCTTCCCAAAATATTCTTGTCCAATGAGGTTCCATGCATGTTGTCATAAGTTAGAGGCATTTTGATTGGATGGTCTTCCCTAAGTTCCTTGGCCAATCATATTGCATGCAAATGCATGTGTTAGTTGATCTCCTATTGGGCAAATGTGGGTGGCAAATCTCTCATGTCTTATTTATTCATTTTGATGAATATTTGAAGAAAAAAAAAACTTGAAGAAAATGGCTGAAAATGGCTGCATATTTTCGGCCTCAACATGATCATCCAAGAGTTGATTTTTATTTGAAAAATCAAGTGTAAGACTCTAAATAAATCGGGTCATGTATGGTTGATCTTGTGGAGAGTTTCAAGTTCATATATCAAGTGCAAGAACTCCAAAACCTCCTCTCATATTTTCGGCCATATGATGGTTTTCAAGAGGGTTTCAATAGTGAGTTCATAAGTGTAGAAATCCTAGCTAAAACTAGAGTGTTTGTTGGAAGGCTTGGGGTATACAAGCTTGAGGTCTTCTACACTTGGAGGCAACCGTTCAAGAAGCATCACCTTCTTCATATCCATTACTCCTTGTACTTCAAGAAGGTAGTTTTCTAAACATCCTATGGTTGTGTTTGATAGTATAAATCTCATATATGGATCCGGGTTTTGGGATTTTGCATATAAATGGTTTTATATCTTACAAAAGTAACATGTTTTAAACTTATTTTCCGCTGCGTTTTTATTTCATATGGATGAAATTGCTTTGATAAACATGTTAAAATCCCTTCAATGGCATCTAGAGCCGCTTATATGAGTGCATGCTTCAATAGATTAAAAATTTCGGGTTTCGGGTTTGGTAAAAACCCCATGGCCAAAAATTTTAATATGGTTATCCCTTTGTTTTTCAAGATTAGATTCTTACATGCATAAATGAATCTTGAAAAATTATTTCATATGGATGATTTGTTTGTTTGGACAAAACTAACCTTTTCGGTTTTTTGGACATAGCCGAAAATGGTTATTAAAAGGGAACCATTTTTTTTATGCTTCTTGAAATTAATACATATTTGGATATATATTTTGGTGCACATAACCTAGCCATGACCTTGTGTGAATATGTTTGTGTTTGTGATTTTAGTTAATTATTCAATGAGTTGTAATAATTATTATTTTGTCTTCCATTTGTAAAGTTATGTAATTTAATTATTTTCATTTGGTATGTAAAATAAATAGATTAGGTGCATTTTATTTTACTAGAAAAATGTATTAGGATATATTTTGTAAAAGAAGATGCACACAAAAATGCGGTTTTGGTTTTTGCCAATTTCGGGCATAAAGGACTTCATAGTTCTAAACGGGATTTTAGCCCGATAACCAAAACACATTATCTTTCGCTTGTTTCCTCCTATGCCTTCCATTATTGTTGGTGCACTGAATGTCTGTTAACTTCGTCTTAAACAAGTCTTTTGTCTAGATAGAATGAATGAGCACACAATAGATTAGAAATTAGGGTTTTACATGTTTATCTAGGGTGTTTCGTTTGAAGGGGTTTCAAGGCAAGTTTAAGAGAAACCTATTGATCAGCTTTCGCTTGAACTGATATTGTGCATATTCAAGAGAAACCTATTGATCAGCTTTCGCTTGAACTTGTCATAGTCAGCTTCAAGAGAAACCCAAGGTCTATATATAGGGGAGTGTGTCATTTGAAGAGAAACATGTATGGTGTTTGTGTGTGAGTCGAGGTGCTGCCAAAATTTTGTTAGAAATTGATTGTAAAGACTCAGAATTGATTAATAGAAGATAAATTGAAAGGAACAAAGCTGTTGTGACTTTGTATACGTTTATTCCGCCTTCGTATTCAAAGATGAACTTCCTTAACTGACTTTTAGGGTCACGCAAACGGTCCAACAAGAGGTATCAGAGCTCAGGACCAGGAGTTCATACCATAGCAGCTTGATTCTACCAGATTTTCTCATTTCTACTCACTTCTTCTTATACTTTTCTGATTTGAACTAGTTCCAACGGTCGGAATGGCCTGAATTTTTCATATGTTGTGTAAAACATAGAATTAACAAATCCTATAAAGTATCAGATCAAAATTCAGATTAAAACTGATAAAAATGGCTTAAAACTGGGTTTCGTTTGAACTAGTTCTTCGAACTTTCTCTTGAAAAATCATACTTTCGATTGAAAAACTCAAGAGAAACCTCTATATAATACAGCTTTCGCTTGAAAAACTCAAGAGAAACCTCCATGTAATACAGCTTTCGCTTGAACAGTACATATAATACAACTTTCATTTGAAAGTAATTAGGTTTCGCTTGAAAATAATCAGGGGTTTAACTTGAATCGATTGATCTTGTAGCTTTCGCTTGAACTGTTCAAACTTGTGTTGGCTTTCCCTTGAACTGTTTGAACTTGTTGTAGCTTTCTCTTGAAACCATTCTGTTTCAAGTGGTTTCTTTTGAATTTGAGTTTTTCAAAAATCTCAAGAAATTTCTAAAGTGTTTGTTGATTTTTCAGGAACGTACAAGATGGCAAAATCTGAACATGTTCCTTGGAAAGATAACAGAACTGAAGAACAGAAGTACAATCACAGAAAGTAGTTAGCCATAAACAAAATGATCAGAATATCTGGTATTTTTGATGAGGCAAAAAGAGCAAATAGATGGGATCCAGACAGGGAGTGTTATCTTGACCCCTATGGAAACATTGCGGTTGATCATAAAATTCTTGATTTGGAAACCATAATCAAAGAGTATAAAGATGAAGATGATTATTGGCAAAGAAAATGGTGGGGAGATGAAGAAGAGAAAAAGAAAGAGTTAATAAATGAAATAGAAAGAAACTCAGAAAATATAAGTTTGGTTGAGTTTCTTGAATTAATCAAAAGGACTAGAAAAGGAACATAGAAGACAAAGAAAGAAGGAATGACAAAGAATGAAGAATCAAAGAAGGATGAAACTTCAAAATGTGAAGTTGTATGCTCAAAATGCGAAAATTCCGAAGCAGAAAATGTCAATCTCTCGAAAGATGTGGAAAATTTGACATTGGAAAACAAAGCTTTGAAAGACGAGAAGAAAGCTGATAGTGAACAGATTCTGGAGTTGCGCTTGAATTGTGAAACACTGAGATATGAAAATGACAAACTTTTGAAGAATGTTGAGAGTTTGTCATTAGAAAACAAAAATTTTTTAAAATTAGAAAATGATTTGAAAAATCAGATAAAAATTTTAGAAAATGAAAAATCTATTTTTGGTAAAAATAATCTTGAAAAGCAAATGGAAATAAATTCTCATCTTGAGAAAAACATTCAACTTTTAAAAGGAGTTGAATATGCTAAAAATAAAATCAAAGAGTTAGAGACGAAATTAAAAGATTTTGAAAATGAAAAATTAAAGATTGAAAAAGATTTTTAAATTCAAATAAATATTCTTGAAGATGGGAGATCTGTTTTCAGCAAGAACAATATTGAAAAGCAAAAGGTAATAAATTCCCATCGTCAGACTATTATTCGACTTGAAAAAGAAGCTGAATGTGATAGAAAGAAAATCAAAGAGTTAGAGAAGAAATTGAAAGGTTTTGTGAAACCAGATTATCCATGTCCAAAACCGATCAATTCTGTTCCAATAAGTGACAATGTCACAAATTTTGACAAAGTCAAAATTGAAGATCGTGATGATAAATCTGATGATGAAAAAGAAAAAGAAGAAAAAAGAAAAACATTTTTGAAATTAAATGAAATGTTTAAAAATACTGTTTTACATTCTACTGAGAAAGGAGAATGCTCAATGCAAAAACCTGTAAAGAAGAATGTGGAACAGAAACAAAAAGATAAAAAATCGAAAAATTTTCAAAAAGAAAATAAAAGCTCATCAGATCAGTCATCCAATCATTATGAAAAACCACAAAAATTTAAAAATGAAAACTTACAAAAAGTTGGTAATCAGTGGTGCAGGTTTGACCACAGTTCTCAAATGCCAAATCAAGGATACAGGAGAAGGAAAGATTACCACAAGGCAAATCAATGCTTTGATCTAAGTGTGTGGTATGAAGACGGTGTTTGGTATGAAAGTAGTGAGAGGTATGATAACAGAGTGTGTTACACTTGTGGATTTCAAGGACACATTGCTGTTAACTGCCAAAGTCAGAGATTCGAAACAAGAAGGTGCTATGAATGCCAAATCAGAGGACATATTGCCAGAGATTGCCCAATGAGATCAAAGGGAAGATCGAGGGCTGAATCTCAGAAAATGGGAAAGAAATCAGTCAGTGTCAAGCCCAAAGAACAGAAAGTTCAAGAACCAAAAGTTCAAGAATAGAAAGTTCAAGAAAAGAAAATTAAGCTTTCACAGGGGCAGAAAGACAGACTGAGGAAGAAGAGAAAGAAGGCAAGAGAATACTTGGAGAAAATTTTGTCCTCGGATAAAACTGGTAATCTGAGAAAAAGTTCTGATGAATTACTTTTCTCAACTACAAAGGCAAGCAAAACGAATTCATCAGATACAAATCTGAGGACAAACGGGAAAGAGAAAAGGAAGTTAAAGAAAGAAAAATTAACTAAGCAAAATGATAACCAATCAAAGAAAGTTAATTTTTCAGACAAAATCTTGATCAAGGTTTTCGAATATAAAAGAGACCGTGAAAGTTTATTCATTTCACAGGCTAATAAATTTGGAAAACCTAGATCTAGTAAGAATTGGGTACCAATGAAGGTTGGCGATGAATTTGTTTCTAAGAAAACAAAAGAGCCATCTTCTGGCAATGAATTTGTTTCTTCGGAAATAAAGGAGCCATGTGTTGGCAATGAATCTGACTTTTCAAAGTCAGACAAGCCATGTTCAGGCAATGATTCTGGTTCGTCAAAACCAGAAGAGCCATCTGTTGAGGTAAAAACTGTTAAACCCAAGAATGGTCAGGCTTGGGTAGATCTTTTCAAATGAAAAATCTGACTTGCCGGAGCTTCCATGTTGGTAAGTGTGAAGCAGGTATCGGCATCTTTCTTGAGAAATTCACTTTGGTGATATTTCGACTTACAAGTGGTAAATCAGGGACATTAAGTTGTACTTGATTTTCTACTAGTGTTTGTTGTTGACAAGGGTATTAAATGTTAAATTCTTTAAAATGGTTGAAAAAGAACAAGGTGATGAAACCCCGAGTTTGTGAAAAGACAAACAAAACTAATTTTCCGGAAAAACCATTTTTGATTAAAACAAACTTAAGTGTTTTGAAATCATAATGGGAAAATAGTTTGTTGTCAGGGGGAATTTTGATTGTTTATGCCAAGTGAATGGCGAATTGAAGCGATTTGATATCAGTTTGTCACGTTTTATGTATAGTTTGTTTTCAAATTTTCCCAGAAAATCAAAATTGAAACATATTTTGATTTTAGGGGGAGAAAAATTAAAAAAAAAATAGAAAATTTGAAAATGCCAAAAACATTAAAAAATGAAAAAATGAGTTTTGTTGTGAAAAAGAGGAAATGATAGTAGATCAGTTGGACTGTCACAGCATGCTAAAGAAATAAAATGTCAAATGTGATAAACGATCTCACTAATGATGTGACGATAGGCTCAGCTAGACTAGTAGATTTGCGATAACGATACAAACTTAAATGAAAAAAAAGCCTAGTTCTAGTGGGAAACATGGTTGAAAGCATAGTACTTAGTTTTTATCCTTCGTGATTGCGTGCCTACTCAGTAATCGCTGAATGCTAAAAGAGCATAAAAACCGGTTAAGTCTGTGAACTATTACAACTTGCTGAAAAATCGCTGTGATTGTGCATTTCATTTTGCAAAGATTTAAACTTGTTTTATTTCTTTATTTTGTTTAAGCATTGGACATCCTCTGCGTATACGTGAGTATCGACCTGGATGTTATTGCCTAAACGTTCTGCTTTATTTTCTTTGGTGTTTAGTTTAAGCTTTGGATCACCTCTGCGTATACGGGAGTATCGACCTGGTGGTTAAAGCCTAAACAACTTCAACTTGTTTTATTTTCTTATTTTGTTTAAACATTGCACTTTCTCTGCGTATCGAAAGATCGACCTGATTGTTAATGTTTAAACATTCTGCTTTATTTTTGCACATATCACAGTTGATGAAAGTTTAAAGGCATTACTTGAGTTAGTGTATTGCATGATGAGGGGATATGCTGAGATCGTGGGGTCCATAAGAACTTAGTGCATAATTAATATACCTTAACGTATCGGTAAGCATTTCGAAAGTTTTTAGATTGAGCTTAAGATGACAAACATATCGTCAATCAACGTGAATCGTTTAGAACTTAAAATGTTTAAAGCTTAATGGTGCTTGTGATGTGTTTCAAAAACTGATATGATCCTCTTACACAAACTCACCAAAAATATTGTTTGTAGATATTTCTTTACTACATTTCCATGAATATCAAAAATCCAAAAATATTGTGTTTGGTTTTAAATTTTGAAAAATAAAAAAAAAAGATTTTCGACAGCTGATGTTGGAAAGCGGATTTTCAAAATTCCTAGTGCTAAACATGATGAACTATATTGGGTTGGGAGAGTTTGTTGAAAACTTTGAATGTTATATACAAATGTTTTGAAAGATTGTGTGTTTAGTTAATCAAGGTCATTTACTTGAACTTGATATAACTATACAGATTGATGAGTGTATGATTTCTACCTGTAAGTTTCTTAAATCTAAGTGTTATAAATTTGTAAAACTTATGTTGGGTAGAGTATATGCAGGCAACAGGAATCCCCATGGCAATTAAAAAGTCAAAGCTTGAACCAGAATTCAAGTCCCAGCATTTCGAGAGGGGGAGTCTGTGAAAGGGGGAGTCAGGATTCTGGATCAACAGTTAAAGGGGAGATTAAAGATGGAGCTAGTTTGAGTTTCTGAATCTATGAAGAAGGAGTTTTACAATGACAAAATTTTGGAGAAAGACAAAGACTAAAGACTTGACGCCAAAGACTTCGTCAACATCTAAGGGGGAGTCTGTTGGTGCACTGAATGTCTGTTAACTTCGTCTTAAACAAGTCTTTTGTCTAGATAGAATGAATGAGCACACAATAGATTAGAAATTAGGGTTTTACATGTTTATCTAGGGTGTTTCGCTTGAAGGGGTTTCAAGGCAAGTTCAAGAGAAACCTATTGATCAGCTTTCGCTTGAACTGATATTGTGCATATTCAAGAGAAACCTATTGATCAGCTTTTGCTTGAACTTGTCATAGTCAGCTTCAAGAGAAACCCAAGGTCTATATATAGGGGAGTGTGTCATTTGAAGAGAAACATGTATGGTGTTTGTGTGTGAGTCAAGGTGCTGCCGAAATTTTGTTAGAAATTGATTGTAAAGACTCAGAATTGATTAATAGAAGATAAATTGAAAGGAACAAAGCTGTTGGGACTTTGTATACGTTGATTCCTCCTTCGTATTCAAAGATGAACTTCCTTAACTGACTTTTAGGGTCACGCAAACGGTCCAACAATTATCTTCAAGATGCCTCTTCATCGCAACAACACTCAAATGTCCGAACCAAGTGCTGCAATTACCCAGCGAATAGGCGTCGTACTCCAGAGGACCGTTGATTTAGCTATCACCATGACTCGCCTCAGGGATGAAGCCGTACAAGGGAACCGCTTTTTGGTGCAATCAATGTAACCGTCATCATCCGAATCAAATACCCTGTTTCAAATGTACCCACTTTGGACGATGGGGACATTTGGTTAACATGTGCCGCTTTGCTATCTAAAGCAAAGTTGTTGCAAATCCTACTGCTGCTCAACCTCCAAATTCTGCTTCATATGTCGCCTTGGCATATCTAGCACCTCAACTTCATGAGCTTTCAACCTTGTATATCGACTTAAGCACGTCTAGTGCAAGGTTTTGAAACACCTCTCGTTACACAAATTCCAAAAATCCATATAGGATCTTTCTATCCTCATAATTAGATCCTTGTGGATGATTATCGCTCGTCGGAACCCTTAATTGAATTCTTTGTATGCTTTAATACGTACATTACGATTCAATAAGGACAAAAACCGAATTCCTATTAAGATCTTCCTATCTTCATATATAGATTCTTGAAAATGTTTAAAGTGCCAAATGAAATCCACGGATTGGATTCCTGGTGTGCTCTAAATACCCGTGTCCAAAGATAACGAATTAAAGGTCAAATTAAACAATTTTGTGATTATGTGTTTATGTGATTACATGATTATGTGCATATGTGTTTTCTTTATGTTTTTGTGTGATCCGAATTTTCGTTATCCAAATCCTCGTAGAATCTTCCATATCTTCGTATAAGGGATTCATAGTAGGATATCCAAAGGTACTACCTTAAATCCTTAATGGGCTTCTACGTAATAGTTAAGACCCTTGGATTATAAAGTACTATTCCATAATTAGACCCCTTGAGTGGTCTAGTTAAACAGATTGATCCAAAAATCTGGTTAGGGATGTCATGTGATGATATAGCTGAAAAGACTCCTTGGTGTCTATTTAAAGAGATAATTTGTCGATCTAATTAAAAGGACCCTATGGTTGTCTAGTCACATTCATCACAGGTTTATTCGTTTATTTCTCTTCCCCTACACATTATGAAATGCACTGTGCGGACTGTGCAATGAATTACATAATTATGGATGCATACATAATTATGGAATTTAGTGCAAAGAAACCACAACAAGTTTTTTCATGTGTCTAGAGTTAATTCTATTCATTTCCGTTTCTGCTGAAGCACTTGTTGAAAATGACCCCGTCCGTTCATTTTCGTTTCTGAAGAATGTCCGTTGAGGGAAATGAATATCCTTCTGATTATTCTATTCATTTCCATTTCTGATGAAGCACCTGTTGAAAATGACTCCGTCCATTCTGATTATTCTATTCATTTCCATTTCTGATGAAGCACCTGTTGAAAATGACTCCGTCCATTCATTTTCGTTTCTGAAGAATGTCCGTTGAGGGAAATGAATATCCTTCTGATTATTCTATTCATTTCCATTTCTAATGAAGCACCTGTTGAAAATGACTCCGTTCTTTCATTTTCGTTTCTGAAGAATGTCATTTGAGGGAAATGAATATCCTTCTAATTATTCTATTCATTTCCATTTCTAATAAAGCACCTGTCGAAAATGACTCTGTCCGTTCATTTTTCATTTCTGAAGAATGTCTGTTGAGGGAAATGAATATCCTTCTGATTATTCTATTCATTTCCATTTCTGATGAAGCACCTGTCGAAAATGACCCTGTCCGTTCATTTTCGTTTCTGAAGAATGTTCGTTGAGGAAAATGAATACCCCTTTTGATTATTCCTTCATATCCATTTCTGAGGAAGCACCTGTTCAAAATGACTTCGTCCGTTCATTTTCATTTCTAAAGAATGTCCGTTGAGGAAATGACAGGATTATGGCTTGCATATCTTTGGTTGTCATTTAACACAAAGTCACAGACAGGCTCCTACGAATAAATTTCGGGACGAAATATCCTAAAGTAGGGGAGACTGTGACACCTGTGCCTCTGCGACCATCAAACAAATACCAAACAATGAAATATTGTGTTTCATACTTGGGATTTGTATAAATATGTGTATCATGTGCACAAATCAATTCTAGTTCAATTTCGAGCTTTAAATCGCTTTCTGGAAGGTTATACGCGATCTGATGCATAAATATAACCAATTTAATGCAACAAACACTTCGGAACAGTGACATATGCTTAACATACCTTAAATAACCTTTACATAACATAGAAATAAGTTTTGGAGGGTTTGGTGTGGTGAAATCAAGTTTATTCGATTATAGGGACTATTTGCGTCAAACTGCAAAAGTATACCGAATCGAATGATATCGGACATTCCAGAACAAGATCATAAGTTAAATATGCCCTAAATATCCTTCACATAGCTTAGAAATAGGCTTTGAGGTGTTTGGTGCGCAAAAATAAACTTTTTGATCAATAGGGACTAAAAGCGTCAAAAAGTGCATAAGTTTGCATTTTCGCGCATATCTTACGTTCTGAATATATCCCGACATCCAAAAATTTATCTAATCATTAGAATATTTTATTTTAGTGATTGGCATGATAAAATTCCATTCGTCGTTTAATTTGGATTGTTTTTCACGTCCGTTCGAGTTTCATCGTAATTAACCGAACAACGCAACCGTACGACCAAACGAACCAACATCCGACATATTTTTAAGCATATTCTAAGTTCCCTATACTTTAACTTCATTTTAGAGTCTAGAAATGGGGTTAACGGGGCTTAAAAATGCAACGAAAACCAAGTTTCTGGGCTGCAAGGACCATTTTTGACAATCTACCAAAGTTTGCTAGGCCTGGGGCGTAAGCCTAAGCTTATTCTTATGCGGCCCGCGAGAGCCCATCAGACAGAAACATTGAATCTGGCCCAGACAGTTGAATTTGATGGTTTTGTTGCTTGTTTTTCAATACCATTTGATGGTTTTCATGCTCCCATTGTATTCTAATACCTTGGGCCCAAGTGTAAGGTCATGATCGAAGCACGGTTTACGAGGAATAATCGTAACGGTTATGGGTTTTCTATAAATACCCAACACCCTCATTCTTATTCCTCACAAAATCTGGTTCATTTGCTCTAAGTTGGAGCCTAGCACTTCATACCTGAGCAGTTTGAATTAAGATTTCCTTGCTTGGACCCTTTGTAAGTATTCCTTCGTGCTTTTATGCGTTTTTAAGCATGAAAGTCAAACAGTGTTTGACTTTCTGCTTTGACCAGTCTTTGGTCAACACGAAGTTCATTTGAACTTCGAAACGTGAGCGTAATCACGATGGTTATGGTCCCTTGTGACTATACCTACTGATTACCACGTTGATTAGGTGTAGTGACGAGTCATAGTTTCGGTCAAAATGCGTATTCATGCGTATTTTGCAACCAAGCTATTCTTGGGTATCAAAACCATTTTTTTATATCAAACTTGTTTTCTAACTTCGTTAAACATGTTTTAACATGCTTAACTCATCACTTTTAGTTTAGTTCTTATATAGGGACGTAAGATAAGCGGTCTAAACAACCGCTTAGACTTTCGAACCCGACCCGTTTGGTCGATCATTAGGATCCGATCAAACATATTTTGTGACCATAGTTGTATAGGGAATAACCTTCCGAGGTTATACCTTATGGTCACTTCGTTTAAGTAGTTGTATAATAGGTAGTTTATATGCCTTAGGAAAATGACCAAAATGCCCTTTTTATGCATAAATTCATTTTAAGCATATGTAACCTAAATTTTGACATCTAAACTGATTAGGCAACATTATTAGATGTGTTAAGGCATATAATACTAGTCATAGGACTAGTTAGGCGGTCCGAATGCGTTTTACGCGAACGACGCGTTAAAGTAGCGTAAGCTACCTAAACAGGTCGTAAAGGGTCGTAAGCACTTAGGATTGTGAAACCTGTGTCACTTCAACCATCAAACAAATGCCAAACCAATGAAATATTTTATTTCATACTTGGGATTTGTAAAAATATGTGTATCGTTTGCACATATCAACTCTTGTTCGATTTCAAGCTCTAAATCGCTTTCTGGAAGGTTATACGCGCACTGATGCGTAAATATAACCAGTTTAATGCAACAAACACTCCGGAATAGTGAAATAGGCTTAACATACCTTAAATAACCTTTACATAACTTAGAAATAAGTTTTGAAGGCTTTGGTATGGCAAAATCAAGTTAAATCGCTTACAAGGACTAAATTTGACAAACTGCGAAAGTATGCCAATTTGAACTGTAACAGACATTCCGGAACATGAACATAAGTTAAACATACCATAAATATCCTCTAAATAGCTTAGAAATAGGCTTTGAGGGGTTCGGTGTGCTAAAATAAACTTTTGTGTCATTCAGGGACTAAAAGCGTCAAAAAGTGCACAAGTTTGCATTTTCGCGCATAACTTACGTTCTGAATACATCCGGGCATCCAAAAATTTATGTAAGCACTAAAATATTTTATTTTAGTGTTTGGCATAAGAAAAATCCATTCGTCGTGTCATTTGGATCGTTTTTCGTGCTTATGCGCATTCCGTCGTAATTAAGCGAACATCGCGATCGTACGGCCAAACGAACCGACATCCGAGATATTTTTGAGCATGTTTTGAGTTCCCAATACTTTAACATCATTTTAGAGCCTTGAAATGAGGTTAACGAGGCTTAAACGTGTCAAAAACACCTCAAAATGCATGTTTCTCAAGTTCAGGGACCAAAACTGCAATTCTGCAATAGATAGCCAGGCGGCCCGCGTAAGCCCAAGCTTAATCCTTACGCGGCCCGCGTCAGTGTCTCAGACAGCAGAATGTGCAGAAACATCGAATTTGGTCCGTTTCACTTGTTGCAAATGGTTTTGGGAAATCTATGGGCTGGTTTTGAGTGCACATGGTATTACAATACCATGGGTGCAAGTAAGTGTATGGCCAAGATTGAAGCACATTTTCCAAGAAACGATCCTAACGGTTCGGGAAATCCTATAAATACCCAACCCACCCCATTGCAAAACCCACTAGAATCTTGATTTGAGAAGCTCTAAGTTGAAACCTTTGTTTCATACCTGAGCTACTTGGATCGAGGTTAGCATTCGGGGACCCTTCGTAAGTATTCCTTCGTTCTTTTATTGCTTTTCGAGTCTGAAAGTCAAACTTTGTTTGACTTTCTGCGTTGACCAGTTTATGGTCAATGCGAAGTTCATTTGAACTTCGCAACGTGATTGTAATCACGATGGTCATAGTCCCTTGGGACTATGCCTACTGATTACCACGTTGTCTAGGGTCGTAAGGGTAAGCGATCTAATAAATCGCTTATACCTTCGAACCCGACCCATTTTAGTCGATCATTAGGATCCGACCAAATACATTAGGTGACCATAGTATATAGGGAATAACCTTCCGAGGTTATACCTTATGGTCGCTTCGTTTAAGTAGTTATATGATAGGTAGTTTATATGCCTTAGGTAAATTACCAAAATACCCTTTTCATGTATAATTGGTAATTAAGCATATGTAACCTAAACTTTTGTCACATAACTGATTGTGTAACATGTTTAGGCATATAACACTTGTCATAGGGCTAGTTAGACGTCTCGAGAGCGCTTTTGCGCGCACGACGCGTTAAAGTAGCATAAGCTACCTTAATGGGTCGCGATGGGTCGAAAGCACTTAGGTTAGGTTTCATTTAGTATGTAGGCTTTGTTAAACCATATGACACGAGTCTCCATACTCGTTTGGTTTACGAACCCTCATTCTATCTAAATCCTCCGATTTAGGTCCGGTTTATTAACATAGTTACCTATATTAGGTGCCGTTTGATATCCGTGATCTCTAGCATTGTTTGGTTGTTACTCAAGGACTACTAAGCAATCTCAAGTGAGTACATAGACCCCTCTTTTACTGTTTTCCAAACATTTTGGGGTGGAACACATGTGCCTACTTGTTACTTTCATGCTTTCCAAGTTTTCACATCATATACCTGCTATGTTCGTTAGTACATTATAGTACATGATTTCATTTCATTTCATGCTATGTATGCTCATTGTGTGCGTACTTAGTACATCGTTTTACATTACATGCTATGTATGCCCATTTTGTGCGTACTTAGTACATCGTTTTACATTACATGCTATGTATGCCCATTGTGTGCGTACTTAGTACATCGTTTTACATTACATGCTATGTATGCCCATTGTGTGTGTACTTAGTACATCGTTCTACATTACATTTCATGCTATGTATGTCCATTGTGAGCATACTTAGTACAATGTTTTACATTGCATTTCTGTTGCATATGCTCATCTAGCATATGAACACATTATACTACATTTTGAACCGTTGTAACTATTTGATTATGTGAACCGTCGTAACCCTTTGATTATTTGAACCGTTTGTAATTGTTGAACCGTGTGAACCATTTGTACCTGTTGACATGATTTACATTTGACAATAGACATTTGACTATACATAAACATTTCTACAATCGTTAAATATTACATCTTGGTGGTTTGGTTGGAGTAAGTGATTTAAGTAACGAGGCGCGTGTAATAAGAGACAAGCATGGTGGATACGCCGCTGGTACTTCCTATATATAAGTGTTTATATGTTATTACATATCGTAGCGTTATTTGAATCATTTCAGTTTGAGACATATAACATTTTATACAAATAACATACTTTTCACAAGACATTGTTTTACAAACAACTTATCTTATACAAACTCATTTTACATGGTTATTCATTTAACCATACATTATTCTCTTATTTATACATATCATCTGATCTTATCGTTTTTCAAATGATTTACAAGACAAAGCAAATTACAAGGTTCATGACTAAACATTTTCTCAAACATAAGTCATGAATTCTGTTTTCACAAAACCTATGTATCTCACAGGCATTTTTATGCTGACGTACCTATTTTCACATGTGTCTTCAGGAGATGATGCATAGGACTTATCAAGACATACTTAGGCGGACCTGTGCCTTAGTGACTTAAAACGAGACAAGAACTAGTTAATTTTTGTTATATACTCTTTGTTTCTGTTTAAAACAATGTAAACTCTCTTGTTTGATTAATAAAATGAAACTTTAATTGCCATGGATTTGAAACAATTAATTCTGTTACAACACTCCCCGATGTTTCCGCCACGTTTTGTATGTTCTACGTGGTCGGGGTGTGACAGAAAAGATGGTATCAAAGCCAATGGTTATAGGGAATTAGGTTATTAGTAATGCTTTGACCTAGTCTATAACCTTCTTAGGACCCTAACGCGAGTTTACTTGTATTTAGTCATAAAACAATACCGTCACCTATCCTTAGGCGACGACCACAACAAGAACATAAATTTCAAAACCGCTTTGAAAACTAATCATCTGTTCTAGGATGATTGATTACTAGGTTTTGAACCCTCTGTTATAAGGTTTTGAACCCCTTTGAGTTTTCAAAATCTCGTCAAAGTTTTGGGTTTTAAATAATGTGAACACGTGCAAACTGGAAGGGTGAATGCCTGTATTCTGGGTTTTCTGTCTAGGCAAGCACTTCGTATATATCTCATCAGACGCGAGACCAGTTGTGCTTACCTGGGAATTCTTGGGATGAGTGTTCACTTATAGGCGAGCATGTCTTCGCGATACATTATATTGACCCATTTACTTTGATTAGTCACCATCTCATTTGTTTACCTTTGGTAACAAACAAATGGTCACAATCTTCATGTGTTGTTATTCTCTTTTGACTATCTTTTGCTTGTTTCCTCCTATGTCTTCCATTTTCTTCATTATGCCTCTTCATCGCAACAAGACTCGAGTGTTCGGACCAGGTGCTACAATTGCCCAACAAATAGGCGTCGTAATCCAGAAGACCGTTGATTTAGCTATCACCATGACTCATCTCAGGGATGAAGCCGTATAAGGGAACTGCTCCTTGGTGCAATCAATGCAACCGTCATCATCCAAATCAAATACCCTGTTACAAATGTACCCACGGTGGGCGATGGAGACATTTGGTTAACATGTGTCGCTTTGCTGTTCAAAGCAAAGCAGTTGCAAACCCTATTGCTGCTTAACCTTCAAGTTCTGCTTCATATGTCGCCTTGGCATATCTAGCGCCTGAACCTCATGAACTTTCTACCTTGTGTATCGACTTAAGCACGCCTAGCGCAAGGTGTCAAAGCACCTCTCGTTACACAAATTCCAAAATCCATGTAGGATCTTTCTATCCTCATAATTAGATCCTTGTGGATGAATATCACTCAAATCAGAGCCCTTAATTGAATTATTCGTATGCCTTAATACGTACCTTACGATTCAATAAGGACAAAGCCGAATTCTTATTAAGATCTTACTATCTTCATAGTTAGATTCTAATGATTTAAGTGCCGAATGGAATCCACGGATTGGATTCCTGGCGTGTTTTAAATATCCGTGTCCAAAGATAACAAAGTAAAGATCAAGTTAAACAATTATGTGATTATGTGCTTATGTGTTCCCTTTTATGTTTTTGGTGTAATCCAAGTTTTTGTTATCCAAATCCTCGTAGAATCTTCCATATCACTCGTATAAGGGATTCATAGTAGGATATCCAAAGGTATTATATTAAATCCTCAATGGGCTTTTACGTAATAGTAAAGACCGTTGGATTATATTGTACTATTCCATAATTAGACCCTTGAGTGGTCTAGTTAAACAGATTGATCCAAAAATCTGGTTAGGAATATCAGGTGATGATATAGCTGAAAGGACTCCTTGGTGGCCTAATTAAAAGGATCAATTGTCGATCTAATTAAAAGGACCTTATGGTAGTCTATTCACACTCATCACAGGTTTGATTTTTCCTCCCCTTCACATTACAAAACAAATTGTGCGGACTGTGCAAGGAATTGCGTAATTATGGATGCATACATAATTATGAAATTCAGTGCACAGAAACCACAGCAAGTTTGGTCGTGTGTCTAGAAATGACTCATTCCGTGCATTTTCATTTCTGAAGAAATTGTGGAAAATGACTCATTCTGTTCATTTTCATTTCTGAAGAAATTGTGGAAAATGACTCATTCTGTTCATTTTCGTTTCTGAAGAAGTTGTGGAAAATGACTCGTTCCGTTCATTTTCGTTTCTGAAGAAGTTGTGGAAAATGACTCGTTCCGTTCATTTTCGTTTCTGAAGAAATTGTGGAAAATGACTCGTTCCGTTCATTTTCGTTTCTGAAGAAGTTGTGGAAAATGACTCGTTCCGTTCATTTTCGTTTCTGAAGAGGTTGTGGAAAATGACTCGTTCCGTTCATTTTCGTTTCTGAAGAGGTTGTGGAAAATGACTCGTTCCGTTCTTTTCGTTTCTGAAGAATGCCTGTTGAAAATAACTCCGTTCATTTTTCAATTCTGAAAAAAATGTCCGTTAAAGAGAAATGTCAGGATTATGCCTTTCATATCTCTGGTGGTTATTTGACACAAAGTCACAGATAGACTCCTATGAATTAATTTCGGGACGAAATTTCCTAAAGTAGGGGAGACTGTGACACCTGTGTCACTTCAACCATCAAACAAATGCCAAACCAATGAAATATTTTATTTCATACTTGGGATTTGTAAAAATATGTGTATCGTTTGCACATATCAACTCTTGTTCGATTTCAAGCTCTAAATCGCTTTCTGGAAGGTTATACGCGCACTGATGCGTAAATATAACCAGTTTAATGCAACAAACACTCCGGAATAGTGAAATAGGCTTAACATACCTTAAATAACCTTTACATAACTTAGAAATAAGTTTTGAAGGCTTTGGTATGGCAAAATCAAGTTAAATCGCTTACAGGGACTAAATTTGACAAACTGCGAAAGTATGCCAATTTGAACTGTAACAGACATTCTGGAACATGACCATAAGTTAAACATACCATAAATATCCTCTACATAGCTTAGAAATAGGCTTTGAGGGGTTTGGTGTGCTAAAATAAACTTTTGTGTCATTCAGGGACTAAAAGCGTCAAAAAGTGCACAAGTATGCATTTTCGCGCATAACTTACGTTCTGAATACATCCGGGCATCCAAAAAATTATGTAAGCACTAAAATATTTTATTTTAGTGTTTGGCATAAGAAAAATCCATTCGTCGTGTCATTTGGATCGTTTTTCGTGCTTATGCGCATTCCGTCGTAATTAAGCGAACATCGCGATCGTACGGCCAAACGAACCAACATCCGAGATATTTTTGAGCATGTTTTGAGTTCCCAATACTTTAACATCATTTTAGAGCCTTGAAATGAGGTTAACGAGGCTTAAACGTGTCAAAAACACCTCAAAATGCATGTTTCTCAAGTTCAGGGACCAAAACTGCAATTCTGCAATAGATAGCCAGGCGGCCCGCGTAAGCCCAAGCTTAATCCTTACGCGGCCCGCGTCAGTGTCTCAGACAGCAGAATGTGCAGAAACATCGAATATGGTCCGTTTCACTTGTTGCAAAATGGTTTTGGGAAATCTATGGGCTGGTTTTGAGTGCACATGGTATTACAATACCATGGGTGCAAGTGTATGGCCAAGATTGAAGCACATTTTCCAAGAAACGATCCTAACGGTTCGGGAAATCCTATAAATACCCAACCCACCCCATTGCAAAACCCACTAGAATCTTGATTTGAGAAGCTCTAAGTTGAAACCTTTGTTTCATACCTGAGCTACTTGGATCGAGGTTAGCATTCGGGGACCCTTCGTAAGTATTCCTTCGTTCTTTTATTGCTTTTCGAGTCTGAAAGTCAAACTTTGTTTGACTTTCTGCATTGACCAGTTTATGGTCAATGCGAAGTTCATTTGAACTTCGCAACGTGATTGTAATCACGATGGTCATAGTCCCTTGGGACTATGACTACTGATTACCACGTTGTCTAGGGTCGTAAGGGTAAGCGATCTAATAAATCGCTTATACCTTCGAACCCGACCCATTTTGGTCGATCATTAGGATCCGACCAAATACATTAGATGACCATAGTATATAGGGAATAACCTTCCGAGGTTATACCTTATGGTCGCTTCGTTTAAGTAGTTATATGATAGGTAGTTTATATGCCTTAGGTAAATTACCAAAATACCCTTTTCATGTATAATTGGTAATTAAGAATATGTAACCTAAACTTTTGTCACATAACTGATTATGTAACATGTTTAGGCATATAACACTTGTCATAGGGCTAGTTAGACGTCTCGAGTGCGCTTTTGCGCGCACGACGCGTTAAAGTAGCATAAGCTACCTTAATGGGTCGCGATGGGTCGAAAGCACTTAGGTTAGGTTTCATTTAGTATGTAGGCTTTGTTAAACCATATGACACGAGTCTCCATACTCGTTTGGTTTACGAACCCTCATTCTATCTAAATCCTCCGATTTAGGTCCGGTTTATTAACATAGTTACCTATATTAGGTGTCGTTTGATATCCGTGATCTCTAGCATTGTTTGGTTGTTACTCAAGGACTACTAAGCAATCTCAAGTGAGTACATAGACCCCTCTTTTACTGTTTTCCAAACATTTTGGGGTGGAACACATGTGCCTACTTGTTACTTTCATGCTTTCCAAGTTTTCACATCATATACCTGCTATGTTCGTTAGTACATTATAGTACATGATTTCATTTCATTTCATGCTATGTATGCCCATTGTGTGCGTACTTAGTACATCGTTTTACATTACATGCTATGTATGCCCATTGTGTGCGTACTTAGTACATCGTTTTACATTACATGCTATGTATGCCCATTGTGTGCGTACTTAGTACATCGTTTTACATTACATGCTATGTATGCCCATTGTGTGCGTACTTAGTACATCGTTTTACATTACATGCTATGTATGCCCATTGTGTGTGTACTTAGTACATCGTTCTACATTACATTTCATGCTATGTATGTCCATTGTGAGCATACTTAGTACATTGTTTTACATTGCATTTCTGTTGCATATGCTCATCCAGCATATGAACACATTATACTACATTTTGAACCGTTGTAACTATTTGATTATGTGAACCGTCGTAACCCTTTGATTATATGAACCGTTTGTAACTGTTGAACTGTGTGAACCATTTGTACCTGTTGACATGATTTACATTTGACAATAGACATTTGACTATACATAAACATTTCTACAATCGTTAAACATTACATCTTGGTGGTTTGGTTGGAGTAAGTGATTTAAGTAACAAGGCGCGTGTAATAAGATACAAGCATGGTGGATACGCCGCTGGTACTTCCTATATATAAGTGTTTGTATGGTATTACATATCGTAGCGTTATTTGAATCATTTCAGTTTGAGACATATAACATTTTATACAAATAACATACTTTTCACAAGACATTGTTTTACAAACAACTTATCTTATACAAACTCATTTTACATGGTTATTCATTTAACCATACATTATTCTCTTATTTATACATATCATCTGATCTTATCGTTTTTCAAATGATTTACAAGACAAAGCAAATTACAAGGTTCATGACTAAACATTTTCTCAAACATAAGTCATGAATTCTGTTTTCACAAAACCTATGTATCTCACAGGCATTTTTATGCTGACGTACCTATTTTCACATGTGTTTTCAGGAGATGATGCATAGGACTTATCAAGATATACTTAGGCGGACATGTGCCTTAGTGACTTAAAACGAGACAAGAACTAGTTAATTTTTGTTATATACTCTTTGTTTCTGTTTAAATGAATGTAAACTCTCTTGTTTGATTAATAAAACGAAACTTTAATTGCCATGGATTTGAAACAATTAATTCTGTTACAACACACCTCGACGTTTCCGCCACGTTTTGTATGTTCTACGTGGTCGGGGTGTGACAAGGATAGGTTTAGTTTTAGAATGAACACTCATTATGTTTACGAAACCTTATTCTATCCGATCTTTCGATTTAGGTCCGGTTTATTAACATAGTTACCTATATTAGGTGCCGTTTGATTTCCGTAATCCCTCTAGCTTTGCTTTGTTGTTATTCAAGACTTCTAAGCATCCTCAAGTGAGTACATAGTCCCCTCTTTTACTGTTTTCAAATATTTTGGGGTGATTCACATGTGCCTACTTGTTACTTTCGTGTTTTTCATGCTTTTATATCATATACTTACTATGTTTATTAGTACGTAGATAGTACATGATTTCATTATGTTTTGCTATGTATGTTCACTTAGCATGCTAGCACATTGATTTTCGTATATTACATTTTGTTGCATATGCTCATCCTGTATGTGGACACATTGTTTGACATTTTGAACCGTTTGAAGCTGTTTGATTTATGTGAACCGTTTGAAGCTGTTTGATTTATGTGAACCGTTTGAAGCTGTTTGTTTGAACCGTTTATATCTGTTTGATTTATATGAACTGTTTGAATCAGTTTGAACCGTTGGGTTAGGGAAGTGATTAGGTAACAGGGCGGGTGTAATGTGTTAAAAGCATGGTGGATAAGCCGCTGGTACTTCCTATATATAAGTGCTTTTAACACATTATATATCGTTGCGTTATCTAGATCACTTGGGCAAGGTTATCAAAACAAAGTTATATTACAAGGTTTTTCTAACAATATATAACATTCGAGTTTTTCAAAAATGATTTACAATTTGGGTTTACTTAAATAAATGTTTTGGAGTTAAGATTCATGGTATCGAGGTTTTTATAAAATAAATCTGTTTTGACATGGTTATTTCAATTTATATTACAAGTATTTTACAAAACTTGGTTTTCTAATTATCAATCTATAAAGGTGTTCAAGTTATTTTTAAAATATAAACGAACCATGAATCTTACACTCACATAAAATCCTATGTACTCGCCGGCATTTTTATGCTGACGTATTTTCACATGTGTTTCAGGTACCATAGTTGGGGATGTTTGATGATATTGATGCATGCTCACATAGGAACGGACGAGGCCTTGGTGACTTAATAACAATGAAAGTCTATTTGTTCATGTTTTGTTTCTAATTTCAATGTAATGTAATACATTTAATTTAATAAAACAGAACTTCAATCCATGTGTTATGAAACAATGATTATGTTACAACACTCCCCGACGTTTCCGCCACGATTTGTTGTTTTTCATGGTCGTGGTGTGACATATGATGTCAAATCTATTCGTGGAGGCTATGTAGGGTTTGCCGGTAACCAAGGTGGTAGAATAATCGGTGAAGGAACATTGACGAACGACATGGTATCTTTTGAGAAAGTCAACTATATCGGTGATTTAGAGAACAATTTGCTGAGTATTTCTCTGATTTGCGATCGTAAGTTCACCACGCATTTTAACAACAAAGAGTGTTTGATTCTCAAGTAGGGATTTGTAATTACTGAGAAGTGAATCTTAATGCGTGCGTTGCGCGAAAACGACCTCTATGTCCTCGACATGAGTGTCGCAATCACAACAACAAAAGAAGCACAGTGTTTCGTATGTATGGCGACAGAGAAGTAGTCTATACTATGGCACAGAAAACTAGCACACATACACTTGAGAAAGATGAACTTATTGGTGCACAACAATCTAGTGGAGGGTGTGAACCTGAAAAACATTCATTTGGGTGATGAATGTGTTAGTTGCAAAAGGGAAAGCATACAAAGAAATCTCACCCGAGGAAGTTACTCAAGTCAATAAAGTTGCCACTAGAACAACTTCATATAGATCTTTTCGGGCCAGTAAACGTGAAAAGCATCTTCGGTGATTCATATTGTCTAGTTGTTACCGACAATTTCTCTAGATTCTCATGGGTTATGTTTCTGGAATCAAAGGATCAAGTTTTCGAGAGTCTGATGATCCTGTTTCACAAACTCGATAACCTGTACCACATGCCAATTCCCCGAATCAGAAGTGATAATGGTACAAAGTTTAAGAATAACAGGATGCCCGAATTCTTTAATGATAAAAAGGGATATTGCATGAGTTTAGCGCTCCATACACACCGCAACGGAACGTGGTGGCAAAAAGGAAAAATCAGACACTTATCAAGTTAGCAAGAACTATGGTAGTAGATTCAAAGCTCCTAGTGAACTTCTGGAGTGAAGCGGTTACCTCGGCATGCTATACCCTAAATCGAGTGTTAACTGTCAAACAGCACAAGAAGACGTGCTTCAAATTACTCAATCGTTAGATGCCTAACTTGAAATGGCTTGAACCTTTCGGTTTACCTTGCACGATCATTGTTCCTGATGGTAAATTCGGTGTGAGATCTTTAGAAGGCTTCTTCGTTGGTAATGCAAGTCCGCTCAAACAAGTATATCTACCTAGCATCAACCGAGTGATTCAGGTGCAACATGTCGACTGCCAGAGGTACACAACGCCTACTCAGAAACCTTGTGAAGCTTAGCTTTTTTACTACGAGGGCTTACAGAACTCATTCAAGCGTCCAGCGGAACCGACAGAAGAAGAATTGTGTTATTATATCAACAACAATAGGCATTTTCTCAAGAGCAAGTTTCAAGGCTGATTGTGGTTACACGGCCATAAGTTGGTACTCATGATGCTGAAGCAGGCCCGAGTAACACAAATGCAAATGATCAAACATTTGCTCCAGTAGATGAACCCGCTAAGAACACTACAACAACTTTGTTCGATGATTCTGATGACTCTGATTCTGAGCCGATGTACGAAGCAGGAGAACCTTATTCTTAGGGGGAACAGATTCAGCTTGATGGTGAAACAAGTAATGTTTAGCAAAATGTGGAACAGAACATCACGGACCTGGAAGACACTGTCGTTTCACCCCGCAGACTTCATAATTTGTGAAATCCAAGCAGGAGTCTGAACTCACAATCAAATTGATCAGGGCTTGTCATGCTTTTATACAAAAGGTGCTCCATTGCAAACTGATTTCTAAATAAAGTGTTTTATCACGCAGGTTAAACCAAGACATATAAGGAAGCACTTACTGAAGAATTGTGGGTCAACACAATGCAAGAGAGGCTGAATCAATTTGAAAAGCTTGGAGTTTGGAGATTAGTAGATTTACCCAGCGGTCAAAGAATTATCAAGACAAAATGGGTTTTTAAATGTAAAAAGGATGACCGGGGAGTGATAGTCAGAAATAAAGCTCGCCTGATAGTTCAAGGTTTAAGCCAGCAGGAGGGCATTGACTTTACGGAGGTGTATGCATCTGTTGCTCAGCACGAGGCAATACGAGTTGCACCAGGCCCCGTGAGCCTGGTACGAGACTCTGTCTCAGCACCTGTTATCCAACGGCTTTACTCGAGGAAAAGTTGACGCTACCCTCTTCACACAAGAAGTTGATGGGCACTTGCTGATCGTTCAAATTTATGTGGATGATATAATATTTGGTTTGATGAACGACGCACTTTGCAAAAACTTCGAACGGGTCATGAAACTCAAGTTTGAGATGAGCTCTATGGGAGAGATGAAGTTCTACTTATGTCTGCAAGTTGATCAGATGCCTGAGGGAATATTCATTCACCAAATGAAATACGTGAACGATGTGTTGGATAAATTCAGCATGACGAGAATTTCACTGATGTCAACCCCACTAGCGCTCAATCACGGCATTCATCCGGATCACACGGGGGAGAAAGTCGACGAGACTTTGTACCGGTCAATGATAGGGTCACTCATGTACCTCACGGCATACAAACCAGATATTATGTACCCCACTTGCCTCGCGGCACTCTACCAATCAATTCCGAGAACATCTCATACGATGATCGTCAAACGCATCTTGCAATATCTCAAAGGAAGCCAAAGCACCAGCTTGTGGTACTTGAAGAATAACGATTTACACCTTGTTGGATACTCGGATTCTGACTACGGCTGCTGCAAATTGAACGCGAAGTCTACAACTACCAGCAGCCAGTTCTCCAGAACTCGTCTAGTAACATGGAAGTGTAAGAAACAGACTACGGTCGCTCTCTCTACTTGCGAAGCCGAATACGACTCAGCTAGCAGCTTTTGTTCACAGATATTGTGGATTCAACAGCACATGAGAGACTATGGTCTTCAATTTCTGAACTCGCGGATTTTCATAAATAACGAAGGAGCAATAAAGTTAACCAAAAACCCTGTTCATCACTCAAAGACAAAACACATTAAAATTCGACATCAGTTCATTCATGACTGTTATGAAAAGAAGTTGATTAGAATTGAAAATATCTTTTGAAACTTAACGATATGCGACTTTTGTCATCAAGGAGAGAAATTGTCAAGGGTGATTCCAAGGCGGAGGACGTTTAAACGTAATCTGCATCAGTTTGTCATTTTCTTCTTTTTAAAGTGTTTTTAATTCTAAGGGGAGAAAATGTAGTACAAAATACAAAAAAAAATTAAAAATTCAAAAATGTACAAAAACATAGAAAAAGACAAAATAGTTTAGTGTAAATAGAGGAAATGATAGTACATTAGTAGACAATCACGGCGAGTTAGAGAAATGAAGAGCTAAAAAGTGATAAACGGTCTCACTGATGATATGCTAGTAGGTTTTTACATACATAGTAGATTGTTTTCGACATACAAACCTAAATCAATAACTTTCTTAATATGTGGGTAACATCTCTCGGATATATGGACTAAGTACTTCGAAATTTCGTTTGAGAGATTGCCTGATTCTGAGATATTAGGTCTTTATACAGAATTGATATCTGGGGTATTATACAAGATCTTCTGATTTTGCGTCAGCAATGACATAGATCTTGTGGAATACTTTCATGCTTTAAACCCAAAAACTACACAAAATTGAAAATGTCGAATGATATTACAATTGCAGTCAAAAGAATCCTAATTGCAACACACCTCTAACTCGAGCCTTCATCTCTTTATCGGTACGGTGGTAATAACCTTAGCTCTCAAGGCCTAGCACTAACCCAAAGACAGATATCAATTAGGTATATTCACCTGCAAGACTGAATACCGGGAATCTTGATACGGGAGTACATTTTGAGGTGGGACACACTGTTAAGTTAGTTTCTAAAACATCTAATCACGTATCTCGAAACAATCAAAATTTGTGTACATATTTAAATGGATCAGCATACGGACAATCTAGGTGAACTGTTTAGAGCTTAAAGTTTAAATATATCAACGGTGTTTATGATTTGTCAAAAACTGATATGATTCTCTTACACGAACTCACAAAAATATGTCTGTAAATATGTTGTGCATAGGTATTGTAACATTTCATTACAGATTGTAACATTTCATTACAGATTGTTTGGATCAATGAAAGAAGATAAACAAATGATAATTGCAATGGAAATGAAGGTAAAACTTTAAAACACAAACAAGGAAAGAACAACTTTCATCATAAATACTTTGTGTCGAATGATTTGATTACAAAAGATTCAATGTATGCATGAATTGCTATCTCCCCCTCAGCCTCAGCTCACAAGTGTTAGTTCGTACAAAATGCAAGTGCATAAAAGAGCTAATAGAACAGTACATGCACTGTCTATTTATAGTACATTCCTAAACACTTTAGCATCTTGGCTGATGTCACCTAGACAGTGACAACTAACAATCATAACAAACTCTAAACACTGAAAATTACAAACACTTTTACAATAAACATTGATTAACTAACTGCTGATGATGTTATCCACTGATGGGCTCAACCACTGATGAAGCTTGAGTAGTGTTTTCCATAAAGGTTGATCAGACCTTTGACTTCCAGCAGTTCTTTGACTTCAACAGAGGATTGGTCTTCAACAGACTTTATACTTCAGCAGACCTTTGTACATAACAGTCTTTATAGATCAGCAGACTTTAGAAATCATCAAATGTTGGATGTGACACTTCGGGTTTTCCCGAGCAACCTTATTGTATGATACGATTATGTGGGGTTATTAAATAAAAATTTGTGTTATAATTATCGTGTATTACGTGCCTTATGTGAAAACGTGTAATATATATAAGCATGTATATCTATTTATATTATTATGTGCATGTCTATGGAGGTGAGCCGAAACCTCTTAGTTTCGACTCGAAACCTCCCACTCTCGGGTTGGACTTCCCTGGTTCCGACTCCTCTCATGATGGACTAACGAATCCTGACTCGGTATAGACCGGCCCAACAGATTGGCCCACTCGAGACCACACAAGCCTAGGGGTGTGCGGCATGATGGGGGGTATAAAACCCTTCATGACAGCTAACATACTCTCATCTTGGCAACACACCAATCCCCAAAAACATTCCTTATCCTCTCTCTCTCTCTCTCCTCTCATCCTCTCTCTTTAGAAAACCCTAAATCCTACCAACATCCTCCACTCTTCTTGTAAGAACCGACGACATCTAACTAGGAGACAAAGACCTTGAAGCTCAATCGATCATCCTCGCACACTCTACCTTCGGTTAGTAAGCTTGGATTGTTTGCCATATTTTGGTTGTTTGATGATGTGCTTTATAGATGATTGCTTGATGGTTTGGGTAGTGTTTCTTGTTAAGTTTAGGTGATTAACAATGTTCCTTCATGATGATATGTGAACTGTTTGGTAGAAGCATGATAATAATGTGAATGCTTGAATGATTATGCATAGATTTGTTTGTAGTTTGCAACTCCTTGTGTTGAAGTAATATGGGTGATATAATGGTAGATAGGATGATGAACCTAATGATGATGTATATGTGATGAGTGATGACCTATGATGATGTTTTAGATGTATGATAGAGTGATTTTTGTGATAAAAATGGCTGCATATGTTTCGGTTAGATGTAAGGTTAGAATAGTGTTAGATGATGTGGAATCTTGGGTGTTTTGGATGAATAATGTCACACCCTGACCACGTAAAACAACAAAATGTGGTAGAAACGTCGGGGAGTGTTGTAACAGAATCATTGTTTCACAACCATGGATTAAACAATTTTGTTTTATTGAATTAAATGTATTACATTACATTGGAATTAGAAACAAAACATGAACAAATAGACTTCTATTGTTATTAAGTCACTAAGGCCTCGTCCATTCCTATGTGAGCATACACCAATATCATCAACTATTGTACCTAAAACACATGTGAAAATACGTCAGCATAAAAATGCCGGCGAGTACATAGGTTTTATATGAGTGTCAGATTCATGACTCGTTTTACGTGTTGCAATACTTATTTAAAAACCTTGTTTTGAAAAGTATAGTATTGCGACATAATTAACCAATTCAAATCAAGTTGGTTATAATTTACAAAATCTCGTAGCCATGATTCTTAACTCCAAAACATTTGTTTTATGAAATCAAATTGTAAAACATATCGTAGAAACTCGTTAACAAAACTCGTATGGTTTATATTATTCAGAAAACATCATTGTGTGACATCGTTTCAAAATTGTTTACCCAAGTGATCTAGATAACGCAACGATATATAATGTGTTAAAAGCACTTATATATAGGAAGTACCAGCGGCGTATCCACCATGCTTTTAACACATTACACCCGCCCCGTTACCTAATCACTTCCCTAGTCCAACGGTTCAGACAGTTACAAATGGTTCACATATATCAAATGGTTACAAATGGTTCACATCAATCAAATTATTACAAATGGTTCACATACATCCAACGATTACAAATGGTTCTCATACATCCCATGATTTCAAATGGTTTCCATACATCGAATGGTTACAAATAGTTCACATACATCGAGTGGTTACAAATGGATTCTCATAAATCAAAGGTTACAAATGGTTTAAACAGTTCAAAATGTAAAACAATGGGCTAACATGTTAAGTGAACATGCATAGCAAAACATAATGAAATCATGTACTAATAGTGTACTAATGAACATAGCAAGTATATGATATGAAAACATGGAAAACAGTAAAAGAGGGGACTATGTACTCACTTGAGGGTGCTTAGAAGTCTTGAACAACATCCAAGCAAAGCTAGAGGGATCACAGAATCATACGACACCTAATATAGGTAACTAGGTAAATAAACCAGACCTAAATCGAAAGATCGGATAGAATGAGGTCTCGTAAACCAAATGAGTGTGGGGACTCACATGATATGGTTTAACAAGGCCTACATACTAAAAGGAAACCTAACCTAAGTGCTTACGACCCATTACGACCCGTTTAGGTAGCTTACGCTACTTTAACGCGTCGTTCACGTAAAACGCGTTCGGAACGCCTAACTAGTCCTATGACAAGTATTATATGCCTTAACATGTCTAATAATGTTACCTAATCAGTTTAGATGTCAAAATTTAGGTTACATATGCTTAAAATGAATTTATGCGCAAAAAGGGCATTTTGGTATTTTCCTAAGGCATATAAATTACCTATCATACCACTAACTAAACGAAGTGACCATAAGGTATAACCTCGGAAGGTTATTCCCTATACAACTATGGTCACTAAACATGTTTGGTTGGATCCTAATGATCGACCAAACGGGTCTAGTTCGAAAGTCTAAGCGGTTGTTTAGACCGCTTGACTTACGACTCTACATAAGCACTAAACCTAAAGTGACGAGCTAAACATGTTTAACGAAGTTAGAAAACGGGTTTGGTATCAAAACAAACAGTTTTGATACCTAAAAGTAGTTTGGTTACAAAATACGCAAGAATACGCATTTTGGCCGAAACTACGACTCACCACTATGCCTAGATAACGTGGTAATCAGTAGGTATAGTCATAAGAAACTAAAACCATCGTGATTACGCTCACGTTATGAAGTTCAAACGAACTTCGTATTGACCATAAACTGGTCAATGCAGAAAGTCAAACAAAGTTTGACTTTCACGCTAAAAATGCATAAAAGAACTAATTAGGACTTACAAAAGGTCCAAGGAGGTTTGATCCAATTTATTCTCAAGTATCAAGTGCAAGACCTCAACTTAGAAAATGAAAATCAGATCAAATGTGAGTTTGAGAGCAAAGGGGGTGGGGTTTATATAGTTTTTGCACAACCGTTAAGATCGTTCATCGTAAAACGAGCTTCGATCTCATCCGTACACATGTGCCCATGGTTTTGTGAAACCATGGGAGTCCCTAGTTTCATTAAAACCATGTGAAAATGAGGGGAACAGCTGAAACAAGCTGGAATTTAGATTTTTCGTTTTGGTCCCTTCCTAAGATAACTATGGCAGGATGTCAATTTTGGTCCCTGAATGTGCAAAACATGGTTTTTAATGCATTTTTGGCACGTTTAAGCCCCGTTAATCCCATTTCAAGGCTCTAAAATGAAGTTAAAGTATAGGGAACATGAAACATGCTCAAAAATATCTCGGATGTCGGTTCGTTTGGTCGTACGGTTGCGTTGTTCGGTTAATTACGACGAAACACGAACGAATGCGTAAAACGATCTAAATTACGCGACGAATGGAATTTTATCATGCCAATCACTAAAATAGAATATCTTAATGATGACATAAATTTTTGGATGTCCAGATGTATTCAGAACGTAAGATATGCGCGAAAATGCAAACTTATGCACTTTTTTGACGCTTTTAGTCCCTGAATGACCAAAAAGTTTATTTTAGCACACCGAACCCCTCAAAGCCTATTTCTAAGATATGTAAAGGATATTTAGGGTATGCTTAACTTATGGTCATGTTTCAGAATGTTCGTTACAGTACAAATCGGCATACTTTCGCAGTTTGTCGAAATTAGTCCCTATAAGCGAATAAACTTGATTTCGGCACACCAAACCTTCCAAAACTTATTTCAAAGTTATGTAAAGGTTATTTAAGGTATGTTAAGCCTATGTCACTATTCAGGAGTGTTTTTTGCATTAATCTGGTTATATTTACGCATCAGTGCGCGTATAACCTTCCAGAAAGCGATTTAGAGCCCGAAATCGAACAAGAATTGATATGTGTAAACGATACACATATTTTTACAAATCCCCAGTATGTACCACAATATTTCATTGATTTGGTATTTGTTTGATGGTCGCAGAGACACAGGTGGCACAAATAAGATAGTGTGGGGTTCAATGATATTCATGATATGTGACACAGTGATGTTGGGAGTATGTTGATATGTTTCGATGCAAATGTGTCACACCCCGACAGCGTAAAACAACAAACCGCGGTGGAAACGTCGGGGAGTGGAGCGACAGAATTATTGTTTCACAACACAAAGATTAAAAAGTTTCGTTTAATTGAATTATTATATATTTAACATTGTCTTAAAGTTAAAACAAACAAGTTCACATTTCGACTATCATCATTATTAAGTCACTAAGGCCTTGTCC
Source organism: Helianthus tuberosus (assembly GCA_030545235.1). NCBI lineage: Eukaryota > Viridiplantae > Streptophyta > Magnoliopsida > Asterales > Asteraceae > Helianthus > Helianthus tuberosus. The sequence continues at coordinate 112,845,578 of CM060424.1, read as the reverse complement.
AATCCTAAGTGAGCATGCATCCTAGTAGCAATCGACATCATTCAACACCACCTGAAACATATGTGAAAATAAAGTCAGCAAAGAAAATGCCGGCGAGCACATAGATTTTACGAGAGTGTCAGATTCATGGCTCGTATACATGTTGCAATGCCTTGTTTGACTATAAGAGTCGATAATTGAAAACCTTGTTTTGAAAAGTGTTTAGCATTGCAATATGATTAACCAACTCAAAACAAGTTGGTTATAGTTTATAAAATATCGTTGCCATGAATCTAGACTAAAACATTTGTTTATGTAAACCAGATTGTAAATCGTTCTTGTAATAAAACTCGTATGGTTTATATTATATAGTAAACATCGTTGCGTGTATCGTTTGAAATCATTCGTCCAAGTGAACTAAATAACGCCACGGAATGTAATATGATAAAAGCACTTATATATAAGAAGTACCAGCGACGTATCTACCATGCTTTTATCACATTATACACGTCCTATTATCTAATCACATAGCAAAAACCAATCGTTTAAATCGTTCAACTCGTTCATGTTTTAGACCATCGTTCATTTGTTTAAATCGTTCAAATCGTTCAAGTCGTTCAAATTGTTACAATCGTTCAAATCATCCATAATCGTCCACGTTTTAATTGTGAAAACTACTTTTGGTCGTCTCGTTGAATACATTCAAACCTTCGTAACTCATCCATCGTTCAACTCGTATTAATAAACCACCAAAGGGTAAGTTAACAATCATCAGGTTTTGTCGTTACCCAAATATCCCCACACATAACCATGTCGATAGTTTGATAATAGGATTTGTCAGATCCTATGGTACCATAACATACAACTGGTCGGCTCGGCCAAAGCTAATGAATGTCATTCGTTATGTAATTACGTCCCAACAACTTCGTTCACATTATCGAAATCATTGTATTTAATATAAACCATAGTATTTGTTTTTTAAAACATCGAAATCGTTTAACACATATGAATCACCCCAAAACAATTGAAAATAGTAAAAATAGGGGAACTATGTACTCACGTTGAATTGCAAAGTATCCTTGATTAATAGTGAACTAACAAATCTCGGCAAACCAAGGAAATCAATTAGCACCTAGTAATCGGATCGCTAAGTTAATAAATCAACACCTAAATCGGAAGATCGGGTAGAATGAGGTTTCATAAACCAAATGAGTATTGGAACTCATGTGATATGGTTTAACAAAGCCTACATTCTAAATCGGAATCTATCCTAAGTGCTTACGACCCGTTAAGGTAGTCTACGCTACTTTAACGCGTCGTTCGCGTGAATGCGCGTTCGAGACGCCTAACTAGTCCTATGCCAAGTATTATATGCCCTAACATGTTTAAATATGTTGCATAATCAGTTTAAGTGACAAAAATTAAGTTACATATGCTTAAATACAAATTATGCATGAAAAGGGCATTTTGGTCATTTAGCTAAGGCATATAAACTACCTATCATGCAACTAATTATACTAAGTGACCATAAGGTATAACCTCGGAAGGTTATTACCTATAAAAGTATGGTCACAAAACATGCTTGGTCGGATTCTAATGATCGACGAAACGGGTCGGGTTCGAAAGTCTAAGCGGTTGTCAAGACCGCTTGACTTACGACCCTATACAAAAACTAGACTAAAAGTGACGAGTTAAACATGTTAAAACATGTTTAACTAAGTTAGAAAACAAGTTTGATATCAAAACAAAGTGTTTTGATACCCAAAAATAGTTTCGTCGCAAAATGCGCATAATCGGCATTTTGACTGAAACTTTGACTCGTCACTTCGACTAATCGGTGGTAATCAGTAGGTATAGTCACATGGGACTATAACCATCATGATTACGCTCACGTTGCAAAGTTCGATCGAACTTTGACTTAACCAGTTTAAGGTCAAAGCAGAAAGTCAAACAATGTTTGACTTTCATGCTTGAAAAGCATAAACAAGCATGAAAGAAGCTTACAAAAGGTCCAAGCTAGGAAGAATTGAACTAAAATACTCAGGTATGAAGCTTTCAACAATGTGAGAGCTTCAACTTAGAGCAAATCAGATCAATGAGTAAGGAACAATGGCAAACTTGATGGGTATTTATTGGAAACCTTGAATTAACAAGATCATTACATGTGTTTTTGCAAGGATCAAAGCATGGTCTTGGCCATACACACGTGGCCCATAGTTTCCAATACAAGGGGAGTCCAAAAACAAGTCCATGGTTGTAACATCTGTGCTTGTAATCATTGTGAACAGTTCTTTTATCAATAAATCAATGTTATTTGATCCCAATGTTTGTTTGGTTGTGTTTTACATTTTTCATGTTTTGACTTTTATTCAATTTCAAACTCTATATCGCTTTCTTGAGAGTTATACGCAAACTGGTGCGTAAACGTAACCAGTTTAATGCGACAAATACTCCGGAACATCAACATATACTTAACATACCTTAAATAACCTTTACATAACTTAGAAATAAGTTTTAAAGGCTTTGGTATGGCAAAAACAAGTTAATTCGCTTACAGGGACTAAACTTGACAAACTACGAAAGTATGCCAATTTGAACAGTAACGAACATTCCAGAACATGACCATAAGTTAAACATACCATACATATCCTTTACATAGCTTAGAAATAGGCTTTGAGGGGTTCGGTATGCTAAAATAAACTTTTGGGGTCATTCAGGGACTAAAAGCGTAAAAAAGTGCACAAGTTTGCATTTTTGCGCATAACTTACGTTCTGAATACATCCGGACATCCAAAAATTTATGTAAGCACTAAAATATTTTATTTTAGTGTTTGGCTTGAGAAAAATCCATTCGTCACGTCATTTGGATCGTTTTTCGCGCTTATGCGCATTCCGTCGTAATTAAGCGAACATCGCGATCGTACGGCCAAACGAACCGACATCCGAGATGTTTTTGAGCACATTTTAAGTTCCCTATACTTTAACTTCATTTTAGAGCTTTGAAATGAGGTTAACGGGGTTCAAACGCATCGAAAAAGGCCTTAAACACGTGCAGGGACCAAAACTATCATTTTTGAAACTTTGCTGAGTCTGACACATGGTGGCGTAGCGCGAGCATCCCATGCCTATGCAGTCGCGCTACGCGAGTGCCTCATCTGAACAGAAAAACCAGATTCAATGTATTAACAGCTGTTAAACTCACAACCACACACCCACACTTGCCCTTTCAGTTCATGAGAGGCCATTTTTAGTCACCACAACATTCCAACAAGTGTACGCCTTAGATTCGATCACGGTTTCCAAGAAACGATCCTAACGGTTCAGGAAATCCTATAAATACCCACATCCCCCAACTTCAAAACCCACTAGAATCTGATTTGAGAAGCTCTAAGTTGAAACCTTTGTTTCATACCTGAGCTACTTGAATCAAGATTAGCATTCGGGGACCCTTCGTAAGTATTCCTTCGTTCTTTTATTGCTTTTCGAGTCCGAAAGTCAAACTTTGTTTGACTTTCTGCGTTGACCAGTTTATGGTCAATGCGAAGTTCGTTTGAACTTCACAACGTGATTGTAATCACGATGGTTATAGTCCCTTGTGACTATGCCTACTGATTACCACGTTGTCTAGGGTCGTAAGGGTAAGCGATCTGATAAATCGCTTATACCTTCGAACCCGACCCATTTGGTCGATCATTAGGATCCGACCAAATACATTAGGTGACCATAGTAGGTAGGGAATAACCTTCCGAGGTTATACCTTATGGTCACGACGTTTAAATAGTTGTATGATAGGTAGTTTATATGCCTTAGGTAAATTACCAAAATACCCCTTTGATGCCAAAATTCATTATAAACATATGTGACATAACTTTTGACATCTAAACTGATTTGGCGACAATATTAGGCATGTTAAGGCATATTGTACTTGTCATAGGACTAGTTAGGCGGTCCGAACGCGTTTCACGCGAACGACGCGTTAAAGTAGCATAAGCTACCTAAACGGGTCGTAATGAGTCGTAAGCACTTATGTTAGGTTTCATTTAGTATGTAGGCTTTGTTAAACCATATGAGACAAGTCTCCATACTCGTTTGGTTTACGAACCCTCATTCTATCCGATCCTCCGATTTAGGTCCGGTTTATTAACATAGTTACCTATATTAAGGTGCCGTTTGATTCCGAGATCTCTAGCATTGCTTGGTGGTTATCTTAGGACTTCTGAGCAATCTCAAGTGAGTACATAGACCCCTCTTTTACTGTTTTCCAAACTGTTTTGGGGTGAAACACATGTGCCTACTTGTTACTTTCGTGCTTTCCTGCTTTCACATCATATACTTGCTATGTTCATTAGTACATTTATAGTACATGATTTCATTGTGTTCATGCTACGTATGTCCATTGTGTGCATACTTAGTACATTGTTTTACATTACATTTCATGCTATGTATGTCCATTGTGTGCATACTTAGTACATTGTTTTACATTACATTTCATGCTATGTATGTCCATTGTGTGCATACTTAGTACATTGTTTTACATTACATTTCATGCTACGTATGTCCATTGTGTGCATACTTAGTACATTGTTTTACATTACATGCTATGTATGTCCATTGTGTGCATACTTAGTACATTGTTTCACATTACATTTCATGCTATGTATGCCCATTGTGTGCATACTTAGTACAGTTGTTTTCATCACATGTTTACATTTTGGTATGACATTTGGGTTGTTTAAAATGGAACAATACATTCATTAACATTAGCTACGCCGTTCGTTAGTAGGTAGTGGTACCATAGGAATTGACAACTCCCGTTCCGGACATACTGGGTAGGTTTGGATGAAAGGAATGACCGAATTCGATACACATAACTTAGATAAACCTTTAATTTGTTTAAGGGTTTATCGCCACAGTCTCAAGGCTTGGATGTATGCATTTTCACAATACCGCATAAATGTTTGTATCAGTATAGCATGCATTTGTTCCACAAAACATAACTTTGATTTAAACCATGTTTTACTTCAATACCTTGTTTTTGTGCATTTTACATATGGTTTAGTTGATATATTTCACTTACCATACATGATATTTTTGGGTACACATTACATGATTTACATTAAACATAAACATTTTGACATTGATATACACATTTAGTGGTTTACATTGGACATAGACATTTCGATATGGTTTACACATTAACACATGACAATTCATTTACACATAAACAGTTTACATTGGTGGTTGGTTTGAGTAAGTGATTTGAGTAACGAGGCGTGTGTAATATGATACAAGCATGGTGGATACGCCGCTGGTACTTCCTATATATAAGTGTTTGTATGACATTACATGTCGTAGCGTTACTTAAATCATTTCAATATTTGACATATTACGTTTTACATAAACAACTTATTTTCACAAGACATTGATTTACAAAACAACTTATCTTATACAAACTCATTTTACTTGGTTATTTATTTAACCTTACATTATTCTCTTATTTATACATATCATCGCTTTTTGGAATGATTTACAAAACAAAACAATTTACAAGGTTCATGACTGACTTTTGTTAACAACTTTTTCTAAACTTATAAGTCATGAATCCTCTTTTCACAAATCCTATGTATCTCACAGGCATTTTTATGCTGACGTACCTATTTTCACATGTGTTTTCAGGAGCTGTTGCTTAGGACAATGATCGTGACACTAGGGCGGACCTGTGCCTTAGAGACATAAAACGAAGATAGACTTAGTTTAATTATGTTGTACTCCTTGTTTCCTGTTTAAGACAATGTAACTCTTATGTTGATAAATAAAATACAACTTTGAATGCCATGGTTATGAAACAATTAATTCTGTTAGAACACTCCCCGACGTTTTCCGCCATGTTTTGTATGTTATACGTGGTCGGGGTGTGACAGAAGAGTTGGTATCAGAGCCAACGGTTATAGGGAATTAGGTTATTAGTAATGCTTTGACCTAGACTATAACCTTTCTAGGACCCTAACACAAGTTATCTTGTGTTTAGATCTTAAAACATGCACATCACCTATCCTTAGGTGATTATCAAACCAAAAACCAAATTTTTCCGAAACGATTTTTGAAAAACAATCATCTGTTTTTGGATAATTTATTACAAGGTTTTGAACCCTCTATTGTAAGGTTTTGAACCCTCTTTTATATGGTTTTGAACCCCTTTGAGTTTTCAAAATCTCGTCAAGGTTTTGGGTTTTAAATAATGTGAACACGTGCAAACTGGAAGGGTGAATGCCTGTACCCTGGGTTTTCTGTCTAAGGCCAGAGTGTTCGTACAAATCCACATAATCGGACCAGTCACTCTTACCTGGGAACTCTTGGGGTGAGTGTTCACTTATAGGCGAGCATGTCTTCGCGATACATTATTTTTGACCCATTTACTTTGATTAGTCACTGTGTGTCGTTTGTTTGCTTTGTGATGCGAACAAATGACCACCATCTTTGCTTTTGTTGATTTTGTTTCATCTCATTCTTTTCATCCAATCATCTCACTCGTTTCCTTTCATGTTTCCTCTTTTAGAATGCCTCCTCGACGCGAAAACCAGATAGCAACTGCCGAACTGGCAGAAATCATTGCGCAGCAGATGGCTGCTCAATTTCCAAACCTCTTTGCTCAATGGAACCAAGCCAACAACAACAACAATGCTCCATGCAAATACAAGGATTTTAACTCGGCTAAACCACTCAAGTTTAGTGGTTCTGAAGGAGCGACCGGGCTTCTTCAATGGTTCGAGAGCATTGAGAATACTTTTCGCCACGTGCAGTGTCCTGACAATCGCAAGGTCGAGTTTTCTTCGAGTGTGTTTCAGAAGAGGGCTCTCACATGGTGGAACGGGGTTATGAGAGACCGTGGTGCAGAAGTTGCTCTAGCACAAACTTGGGCTGAACTCAGGGCCCTTATGATGAGGGAGTTCTGTCCTCGTCATGAACAGCGAGCTTTGGAAAGAGAGTTCGATGACTTGAAACAAGACAGTGGCGAGCACAGGGTATATACTGATAGATTTGAGGAGTTGAGTCTTCTTTGCCCAACAATGGTTACCCCACTTGATAAGGCTATCGAAAGGTACATCGACGGCCTACCTGACTCAGCGCAAGACATCATTACTGGTAGTAACCCTGCCACACTCCGTCAGGCTATCGAGTTAGCAGCGACATTGACTGAGTCGCAGATTTAGAAGAATAAGTTACACAGGAAGGGTGACAAGGGCAAGAAACAGTCGTCTGACAAGGAAGATAGTAAGAAAGGTCAAAACAAGAAGGGAAAGGATTCTGGTTCATCGAAAAGGGCAAGGAAGCGTAAGGCTTCCCAAAACTATGCTGTCACTGCCCAAGCTAACCAGGCAGCTCCCAACCAACCCGCACAGCCTCCAGTGAAGAAGCCCTATTCAGGGAATGCACCTTTGTGCAATAGATGCAACAGTCACCATCAGCCACAACATCAGTGCCGTTTCTGTAATAACTGTGGGAAGTCGGGTCATCTTGCCAATGTTTGTCGGTTTGATCAGAATCAGGCAGTCCAGAACCCGGCTCAACAAGTTGCTCAGCCTCCTGCTCAGCAACAGGGTCAAGCTGCACGACCACACTACCCACCAGGTGCTTGTTATAACTGCGGGGATCTGACCCACTACCGTAATCAATGTCCAAGATTGGTGAATGCGAATCCAGCTCAGGCTCCAGCTCAAGGTCGAGTCTTCAACATGTCACACCCCCAAAATCCACACGCGGAGTACCACCGCTTGGAGGCGTGACATGACCAGGATCAAGCCACCAATCATATTGAACATATAAGTAAATAGTAAAAGTCATTCATCAATACGAAGGGTGTTTTCAAAACCAAACATAACAAGTGTGTAGCGGAAGCAATAATGTAAAACCCCAACATAAGTTTAAGTACAAAATGTCATAATGATTAACAATACATTCATGATACATGTCCACAACGACCGTGCCTCCCGTGCAAGCTCCAAAAGTACCTAAGGTCCTGCAAAGCATGTAACAGAGAGTCAACAACTAGTTGAGTGAGTTCACTTGGTTAATTAGTTATAATGTTCGTATCGTAAATCGTATGTTCGTTTAGTAATCATGTATCGTATGTAATAGCATCGCGGCCCTCTAGGCATGTTTGCGAAGTTTAGTGGGGGTTTCCCATATGTTCTCTAGACTAGGTATATTTGTATCGCGGCCCTCCAGGCATGTTTGCGAAGATTAAAGTATAGTTCGCGGCCATTCTAGGCATGTTTGCGAAGATTGTTCTAGTATCGCGGCCGATCCCGGCATGTGTGCGAAGAGAAGTATATGTATCACTTAGTCTAGTAGTATCTACCATTGACCTTCCTCTCCCGAGGCCTATGGTAAGTAATTCTGATAACTCTTAAGCATAAATAATCAATCAACCCATTCCCAACCCCGGGAATCCCATGCCTTTGCAGAAGTGTGAGCTCACCTTGTTTTGCTCGGTATGCTTAACTATTCTCGCAAGTAATCAATCAAATCCGAAAATCAAACAGAGGTTTGGCTTCCTGTTGTTGGGTTTCAAAGGTAGAGAGAGAAACAATGTGATAAGATATGGTTTGGTAAGTAAGAAACTTCTCCGAGAAGATTTGTTTATAAAATATCTCAATACTGGGCCAAGGCCCATCTCTGATTTCGTTGGTCATCAGTGGACGAAAACACTTAAGGTGTTTTCACCACTTGGGTGATTTCATGGGTACTTGTTTTCAGTAAAAGTTCCATATTTATTTAACATGATAATTAATACAAAACCTTGTTAACATACCCTCACATATAATAAATATTATGGATCCCAAGTATAAAATATCAATCGCAATACGATATAACATATTACAAAGGTAAGCGTTGTGAAACAACGAGTCGTGTAAACAAACAACATAAACAATAATAGAAAAAAAAATTAACGTGCACTAAATACGAAGATGGAAATCTTGGAAACTCGAGTTGTCACATTATCCCCAACTTGAAAGAAATTTCGTCCCGAAATTTAGCATGCGGTTACTGAGGAAGCTAGGTAAGTTATCGTTTACTGTTTCTCCTGGGGTGTCACATCATCCCCCCGTTGATTTGGAATTTCTTCCCGAAATTCTGTAGTAGCTTCAGCCTCAGTAGTAGTTGCATTGTTTTCGAACAACTGGGGATATTTGAGTTCCATTTGGTCTTCGCGTTCCCAGGTGAACTCTGGGCCACGACGGGAGTTCCAACGAACTCGAACAAGAGGTATTCTGGTGTTCTTGAGGACCTTAACATCCCGGTCCGTGATTTCAACTGGTTCCTCGACGAAATGCAACTGTTCGTCGATAGTGAGCTCCTTCAGAGGAACTATGTAGGTCTCATCTGACAGACACTTCTTCAGATTCGACACGTGAAAGACGTTGTGAACTGCACTGAGTTCAGCTGGTAAGTTCAGTCTGTAGGCCACTTTGCCTATCTTCTCAATGACTTCAAATGGTCCAACGTATCGTGGATTGAGCTTGCTTCGTTTGCCAAAACGAACAACACCCTTCCAGGGTGAAACTTTGAGTAGTGCTCGATCCCCAATCTGGAATTCGAGTAGTTTCCTGTCTTTATCGGCGTATGCTTTCTGACGGTCACGAGCTGCCGCCATGCGTTGTCGTATTTGAGCAATCTTTTCAGTAGTATCAACTACCATTTCTGGACCTGTGATCTGACTGTCACCCACCTCTGCCCAACAAAGAGGTGATCGGCATTTACGCCCGTATAATGCCTCAAATGGAGTAGCTTTAATGCTGGTGTGGTAGCTGTTGTTGTACGAAAATTCCACGAGTGGCAGATGTTTTTCCCAGCCCTTGCCAAAGTCAATTACGCACGCCCGAAGCATGTCTTCTAGAGTTTGAATAGTGCGCTCAGACTGCCCATCTGTCTGAGGATGATAAGCTGTGCTCATGTCTAAGCGAGAGCCAAAAGATTTGTGCATTGCTTGCCACAGTTCTGAAGTAAAACGTGCGTCACGATCAGAGATAATAGAGGTGGGCACCCCGTGCCTCGAGACAACTTCTTTAAGGTATACGTCTGCTAGAGTGGAGAACTTATCCGTTTCCTTGATAGCCAAGAAGTGAGCAGACTTTGTGAGTCGATCCACGATCACCCAAATAGTATCATTCCCACGCTGAGATCTAGGTAGGCCAGTAACAAAATCCATGGAAATTTGCTCCCATTTCCATTGTGGTATCTCAGGTTGTTGGAGTGGGCCTGAGGGTTTCTGATATTCCGCCTTGACTCTCGCACAAGTCAAACACTTGCTAACGTAAGTTGCTATGTGGGCCTTCATGCTAGGCCACCAATATGTAGTTCTGAGGTCGTGGTACATCTTATCCGAACCAGGATGTACTGAGTAGCGAGACTTATGAGCTTCATCCATTACAAGCTCGCGTAGGTTGCCATAGCGTGGGACCCAAATGCGTCCTGTTACATAATAGGCGCCGTCTGCCCTTTGTTCTAACCGTTGCCTTGAGCCGCGTAGGGCTTCAGACCTGACGTTTTCCGGTTTTAATGCTTCTACCTGAGCATCTCGTATCTGTGAAGGAAGACTGGACTGAATAGTGAGTTGCAACGCTCGTACACGCCTAGGTGTAGTATCCTTTCGACTGAGGGCGTCGGCCACCACATTGGCTTTGCCCGGATGGTACTTTATAGCACATTCGTAATCGTTTAGTAACTCGACCCATCGACGTTGTCGCATGTTCAATTCTTTCTGCTTGAAGATATGCTCAAGACTCCCGTGATCGGTGTAGATGGTGCACTTGGTGCCATACAGGTAATGTCGCCATATCTTGAGCGCAAAAACAACAGCTCCCAGCTCTAAATCGTGTGTAGTGTAATTCCGTTCGTGAATCTTAAGTTGGCGTGAAGCATAAGCAATAACTTTATCCCGTTGCATCAACACACATCCAAGACCTTGGATAGATGCGTCGCAGTAGACTACAAAATCGTCCGTGCCTTCAGGCAATGAGAGGATAGGTGCGCTACAAAGTCTATCCTTTAAGTGCTGAAATGCTGTTTCTTGTGTATCACTCCAACGGTAAGCAACACCCTTCTGTGTCAGTAATGTAAGCGGCTGTGCAATCTTTGAGAAGTCTTTGATGAACCGTTTGTAATAACCCGCCAAACCCAAGAATTGGCGTATTTCGGTTGGTGTGCGAGGTGCAGGCCAGTTCTTGATCGAATCTACCTTAGATGGATCAACATGAATCCCATCCTTGTTTACCACGTGGCCTAGAAAGTGGACTTCACGAAGCCAGAAGTCGCATTTTGAAAACTTAGCGTACAGCTGTTCCGTTCGAAGGAGTTCCAGAATAAGTCGTAAATGCTGCTCATGTTCCTCCCGATTCTTCGAATAAATTAGGATGTCATCGATGAAAACAATAACAAACTTGTCAAGGTAGGGTTTGCACACCCTGTTCATAAGATCCATGAAAACCGCAGGCGCGTTCGTTAGCCCGAATGGCATGACCAAAAACTCGTAATGGCCGTAGCGAGTTCTGAATGCTGTTTTGGAGACGTCCTCGTCCCGGACTCTCAATTGATGATAGCCTGACCTCAGGTCAATCTTCGAGTAATAGCTCGACCCTTGCAACTGGTCGAATAAGTCGTCGATGCGTGGAAGAGGATAGCGATTCTTTACGGTCACCTTGTTTAGTTCGCGGTAATCTATGCACATACGAAAGGTACCGTCTTTCTTTTTCACAAACAATACTGGAGCTCCCCAGGGCGAAGAGCTAGGACGTATGAAACCCTTTTCCAAGAGTTCTTGCAATTGCTTAGACAGTTCTCCCAGTTCAGTTGGAGCTAAGCGATAAGGCGCTCGAGCTATAGGTGCTGCTCCTGGAGCTAGTTCGATCTGAAATTCGACCTGGCGATGGGGCGGCAACCCAGGTAACTCTTCAGGAAACACTTGAGGAAAGTCGCGTACTACAGGAATATCCCCAATCTTTTTCTCTGTCGTCGATGTATCAGTAACGAGTGCTAAAATAGCTATGTGGCCCTTTCGCAGACACTTCTGAGCCTTCAAGAAGGAGATGATGCCACTCACGACACCACTCTTGTCGCCTTGAACTTCGAGAGGTTCTTTGCCAGTACGAGGAATACGAATGATCTTCTCCTTGCATAGGATCTCTGCTTGCTGTTGGGATAACCAATCCATACCAATGACAATATCAAAACTACTCAAAGTTATAGGAATGAGATCGATAGAGAAAGTCTGACCAGCGAGGATAAGATTACAACCCTGAACTATGTGTGTGGCTTCTAGACTTTTACCGTTAGCTAACTCTACGACATGTTTGGTGTTCAAAAGTGTTGGTGCGCGTTTAAGCATTTGACTAACTTTCAGAGACATATAACTGGTATCCGCACCCGAATCAAATAATACGGTAACATAAAAGTCGTCGAGAAGAAACTTACCCGTAACCACATTAGGATCGTTCCTCGCATCACCCCGACCAATCACAAATGCACGACCCCTAGCACCATTGTCATTGTTGTTTCCCCCATTGTTGTTCCCACTGCCCTGATTATTGTTGTTGTTGTTCTGATTCTGATTTAACTGGGGACAGTTCCGCTTGAAGTGACCTTCAGCCCCACACTGAAAGCATGCCTTATTTCCTTGCTGTTGTTGCTGTGACTGGTTTCGTGTAACTGGCGGTTGTTGTTGCTGGTTCTGATTCGCAGGCCTTGAGCTCTTGCAATCTTTAGCTTCATGACCTACCCTTAGACATCTCTGACAGCGGCCTTTACGACACTGACCACTGTGGTGTTTGTTGCACCTATTACACAGTGGATGAATTCCCCGATATCCACTCTGCCCCTGACCACCAGACGATTGCTGACTCGGACTCTGGTAATCACTAGTCTTGCGCTGCTGCTGTGCTTGAGACTGTACAGTAGCTGAACCCCTGCTGGAATCCCCTTCCCATTTCCGCTTGTTGTCACTGGGATTAGCAGGAGTAGCTAGAGTGGTAGCGGTAGTAGTAGCGTTGATACGTTTAGGCAGCCTGTTCTGTTCGACTGCCTGATCAGTGAGGCGATGAGCTAACTTGACAATCTGCTGAATGGTGCCAAGATTTGCTGAGGTTACGTGACTTTGAATTTTCGGCACCAGACCATTGAGATACAGTTCGATACGCTTAATGGGAGGGTCCACCATACTAGGACACAGAATAGCCAACTCATTCGATCTTCTGGTGTACGCTTCAATTTCTGACCCCGTCATTTTCAAGTGGTAAAACTCTACCTCCAGCTTATGAATATCATCACGGCTACAGTATTCCTCTTTGATCAACTCCTTGAAATCATTCCAGGGTGTGGCGTTAGCAACAGCCAACCCTAACATCTGAACTTGCGCATTCCACCAAGTCAGCGCAATGCCTTCTAGAGTACCAGTGGCGTACTTCACCCTGCGAGCCTCAGGGCATTCACACATTTCAAATACGGACTCGAGCTTTTCAAACCAATGGAGGAGTCCAACTGCTCCTTCCGTGCCACTAAAAGTAGTAGGACGACAGTCCATGAAAGTTTTGAAGGTGCAAACAGGTGGTTGACCTATTGTGTATAAGAATCAGGACAAGGTTAAACACAAGAGTTGGTTTAAAAGTGTAGGATCTAAAGATCCTAGTGTGAGTTACAACTGCAGGGTATACCTCCTGCTTGTGCGGCTGCAACTGCCGCAGCAACTTGTTCGTTAATGAGAGCCGTCAACTGGGCTTGTGTCATATTAATACGTCCAGACATGATCTTCATAGCAAAGATAACATAAGTGAGAAAGGTTCGCGTGCAGTGCGATGACAGAAGAGAGTAAGCACACAAGTGTTCTCATGCAATAGTGTTAAGTTAACCTAAGCATACCCTGAGCAAAGTTCTATGCAATTCTAGCAAGTAGGCAATAAGACATGTACCATATTACCTAGGATGTTGAGTCTTGCACGTGGAGCGAGGCGTCGTTGTGGATCGTTGAGCACTGTTCTGGTTATAGTCTGGTTTTAATAAAAACGTTTTCCCCTTATTAAAACCGAGTTCTCTATAACCAATGGCTCTGATACCAATCTGTCACACCCCCAAAATCCACACGCGGAGTACCACCGCTTGGAGGCGTGACATGACCAGGATCAAGCCACCAATCATATTGAACATATAAGTAAATAGTAAAAGTCATTCATCAATACGAAGGGTGTTTTCAAAACCAAACATAACAAGTGTGTAGCGGAAGCAATAATGTAAAACCCCAACATAAGTTTAAGTACAAAATGTCATAATGATTAACAATACATTCATGATACATGTCCACAACGACCGTGCCTCCCGTGCAAGCTCCAAAAGTACCTAAGGTCCTGCAAAGCATGTAACAGAGAGTCAACAACTAGTTGAGTGAGTTCACTTGGTTAATTAGTTATAATGTTCGTATCGTAAATCGTATGTTCGTTTAGTAATCATGTATCGTATGTAATAGCATCGCGGCCCTCTAGGCATGTTTGCGAAGTTTAGTGGGGGTTTCCCATATGTTCTCTAGACTAGGTATATTTGTATCGCGGCCCTCCAGGCATGTTTGCGAAGATTAAAGTATAGTTCGCGGCCATTCTAGGCATGTTTGCGAAGATTGTTCTAGTATCGCGGCCGATCCCGGCATGTGTGCGAAGAGAAGTATATGTATCACTTAGTCTAGTAGTATCTACCATTGACCTTCCTCTCCCGAGGCCTATGGTAAGTAATTCTGATAACTCTTAAGCATAAATAATCAATCAACCCATTCCCAACCCCGGGAATCCCATGCCTTTGCAGAAGTGTGAGCTCACCTTGTTTTGCTCGGTATGCTTAACTATTCTCGCAAGTAATCAATCAAATCCGAAAATCAAACAGAGGTTTGGCTTCCTGTTGTTGGGTTTCAAAGGTAGAGAGAGAAACAATGTGATAAGATATGGTTTGGTAAGTAAGAAACTTCTCCGAGAAGATTTGTTTATAAAATATCTCAATACTGGGCCAAGGCCCATCTCTGATTTCGTTGGTCATCAGTGGACGAAAACACTTAAGGTGTTTTCACCACTTGGGTGATTTCATGGGTACTTGTTTTCAGTAAAAGTTCCATCTTTATTTAACATGATAATTAATACAAAACCTTGTTAACATACCCTCACATATAATAAATATTATGGATCCCAAGTATAAAATATCAATCGCAATACGATATAACATATTACAAAGGTAAGCGTTGTGAAACAACGAGTCGTGTAAACAAACAACATAAACAATAATAGAAAAAAAAATTAACGTGCACTAAATACGAAGATGGAAATCTTGGAAACTCGAGTTGTCACACAACATGAATGCTCAAGAGGCGCAGGCGGACGATAATGTGGTGAACGGTACGTTCGTTATTAATAATCAGCCTGCATCTGTTCTTTTCGATTCTGGTGCCGACAAGAGTTTTGTGTCATTGTCTTTTGAGCCAATGCTTCGTGTGTCTAGAACGAAACTAGGAAAACCCTTGACAGTAGAAGTTGCTAGTGGTGAACCCATTGTTCTTGATTCTGTTCTACGCAACTGCCAGTTGAACCTTAACGACCATCTTTTTCCTATCAACCTCACGCCTATGCAACTTGGAAGCTTCGACGTCATTGTGGGTATGGATTGGCTATCCAAGCATCACGCAGAGGTAGTTTGTTTCGAGAAGATCGTTCGTGTGCCGCTTTCGACAGGCGAGATCCTACAGGTTCAAGGTGAGAAACCGTCTGGTGGTCTCAAGCTCATGTCTTGTTTTAAAGATCAGAAATATCTGCGGAAGAACTATGTGGCTTTCTTAGCACATGTTACAGCAGATAAAGGCAAGGGTAAGTCTATTTCAGATATCCCTGTCGTTCGGGATTATTCTGAAGTTTTCCCTGAAGAGTTACCTGGTCTACCCCCAGCACGCCAAGTCGAGTTCCGCATTGATCTCGTACCTGGTGCAAATCCCATTGCCAGAGCTCCATATCGTCTTGCGCCATCTGAGATTTAAGAGTTGTCTAAGCAGCTTCAGGAGCTCTCTGACAAATGTTTTATACGTCCTAGCTTTTCACCTTGGGGTGCTCCCGTTCTTTTTGTCAAGAAGAAGGATGGATCCTTTAGGATGTGTATCGATTATCGTGAGCTTAACAAGCTTACCATCAAGAATCGATATCCCCTACCGCGCATAGACGATCTCTTTGATCAGCTACAGGGCGCTTCTTATTTTTCAAAGATTGATCTGCGATCTGGATATCATCAACTTCGGGTGCATGAAGAAGATATTCCCAAGACAGCGTTCCGCAATCGTTATGGACATTATGAGTTCACAGTCATGCCATTCGGTTTGACTAATGCTCCTGCTGTTTTCATGGACTTAATGAATAGGGTCTGCAAGCCTTATTTGGATCAGTTCGTCATTGTTTTTATTGATGACATCTTGATCTACTCCAAGACGCGAGCTGATCACGAGCAACATCTTCGTCTTACTTTGGAACTCCTAAAGAAAGAGCAACTTTTCGCCAAATTCTCCAAGTGTGAATTCTGGCTTAAAGAAGTTCAAATCTTAGGACATATTATCAACGAACAAGGTATTCATGTGGATCCCTCCAAGATCAGTGCAATTAAGGATTGGGATACGCCTACTACTCCTACTGAAGTTTGTTTTTTTCTTGGTCTAGCGGGTTATTACCGCCGCTTCATTGAGAACTTCTCAAAGATTGCAGTTCCTCTAACTGCTCTAACTTAGAAGAACAAGCCCTTTGATTGGGGATTCAAGCAAGAGGAAGCTTTTCAAAACTTGAAGCAGAAGCTTTGCGACGTGCCTGTTCTGACTTTGCCTGAGGGCAATGATGATTTCGTCGTTTATTGCGATGCATCTAAATTGGGTCTTGGCTGTGTTTTGATGCAAAGGAACAAAGTCATAGCATATGCATCAAGGCAGTTAAAGATACATGAGAAGAACTACACCACTCATGATCTTGAGTTGTGTGCAGTTGTTTTCGCTCTAAAGATCTGGAGACACTATTTGTACGGTACAAAATGTGTGGTTTTCACGGACCACAAAAGTCTTCAGCATATCTTCAATCAGAAAGAACTCAACATGAGGCAACGACGTTGGGTCGAGCTTCTAAACGACTATGATTGCGAAATTCACTACCATCCTGGTAAGGCGAATGTCGTAGCCGATGCATTGAGTCGTAAGGAACGTACTAAGCTTCATTGTGTTCGTGTTCAATCTGTTATTCAAGCTCGATCCGATATCCAAGCACGCATTTCTCAGGCTCAACAATCTTGTGTTTCACAAGGTTTAATGGATAAGGAATTTCCCTATCACATAACACCTGCTCTGTAACTGAAGGACAATGGATCGTATTACTTCATGGACCGTTTGTGGGTCCCAAGCCAAGATAACCTTCGCACCTTGCTTATGGATGAAGCCCATAAGTCGCGTTATTCGGTTCATCCCGGCTCAGATAAAATGTATAAGGATCTTCGTATTCACTATTGGTGGCCTGGTATGAAGAAAGACATTGCCTTATACGTATCAAAATGCCTTACTTGTCTTAAGGTTAAGGCTGAACATCAACGTCCTTCGGGTTTATTTGTGCAACCAGAGATCCCAGTTTGGAAATGGGAAAACATTACTATGGATCTTGTTACCAAACTTCCACGCACAAAGAAAGGTCATGATGCCATCTGGGTAGTCGTTGATCGTCTTACTAAGTCAGCGCATTTCTTGCCAATCCGTGAGGATTTTCCTGCTGACAAACTTGCTAAAATCTATGTGGATGAAATTGTAGCTCGACATGGTGTTCCTTTGAACATCATTTCTGACAGAGATGCTCGTTTCACTTCTCATTTTTGGAGAACCATGCAATCTACTATGGGGACCCAACTTAACCCGAGCACAGCTTATCATCCACAAACGGATTGTCAATCTGAAAGAACAATCCAGACTCTGGAGGATATGCTTAGAGCTTGTGTGATCGACTTTGGTGGTAGTTGGGATTCACATCTTCCGTTAATTAAATTCTCCTACAACAACAGTTATCACTCCAGCATCAACATGGCTCCTTTCGAAGCTCTCTATGGTTGAAAATGTCGTTCACCAGTCTGCTGGAATGAGATCGGCGAGGCTCAGCTTACTGGACCTGCCCTCATTTTAGAGACAACTGACAAGATTAAGAAAGTTCGTGATAACCTACAGATAGCTAGAAGCCGTCAAAAGAGTTACGCGGACCCAAAACGCAAGCCCTTGGAATTTTAAGTCGGTGATCGAGTATTAGTTAAGGTCTCACCTTGGAAAGGTGTGATCAGATTTGGAAAGAAAGGAAAACTTACACCTAGATACGTTGGACCATTCAAGATCGTCGAAAGAATCGGTAAGGTGGCCTACAGACTTGAGTTACCTCCTGAACTTGGAAATGTTCATCCAACCTTTCACGTGTCCAATCTCAAGAGGTGTTTAGCTGATGAGAACCTCCACATACCGCTTGACGAAATTCGTGTTGACAAAACACTGAAATTTGTCGAGAAACCTGTGGAAATCATGGAACGTGAAGTCAAGTGGCTTAAACGCAAGCGCATTCCTTTGGTCAAAGTTCGCTGGGAAGCTAAACATGGACCCGAGTTTACTTGGGAACGCGAAGATCAAATGAAGGCTAAATATCCGCATCTTTTCCCACGAGTTTCCTCTAAATAAATTTCGGGACGAAATTTCCACAAGTAGGGGAGACTGTAACATCTGTGCTTGTAATCATTGTGAACAGTTCTTTTATCAATAAAACAATGTTATTCGATCCCAATGTTTGTTTGGTTGTGTTTTACATTTTTCATGTTTTGACTTTTATTCAATTTCAAACTCTATATCGCTTTCTGGAGAGTTATACGCAAACTGGTGCGTAAACGTAATCAGTTTAATGCGACAAATACTCTGGAACATCAACATATACTTAACATACCTTAAATAACCTTTACATAACTTAGAAATAAGTTTTAAAGGCTTTGGTATGGCAAAAACAAGTTAATTCGCTTACAGGGACTAAACTTGACAAACTGCGAAAGTATGCCAATTTGAACAGTAACGAACATTCCAGAACATGACCATAAGTTAAACATACCATAAATATCCTTTACATAGCTTAGAAATAGGCTTTGAGGGGTTCGGTATGCTAAAATAAACTTTTGGGGTCATTCAGGGACTAAAAGCGTAAAAAAGTGCACAAGTTTGCATTTTCGCACATAACTTACGTTCTGAATACATCCGGACATCCAAAAATTTATGTAAGCACTAAAATATTTTATTTTAGTGCTTGGCTCGAGAAAAATCCATTCGTCGCGTCATTTGGATCGTTTTTCGCGCTTATGCGCATTCCGTCGTAATTAAGCGAACATCGCGATCGTACGGCCAAACGAACCGACATCCGAGATGTTTTTGAGCACATTTTAAGTTCCCTATACTTTAACTTCATTTTAGAGCTTTGAAATGAGGTTAACGGGGTTCAAACGCATCGAAAAAGGCCTTAAACACGTGCAGGGACCAAAACTGTCATTTTTGAAACTTTGCTGCGTCTGACACATGGTGGCGTAGCGCGAGCATCCCATGCCTATGCAGTCGCGCTACGCGAGCGCCTCATCTGAACAGAAAAACCAGATTCAATGTATTAACAGCTGTTAAACTCCCAACCACACACCCACACTTGCCCTTTCAGTTCATGAGAGGCCATTTTTAGTCACCACAGCATTCCAACAAGTGTACGCCTTAGATTCGATCACGGTTTCCAAGAAACGATCCTAACGGTTTGGGAAATCATATAAATACCCACATCCCCCAACTTCAAAACCCACTAGAATCTGATTTGAGAAGCTCTAAGTTGAAACCTTTGTTTCATACCTGAGCTACTTGAATCAAGATTAGCATTCGGGGACCGTTCGTAAGTATTCCTTCGTTCTTTTATTGCTTTTCGAGTCCGAAAGTCAAACTTTGTTTGACTTTCTGCGTTGACCAGTTTATAAACATATGTGACATAACTTTTGACATCTAAACTGATTTGGCGACAATATTAGGCATGTTAAGGCATATTCTACTTGTCATAGGACTAGTTAGGCGGTCCGAACGCGTTTCACACGAACGACGCGTTAAAGTAGCATAAGCTACCTAAACGGGTCGTAATGAGTCGTAAGCACTTATGTTAGGTTTCATTTAGTATGTAGGCTTTGTTAAACCATATGAGACGAGTCTCCATACTCGTTTGGTTTACGAACCCTCATTCTATCTGATCCTCCGATTTAGGTCTGGTTTATTAACATAGTTACCTATATTAAGGTGCCGTTTGATTCCGAGATCTCTAGCATTGCTTGGTGGTTATCTTAGGACTTCTGAGCAATCTCAAGTGAGTACATAGACCCCTCTTTTACTGTTTTCCAAACTGTTTTGGGGTGAAACACATGTGCCTACTTGTTACTTTCGTGCTTTCCTGCTTTCACATCATATACTTGCTATGTTCATTAGTACATTTATAGTACATGATTTCATTGTGTTCATGCTACGTATGTCCATTGTGTGCATACTTAGTACATTGTTTTACATTACATGTCATGCTATGTATGTCCATTGTGTGCATACTTAGTACATTGTTTTACATTACATTTCATGCTATGTATGTCCATTGTGTGCATACTTAGTACATTGTTTTACATTACATTTCATGCTACGTATGTCCATTGTGTGCATACTTAGTACATTGTTTTACATTACATGCTATGTATGTCCATTGTGTGCATACTTAGTACATTGTTTCACATTACATTTCATGCTATGTATGCCCATTGTGTGCATACTTAGTACAGTTGTTTTCATCACATGTTTACATTTTGGTATGACATTTGGGTTGTTTAAAATGGAACAATACATTCATTAACATTAGCTACGCCGTTCGTTAGTAGGTAGTGGTACCATAGGAATTGACAACTCCCGTTCCGGACATCCTGGGTAGGTTTGGATGAAAGGAATGACCGAATTCGATACACATAACTTAGATAAACCTTTAATTTGTTTAAGGGTTTATCGCCACAGTCTCAAGGCTTGGATGTATGCATTTTCACAATATCGCATAAATTTTTGTATCAGTATAGCATGCATTTGTTCCACAAAACATAACTTTGATTTAAACCATGTTTTACTTCAATACCTTGTTTTTGTGCATTTTACATATGGTTTAGTTGATATATTTCACTTACCATACATGATATTTTTGGGTACACATTACATGATTTACATTAAACATAAACATTTTGACATTGATATACACATTTAGTGGTTTACATTGGACATAGACATTTCGATATGGTTTACACATTAACACATGAAAATTCATTTACACATAAACAATTTACATTGGTGGTTGGTTTGAGTAAGTGATTTGAGTAACGAGGGGTGTGTAATATGATACAAGCATGGTGGATACGCCGCTGGTACTTCCTATATATAAGTGTTTGTATGACATTACATGTCGTAGCGTTACTTAAATCATTTCAATATTTGACATATTACGTTTTACATAAACAACTTATTTTCACAAGACATTGATTTACAAAACAACTTATCTTATACAAACTCATTTTACTTGGTTATTTATTTAACCTTACATTATTCTCTTATTTATACATATCATCGCTTTTTGGAATGATTTACAAAACAAAACAATTTAGAAGGTTCATGACTGACTTTTGTTAACAACTTTTTCTAAACTTATAAGTCATGAATCCTCTTTTCACAAATCCTATGTATCTCACAGGCATTTTTATGCTGACGTACCTATTTTCACATGTGTTTTCAGGAGCTGTTACTTAGGACAATGATCGTGACACTAGGGCGGACCTGTGCCTTAGAGACATAAAACGAAGATAGACTTAGTTTAATTATGTTGTACTCCTTGTTTCCTGTTTAAGACAATGTAACTCTTATGTTGATAAATAAAATACAACTTTGAATGCCATGGTTATGAAACAATTAATTCTGTTACAACACTCCCCGACGTTTTCCGCCACGTTTTGTATGTTATACGTGGTCGGGGTGTGACAGAAGAGTTGGTATCAGAGCCAACGGTTATAGGGAATTAGGTTATTAGTAATGCTTTGACCTAGACTATAACCTTTCTAGGACCCTAACACAAGTTATCTTGTGTTTAGATCTTAAAACATGCAAATCACCTATCCTTAGGTGATTATCAAAACAAAAACCAAATTTTTCCGAAACGATTTTTGAAAAACAATCATCTGTTTTTGGATAATTTATTACAAGGTTTTGAACCCTCTATTGTAAGGTTTTGAACCCTCTGTTATATGGTTTTGAACCCCTTTGAGTTTTCAAAATCTCGTCAAGGTTTTGGGTTTTAAATAATGTGAACACGTGCAAACTGGAAGGGTGAATGCCTGTACCCTGGGTTTTCTGTCTAAGGCTAGAGTGTTCGTACAAATCCACATAATCGGACCAGTCACTCTTACCTGGGAACTCTTGGGGTGAGTGTTCACTTATAGGCGAGCATGTCTTCGCGATACATTATTTTTGACCCATTTACTTTGATTAGTCACTGTGTGTCGTTTGTTTGCTTTGTGATGTGAACAAATGACCACCATCTTTGCTTTTGTTGATTTTGTTTCATCTCATTCTTTTCATCCAATCATCTCACTCGTTTCCTTTCATGTTTCCTCTTTAAGAATGCCTCCTCGACGCGAAAACCAGATAGCGACTGCCGAACTGGCAGAAATCATTGCGCAGCAGATGGCTGCTCAATTTCCAAACCTCTTTGCTCAATGGAACCAAGCCAACAACAACAACAATGCTCCATGCAAATACAAGGATTTTAACTCGGCTAAACCACTCAAGTTTAGTGGTTCTGAAGGAGCGACCGGGCTTCTTCAATGGTTCGAGAGCATTGAGAATACTTTTCGCCACGTGCAGTGTCCTGACAATCGCAAGGTCGAGTTTTCTTCGAGTGTGTTTCAGAAGAGGGCTCTCACATGGTGGAACGGGGTTATGAGAGACCGTGGTGCAGAAGTTACTCTAGCATATAGACATTCCAGAAGCTAAAATACGCACTAAAAAGCACCCGAAACGCACTTTAAGTGCAAAATTTTATTAAATTCGGCTCAAATAAGCTTTTAAACATATAAATATCATGCAGAATTTACGTTTCATTATCCAAGGTACTTCCCCAAGTGTTGGGAATTGAAAGGGTTACAAAAAGATACTTGAAGGGCACTAAACGGTGCAATTTAACACTTTAATGAACCGGTATCAAACCGAACTACCGGACATTACCCGGAACATCAAAATATTACTAGAAGCATTGTTGTAATGTTTCTGAGCTAGTTAGGGTTCCCGAACACCATAACACTCCTTATAACACCATAACACTCCTTATAACACTATAACACATTAAATCCTTGAATTAAATAAATGAAACTTAACTTGATCTTGTAATTAGTAATTGGAAATTTCACTTTACCCCCCCCCCCCCTAATAGAGTGGACGGTCACAAGGGAGGTGACCCCACCAAAATATTGTTAAAAATCTACATGATCTTCTTTGGATACTTCTTGGATTTGGAGAAGTCTTGTATGTACTAGAGTTGACACAAGAACCATTAGGTAATACTTCAAGATTGGCTATAAGTAACCACCTCTCACCATCATCTTCAACACACCACTTCACTCCTCCCTTGGCTCCCCCATTCTCGGCTCAACCACAACTCCACACCACCTCAATTTTCGGTTATGATACAAGCAATCCAAGGTCTTCACAAGGTGTCACAAGGTGTTTAATGAAGCTTGGTGCTCACGAAACTTGAAGGACCTCTTCCGTGTGCTTTTATCCACTCCATTTGTGTCATTGTTCTTCCCTAGCTTTAAGCTAGTTGTAAGATCCTTTTTCACTCTTGTTACTTCATGTTCTTAGTGGTTAAAAGATATAACATGTTGAAATAACAAGAACACTAAAGAACCTACACTTAAATCTTGAAACATAAAGCATGAAATATGATGAATCTTGTTGTTATGATGTTGTGTAGTGCATAAATGATATTTGCTTGATGATTTCTTGAGAAGATGACGTTGAACATCACATGAAGCTTGATAGATGGTGTTTAAACACATAATCTATCAAGTGGGAGGTGATTATGTAATAACATATGATGATCACCTTCTAGTAAACACATGAACTTGAAGATTAAAATGATTTCTTGAAAAATAATCATTAAAGTGAGTTGATAACATTGTTAACCCTAGACTTGTGAATGATTTTCTAAAAAGAACCAAGTTCAAAATGTGATTTTTTAGAAGATCATGATTTCACATAAACCTATATTATTTTTGGTGGAAGAACAAGTATAAGAACACTAGAGAAACAAGAAGGTTTAATAAATAAACACTATTTTTGTAAATTATGTTTACAAGTTGTAAACACCAAATCTCTTCAAGAATGGGATATTAAAAGAAGTAAACACACTTTGGAGGGTAACTAAATCCACTAAACACCTTACCAAGTTATTACGCGTTTTCGTGAAATATCAAGTTCATGTTATTAAGTAAAGTGTATAGTTTATACACTTGATAAGTGAAATATTGTTTAGATTGTTGATTGTTGATTGTTGATGATGTTTTAAAAGAAAATAAACACATGTTTTGAAAACATGGGAAACCTCCATTTTTAGGGGAAACTCTACCAAAATTTTTATAAATTTTGACACTTAGAAAAATATAAGTTTTGAGAAACTTATTCCCTAACAATGTGTCTAAAAACATTTACCAAGGTTTCCCTAATTTTTGTATTAAGAAATGATGATTTCTTCAGGATACAAATTGATATTAAATATGTATATTTCTGAGAAAAATATATATATATATATATATATATATATATATATATTGTGATCGCCAAATTTTGTGCTAAGTGTATGTAGTATGTATTATATGTGATAGTGTGTTAGGACTTGAAAATACACTAAATACTCCTAAGTAGTGAAGATACAAAAATACACATACAACATACATAGGAAAAATACAAGACACTTATATTTATTTTTTTGAGAAAATAATATAAGTAAGACACATAGTTAAAAATATAAAATATTTTTAACACAAGAACACATATACAAAAGAAAGTGACTTGTACTTGTGCGATACAAGACTAGTGACTAACGTTAATAAAACACGTTTAGGTCACGACGCTAAATAAGAAAATCCGGTGAAGTTTATGACGCAAGGAACGCAAAGTTGTGAGTTCATGCTCCCCCTTTTCTTTAACTGTTTTTGGTTTTATAACTCTCGGGGGTGAAATACATGTTACAAATAATACAATTTTTATAAATGGTATGATAACAAGAAGCACTCTTGGTGAGAACGAATACCAAGTATGATGCGATTTGAGAATACAAAAATACAAGAAGCACTCTTGGTGAGAACGAGTACCAAGTATGATGCGTTTTAAGAGATGCCTAGGAAATACTAGATGATGTGAGCACAGACATAATGCTAAAAATGCCATAAAGTCTTGGTGAAAACTAGTACCAAGCCATTAAAAACATTCACTAATTAGGGACGAGGGTTAGATCTAACGGGTACGGCCGAACCCCACTCATGGTCACAACTAGTACCTAGTAGTGCTTCAGAGTCCCAGTCGAGGTTAATCGACGCAGTTGAGGGTAATCGACACAGTCGAGGGTAATCGACACAGTCAAGGGAAATCGACACAGTCGAGGAAAATCGACATGAATATGAGCCATTAGGAATGCTCCCTAGGAGTCATAGCAAGTACTCTCCATGTCCTTAAGGATTCATAACAAGTACTCCCCATGTCCTCACATGCCTTAAAGTCTCTCGAAGATTTACAAGAATACTTTATTGGTACAAGATTTGTACCACAAGAATACTTTATTTTACAAGAATACGTTATTTCACAAGAATACTTTATTTATACAAGATACATACCATGTTTCATACAAGGTATGCAAAACGCATGAACTCGCTCAAATTTTGTTGATATTTTCCAAAATTACATGTATTTCAGGTGACAGGATGGATCTTGGGCGCGAGTGTCGTAACTAGAAGTGGACTTCAAGTTTAGATGTCATCCACTTTTGTTAAATTATAACCTAGATGAAGGTTGTGTTTTTGAAACATAAATAAAAAGTGTTTGTAATACTCAAATTTTCATGAATGGATGAACATCGTTTTGACCATGTAGTTGTTTATTACGATTGAATGCAATGATATTAAACCCGTCACACATCATACGCTTCCGCAATAGACAGGGTGTGACAATTTCAAGGCTCTAAAATAAAGTTAAAGCATAGGGAACATGAAATATGCTTGAAAACATCTCAGATGTCGGTTCGTTTGGTTGTACGGTTGCGTTATTCGGTTAATTGCGATGAAAAATCGAACAGACGCGAAAACGATCCAAATTACGCGACGAATGGTATTTTTGCATTCCAATCACTTAAATAAAATATTTTAATGATTACAAAAATTTTTGGATGTACGAATATGTCCAGAACGTAAGATATGCGCGTAAATGCAAACTTATGCACTTTTTGACGCTTTTAGTCCCTATTGACCAAATAAGTTTATTTTTGCATACCGAACCTCTCAAAGCCTATTTCTAAGCTATGCAAAGGATATTTAGGGTATGTTTAGCTTATGATCATGTTCCGGGATGTTCATTACTATACGAATTGGCATACTTTCGCAGTTTGTCGCAAATAGTCCCTGCGATTGAATAAACTTGTTTTTTGCACACCAAACCCACCAAAACTTATTTCTAAGTTATGTAAAGGTTATTTAAGGTGTGTTAAGCCTATATCACTATTCTGGAGTGTTTGTCGCGTTAAACCGATTACGTTTACACATCAGTTTGCGTATAACTTTCGAGAAAGTGATTTAATGCTTGAAATCGAACTAGAATCAAAACGTAAAATCGTCAAACAAAAATAAACAAATATTGACACCAAAACACATCGTTTTATTGATAATTGATATTTTTTTACATCTTACATCGTTTACAAGGCACAATTGTTATAGTCTCCCATACTTTAGGAAATTTCGTCCCGAAATTTTAACTAGAGGAAACTTGTGAAAACAAATGTGGATATTTCGCCTTCATTTGGTCCTCACATTCCCAAGTAAACTCTGGGCCATGTTTGGAATCCCAGAGAACCTTGACTAATCGTATTTGCTTGTTCTTCAATTGCTTGATTTCACGGTCCATTATCTCCACAGGTTTCTCGACATAGTGCATCGTGTCATCAACATGGATTTCGTCGAGTGGAATGTGAAGATCAGTATCGGCTAAACACTTTTGTAAATTGGACACGTGGAATGTTGGGTGAATATTCTCAAGTTCAGGAGGTAGCTCAAGTCGGTAGGTAACCTTTCCGATTCTTTCAACAATCTTAAATGGTCCAACATATCGTGGTGTAAGTTTTCCTTTCTTTCCAAATCTCACCACTCCCTTCCAAGGTGACACCTTGAGTAAGACATGGTCTCCGACTTGAAATTCCAAGGGCTTGCGTCGCATATCCGCATAACTCTTTTGACAGCTTCTAGCTAGCTGTCAGAAGATTATCGCGAATTTTCTTGATTTTATCTATCGTTTCCAGAATGAGCTCATGTCCAGTAAGCTGAGCTTCACCCATCTCATTCCAACAGACAGGTGAATGACATTTTTGATCGTATAAAGCTTCGAACGGTGTGATATTGATGCTAGCATGATAACTATTGTTATAAGAGAATTCGATCAACGGAAGATGAGAATCACAATTACCACCAAAATCTATCACGCATGCTCTAACCATATCCTCCAATGTTTGTATCGTCCTCTCGGATTGTCCATCTGTTTGGGGATGATAAGCAGTGCTCAGATTTAGTTGGGTTCCCATAGCATATTGCATTGTCTTCCAAAAGTGAGATGAGAATCGAGCATCACGATCAGATATGATATCCAAAGGAACACCATGTCAAGATACAATCTCATCAACATAAATCTTGGCAAGTTTATCAGCAGATAGATCCTCGCGAATTGGCATAAAATGAGCTGACTTCGTTAATCGATCAATGACAACCTAGATGGCATCATGACCTCTAGATGAGCGTGGTAACTTTGTGATGGATCCATCGCAATGTTCTCCCACTTCCATACCAGTATCTCTGGTTGTACAAGCAAACCAGATGGTCGTTGGTGTTCAGCCTTGACTTTGAGACAAGTTAGGCATTTCAATACATACAAAGCGACATCCTTTTTCATACCAGACCACCAGTATTGAGTACGAAGATCCTTGTACATTTTGTCAGCACCAGGATGGATAGAATAACGAGACTTATGAGATTCGTCCATCACTAAAGTGCGAAGATTGTCTTGTTTCGGAATCCACAAACGATTCTTGAAATAGAGTAACCCATCGTCTTTCGTTTCTAGTTTAAGCTCAAGTTGACATGGTAATTCCTTACCCATCAAGTCTTGTGTAACACAAGTATGTTGAGCTTGAGAAACACGTGATTGGATATCGTATAGAGTGCAAACAAAATGAAGCTTAACTCGTTCCTTTCGACTTAGCGCATCGGCTACGACATTCGCCTTACCAGGATGGTAGCGAATCTCGCAATCGTAATCGTTCAAGAGTTTAACCCAGCGTCGTTGTCTTATGTTCAGCTCCTTTTGATTGAAAATGTGTTGGAGACTTTTGTGGTCTGTGAAAACCACACACTTCGTGCCATAAAGATAGTGTCTCGAAATTTTGAGAGCAAAAACCACAGCACCTAACTCAAGATCATGAGTCGTGTAGTTCTTCTCGTGAACTTTCAGTTGTCCCGACGGGTAAGCTATAACCTCACCTCGTTGCATAAGGACACAACCAAGGCCTAGATTCGATGCGTCACAATAGACAATAAAATCATTGTTTCCATCGGGCAAAGATAAGACATGAGCATCACAGAGTTTTCGTTTTAGCGTTTGGAAAGCTTCCTCTTGTTTGGGTCCCCACTCAAAAGGCTTATTCTTCTGAGTCAAAGCAGTGAGAGGAACCGCGATCTTTGAGAAGTTCGAAATAAATGGTCGATAGTATCCAACGAGACCAAGAAAAGAGAGAACTTCTGTGGGAGTCATAGGTGTGTTCCAATCCTTAATAGCAGCGATTTTGGAAGTATCCACATGAATACCCTGCTCGTTGACAATATGACCCAAAAATTGAACTTCCTTTAGCCAGAATTCACACTTGGAGAATTTGGCGAAAAGTTGTTCCTTCTTTAGAAGTTCCATTATTAGACGAAGGTGTTGTTCGTGATCGACTCAAGACTTTGAATAAATGAGAATATCGTCTATGAACACAATGATGAACTTGTCTAAATAAGGTTTACAAACCCTATTCATTAAGTCCATGAAAATAGTTGGGGCATTCGTCAAACCAAAGGGCATGACACTGAACTCGTAGTGACCATATCTCGTGCGAAAACCAGTTTTGGGAATATCTTCTTCGAGTACACGAAGCTGATGATACCCAGAAAGCAGATCGATCTTGGAAAAACATGTAGCACCTTGTAGCTGATCAAAAATATCATCAATTCATGGTAGGGGATATCGATTCTTGATGGTAAGCTTATTGAGCTCGCGATAATCGATACACATATGGAAAGATCCATATTTCTTTTTCACAAACAGGACTGGAGCGCCCCACGGTGAATAACTCGGACGGATGAATCCTTTATTAGATAACTCTTGAAGCTGTTCTGATAACTCCTGCATCTCAGAAGGTGCAAGACGATAAGGTGCTTTCGCAATCGGGTTGGCACTAGGTACAAGATCAATATGAAACTCGAATTGACGAACTGTAGGCAAACCAGGTAGTTCATCTGGAAACACCTCTGGATAATCTTGAACAATCGGAATATCTTGAGTACTCTTGCTTTTGACTTTCTCCTCTGTGACATGTGCCAGGAAGGCTACATATCCTTTTCGTAAGTATCCTTGGGCTTTCGTACATGACATGAGGTTTAAACCATCGGATGGTTTCTCGCCTCGAACTTCTAGAACTTCACCAGACGAAAGAGGAATACAAACAATCTTATCGAAACAAACCACCTCAGCATGATGTTTAGTTAACCAATCCATTCCTACGATAATATCAAAACTTCCAAGTTTCATCTGTGTGGGGTCAATAGGAAAAATATGGTTATCGAGGTTCAATTGACAATTGTGAAGGACAGAATCGAGTAAGAGACGTTTACCAGTAGCAACTTCAACATATAAGGGTTTCCTTAGTTTAGTTCTAGGTATCGCAAGTAAAGGCTCAAATGATAACGATACAAAACTTCTATCGGCACCAAAATCGAAAAGAACAGATGCAGGTTGATGGTTAATAAGGAATGTACCATTAACAACCTCGTTGTCAGCACGAGCCTCGTTTGCGTTCAAGTTGTATGCTCGTCCACGAGCGGGATTTGCATTTGTGTTGGCATTCGGGTTCACAAGCTTCGGTCAATTGTTTCAGAAGTGACCCATCTCTCCGCAATTATAACATGAGCCAGGTGGGAATGGTCTAGAAGCGTTTCCCTGAACTGGAGCTTGATTCTGAGCAGCTTGATTCGGACCCAGTCGACAAATGTTGGACGTGTGGCCAAGTTTACCACAAGTGGTGCATTGTTTACAAGCTTGCTGACTCGCATGATGACCATTGCACCGATTGAAGTGAGGTGCAGTACCAGCATACGGTTTACCTGCAGGAGGCTGCGCTTGTGGGTTCTGAGTGTTTTGTGTGGTATCAGCAAAGTTCTGGGAAGCCTTGCGCTTCCTCGACCTCCTTGACGATTCGCCCTTTTTCTTACCCTTTCCCTTGTCTTGTGTGGTGTCGGTTAACTTCTTTTTATCACCCTTGCGGGTCAGTTTACCCTTCCTGACTTGTGACTCAGTCAGGGTTGCAGCTAGTTTGATAGCCTGACGCACAGTGGTAGGGTTACTACCAGTAACTATGTCTTGCACAGAATCAAGCAAACCATCAATATACCTCTCGATTACTTTCTCCAACGGGGTAACCATAGTAGGATACAGCAAACTCAACTCCTCATAACGATCCATGTAAGCACGGTGTTCTCCCCCATCTTGTTTAAAATCATCGAACTCTCGTTCCAAAGCCCTAATTTAATGGCGGGGGCAGAACTCCCTCATCATGAGAGCCCGAAGCTCTTCCCAAGTCTGTGCCAAAGCCACGCCGGCACCTCTATCTCGCGTCACACCGTTCCACCATGTTAGAGCACGCTTCTCGAAAACATTAGACGCAAAGTCAACCTTTCGCTCATTCGGACATTCAACATGTCTAAATGTGCTTTCCAAACTTTCGAACCATTGTAGGAAAGCAGTTGCTCCTTGAGACCCAGGAAACTTTAGTGGTTTAGCCGAATTAAACATTTTGAAACTACACTAAGCATTGTTGTTATTATTGTTCACTTGATTAATCTGAGTTATTAGGTTTGGAATCATAGCAGCGATCTGCTGAGTGATAATGGGTGCGAGTTCGGTGTTAGGTTGTGGTTGTGCATCTCGTCGAGGAGGCATATTCTAAAAAGAACAAGGAAACATAAGAAACGAGTGAGATTGACAATTGGATAAACAAAAGAGGTATCGAAAACATAAAGAAAACATAAGGAAGGTGATCATTCGTTTGTTACCTCGAACAAACAAACGATACACAGTGACTAATCAAAGTAAATGGGTCCATATAATGTACCACGAAGACCTGCTTTAGCCTATAAGTGGACACTCACCCCAAGAGCTCCTAGGTATGAGTGACTGGTCCGATTATGTGGATTTGTACGAACACTCTAGCCTTAGACAGAAAACTCAGGATACAGTCACCCACCCTTCAAGATTGCACGTGTTCACATTATCTAGACCCAAACTTTGATGAGATTTTGAAAATTCAGAAGGCACTAAGCCAAAAACGAATCATCCGAGGGTGGGTGATTATTTTCAAAATCGTTTTGAAAACTTTGAAGGTTCAAAACCTTATAACAAATCATCTAAGAATAGATGATTGATTTTCAAAAATGGATTTACAATTCGTGTTCTTGTTGTGGTTATCACCTAAAGATAGGTGACGGTATTGTTTTAGAATCTAAACGCAAGAAACTCGCGTTAGGGTCCTAGAAAGGTTATAGTCTAGGTCAAAGCATTACTAACCGCGTAAAACAACGAACCGCGGTGGAAACATCGGGGAGTGGAGCGACATAATTATTGTTTCACAACACATAGATTAAAAAGTTTTGTTTTATTGAATTATTAAATATTTAACATTGTCTTAAAGTTAAAACAAACAAGTTCACATTTCGACTATCATCATTATTAAGTCACTAAGGCCTCGTCCGATCCTAAGTGAGCATGCATCCTAGTAGCAATCAACATCATTCAACACCAACTAAAACATATGTGAAAATAAAGTCAGCAAAGAAATGCGGCGAGCACATAGATTTTGTGAGTGTGTCAGATTCATGGCTCGTATACATGTTGCAATGTCTCGTTTGACTATAAGAGTCGATAATTGAAAACCCTATTTTGAAAAGTGTTTAGCAATGCAATATGATTAACCAACTCAAAACAAGTTGGTTACAGTTTATAAAACCTCGTTGCCATGAATCTAGACTAAAACATTTGTTTATGTAAACCAGATTGTAAATCATTCTTTTAATAAAACTCGTATGGTTTATATCATATAGTAAACATCGTTGCATGTATCGTTTGAAATCATTAGTCCAAGTGAACTAAATAACGCCACAGAATGTAATATGATAAAAGCACTTATATATAAGAAGTACCAGCGGCGTATCTACCATGCTTTTATCACATTATACCCGTCCCGTTATCTAATCACATACCAAAAACCAATTGTTTAAATCGTTCAACTCGTTCGTTTTTTAGACCTCGTTCATTTGTTTAAATCGTTCAAATCGTTGAAGTCATTCAAATCGTTACAATCGTTCAAATCGTCGATAATCGTTCATGTTTTAGTTGTGAAAACTACTTTTGGTCATCTCGTTGAATACATTCAAACCTTCGTAACTCGTCCATCGTTCAACTCATATTAACAAACCACCAAAGGGTAAGTTAACAATCATCAGGTTTTGTCATTACCTACATATCCACACACATAACCATGGCGATAGTTTGATAACGGGATTTGTTAGATCCTATGGTACCATAACATACTACTGGTCAGATCGGCCAAAGCTAATGAATGTCATTCGTTATGTAATTACGTCCTAACTGTTTGACTCTGTATGCCCAAGACACATATTAAATTGATGTGGCCAGTACATTATGATCCAAGTCGAGTCATACCCAATAACAAGCTAGACAAACACTTATATTATTTATTTGTGATATGATCAAACAAATAAATATTAACACTTACAATATTTGGAAATTGGTTTTCTAAATAATTACACTTGAGAAACTAATAAATTATATGGATAATTTATTTTGAGAGAATATTTTATTTTGTTATTTAATAGGTTAAATGACATTATAAAAGATTATATAAAGTCTTGCAAACATAGTGTTATATTTTATAAAAGTTATAAAATTAAACAAGACTTTATTTGTTATAAAAAAAATTGGAATTTTTTTTTTAAAAAACCCCTAAGGGCCGTCCACTATGGGGGTCTTCCCAAGACCCATGTTGGTCCAATGTTATGACATGCAATTTTTCATGTGTAAGAGTTTTTTATTGGGTCTTGGTTTTGATAATATTCTCTCTTGTATTTTAAATACAATGGATGACCAAAATAAAAAAAAGGGAGCTAGTAACTTTGCTAAAAAATTTCGGCCATCATAGTATTTCTCAAGAGTTCGGTTTTGAATTTTGGTGTTAAAAATCCTAACTAATCTCGTAGTGTTTGTTGGAAGCTTGGGGTATACAAGCTTGAGGTCTTCTACTCTTGAAGACAACCATTTCAAGAAGCATCATCCGTTTCATCATGCTTGTACTTCAAGAAGGTAGTTTTCTAAACATCCTATGGTTGTGTTTGATAGTATACATCTCATATATGGATCCGAGTTTTGGGATTTTGCATATAAATGGTTTTATATCTTATAAAAGTAACATGTTTTAAACATTATTTCCGTTGCGTTTTTATTTCATATGGATGAAATTGCTTTGATAAACATGTTAAAATCCCATCAATGGCATCTAGAGCCGCTTATATGAGTGCATACTTCAATAGATTAAAAATTTCGGGTTTCGGGTTTGAATAAAACCCTATGGCCGAAAATTTTAACATGGTTAACCCTTTGTTTTTCAAGATTATTTTCTTACATGCATAAGAGAATCTAGAAAAATTTATTTCATATGGATGATTTGTTTGTTTGGACAAAACTTAACTTTTCGGTTTTTTGAAAATAGCCGAAAATGTTTATAAAAGGGAACCATTTTTTTTATGCTTCTTGAAATTAGTATATATATATTTGGATATATATTTTGGTGCATATGACCTAGCCATGACCTTGTGTTGAATGATTGTGTTGTGATTTATTATTTCAATGGGTTGTAATAATTATTATTTTGTTCTTCCATTAGAAGATGTGTAATTTATTTATTTTCATTTGGAATGTAAAATAAATAGATTAGGTGCATTTTATTTTACTAGAAAAAATGTATTAGGTTATATTTTGTAAAAGAAGATGCACACAAAAAATGAGGTTTTGGTTTGGACCATAATATTCGGTCCAAAGAACTTCATCGTTCTCAACGGGATTTTAACCCGATAACCAAAACACATTTTTGAAGTCCAAAGGAGTTTGGAGCTGAAAATAAAAGACTTTTGGAAGCTCAAAGAAGGTGGAGAAATCACAACACAAGAAGGAGACTTGAATAATTTGGATGCGGGATCAAGTGGGAGTTCATCGACACATTACTTGTGTCATTTTCACCCTTTAGGAAGGACCTTTTGACACACTTGTTTCGGCTAACAAGTGTTGTCAAAATAGTTGGCTATGGTTATGCACCTATTGTTATGCTTGTGTGGTTGTTTATTTTGTTGTTTAAATGATATGTAGATATGCATGACTTAACAAACTAATAATCAACAACAAGCGTAAAATTGGTTCTTGAAAAAGTCATTAAAATGTTTAATAAAGGTTTTATTAAAAATTAATGATTTTATAATAAAATGGGTTTTATTAAAAAGAACCTTGAAAATTTGTTTTCACCAAAGTACCATTGATTTGAATGCATGCAAATGTATGGTACACAATATTTTCTAAACTAGAATTTTGAAATATTGAAAACCCTTTTATAAAACAAGTCAAACACCATCCTTTTATACAACACTCGAAACACTTGGGAACTCTTATTGTGGGATAAAGGTCACCTAACCATATTTGAGGGAACTTGTATGTTCGAGGTGGGTTTACCATGTTTGTGGGATAAAGGTCACCTAACCACTTATGTGAATAAACTCACACGTGTGTGTAAGTTGGACGACTTGATTTGGAAACCATGTACTTAGGGTCACCAAAGCATGGGGAACAAAGGTGTTGATGGGATTAAACATGCCAACTAAACATAAAGATGTTTAACCGATCCCATATGACTAGAAATTGCAAAGAGTTGCAATTGTCAAACGTTGACTACCTTGTTAATTTAAATAGAGGGATAAAGGTCACCTAACCAATATTTAAATGTAACGTTGGATTCTAGATTTTAATTATTAATTGTCTTTAAGACACAAAAGGGTATTAATGATTAAAATATAATAATATCGAAAATACTAAAATTGAACTTGTTAAATTATGTAGATGGCCGCTAACAATGCAAACCCGATTAACCAAACCGTCCGAAACCTGTCACTAAGAACCATCCTTGAAAAGGATCGTCTCAACCGTAACAACTTCATGGATTGGTTTCGAAACGTGAGAATCGTTCTCAAGCAAGAGAAGATATCCTATGTGTTGGACGATCCTATTCCCGATGAACCTAACGTGGAAGATGTAGAAGCCTACAACGATTGGGTTAAGTATACCGAGGACTCCATGCAAGCCTCATGCCTCATGTTGGGAACTATGATTCCCAAAATTCAAAAGGATTTTGAACACCACGGGGCATACGACATGATTACCCAGTTAAAGGAAATGTTCCTACAACAAGCAAGGGTAGAATACTTCGAAACTGTTCGGGCGCTTCATGCATGTCGAATGGAGGAAACCCAATCGGTATCATCTTATGTTCTCAAGATGAAAAGCCACATTGATCGCCTCGAACGGCTAAATTGTCCCGTCTCTAAAGAGTTGGCTACGGATTTGATCCTCAACTCTTTAACAAAGAAATTTGAGAGTTTTGTAATGAATTACAACATGAATGGATGGGACAAGAGCATTGGTGAACTTCATGCAATGCTCAAGACGGCCGAAGCAGGAATGGGCAAAAAGGCTTTACTCGTCCTAGCGATCACTGAAGGAGGAAACAAGAAGAGGCCCCACCCCGACTCTAAAGCAACCTATGCTAAAAGAAAGGGACACGTCAAAGGAAAAGGGAAGGGAAAAGCTAAAGCAGAACCCACCAAACCGAAGGAGAAGAAGCAAAAGGTTGCTACAAATGACCCATGTTTTGAATGTGGTGAGATAGGACATTGGAAGAGAAATTGTCTGTCCTATCTCAAAGAGTTGAAAAACAAGAGGGATGCAGGGCAAACCTCAGGTACTATCTTTATGATACATGTTGAGCTTAATGTTATTTCTTCTAATACATGGGTACTAGATACCGGATGTGGAACTCATATTTGCAATTCGTTGCAGGGGTTCAAAAGAAATAGACATTACAAGAAGGGAGACGCTAGTCTCTTCATGGGCAACGGAGCAAAGGTTGATGTCGAAGCTCAAGGAGACTACATTTTAGAGCTTCCAAGTGGTTTGGAAGTGATTTTGAAGAATGTTTTATATGCTCCTAGTTTGACTAGGAACATAATTTCTGTTTCCCTTTTAAAACAATCTGGTTTCAATTTCGAATTTGTTAACTATGATATTTATGTTTCTAAGAATGATGTGTTTTATTTTAAAGCTATGTCTTTAAATGGTATTTATGAATTAGATCATGATAACGCATCATATGACAGCTCAATGTACCAAGTAACCAACAAAAAACTCAAAATGGATTTGAGTGATTCCTACCTTTGGCATTGTCGCCTTGGACATATAAGCAAGAATCGCATGAATACACTTCAGAAAAATGGTCTTTTGAATACAAATGAAGATAATTCATTTGATGTATGCGAATCTTGTTTGCAAGGCAAAATGACCAAGACACCCTTTAGTGGAACTTTTGAAAGGGCAAAAGACTTACTAGGTATCATACATTCGGATGTATGCGGTCCTTTTAAGCCGATGACTAGGAATGGTGAAAGATACTTCATTACCTTTATCGACGACTATAGTCGTTATGGTTATGTGTATTTACTAAGACACAATGATGAAGCATTTGAAATGTTCAAAGACTTCAAAAATGAAGTAGAAAATCAACTCAAGAAAACAATCAAAGTCCTTCGCACCGATAGAGGAGGTGAATACCTTAGTGGTGCTTTTCAAGATCATCTTAGGAGTTGTGGGATTATCTCACAACTTACTCCACCTGGAACACCACAACACAATGGTGTGTCCGAAAGGAGAAATCGAACTCTATTAGATATGGTTCGATCTATGATGGCTAGAAGCACATTGCCTCTATCTTTTTGGGCTTACGCTTTGCTCTCCGCAGTCCGTATACTAAATATGGCCCCAACCAAGAAAGTAGAAAGGACACCTTTTGAAATATGGCATGGAAACCCTCCATCATTATCATTCTTAAGGGTTTGGGGTTGTGAAGCTTATGTTAAGCAATACACTCCAAATAAATTGGAAGTCCGATCTACTAAGTGTATCTTTGTAGGATATCCTAAAGATGATATAGGATATTATTTCTACGATCCAACCGAGCAAAAGGTATTTGTTGCTCGAAAGGGTAAGTTCTTAGAAACTAAATTCCTTATGGAAGGAACTAGTGATAGAACAGTGGAACTTGAGGAGGATCAAGAACCACAAGACGATACACGTTTGGTTGATACTAGCACTCAACAAGAGGTTGTTGAAAATGATCAAGAGGTTGATCGCAACACACAAAATGTTCGCAGATCTGGTAGAATTAGTAATCCACCTGAAAGATATGGATTTTTCATGGATGGATGCTACGTGGTAGATTCAGATGAACCAACCACATACCATGATGCAATGTCAAAATCCGATTGTGACAAATGGCTTGAAGCCATGAACATAGAGATGCAATCCATGTATGACAACCAAGTTTGGGAATTGGTTGTACCATCACTCAACTCCAAAGTAGTTGGAAGTAAGTGGGTCTTCAAGAAGAAAACAGATATGCATGGTAACTTGGATACTTACAAAGCAAGACTTGTAACAAAAGGTTTCACTCAAACTCAAGGGATTGATTATGATGAGACCTTCTCCCCTGTGGCGATGCTAAAGTCAATCAGGATATTATTTGCCATAGCTGCATATTATGACTATGAGATCTGGCAATTGGATGTCAAAACGGCTTTTCTTAATGGATATCTTGATGAAGATGTCTATATGGTTCAGCCTGAAGGTTTTGTCGATCCAAAACATCCTGACAAAGTATGCAAGTTAAAGAAATCAATCTATGGATTGAAACAAGCATCTAGAAGTTGGAATCATCGTTTTGATGAAGAAATTAAGAATTTTGGATTCATCAAGAACGGTGATGAAGCTTGTGTGTATAAGAAAGCTAGTGGGAGCATCATCACTTTCTTAGTACTGTATGTCGATGACATTCTACTATTTGGGAATGACATTCCAACCATGGAAAATGTAAAAGCTTGGCTTGGAAGTTGTTTTTCCATTAAGGATCTTGGTGAAGTCGCCTACATTCTGGGAATAAAGGTCTATAGGGATAGATCAAGGCGCTTGATAGGTTTAAACCAAAGTGCATACATTGACAAAGTCTTGAATAGGTTCCAAATGGAGAACTCTAAGAGAGGTTTTGTACCTATTCAAAAGGGGACAATATTGAATACATCTCAATGTCCAAGCTCAAAGGATGAGCAAGAGAAAATGAAAAGAATCCCATATGCATCAGCTATAGGATCCATCATGTATGCAATGATATGCACCAGACCGGACGTTTCATGCGCCTTGAGCATGACGAGTAGATACCAGCAGAATCCAGGTAACAGTCATTGGATGGCTGTTAAAAGCATATTGAAATATCTTAGGAGGACTAAGGATATGTTCTTAATATATGGATCTGGTGAGGAGGAGCTCGTTGTAAAGGGTTACACGGACGTGAGTTTCCAAACCGATCGAAGTGATTCTCGATCACAATCGGGGTATGTCTTCATTTTAAATGGAGGAGCAGTCTCTTGGAAGAGCTCAAAACAAGACGTGGTAGCATTGTCCACTACAGAATCAGAATACATCGCCGCTTCATTGGCAGCCCAGGAAGCTACATGGCTGAAGAAATTTATAGCCGACCTAGGGGTGGTCCCTACCATTCAAGACCCCCTAGAGATCTTTTGTGATAACGAGGGTGCGATTGCTCAAATTAAGGAACCTCATGCGCACCAAAAGACTAGACATATCGAGCGGAGATTCAACTACATAAGGGATGAAGTTGAAAAGGGAAAGATATGTATCCGCCAAGTTCACACAGATCAAAACATTGCGGATCCACTCACGAAGCTCATTGACAGGGGAAAACATGAGGGTCATACATGTTCCTTAGGACTTCGATATTCTAGTGATTGGATTTGATCTAATTTTGTATTTGGATATTGAAACAATTGTTAATTTAACTCTTTTATGGTATTTTGAGTTATGTTTCATATTAGCATGTTTAAATCCATGAATAAGTTAATTATTCTAAATGTCCGTAGTCGATCATAATTGTGGGAACAAATATGAATGTAAGACTATTATGAACTTGGATTGGTGGATATTCATTTAGAATGAATATAAAGCAAAGTGTTGCTGCCAAAGTTCATAGATATTTGTGGGATATAAATATTGGACTGACTCGCTCTCAAATATTACTGCATGGAATCATTTGTGATTGATCATAAGTAAATTTTGAGTTAAGGAAAATATCATAGTATCCTCTGACCTGAGATACATATTGGGTCTTGATATTCACCAAATATTATGCCTTGACTTATTTTCTTCGCTATCAGTAATATGACAGTACATAAGGCTGAGCTCAGGTGTGATACAAGGTGATTGTGAGAGACGTATGTAGTCAAGAAGGGATTTGTTCCTCTTATTCGTTGAGAGTAAGATGTCTAAGGCCTGCTAAAGTTAAATCAAACAGAGAGTGATCACTCTATGTCTCTGGATTTAACATGACATCTGTAACGAAAGGATAAATGATAGATTCACCTAAATCATATTCAAGTAAGGGACTTGAAAGGGATGATGTTATTGAATGGAAAATATAGTCATACGTATTGGGGGTAGTAAACCGTAGTTAGGCGTCATTTCTGCTTGCATCAATCTTCTATGTATCTTGTGCAAGTGGGAGATTGTTGGACTCTGTATGCCCAAGACACATATTAAATTGATGTGGCCAGTACGTTATGATCCAAGTCGAGTCATACCCAATAACAAGCTAGACAAACACTTATATTATTTATTTGTGATATGATCAAACAAATAAATATTAACACTTACAATATTTGGAAATTGGTTTTCTAAATAATTACACTTGAGAAACTAATAAATTATATGGATAATTTATTTTGAGAGAATATTTTATTTTGTTATTTAATAGGTTAAATGACATTATAAAAGATTATATAAAGTCTTGCAAACATAGTGTTATATTTTATAAAAGTTATAAAATTAAACAAGACTTTATTTGTTATAAAAAAAATTGGAATTTTTTTTAAAAAACCCCTAAGGGCCGTCCACTATGGGGGTCTTCCCAAGACCCATGTTGGTCCAATGTTATGACATGCAATTTTGCATGTGTAAGAGTTTTTGAATGGGTCTTGGTTTTGATAATATTCTCTCTTGTATTTTAAATACAATGGATGACCAAAATAAAAAAAAGGGAGCTAGTAACTTTGCTAAAAAATTTCGGCCATCATAGTATTTCTCAAGAGTTCGGTTTTGAATTTTGGTGTTAAAAATCCTAGCTAATCTCGTAGTGTTTGTTGGAAGCTTGGGGTATACAAGCTTGAGGTCTTCTACTCTTGAAGACAACCATTTCAAGAAGCATCATCCGTTTCATCATCCTTGTACTTCAAGAAGGTAGTTTTCTAAACATCCTATGGTTGTGTTTGATAGTATACATCTCATATATGGATCCGGGTTTTGGGATTTTGCATATAAATGGTTTTATATCTTATAAAAGTAACATGTTTTAAACATTATTTCCGCTGCGTTTTTATTTCATATGGATGAAATTGCTTTGATAAACATGTTAAAATCCCATCACTAACAAGTTCGTTCACATTATCGAAATCGTTGTATTTAGTATAAAACATAGTATTTGTTTTTGAAAACATCGAAATCGTTTAACACATATGAATCACCCCAAAAAAATTGAAAAGAGTAAAATAGGGGAACTATGTACTCACGTTGAATTGCAAAGTATCCTTGATAAATAGTGAACTAACAAAGCTCGGCAAACCAAGGAAATCAAGTAGCACCTAGTAATCGGATCGCTAAGTTAATAAATCGACACCTGAAGATCGGGTAGAATGAGGTTTCGTAAACCAAATGAGTATTGGAACTCATGTGATATGGTTTAACAAAGCCTACATTCTAAATCGGAACCTATCCTAAGTGCTTACGACCCGTTACGTCCCGTTAAGGTAGTCTACGCTACTTTAACGCGTCGTTCGCGCGAATGCGCGTTCGAGACGCCTAACTAGTCCTATGAATAGTATTATATGCCCTAACATGTTTAAATATATTTCATAATCAGTTTAAGTGACAAAAATTAAGCTACATATGCTTAAATACAAATTATGCATGAAAAGGGCATTTTGGTCATTTACCTAAGGCATATAAACTACCTATCATACAACTAATTAAACTAAGTGACCATAAGGTATAACCTCGGAAGGTTATTACCTATACAACTATGGTCACAAAACATGCTTGGTCGGATCCTAATGATCGACCAAACGGGTCGGGTTCGAAAGTCTAAGCGGTTGTCAAGACTGCTTGAGTTACGACCCTATACAAACTAAAAGTGACGAGTTAAACATGTTAAAACATGTTTAACTAAGTTAGAAAACAAGTTTGATATCAAAACAAAGTGTTTTGATACCCGAAAATAGTTTCGTCGCAAAATGCGCATAATCGGCATTTTGATCGAAGACTCGTCACTTCGACTAATCGGCGTGGTAATCAGTAGGTATAGTCACATGGGACTATAACTATCGTGATTACGCTCACGTTGCAAAGTTCGATTGAACCTTGACTTGACCAATTCATGGTCAAAGTAGAAAGTCAAACACTATTTGACTTTCATGCTTGAAAAGCATAAACAAGCATGAATGAAGCTTACAAAAGATCCAAGCTAGGAAGAATTGAACTAAAATACTCAGGTATGAAGCTTTCAACAATGCGAGAGCTTCAACTTAGAGCAAATCAGATCAATGAGCAAGGAACAATGGAAAACTTGATGGGTATTTATAGGAAACCTTGAATTAACAAGATCATTACATGTGTTTTTGCAGGATCAAAGCATGATGTTGGCCATACATATGTGGCCCATAGTTTCTAATACAATGGGAGTCCAAAAACAAGTCCATGGTATCCAAAATCTATGGTTAAAATCAGTAGAAACAGGCTGTTATACAAGATTCAGTGTTTCTGTCATCTGAAGCTGTCGCGCCCCGCGTAAGATCAAGCCTCATCTTACGCGGCCTGCGACCAATCTTTCACAGATTGACAGTTTTGGCCCATGCATGTATAAAACTCAGTTTTTGATGTTTTTAAGCCCCATTAACCCCATTTCAAGGCTCTAAAGTGAAGTTAAAGCATAGGGAACATGAAATATGCTTGAAAACATCTCGGATGTCGGTTCGTTTGGTCGTACGGTTGCGTTATTCGGTTAATTACGACGAAAACTCGAACGGACGCGAAAACGATCCAAATTACGCGACGAATGGTATTTTTGCATTCCAATCACTAAAATAAAACATTTTAATGGTTACAAAAATTTTTGGATGTCCGGATATGTTCAGAACGTAAAATATGCACGTAAATGCAAACTTATGCACTTTTTGACGCTTTTAGTCCCTATTGATCAAATAAGTTTATTTTCGTATACCGAACTCCTCAAAGCCTATTTCTAAGGTATGTAAAGGATATTTATGGTATGATTAGCTTATGATCATGTTCCAGAATGTTCGTTACTATACAAATTGGCATACTTTTGCAGTTTGTCGCAAATAGTCCCTACGATTGAATAAACATGTTTTTGGCACACCAAACCCACCAAAACTTATTTTAAGTTATGTAAAGGTTATTTAAGGTGTGTTAAGCCTATATCACTGTTCCGGAGTGTTTGTCGCGTTAAACCGATTATGTTTACGCATCAGTTTGCGTATAACTTTCGAGAAAGCGATTTAAAGCTTGAAATCGAACTAGAATCAAAACGTAAAATCGTCAAACACAAATAAACAAATATTGACACCAAAACACATCGTTTTATTGATAATTGATATTGTTTTACTTTGTACACCGTTTACAAGGCATAATTGTCACAAAATGTTACAATGTTAGATCTAGGATGATGGATTGGGTCTGTTTTGAATTAATAAACATGATGAACTGTTTATAGATGAGATGAGCATTTGAAATTTGTTGTGTTGATCCAATTTGATTAGTGTAGAGAATTGGGAACATGTTTGTGCAATTTGATTGGCCAGTCCATGCTCATGAAATTTGATTGGATAGTACAAAAGTTGGTAAAAGTCGTAGAAAGATTCCATCAGCAGGGATGCGAGTCGAGACCGTCACGGTTGCGACTCCAGACCATCAGGTTGACAACTCGAGACCGGGGTAAGCACATCAAGAGACTCGAGACTAGTAAGGATGCGACTCGAGATCTCCTGATCTCGACTTGAGACCGGACTCGAGACCTCAACGGTAGCGACTCAAATATTCATAACTCGAGACCTGCTGTTGCGACTTAGAATCTAGTGCTTGCGACTCGAGACGTCATAGTCTCGAGTCGAGACTATCCGGTTTCGACTGGGCTACTTAAATTCGTTATTGGGCCGCAATATGTGATGATACATTTTGGGCTGTATGTTCCTGATATTGTTTAACAGGACTGTATGCTTCTACTGATTAACTGTGTATATGTTAGGACATGCCCAATAACATTACTACGACATACATGCTATGTGTTAGATACGTGTAGGATATACGTGACTTATTTATACCCAAACCTGACCTATACCGGTAACCATATTAAGACATGGTTGACCAGCT
Source organism: Helianthus tuberosus (assembly GCA_030545235.1). Lineage (NCBI taxonomy): Eukaryota > Viridiplantae > Streptophyta > Magnoliopsida > Asterales > Asteraceae > Helianthus > Helianthus tuberosus. The sequence goes on along the minus strand of CM060424.1, from coordinate 112,801,000 downwards.
CACTTGACCAAGTAAACTGTCTGCCGAGCAAACTGAGGTGACTTTACAACTTTTCTAAAAGCATGCGTTCCCGGTGGTTGGTAAACGGAACGGACAACTCTAGGGGTAGTCCCTACCATTCAGGACCCCTAGAGATCTTTGTGATAACAATGGTGCGATTGCTTAAATCAAGGAACCTCGTGTACATTGAAAGACTAGGCACATTGAGAGGAATTTCAACTACATAAGGGATGAAGTTGAAAAGGGGAAAGATATGTATTCGCGAAGTTCACACTGATCAAAATATTGCGGATCCACTCACGAAGCTCCTTGAACGGGCAAAGCATGAAAGGGTCATACTTGTGCCTTAGGACTTCGATATTCTAGTGATTGGATTTGATCTATTTTGTATTTGGATATTGGAACAACTGTTATTATAACTCTTTATGGTATTTTGAGTTATGTTCCATTTTAGCATGTTTAAATCCGTGAATAAGTTATTTATTCTAAATGTCCGTAGTCGATCATACTTGTGGGAACAAATATGAATGTAAGACTATTATGAACTTGGATTGGTGGATGTTCATTAGGTATGAATATAGAGCAAGGTGTTGCTGCCAAAGTTCATAGATATTTGTGGGATACAAATATTGGACTGACTCGCTCTCAAATATTACTGCATGGAATCATTTGTGATTGATCATAAGTAAATTTGAGTAAAGGAGAATATCATAGTATCCTCAGACCTGAGATACATATTGGGTCTTGATATTCACCAAATATTGTACCTTGACTTTTTCCTTCGCTGTTAGTAATATGACAGTACATAAGGCTAAGCTCAGGTGTGGTACAAAGTGATTGTGAGAGACGTATGTAGTCAAGATGGGATTTGTTCCTCTTATTCGTTGAGAGTAAGATGTCTATGGCCTGCTAAAGTTAAATCAACAGAGAGTGATCACTCTATGTCTCTGGATTTAACATGACATCTGTAACGAAAGGATAAATGATAGATTCACCTAAATCATGTTCAAGTAAGGGACTTGAAAGGGATGATGTTATTGAATGGCAAATATAGTCATACGTACTGGGGGTAGTAAATCGTAGTTAGGCGTCATTTACTGCTTGCGTCAATCTTCTATATATCTTGTGCAAGTGGGAGATTGTTGGACTCTGTATGCCCAAGACACATATTAAATTGATGTGGCTAGTACGTTATGATCCAAGCCGAGTCATACCCAAATACAAGCTAGACAAACACTTACAATATTTATTTATGACATGATCAAATAAATAAATATTAACACTTAGAATATTTAGAAATTGGTTTTCTAAATAATTGCACTTGACAAACTAATAAATTATATGGATAATTTATTTTGAGAGAATATTTTATCTTGTTATTTAATGGGTTAAATAACATAATAAAAGTTATATAAGTCTTATAACATGAGATGTTATAATTTTATAAAAGTTATAAAAGTAATCAAGACTTAAATTATTTTATAAAAGAAATTGAATTTTTTTTTATAAAAAAATAAAGTGCCCCCCCCCCCCTTGGTGTTCTCCCCAAACATTTTGATCCAATCACAATACATGCAATTGTCATAAGCTAGAGAAGAGTTGATTGGGTGGTCTAACCAAGACCATTTTGGTCCAATGGGGTTTCATGCACTTGCATGTGTAAGTTGGCACATGATTAGTCAAGGTGGGTGGCAATTCTCTCTCATGGTTCTATAAATACTTAGATGTCAAATGCAAGAAGGTGCAAGACTTATGAGCTTGAAAGAAAAACTAGAGAATTTCTTCTCTAAATTTCGGCCAACAAGTGTTGGTTCAAGAGGTTTTCAAGTTTGTAATTCAAGTGCCAAGAACTGTCATATTCCCTAGTGGAATTTTCGGCCAAGGGTTGGCTCCAAGAAGGAGGTTTTAGTGAGTTCACAAGTGTTCAAATCCTAGCTAAAACTAAGGTGTTTGTCGGAAGGCTTGGGGTATGCAAGCTTGAGGTCTTCTACACTTGAAGGCAACCATTCAAGAAGCATCATCTTCTTCATATCCATTACTCCTTGGAAGGTAGTATTCTAAACACCCTATGGTTGTGTTTTGATTATTTTGATAGCATGCATGTTCGTATATGGATCCGGGGATTGGGTTTTTCATATAAAATGGGTTTTATATCTTGTAAGTAACATGTTTTAAATTATCATTTCCGCTGCGTTTTTTTATTTTATATGGATAAAATACTTTGATAAACATGTGAAAAACCCAACATATTCGGTATTACGCAGTTTAGTAGCTTACATATGGGGTAGCTCCCCATCGCATGATATAAATGAGTAAATTAACTACTGAAACAAGTTTTGGAAATTAAAACTGTACAAACTCGTGAACTCGCCAACTTTGTGTTGACACCCTATTGCATGCTTTGAGGGTACACAGTGACATGGGCGCTTGCAGCTTGGGGATGTGTAGTGGACGTCTAAACTCATGTGTTTGGCTCTTTAAATAATCTTGAACCTTGAACTTTTGTTTGAACTATTTTACTATGCTTCCGCTACTTACTTAAAGACTCCACAACAACTTGTCTTGAAAACATCGATACCAAATTACGTTACAAACCATGACTCATCAAACTGAGTTCATAAAGACTCCACAAACGACTTTAAATAAAACATGAGTTTGGAAACATGTATCCCGTCTAGGAATAGGATACACCCCCTAAACTCAATAACCATGGATAACATCTTTTATTAAAACACAACTTGAAGACACATGCATACCCATGCCAGATCCACTAGTTCCCTGAAATACATGTAGTTTAAAAATATCAACAAAAACTTGAGCGAGTTCATGTGTTCGTGAGTATGTATAAAACCTTTAAAGTATGTCTTGTATATATGTATGTCCCTGGTATGTAGCAATAAGGAAAAAGAGATCACCAATGGGTTGCAAAGCCTATGATATGTGTGAAATGGTGCAGGAAAACTCAAACCTAGCAAATTTGTACCCGGCTGGAAGACATAGTCACCACTATGGGCCTCCCTGGCCTCATGGGTGTGGGCTTAGTACACCCAAATAGATCTATCACTCATCTCACTCGGTCCTATGACGAGGATTAATGGCCTTAAGTGTTGTATCCACCCTTCACATGATCTAGTAGTAAACCCTCCTTAAGCTAATCAAACCATGTATAAAGCGTTCGTAATAATTGTAACATGTATTTCACCCACGAAGTATAAAACTGAAAACAGTTAAAAGAAAAGGGGGACATGAACTCACAGTATCGCGTCCTCAGCCCGTAACTCAAACTTTGTCAGCAAACACGACTACCTACAGTGTACTAACGTCTATTAGACGAACGGGCTGTGCCTTTGCTTAGTATTTGCGTTTTGAGTTACGTTTCTTATATTATTCCAAGTTATAATTACTTGTCAAAATAATATTTCAACTTGAATTATATTTGGTTTTGGAATAATTGTTTAAACAATATTTCTGTATTAATACTTCTTAAGTATTTAACTTCGTATTTCCTTCCCAAGGATGGGGTATCTTATACATGTATTTGTATTTTCCAAAACAATATATTTCTAAGTCTCACTTTAGAGAATATGTAATAACCTATTTTATTCCCAAAACTAATATATTGTCCAGAAAATATATATTTTTCCCAAAAATCATATATCTTCTAAATATACTAGGAAAATATATTTTTATTTCCCAAAAATAATATATTTTCACCTTGTTCAAAAATATGATGCAACTTTGTAATATTTACAAAAGTCATATTTTTATTTCTTGTATCAAAAATAGTATTTACCAAAAATATATAAGTAACGGTATTGCTTTGGATAATAAATTTCACAGTACTTTGTTAAGTTATATTACTTTACCCTAAAATAATATACCCATTTCACCGAGTATACAAATAATCACAGAAGTGTCTTAATATATATATATATATATATATATATATGCCTACCCATTTTTATTTAAAAACACAACCTCCAATATTTGTATTTTTGTTACAAAAATTATGGCAAGGTTTATATTGAAAAATATAGTTAAAGACATAGTTGTAAATACTTGTTAGCAAATATTTTTCTAAGTGTTTATATTTTTAGAAAATTTTGCCATAGTTTCCCCTAAAAACGGAGGTGTCCATGCTATTAAAGCATGTCATTTTCTTTCAAAAATCAACCCAACAATCAATAATCAAACTACACTTCCCAAGTGCAAAAACTATACAATTTTCATAACATCATGAACTTGAAGTTTCACAAAACTCGTAGTAATTTGGTAGGATGTTTAGTAGACTTAGTTACCCCTTAAAGTGTGTTTACTTCTTTAAAAATCTCATTCTTAAAGAAACAAGGTGTTTACAACTTGTAAACATTTTCTACAAAAATTATTCTTTTGAACTCTTCTTGTAAATAAAGTGCTCTTACACTTATTTTATCCCCCCAAAAAAAATAGTGTACATTTAAGTAAGAATCAAGTTCTATTTAAAATCATATTTTGAACATGGTTTTCTTGGAAAATCATTCATAAATCTTGAATCTATAAGTTTACTAGCTTAGTTTGTTTGTTATTTTTCAAGAAATAATTTTATTTTCAAGTTCATGTTCATAAGTGAGGATGATCTTCTTGAGTTAACACATAACCATCCTCTAACTTGCTAAATCATGTGTTTAATCACAATCTAGCAAGCTCCTTATGATGATCAACATCATAATTTCAAGTAAATAACAATCAAGTGCCATGCATGCTTTAATCAACATTAATCCAACAAGATTTCATCATATGTAAGCTTATGTTTATGATTCTTGTTTTAAGTCCTTTAGTGTTCTTATGATAAACAATATACTACAATTTTTAACCAACAAAATGAGAAGTAAAAACTAGTAACAAGAAGCTTACAACTAGCTCAAAGGCTAGGGAAAATCCCAAGAGAAAATGATGATGAAAATGGTAGGTGAAGGCAATGGATGGAGGTTCTTCAAATTCCTCAAGCTTCAAGCTTCATGAATCACCTTCTTGCACTTTGAAATGAGTTTGAAATGGGTGAATGGTGGTTGCAAGGTGGTGGTGGTGGTGGTGGCACTAGGTAGAGCCGAGAGGGATAGAGAGAGTATGAGGGAGATGGAGTGGTGAAGTTTGTGAAGTAAGAAGTGAAATGATCTCATGTAATCTATGGCCATACTTATAGAGATCTTTCCAATATCTTGTTCAAACAATCAAGCAATATCAAATAAAATAATAATCAAATCTAGTGGGTATGGTGGTGGGTCCATGGTGACCGTAAATCATGAGGGGGGGGGGGGGGTTAATTGTAAGTTTTGATGGTAAGTAAGTAAATGGTTGGAGGTTAAGTGTAATATCTAGTGTTTTATGTGTACGACACATTATATAGTGTGTTGGGGTATTCGGGGACCATAACTAGCCAAGAAATAATTAAACAATGTATCTGGCAAAATTTTGGTGTTCCGGGTAATGTCCGGTTGTTCGGTTTGATACCGGTTCGTTAAAGTGTCAAGCTATTCCGTATAGTGTCTTTTATGTAACTTTTTGTGACACTTTTAATTCCCAACACTTAGGAAAGCATTCAGGACCATTTAGTCAATTTTCTCCACAATACTAGTATGTTAAAAAGCTGAATTTTGCTGAAAAATGCAGAATTCTGCACTTAAAGTGAGTTTTAGGCACTTTCCGGCACTTAAACTATCACCTAGTGACGCAGTTTTATGGTTCTCACTTCCCTACACACCATACTAGTGTAGTACCTTGTCCCTGGCCCATACTGGGTCTCAAAACACTGTCTGTCTATGTACTGAACCCCGTCAGCATTTTCCTGCTTTATCCGTTTACTGTGCTATCTGTGCTTTGTGCATCAGGTATGTCAATAAAGTCTGTATGTGATAAAGATGTGACATTATGTAGTATGTGATGCACATGTAAGTATGATGCAGTAATCAGGAAGCAGTTAATAATTCAGCACAGTCGTTAAGCACTTAATCATAATTAATTAATTGTACGAATACATGGTTTAATGAGGGTTGTCACATTCTCCCCCTGTTAAGAAAATTTCGTCCCGAAATTTAAGTTCTGCTACAAGATGCAGAGGTCTTGGGGAACAAATGTGGGTATTTTTCTTTCATACGATCCTCACACTCCCAAGTGAACTCTGGGCCGTGTCGCGCGTTCCAATGAACTTTGACGAGTTTGACACTACTCTGTCACGTCATGTTAACCTTCCAATCAGTAACCTCAACAGGTTCTTCAGTAAAGTGGAGCGTGTCGTCAATATGGACTTCGTCGGCAGGTATGACAACTGTTTCTTGAGTTAGACTCTTTTTCAGGTTAGATACGTGAAATGTATCATGAACACCATTCAGTTCTGCGGGTAGATCTAACTTGTAAGCTACAAGACCAATCCTTTCCAGGATTCTGAATGGCCCAATGTATCTCGGGTTCAACTTCCCACGCTTCCCAAAGCGTGCTACACCCTTCCAGGGTGAAACCTTTAACAAAACCATATTTCCTACCTCAAATTCCAGAGGTTTCCTTCTTTAGTCGGTGTAACTCTTTTGTCGATCACGAGCCACCCTTATGCGCTCTCGGATCTGTGTAATCTTATCAGTCATCTCTTAAACCAATTTCGGACCAACAAGCTGTCTATCACCCGCGTCTGCCAAACATAGCGGTGATCGACACTTGCGTCCATAGAGAACTTCAAACGGTACAGCTTGGATAAGTGCATGGTAGTTGTTGTTGTATGAGAATTCTACCAAGGGTAAGTGAGTGTCCCAACTGCCACCCAAATCCATTACGCAAGCTCGTAACATATCTTCCAACGTTTGAATTGTTCGCTCGCTCTGGCCGTCTGTCTGCGGATGGAATGCAGTACTCAGATTCAACTGAGAACCAAAGGCTTCTTGGAAGGATTGCCAAATCCTTAACACGAACCTTCTGTCTCTATCAGAGATAATAGAGAGAGGTACTCCATGCCGTGCAACAATCTCTCTCAGGTATAGCTCAGCAAGCTTGCTAGTGTTGTCTTTCTCCTTGATTGGCAAAAAGTGTGCAGATTTGGTCAGATGGTCTACGATTACCCAAATTGTATCGTGACCTCTAGGTATCCTTGGCAATTTCGTTATAAAGTCCATTGAAATCTGCTCCCATTTCCACATGGGTATTTCGGGTTGTTGCAGAAGATCTGAAGGCTTCTGGTATTCGGCCTTTACCTTGGCGTCAGTCAAACATTTGCCAACATATGTTGCAACATCGCCTTTCAATCTTGGCCACCAAAAAAAATTCCTTTAAATCCTGGTACATTTTATCCGATCCTGGATGGATCAAGTACCGTGACTTGTGAGCTTCATCAAAAATAAATCTCTCAGACCACCAAAGAAAGGAACCCAAATTCGTTTCATGAAGCACAACGTTCCTTCATCATTGGGTACTAACTGCTTCTCCATCCCACGGAGATATTCATTCTCAAGATTCACTTCCTTAAGAGCTTCTCTCTGTGCGGCATGAATGCGCAATGAGAGGTCCGTTTGTACAATGATTTCCAAAGCCCTAACCCTTATGGGCTTGATTCTTTCTTTCCGACTTAAGGCATCGGCGACCACATTCACCTTCACTGGGTGATACTTAATCACACAATCATAATCATTTAACAATTCTACCCAACGTCTCTGTCTCATGTTAAGCTCTTTCTGATCGAATATATGCTGTAAGCTCTTGTGATCAGTAAAGATGGTGCATCGCGTGCCATACAAGTAATGTCGCTAGATCTTTAATGCAAACACCACTGCGCCTAACTACAAGTCATGCGTGGTGTAGTTCTTCTCGTGAACCTTCAACTGGCGCGAAGCATAGGCTATAACTTTTTGCCGTTGCATCAGCACGCAGCCTAAACCTAGATGCGAGGCGTCGCAATATACCACGAAGTCGTCAGTACCTTCGGGTAGGGATAAGATGGGTGCGTCGTAAAGCTTGTTCTTCAACATCTGAAATGCTTCTTCTTGCTTGTCCCCCCATTTCTACTTCTTGTCTTTCTGTGTAAGAGAGGTCAAAGGTTGAGCGATTTTCGAGAAATCCTCAATAAATCTGCGATAATATCCTTCCAAACCTAGAAACTGTCGAATCTCGGTTGGCGTCTTTGGGGTTTCCCAATTCTTGATTGCCTCGATTTTTGTGGGATCCACATGGATTCCATTTCCGTTAACCACGTGACCAAGGAACTGAACCTCGCGTAACCAAAATTCGCACTTCGAGAACTTCGCGTACAACTTCTCCTTCTTGAGCAGCTCTAAGATAGTACTTAGATGTTGCTCATGTTCTTCCTTTGTCTTTGAGTAGATCAAAATATCGTCAATGAACACAATCACAAACTTGTCGAGGTAGGGCTTACAAACTCTATTCATCAAATCCATGAATACTGCTGGCGCGTTTGTCAGACCAAACGGCATAACTAGGAACTCGTAATATCCATATCGAGTTCTGAAGGCAGTCTTTGGAATACTCTCCTCTTGTATACGCAACTGGTGATAACCTGATCGAAGATCGATCTTGGAGTAATAACTCGAACCTTGTAGTTGATCGAACAGGTCATCAATCCTTGGCAAAGGATATCTATTCTTGATAGTTAATTTGTTAAGCTCTCGGTAGTGGTTACACATGCGGAAACTACCGTCCTTCTTCTTGACAAACAGTACTGGAGCTCCCCAAGGCGAGAAGCTTGGTCTGATAAATCCCTTATCCAATAGCTCCTGAAGTTGTGTTGACAGTTGTTGCATTTCGGAGGGTGCAAGTCGATAAGGTGCCTTAGCCACAGGCGCAGCGCCTGGAACTAAGTCATTGTGAAACTCGACTTATCGCTGCGGCGGCAATCCTGGCAAGTCTTCGGGGAAGACTTCAGGATATTCCTTCACCATTGGAATGTCTTCTACCTTTGGCTCAGCGGCTTCTTTATCCACAATGTGTGCTAAGAAGGCAACACATCCTTTCTACAAACACTTTCGAGCCTTCAAACAGCTAATGATCCTTAAGGGCGTATCGTGCTTCTCTCCATGTACCACAATTGTTTCTCCACTCGCCATCGGAATGCGAATGATCTTCTCGTGACATACAATCTCTGCTCGGTTACATGCCAACCAATCCATCCCTACTACCACGTCGAAGCTTCCCAACTCGACTGGTAGCAGATCGAGTGTAAACTCGTGCTCTCCAAGTTCTATCATGCAACCCCTAATAACTTCATTTGCTTCTACCAGCTTCCCATTAGCTAGTTCTATCGAATATGGAATATCTAGCTTACTAGCTCCCAACCCAAGTATATTCTTAAATTCTAGCGATACAAAACTATAATCGGCTCCGGTATAAAATAATACAGATGCAAAGCTTTGGTTGATAGGGAACGTACCAGTAACTGCATTTGGATCTTGGCGAGCTTCCCTCGCACCGATGTTAAAGACTCTTCCATGTGCTTGATTCAGCTTTGGGCACTCCCTTTTGAAATGCCCCACGTCTCCACAATTGAAACAACCTGGTCCTCGACCATTACCATTCCCGTTACCACCTTGGTTGTTATTCGTTCCATGGTTTCTATTCCCAGCTTGATTCCCAAAATTTCCACGATTCCCATTCCCGCCATTTCCTCCCTGCTGGCGGTTTCAATTACCACTTCCAAAACCTCTCTTACCATTATTTCCATGCCCAGTACCAACCCAGCATGTTTCCTTTGAATGGCCAACCTTCCCACAAGACTCACATTTCTTGAATCTGCACTGGCCGGGGTGATGATATTGGCATACATCACATTTGGGTAGAGCGCCCATGTACCCTCTTCCTTTGTTTTCGGCACCAGTTTTGGCCCTGGCTGGTGCGTTTCCCTCTTCTTTCTTGCTGACACTTTTGGTACCCTTTTTGAAGTTTGAGAACTTCCTCTTGTTCTCACTCGATGATTCAACGTGTGTCTCCTTCTTTTTCGGGTCAGAGATTGAAATCGTGTTTAACCGAATAACTTCTTCAGTCAGTGACACGCTTAGATCGATAGCTTCAGTAATTGTCGGCGGCTTTGACGTTGTTACCATACTCATAATCTGAGGCGCCAACCCCCAAATGAAACGCTCAATGCGCTTAAATTCCGGTGTAACCATGTATGGTACCACGTGAGATAGATCGTGGAATCTTTGCACATATTCGTCGATCTTTGGGCCGTCCATCTTAAGGTTCCAAAATTATGTTTCCAATTTATGAATTTCGGCTCTGGGGCAATACATTTTACGCATGAGTTCCTTTTAACTCATTCCAAGTCAAAGCGTATGATGTTGCCTCTCCCAGAGTTTGGACATGGAGATTCCACCACGAAAGTGCTCCGTCTACGAACAGTCCGGAGATGTAGGTAACTTGCTGATCTGGTGTGCATTTGCTCATCGTTAACACCAAATCGGTCTTCTCTGCCCATCGAATAAAAGCCACAGCACCCCTGGTGCCGTCAAAATTCAGCGGTTTACAGTCTAAAAACTGTTTAAAGGTACAACCTGTACAAGTAATGTCATTCACAGAAAGCATTAGCAACCGCACATCGAATATCCAATTGTAACGTAATGTGTCTTAAGCGACTTAAACATTACCATGTGGTGGGTTGTTCCTCGAGGTACCCTCGCTAGTTTCTGCGCATGAGGCCTCATGCTCTGCTATTGCTCGGGAGATCCTTTCTTGTAATTCGGCCTCAGTAGTGGGCAATCGGGTTTCCCTTCGTGGAGGCATCTTCTATAAGAAGATTGTATAGGTGAGTTCGTATGCATATAAGTATGTAGTACGCGTATATAATAACATTCATCAATCACACATAACATCCCATGTTATAACACAAACAAGTAATTCAACAATGCATGTAATAAGAATGCTGCGATTGAGCTTTTCATATATAAAGACCATAAGTACAGTTTTACAATTGTATCATACATCAAAATGGGACTATAGGGTCACATCTCCCCTGTCTAAAACTTCTACCAACTACAATAATCAAAAGTCAAAAGTGTGGTCTTCAAAAGTCTTCACAATCATGGCTCAATAGCTGTATTCTCACCAAAAGTAGCCTATCTGCATGAGACTAAAAAAAAACCTCTAAGCTGATGGCGGAGGAGGAGGAGGTGGAGGAATGAAAAGCAGACGGCGCATACGCGCTAGCTCCTCCTCTAGAGTGTGAACGAGCTGCAACAAACAGCTGATCTGCTGCTCCATCGTAAGAAATCGAATATCGAAATCTGGGTAAGGAAATAGTGGAGCAGCAAACTGTGATGGACCAGTACCAGGTCGAGGACGTGGGATCCTCTTTAGCTCAATGATTCTATGACTCAACATATCCTGCTATAACTGTAGTGACAAAAGTATGTCATCCCTCGTGTATCCAATGTGGAAGGGATGGTATGGATCCGTAACAGGCATCACGTTGGGCGGAAACCACATAAGTGGCTCGCCCGTGGGTGCAGAAGAAGAAGCCGTGTGTGGAAACTGTGGTATAAAATGATCGACTGCTGACACAAAAGGTATCTGACTAAGCTGCTGACCCGATGGTCCTTCCCCTGGACGGGGAGGAGGGATATCCTGAAGAAATGTGATAAAATCTGCGCGATGAACATCTGATACATGTGGGTGAGATGGAGCAAAGTCAGCGGGTGCAGAAGGGGGAATAACCGGTCTAACAAAAGGAGGTATATCGTCATCCTCGATCCACCCATTGTGGGTGAATGCATATCGGGGGTCAACCTGGGCTGCAAAAGGAGCAGGGTCAGACAAAGGTGGAACAACTGGTGCCTTGGCAACTGCAGGGTCATGCTTGGGTAAAGGATTGAGAGCAAGTATGGGTTCTGGTGCAATCAAGGGCTCGAGGTCAGCTGGAGAAAGCTCATGATCAGCAGGTATATCAAGGAGCTGCTCGTCAGGAATGACGGGTGCATCAATGGGCTGCTCAGCAGGAATAAAATCAATATCCTGCTTAGGATCGAAATCAGGATCAACCGGTGCCTCAAAAGGCTGCTCCTCAGGGACAAACTCAACCTCATGATCAGGGTCGAAATTATGCGGAAAGACAAGATGCATCTCATCATCAAAATGAAAATCATGATCATCGTCATGTGGAATATCGGGTGCAACCGACATGGCTGTGTCAGAATCGGTATCCGTGGGATATCGCTGTAAACCCAATGCGTGTAAGGTACTGGAAGACACTGACTCGTATGAATCGGGACCTGAATGGTCAGAAGGAGCCTCGACAACGGGAATTTCCTCATGTGGAACAACAACGGCATCATTGACTGGAGCCTCGATAAGTGGAATGGCAACAGCATCCTCGACTGGAGCCCCACCATCCTGGGCATCCTCAGGGGGAACCTCAATCAAATGATCAATGTCATCGTCGACCATAGCGTCAAGAGGCTGTTCCTCAAAAGGAACTGCAGCAAGTGGAAGAGGGGCAGGGATCTGGACAAAAGGTAGATCCTCTCCCGGAAGACCATCAGCTATCGGTATGTCGTCTCCAAAATCTGGCAAGGCGAAAGGCTGAAAATCGTCAGTATCATCTAAAAGCATCTCTGGATCACTGGCCATCTTGTCATCGGGAACTATAGCCATGGGATCAATGGTGTCGGATGCTCCGCTCTCTGAAGAGGACATGGTGTCTGTAACAAATCAATCACAAGTATGCATATATATCAACAATTGTTAAGTAAGCATGTAAGTAATAACAATGTAATCATGTATGCATCCTAGTCTTCCCAAGACTATCCCACTCAGCCTCTCAGACTGACCACTTAGTCTCTCAGACTAAACCTCCCAGTTTCCCAAACTGAACTACCCAGCCTCTCAGGCTAAACCTCCCAGTCTCTCAGACTGAACTACCCAGCCTCTCAGGCTAAACCTCCCAGTCTCTCAGACTGCCCCAACTAGTCTCTCAGACTACCCAACCTCTCAGGCTGAACTACCCAGTTAGTCTCTCAGACCAACTCCCAAGTCTCTCAGACTGACTCCCCAGTCTCTCAGACTGAAATATAAACGAATTCTTTAAAATGTGTTTTGTGTATTTTATTTGTAAAAATGTTTGTTTCCTGGATCTGGACACTTTGTGTATGCAATGAAAACATTTTGTGAGAGCCCTAATGATCGTAGTCTAGACTCGAGAAGAATCCTAGTTTGCTACGATCGAAGCTCTGATACCAAGCTGTCACACCCTGACTTTTGCGGAAGCGTGGTTATTTTGTGTGACTTCTTAATACCATAGCATTCAATCATAACAATGCTAAATGATAAAACTAAAAAGACATTCATCCATTAATTACGTTTAGAAAATAACTCAACAACTTGTCTTGAAAACATCGATACCAAATTACGTTACAAACCAGGACTCGTCTAACTGAGTTCATAAAGACTCTACAAACGACTTTAAATAAAACCTGAGTTTGGAAACATGTATCCCGTCCAGGAATAGGATACACCCCCTAAACTCAACAACCATGGATAGCATCTTTTATTAAAACGCATCTTGAAGACACATGCATACCCATGCCAGATCCACTAGTTCCCTGAAATACATGTAGTTTAAAAATATCAACAAAAAGTTGAGCGAGTTCATGTGTTCGTGAGTATGTATAAAACATTTAAAGTATGTCTTGTATGTATGTATGTCCCTGGTATGTAGCAATAAGGAAAAAGAGATCACCAATGGGTTGCAAAGCCAATGGTATGTGTGAAATCGTGCAGGAAAACTCAAACCTAGCAAATTTGTGCCGGGCTTCCGGCTGGAAAACATAGTCACCACTATGGGCCTCCCTGGCCTCATGGGTGTGGGCTTGCTACACCCAAATAGATCTATCACTCATGTCCCTCGGTCCTACGACGAGGATTAATGGCCTTAAGTGTTGTACCCACCCTTCACATGATCTAGTAGTAAACCCTCCTTAAGCTAATCATACCATGTATAAAGCGTTCGTAATAATTGTAACATGTATTTCACTCCCGAAGTATAAAACTAAAAACAGTTAAAAGAAAAGGGGGACATGAACTCACAGTATTGCGTCCTCAGCCCGTAACTCAAACTCTGTCAGCAAACACGACTACCAACAGTGTACTAACGTCTATTAGACGAACGGGCCGTGCCTTTGCTAAGTATTTGCGTTTTGAGTTACGTTTCTTATATTATTCCAAGTTATAATTACTTGTTAAAATAGTATTTCAACTTAAATTTTATTTGGTTTTGGAATAATTGTTTAAACAATATTTCTGTATTAATACTTCTTAAGTATTTAACTTCGTATTTCCTTCCCAAGGATGGGGTATCTTATACATGTATTTGTATTTTCCAAAATAATATATTTCTAAGTCTCACTTTAGAGAATATGTAATAACGTATTTTATTCCCAAAAATAATATATTGTCCAGAAAATATATATTTTCCCAAAAATCATATATCTTCTAAATATACTAGGAAAATATATTTTTATTTCCCAAAAATAATATATTTTCACATTGTTCAAAAATATGATGCAACTTTGTAATATTTAAAAAAGTCATATTTTTATTTCTTGTATCAAAAATAGTATTTACCAAAAATATATAAGTAACGGTATTGCTTTGGATAATAAGTTTCACGGTACTTTGTTAAGTTATATTACTTTACCCTAAAATAATATACCCATTTCACCGAGTATACAAATAATCACAGAAGTGTCTTAGTATGTATATATATATATATATATGCTTACCCATTTTTATTTAAAAACACAACCTCCAATATTTGTATTTTTGTTACAAAAATTATGGCAAGGTTTATATTGAAAAATATAGTTTAAGACATACATGTAAATACTTGTTAGCAAATATTTTTCTAAGTGTTTATATTTTTAGAAAATTTTGCCATAGTTTCCCCTAAAAACGGAGGTGTCCATGCTATTAAAGCATATCATTTTCTTTTCAAAAATCAACAAAACAATCAATAATCAAACTACACTTCTCAAGTGCAAAAACTATACAATTTTCATAACATCATGAACTTGAACTTTCACAAAACTCGTTGTAATTTGGTAAGGTGTTTAGTAGACTTAGTTACCCCTTAAAGTGTGTTTACTTCTTTAAAAATCTCATTCTTAAAGAAACAAGGTGTTTACAACTTGTAAACATTTTCTACAAAAATTATTCTTTTGAACTCTTCTTGTAAATAAAGTGCTCTTACACTTATTTTATCACCAAAAAAAATAGCGTACATTTAAGTAAGAATCAAGTTCTATTTAAAATCATATTTTGAACTTGGTTTTCTTGGAAAATCATTCATAAACCTTAAATCTATAAGTTTACTAACTTACCTTGTTTGTTATTTGTCACACCCCGACCACGTATAACATACAAAACGTGGCGGAAACGTCAGGGAGTGTTGTAACAGAATTAATTGTTTCATAACCATGGCATACAAAGTTGCATTTTATTTATCAACATAAGAGTTACATTGTTTTAAACAGGAATCAAAGAGTTTATAGCATAATTAAACTAAGTCTATCTTCATTTTTATGTCTCTAAGGCACTGGTCCGCCCTAGTGTGACACCTGTGTCACTCCAACCATCAATCAAATGCCAAACCAATGAAATATTGTATTTCATACTTGGGATTTGTAAAAATATGTGTATCGTTTACACATATCAATTCTTGTTCGATTTCAAGCTCTAAATCGCTTTCTGGAAGGTTATACGCGCACTGATGCGTAAATATAACCAGTTTAATGGAACGAACACTCCAGAATAGTGAAATAGGCTTAACATACCTTAAATAACCTTTACATAACTTAGATATAAGTTTTGGATGGTTTGGTGTGGTGAAATCAAAGTTTATTCGCTTACAGGGACTGAATTTGACAAACTGCGAAAGTATGCCAATTTGAACTGTAACAGACATTCCGGAACATGACCATAAGTTAAACACACCTTAAATATCCTTTACATAGCTTAGAAATAGGCTTTAAGGGGTTCGGTGTGCTAAAATAAACTTTTGGCTCATTCAGGGACTAAAAGCGTCAAAAAGTGCACAAGTTTGCATTTTCACGCATAACTTACGTTCTGAATACATCCGGACTTCCAAAAAATTATGTAAGCACTAAAATATTTTATTTTAGTGTTCAGCATAAGAAAAATCCATTCGTCGCGTCATTTGGATCATTTTTCGCGCTTATGCGCATTCCGTCGTAATTAAGCGAACATCGCGATCGTACGGCTAAACGAACCGACATCCGAGATATTTTTGAACACATTTTAAGTTCCCTATACTTTAACTTCATTTTAGAGCTTTGAAATGGGGTTAACAGGCCTTAAACGTGTCGAAAATGGGCTGAATGCATGACAGGGACTAAAACTGTAATTCTGCCAAAGTTACAGGCATACGATGCGTAGGGACTTTTCCCCTACGATGCGTATGGGGTCTCCAGACCAGATGCAGAGTATTTAACAGCCTGTTTGTAGCTGTTTTAACCACAACCACATACTCACACATGCCTAGTCAGATGATAAGAACCCATTTTTAGTACCATAAGGTTCCGACACATGTACGGATGCGATTAAGGCACGATATTCGACAAACGATCCTAACGGTGGACCTTTTACTATAAATACCCCATGCCTTTCATTGTTAAAACCACTAGAATCTTGATCTTAGGAACTCTAAGTTGAAACCATTGTTTCATACCTGAGATTCTTGGATCGAGATTAGCATTCAGGGACCCTTCGTGCCGTTTGATATCCGCGATCTCTAGCATTGTTTGGTTGTTACTCAAGGACTACTAAGCAATCTCAAGTGAGTACATAGACCCCTCTTTTACTGTTTTCCAAACTGTTTTGGGGTGAAACACATGTGCCTACTTGTTACATTCATGCTTTCCCGTTTTCACATCATATACCTGCCATGTTCGTTAGTACATTATAGTACATGATTTCATTACATTTTATGCTATGTATGTCCATTGTGTTCATACTTAGTGCATTTTTTTACATTACATTTTGTTTCATATGCTCATCCAGTATATGAACACATTATATTACATTTTGAACCGTTTATAAATCATTTGACTATGTGAACCGTTTGTATCTGTGAACCGTTTGTATCTGTGAACCGTTTGTATCTGTGAACCGTTTATATCTGTGAACCGTTTGTATCTGTGAACCGTTTGTATCTGTGAACCGTTTGTGTCTGTGAACCGTTTGTATCTGTGAACCGTTTGTATCTGTGAACCGTTTGTATCTGTGAACCGTTTGTATCTATGAATCGTTTGTATCTGTGAACCATGTGAACCGTATTTGACCATACATAAACATTTATATAATTGGTAAACATTACTTTGGTGGTTTGGCTTGATTAAGTGATTAAGTAACGATGCGTGTGTAATATGATACAAGCATGGTGGATACGCCGCTGGTACTTCCTATATATAAGTGTTTGTATGGTATTACATATCGTAGCGTTATTTGAATCATTTCAGTTTGATACATATAACATTTTATACAAATAACATACTTTTTTACAATACATTGTTTTACAAACAACTTATCTTATACAAACTCATTTTACAATGGTTATTCATTTAACCATACATTATTCTCTTATTTATACATATCATTTGATCTTATCGTTTTTCAAATGATTTACAAAACAAAGCAAATTACAAGGTTCATGACTAAACATTTTCTCAAACATAAGTCATGAAACCTATTTTCACAAAACCTATGTATCTCACAGGCATTTTTATGCTTACGTACCTATTTTCACATGTGTTTTTCAGGAGTTATTGCATAAGATGATCAAGATACACATAGGCAGACTTGGGCTTTAGTGACAATAAAAGATGCAAGACTAGTTAATTATGTTGTATTTCCTTGTTTGTTAAGACATTGTAACACTTTTAATCAATAAAAGGAAACTTAAATTGCCATGGATTTGAAACAATTAATTCTGTTACAACACTCCCCGATGTTTCCGCCACGTTTTGTATGTTCTACGTGGTCGGGGTGTGACAGAAAAGATGGTATCAGAGCCAATGGTTATAGGGAATTAGGTTATTAGTAACGCTTTGACCTAGTCTATAACCTTCTTAGGACCCTAACGCAAGTTTACTGGCGTTTAGTCATAAAACAATACCGTCACCTATCCTTAGGCGACTACCACAACAAGAACATAAATTTCAAAACCGCTTTGAAAACTAATCATCTGTTCTAGGATGATTGATTACTAGGTTTTGAACCCTCTATTGTAAGGTTTTGAACTCTCTATTATATGGTTTTGAACCCCTTTGAGTTTTCAAAATCTCGTCAAGGTTTTGGGTTTTTAATAATGTGAACACGTGCAAACTGGAAGGGTGAATGCCTGTATTCTGGGTTTTCTGTCTAGGCAAGCACTTCGTATACATCTCATCAGACGCAAGACCAGTTGTGCTTACCTGGGAATTCTTGGGATGAGTGTTCACTTATAGGCGAGCATGTCTTCGCGATACATTATATTGACCCATTTACTTTGATTAGTCACCATCTCATTTGTTTGCCTTTGGTAACAAACAAATGGTCACAATCTTCATGTGTTGTTATTTTCTTTTGACTATCTTTTGCTTGTTTCCTCCTATGCCTTTCGTTATCTTCAAGATGCTTCTTCATCGCAACAACAATGTCCGAACAAGGTGCTGCAACTACCCAGCAAATAGGCGTCATACTCCAGAGGACCGATGATTTAGCTATCCCCATGACTTGTCTCAGGGATGAAGCTGTATAAAGGGAACTGCTCCTTGGCGCAATCAATGTCACTGGCATCATCTGAATCAAATACCCTGTTACAAATGTACCCACGATGGACGATGGAGACATTTGGTTAACATGTGTCGCTTTGCTGTTCAAAGCAAAGCTGTTGCAAATCATGCTGCTGCTCAACCTTCAAACTCTGCTTCATATGTCGCTTGACATATCTGGCGCCTCAACCTCATGAACTTTCTACCTTGTGTTTCGACGTAAGATCGCCTAGTGCAAGGTGTCGGAACACCTCCCGTTACACAAACTTCAAAAAAAAATCCATGTAGGATCTTTCTATCCTCATAATTAGATCCTTGTGGATGGGTATCATTCATCGGAGTCCTTAATTGAATTCTTTGTATGATTCAATACGTACATCACAATTCAATAAGGACAAAGCCGAATTCCTTTTAAGATTATCCTATCTTCATAGATAGATTCTTGAAATGATTAAAGTGCCAAATGAAATCCACGAATTGGATTCCTGGTGTGCTTTAAGTATCCGCGTCCAAAGATAACAAATCAATAACCAACTTAAACAACTATGTGATTATGTGCTTATGTGTTTCCTTTTATGTTTTTGGTGTAATCCAAGTTTTTGTTATCCAAATCCTCGTAGAATCTTCCATATCTTCGTATAAGGGATTCATAGTAGGATATCCAAAGGTACTATATTAAATCCTCAATGGGCTTTTACGTAATAGTAAAGACCCTTGGATTATATTGTACTATTCAATAATTAGAGCCCTGAGTGGTCTAGTTAAACAGATTGATCCAAAAATCTGGTTAGGAATATCATGTGATGAGATAGCTGAAAGGACTCCTTGGTGGCCTAATTAAAAGGATCATTTGTCGATCTAATTAAAAGGACCCTATGGTAGTCTAGTCACACTCATCACAGGTTTGATTTTCCTCCCCTTCACATTACAAGCAAATTGTGTGGACTATGCAAGGAATTGCGTAATTATGGATGCATACATAATTATGGAATTCAGTGCACAGAAACCACAGCGAGCTTTGTTATGTGCCTAGAAGTTAACTCTATTCATTTCCATTTCCGAGGAAGCACCCGTTGAAAATGACTCCGTTCGTTCATTTTCGTTTCTGAAGATTTGTCCGTTGAGGAAATGAATATCCGTTTGTCTATCATTTTCATTTCCATTTCCGAGGAAGCACCCGTTGAAAATGACTCCGTTTGTTCATTTTCGTTTCTAAAGATTTGTCCGTTGAGGAAATGAATATCCGTTTGTCTATCATTTTCATTTCCATTTCCGAGGAAGCACCCGTTGAAAATGACTCCGTTTGTTCATTTTCGTTTTTAAAGATTTGTCCGTTGAGGAAATGAATACCCGTTTGTCTATCATTTTCATTTCCATTTCCGAGGAAGCACCCGTTGAAAATGACTCCGTTTGTTCATTTTCGTTTCTAAAGATTTGTCCATTGAGGAAATGAATATCCGTTTGTTTCTCCTTTTCAATTCCATTTCTGATGAAGCACCCGTTGAAAATGACTCCGTAAGTTCATTTTACGTTTCTGAAGATTGCCCGTTGAGGAAATGAATCCCCGTTTGTTTATTCCTTCATTTCCGCTTCTGAAGAATACTCGTTGAGGAAAATGACTCCGCCTGTTCATTTTCAAATGGAAGAATGTCCGTTAAGGAAATGACAGGATTATGCCTTACATATCTCTGGTGGTTATTTGACACAAATTCACAAATAGACTCCTACGAATAAATTTCGGGGCAAAATTTCCTAAAGTAGGGGAGACTGTGACACCTGTGTCACTCCAACCATCAATCAAATGCCAAACCAATGAAATATTGTATTTCATACTTGGGATTTGTAAAAATATGTGTATCGTTTACACATATCAATTCTTGTTCGATTTCAAGCTCTAAATCGCTTTCTGGAAGGTTATATGCGCACTGATGCGTAAATATAACCATTTTAATGCAACGAACACTCCAGAATAGTGAAATAGGCTTAACATACCTTAAATAACCTTTACATAACTTAGATATAAGTTTTGGAAGGTTTGGTGTGGTGAAATCAAAGTTTATTCGCTTACAGGGACTGAATTTGACAAACTGCGAAAGTATGCCAATTTGAACTGTAACAGACATTCCGGAACATGACCATAAGTTAAACACACCTTAAATATCCTTTACATAGCTTAGAAATAGGCTTTAAGGGGTTCGGTGTGCTAAAATAAACTTTTGGCTCATTCAGGGACTAAAAGCGTCAAAAAGTGCACAAGTTTGCATTTTCACGCATAACTTATGTTCTGAATACATCCGGACTTCCAAAAATTTATGTAAGCACTAAAATATTTTATTTTAGTGTTCGGCATAAGAAAAATCCATTCGTCGCGTCATTTGGATCGTTTTTCGCGCTTATGCGCATTCCGTCGTAATTAAGCGAACATCGCGATCGTACGGCTAAACGAACCGACATCCGAGATATTTTTGAACACATTTTATGTTCCCTATACTTTAACTTCATTTTAGAGCTTTGAAATGGGGTTAACGGGCCTTAAACGTGTCGAAAATGGGCTGAATGCATGACAGGGACTAAAACTGTAATTCTGCCAAAGTTACAGGCATACGATGCGTAGGGACTTTTCCCCTACGATGCGTATGGGGTCTCCAGACCAGATGCAGAGTATTTAACAGCTTGTTTGCAGCTGTTTTAACCACAACCACATACTCACACATGCCTAGTCAGATGATAAGAACCCATTTTTAGTACCATAAGGTTCCGACACATGTACGGATGCGATTAAGGCACGATATTCGACAAACGATCCTAACGGTGGACCTTTTACTATAAATACCCCATGCCTTTCATTGTTAAAACCACTAGAATCTTGATCTTAGGAACTCTAAGTTGAAACCATTGTTTCATACCTAAGATTCTTGGATCGAGATTAGCATTCGGGGACCCTTCGTGCCGTTTGATATCCGCGATCTCTAGCATTGTTTGGTTGTTACTCAAGGACTACTAAGCAATCTCAAGTGAGTACATAGACCCCTCTTTTACTGTTTTCCAAACTGTTTTGGGGTGAAACACATGTGCCTACTTGTTACATTCATGCTTTCCCGTTTTCACATCATATACCTGCTATGTTCGTTAGTACATTATAGTACATGATTTCATTACATTTTATGCTATGTATGTCCATTGTGTGCATACTTAGTACATTGTTTTACATTACATTTTGTTGCATATGCTCATCCAGTATATGAACACATTATATTACATTTTGAACCGTTTATAAATCATTTGACTATGTGAACCGTTTGTATCTGTGAACCATTTGTATCTGTGAACCGTTTATATCTGTGAACCGTTTGTATCTGTGAACCGTTTGTATCTGTGAACCGTTTGTATCTGTGAACCGTTTGTATCTGTGAACCGTTTGTATTTGTGAACCGTTTGTATCTATGAATCGTTTGTATCTGTGAACCGTGTGAACCGTATTTGACCATACATAAACATTTATACAATTGTTAAACATTACTTTGGTGGTTTGGCTTGATTAAGTGATTAAGTAACGATGCGTGTGTAATATGATACAAGCATGGTGGATACGCCGCTGGTACTTCCTATATATAAGTGTTTGTATGGTATTACATATCGTAGCGTTATTTGAATCATTTCAGTTTGATACATATAACATTTTATACAAATAACATACTTTTTTACAATACATTGTTTTACAAACAACTTATCTTATACAAACTCATTTTACAATGGTTATTCATTTAACCATACATTATTCTCTTATTTATACATATCATTTGATCTTATCGTTTCTCACAGGCATTTTTATGCTAACGTACCTATTTTCACATGTGTTTTTCAAGAGTTATTGCATAAGATGATCAAGATACACATAGGCAGACTTGGGCTTTAGTGACAATAAAAGATGCAAGACTAGTTAATTATGTTGTATTTCCTTGTTTGTTAAGACATTGTAACACTTTTAATCAATAAAAGGAAACTTAAATTGCCATGGATTTGAAACAATTAATTCTGTTACAACACTCCCCGATGTTTCTGCCACGTTTTGTATGTTCTACGTGGTCGGGGTGTGACACCTAGTGTCACGATCATCATCCTATGCAAAAGCTCCTGAAAACACATGTGAAAATAGGTACGTAAGCATAAAAATGCCTGTGAGATACATAGGTTTGTGAAAATAGGATTCATGACTTATAAGTTTAGAAAAAGTTTGTTTATCAAAAGTCAGTCATGAACCTTGTAAATTGTTTTGTTTTGTAAATCGTTTAAAAAGCGATAAGATCGAGTGATATGTATAAATAAAAGAATAATGCGTGGTTAAATGTATAACCAAGTAAAATGAGTTGTATAAAGTAAATTGTTTGTAAACCAACATCTTGTGAAAAATATGTTAGTTATATAAATTGTTATATGTCTCAAATTGAAATGATTCAAATAACGCTACGATATGTAATACCATACAAACACTTATATATAGGAGGTACTAGCGGCGTATCCACCATGCTTGTATCATATTACACACGCCTCGTTACTTAAATCACTTAAACAAACCACCAATGTATAAAGTCTATGTTTAAACCAATAGTCAAAAGTCCTTGTATAAGTCATGTCAAATGTTTATAAGTCCAAAAGTAGTCAAGTAATGTGTATCAAATGTTATGTATTGTAAGTAAAGTATTGTCACAAAATCCAAATGTAGAATTGTACAAAACAAAGTATTTTGAATATATCAAAAAGTTATGTTTTGCAAAGTAATGCATGTTACATTGATACAAACATTTATGTGGTAAGTTAACGCATACATTCAAGCCTTGAGACAGTCGGATAACCCTTTCAATCAAGGTTATCAAAAGAAATGTTTTCGGATTCAGTCATTCCTTACATCCAAACAAACCCGAGATGTCAGGAATGGGATTTGTCAAGTCCTATGGTACCAGTACTTACTACCGAGCGGCGTAGCTAATGTTAATGAACGTATAATAGTCTCGTTTGTGCAAAACAAATGTCATAGCAAAAGTAAACATGTTATATGAAAACACTGTACTAAGTATGCCAAGTTAACATACAAAGCAGAAAGTCATGTAAATCAATGTGCTAGCATGCTATCAGTCAACATACATAGCAGAAATGTAAAGTAAAACAATGTACTAAGTAAGCACACAATGGGCATACATAGCATGAAATGTAATGAAATCATGTACTATAATGTACTAACAAACATAGCAGGTATATGATGTGAAAACAGGAAAGCACGAAAGTAACAAGTAGGCACATGTGTTTCACCCCAAAACAGTTTGGAAAACAGTAAAAGAGGGGTCTATGTACTCACTTGAGATTGCTCAGAAGTCCTAAGATAACCACCAAGCAATGCTAGAGATCTCGGAATCAAACGGCACCTAATATAGGTAACTATGTTAATAAACCGGACCTAAATCGGAGGATTGGATAGAATGAGGGTTCGTAAACCAAATGAGTATGGAGACTCGTGTAATATGGTTTAACAAAGCCTACATACTAAATGAAACCTAACAAAAGTGCTTACGACCCATTACGACCCGTTTAGGTAGCTTATGCTATTTAACGCGTCGTTCGCGTGAAACGCGTTCGGAATGCCTAACTAGTCCTATGATAAGTAAAATATGCCTTAACATGTCTAATATTGTCACCAAATCAGTTTAGATACCAAAATTTATGTTACATATGCTTAAAATGAATTTTGGCGTCAAAAGGGCATTTTGGTAATTTACCTAAGGCATATAAACTACCTATCATACAACTACTTAAACGAAGCGACCATAAGGTATAACCTCGGAAGGTTATTCCCTATATATTATGGTCACTGTCACACCCCGACCACGTAAAACAACAAAACGTGGCGGAAACATCGAGGCGTGTTGTAACAGAATTAATGTTTCATAACCATGGATACCAAAGAGTGTTTCGTTTTATTAAACATTGAATAATTACATCGTCTTGAAATCTAAATACACTATTTAAACATAGTCTATCATTGTTATTGAGTCACTAAGGCCTTGTCCAGTCCTATGTGAGCATGCATCTTATCAATCGATATCATCCAACAATACCTGAAACATATGTGAAAACGAGGTCAGCAAAGAAATGCTGGCGAGTACATAGGTTTTGTGAAAATAATATTCATGACTTCTGTTTAAGAAAATGTTTAGTCATGAACCTTGTAATTTGCTTTGTCTTTGTAAATCATTTGAAAAATAATAAGTTTAGGTGATATGTATAAATAAGAGAATAATGCATGATTAAATGAATAACCATGTAAAATGAGTTTGTATAAGATAAGTTGTTTGTAAATAAATGTCTTGTGAAAAGTATGTTACTTGTATAAAATGTTCTATGTCTCAAACTGAAATGATTCAAATAACGCTACAATATGTAATACCATACAAACACTTATATATAGGAAGTACCAGCGGCGTATCCACCATGCTTGTATCATATTCCACACGCATTGTTACTTAATCACTTAATCCAAACCAAACCACCAAAGTAATGTTCATGCCCAATGTAAATCATGTAATATGTAACCAAAACCCAATCGTATATCGCTTTGAAACAAATCGTTTACCCAATCGTTAAAACATCGTGTGAAAACCAATCGTTTACCCAATCGTTAAATTCGTTTTAGGTCGTGAAACTACTTAAATGGTCGTCTCGCTAATAACATTCAAACCTTCTTGACTCGCATTAATAAACCCTTACCAAAGGATAGATTAATAATTCGCATTAATAAACCCTTACCAAAGGATAGATTAACACCTCGCATTAATAAACCCTTACCAAAGAGTAAATTAACAATTACAGATTCAGTCGCTACCCACAACACCCACACATAACTACGGGTGTAGTAACTAACGGGATTTGTCAGATCCTATGGTACCATAACCTAATACTGGTCGGCTTGATCATTGCTAATGAATGTCATTTGTTATGTAACTACAACCAACAAGTTTGTTCACTTTATTGAAATCGTTATTAGTTTTGTATAAATCGTCTTAATCGTTTTTGAAACCATCGTTATAACATCGAAAACATTTAGCACATATGAGTCACCCCAAAACAATTGAAAGCAGTAAAATAGGGGAATAATGTACTCGCCTGAGAATGCTTAGAGGTCTTGAACAACAACCAAACAAAGCTAGAGAGAGCACGGAATCAGTCGACAATCTAGAACTATATAAATAAACCGGACTTAAATCGGGAGATCGGATAGGATGAGGCTTGGTAAACCAAATGAGTATTGGAACTCATATGATATGGTTTAACAAGGCCTACATACTACAATGAAACCAAACCTAAGTGCTTTCGACCCATCGCGACCCATTAAGGTAGCTTATGCTACTTTAACGCGTCGTTCGCGTGAAACGCGTTCGGGACGTCTAACTAGTCCTATGACAAGTATTTATATGCCTAAACGTGTTTAATTATGTTGTATAATCAGTTATGTACAAAAGTTTAGGTTACATAAGCTTAATTACCAATTATACATGAAAAAGGTATTCTGGTAATTTACCTAAGGCATATAAACTACCTATCATACAACTATTCAAACGAAGCGACCATAGGGTATAACCTCGGGAGGTTATTCCCTACCTACTATGGTCACCTAATGTATTTGGTCGGATCTTAATGATCGACCAAACTGGGTCGGGTTCGAAGGTATAAGCGATTTATTAGATCGCTTACCCTACGACCCTAGACAACGTGGTAATCAGTAGGCATAGTCCCAAGGGACTATAACCAACGTGATTACATTCACGTTGCGAAGTTCAAACGAACTTCGCATTGACCATTACTGGTCAACGCAGAAAGTCATTCAGACTCGAAAGACTCGAAAAGCAATAAAAGAACGAAAGAATACTTACCCAGGGTCCCCGAATGCTAACTTCGATTCAAAAATCTCAGGTATGAAACAATAGTTTCAACTTAGAGTTTCTCAAATCAAAGTTCTTGAAATTTTGAAGCATGGGGGGGTGGGGTATTTATAGGATTTCCCGAACCGTTAGGATCGTTTCTTGGAAAAAGTGCTTCAATCTTGGCCATACACTAGCACCCATGGTATTGTAATACCATGTGCCCAAAATACCAGCCCATAGATTCCCAAAACCATGTGCAACAAGTGGGAAGGACTAGATTCGATGTATAAGCAAACATCTTTCAGAAATGACAGTTTTGGACCCTGTTATGTGTTTATGCCATTTCCGACACTTCTAAGGCCCGTAAAGCCAACTTTAAGGCCCTAAAATGATGTCTAAACATTGTGGACATGAAACATACCAAAAAATATGCCGGGTGTTGGTTCGTTTGGTCGTACGAACGCGATGTTCGCTTAATTACGACGGAATGCGCATAAGCGCGAAAAACGATCCAAATGACGCAACGAATGGATTTTTGGTAATCCAAACACTAAAGCATAATATAGTCATGCTTACATAAATTTTTGGATGTCCGGATGTATTCAGAACGTAAGTTATGCGCGAAAATGCAAACTTGTGCACTTTTTGACACTTTTAGTCCCTGAATGACCCAAAAGTTTATTTTAGCACACCGAACACCTCAAAGCTTATTTCTAAGCTATGTAAAGGATATTTATGGTATGTTTAACTTATGGTCATGTTCCGGAATGTCTGTTACAGTTCAAATTGGCATACTTTCGCAGTTTGTCAACTTTAGTCCCTGTAAGCGTTTTAACTTGATTTTGCCATACCAAAGCCTTCAAAACTTATTTCTAAGTTATGTAAAGGTTATTTAAGGTATGTTAAGCCTATGTCACTATTCCGGAGTGTTTGTTGCATTAAACTGGTTATATTTACGCATCGGTGCGCGTATAACCTTCCAGAAAGCGATTTAGAGTTTGAAATTGAACAAGAATTGATATGTGCAAATGATACACATATTTTTACAAATCCCAAGTATGAAAATATAATATTTCATTGGTTTGGTATTTGTTTGATGGCCGTGGAGGCACAGGTGTTACAGTCTCCCCTACTTTAGGAAATTTCGTCCCGAAATTTATTTAGAGGAAACTTGTGAGAGTTTAAAACATGAAGTTGAAAAGATCGAACAACATTGGTTAGGGTTCTGAACTTCTAGTAACTTTAATAACATCATGCTTGCAATGTAAGAGGATACTTATATACAAGTATATGAAGCGTCATTGGTGCGTCCACCGTACCTCCATTACATCGTTCTCATTTCGTTATTTTTGTCACTATCAGTTCTTACACATAATAAATCTTACTGGGTTTCTGTGCACTAAATTTCATAATTATGTACGCGTCCATAATTAGACAATTCCTTGCACAGTTCACACGGTCTATTTTATAATGTGTAGGGTAAAACCAAATGAATGAACCTGTGATGAGCGTGACTAGACCGCCATAGAGTCCCTTAAATTAAATCAATAAATGATCTAAATAGACTATCAAGGAGTCTGTTCAGCTACATCACTAGATGTCGTTCTTTAACCAAATTGTGAATCAATCTTTTTTACTAGACCACTAAGAGGGTCCCTTATGAATCATGGAGTGGTACTATATAACCCAAGGGTCTTAACTACCAGGTAGAAGCCCATAAGGATTTAAGGTAGTACCTTTTGAATATCCTACTATGAAATCCTCATATGAAAACATGAAAGATTCTATGAGGATTTGAAAATCGGATCACACAAAATCATAGAGGAGAACACATAAACACATATCACATAACCACAAAATTGTTCGTTAATTTGTCTTGTAAATTGCGTACATGCATTTAAAGCACACTAGGAATCCATTCCGTGGATTTCATTTGGTACTTTAAACGTTATCAAGAATCCAACTATAAAGATAGAAAGATTCAAAAAGAAAATTCGATTTCGATTATTAGGAACCGAAGTGTTCGAATTAAGGTACATAAGGAATCCAATTAAGGACTCTGATTTGAATGATAATCATCCATAAGGATCTAATTGTAAAGATAAAAAGATCCCATATGAATTTTAGAAGTTGAAGATGTTTTGAAACCTTGCACTGGATGTGCTTAGGTCAAAACATGTTGTAAAATGCTTATGAAGTTGAGATGCTTGATATGTCAAGGCGACATATGAAGCAGAATTTTGAAGGTTAAGTCAACGTATGAGGAAAATATTTTTGAAAACTATGCATGGGGTTCTTTTAAGAAAAAATGTGTTTAACGTTTTTGAAACCTTATATATAATACTTTTTGAAATCATAAAGTAGGTGTATTAGGTAGATATATTTACAAAAATGTTTTAAAATCATGCGAGATGAATTTTGAAATTATGTATAAGGTTTTTGAAAGACATGAATGATGCTTTTCGAAATCATGCACTTGATCAGAAAATGTATTGTGTTAATATTGTCTTCAGACTATATGAAATATTTTGAAATTAGAAAGGTTGGTTTTGATAACATGGCCAATGTTTTTGAAATAACATAGACAATGCATCTAGAAAAATTGTTTTCAAACTATATGAAATGTTTTGAGATCATGAAGATTGTTTTGAAATACTGGTACTGTGTATGTTGAAAAATCAAAACGTAATGGGTATGAGATTTGAAAATACCCTTAGTTATCTAACCAAGGATTTAAAGGCACAGATGTGCGAAAAGCACGATTACTCATAATGTCACTTAATTTTCTGTACTTTGTTTCTTAGAGTGAAACGAGTACTTAAAATTTTTGAGGGAATCATGAGCAATCATTTGAAAGAGAGAAATCACAAGAGTAGTTTGTAAGGTACATAGTTCCTTGATGTAGGTATCATAGGAAAAGCCATACACACCTAACAGGGGGTTGAGCTGGTTGGTTGGGGACTGCTTTACCATTGTGAGCGACCATGGCGAAGTTCTGAGAAGCCTTTCGCTTCTTTGACTTCTTAGGGGATCGTTCATCCATGGTCTTTGATTCCTCGATTGGTTTATTGGCTGATGGTGTTGTCGCCTGACTAGGTCCTGCCTGTCTTGGTGACTCTTGAGTGGCTTCATCCTGGAGATGATACATGGCAGTAGCTAATTCAACAGTCTTCAGGACTACTTCGCCTATTCGCTGAGCGAATTTTGGCTTCTTGCTCAGATATCTGGGCTTCATCGTGATGAAGAGACATTCTTGAAGAAAAAGTAAGGCATAGGGAGAAACAGGTGAAAGATTATTGGACAATCAAAACAGAATGATAACGCATGAAGATTTCGATCATTTGTTTGCTACCTAAGGCAAACAAATGAGACGGTGACTAATCAAAGTAAATGGGTCAAAAATAATGTATCGCGAAGACATGCTCGCCTATAAGTGAACACTCATCCCAAGAATTCCCAGGTAAGCACAACTGGTCTCGCATCTGATGAGATGTATACGAAGTGCTTGCCTAGACAGAAAACCCAGAATACAGGCATTCACCCTTCCAGTTTGCACGTGTTCACATTATTTAAAACCCAAAACCTTGACGAAGTTTTGAAAACTCAAAGGGGTTCAAAACCATATACTAGAGAGTTCAAAACCTTACCATAGAGGGTTCAAAACCTAGTAATCAATCATCCTAGAACAGATGATTAGTTTTCAAAGCGGTTTTGAAATTTATGTTCTTGTTGTGGTCGTTGCCTAAGGATAGGTGACGGTATTGTTTTATGACTAAACGCAAGTAAACTCGCGTTAGGGTCCTAAGAAGGTTATAGACTAGGTCAAAGCATTACTAATAACCTAATTCCCTATAACCATTGGCTCTGATACCATCTTTTCTGTCACACCCCGACCACGTAAAACAACAAAACGTGGCGGAAACATCGAGGCGTGTTGTAACAGAATTAATGTTTCATAACCATGGATACCAAAGAGTGTTTCGTTTTATTAAACATTGAATAATTACATCGTCTTGAAATCTAAATACACTATTTAAACATAGTCTATCATTGTTATTGAGTCACTAAGGCCTTGTCCAGTCCTATGTGAGCATGCATCTTATCAATCGATATCATCTAACAATACCTGAAACATATGTGAAAACGAGGTCAGCAAAGAAATGCTGGCGAGTACATAGGTTTTGTGAAAATAATATTCATGACTTCTGTTTAAGAAAATGTTTAGTCATGAACCTTGTAATTTGCTTTGTCTTTGTAAATCATTTGAAAAATAATAAGTTTAGGTGATATGTATAAATAAGAGAATAATGCATGATTAAATGAATAACCATGTAAAATGAGTTTGTATAAGATAAGTTGTTTGTAAATAAATGTCTTGTGAAAAGTATGTTACTTGTATAAAATGTTCTATGTCTCAAACTGAAATGATTCAAATAACGCTACAATATGTAATACCATACAAGCACTTATATATAGGAAGTACCAGCGGCGTATCCACCATGCTTGTATCATATTCCACACGCATTGTTACTTAATCACTTAATCCAAACCAAACCACCAAAGTAATGTTCATGCCCAATGTAAATCATGTAATATGTAACCAAAACCCAATCGTATATCGCTTTGAAACCAATCGTTTACCCAATCGTTAAAACATCGTGTGAAAACCAATCGTTTACCCAATCGTTAAATTCGTTTTAGGTCGTGAAACTACTTAAATGGTCGTCTCGCTAATAACATTCAAACCTTCTTGACTCGCATTAATAAACCCTTACCAAAGGATAGATTAATAATTCGCATTAATAAACCCTTACCAAATGATAGATTAACATCTCGCATTAATAAACCCTTACCAAAGAGTAAATTAACAATTACAGATTCAGTCGCTACCCACAACACCCACACATAACTACGGGTGTAGTAACTAACGGGATTTGTCAGATCCTATGGTACCATAACCTAATACTGGTCGGCTTGATCATTGCTAATGAATGTCATTTGTTATGTAACTACAACCAACAAGTTTGTTCACTTTATTGAAATCGTTATTAGTTTTGTATAAATCATCTTAATCGTTTTTGAAACCATCGTTATAACATCGAAAACATTTAGCACATATGAGTCACCCCAAAACAATTGAAAGCGGTAAAATAGGGGAATAATGTACTCGCCTGAGAATGCTTAGAGGTCTTGAACAACAACCAAACAAAGCTAGAGAGAGCACGGAATCAGTCGACAATCTAGAACTATATAAATAAACCGGACTTAAATCGGGAGATCGGATAGGATGAGGCTTGGTAAACCAAATGAGTATTGGAACTCATATGATATGGTTTAACAAGGCCTACATACTACAATGAAACCAAACCTAAGTGTTTTCGACCCATCGCGACCCATTAAGGTAGCTTATGCTACTTTAACGCGTCGTTCGCGTGAAACGCGTTCGGGACGTCTAACTAGTCCTATGACAAGTATTTATATGCCTAAACGTGTTTAATTATGTTGTATAATCAGTTATGTACAAAAGTTTAGGTTACATAAGCTTAATTACCAATTATACATGAAAAGGGTATTCTGGTAATTTACCTAAGGCATATAAACTACCTATCATACAACTATTCAAACGAAGCGACCATAGGGTATAACCTCGGGAGGTTATTCCCTACCTACTATGGTCACCTAATGTATTTGGTCGGATCTTAATGATCGACCAAACTGGGTCGGGTTCGAAGGTATAAGCGATTTATTAGATCGCTTACCCTACGACCCTAGACAACGTGGTAATCAGTAGGCATAGTCCCAAGGGACTATAACCAACGTGATTACACTCACGTTGCGAAGTTCAAACGAACTTCGCATTGACCATTACTGGTCAACGCAGAAAGTCAAACAAAGTTTGACTTTCAGACTCGAAAGACTCGAAAAGCAATAAAAGAACGAAAGAATACTTACCCAGGGTCCCCGAATGCTAACTTCGATTCAAAAATCTCAGGTATGAAACAATAGTTTCAACTTAGAGTTTCTCAAATCAAAGTTCTTGTAATTTTGAAGCATGGGGGGGTGGGGTATTTATAGGATTTCCCGAACCGTTAGGATCGTTTCTTGGAAAAAGTGCTTCAATCTTGGCCATACACTAGCACCCATGGTATTGTAATACCATGTGCCCAAAATACCAGCCCATAGATTCCCAAAACCATGTGCAACAAGTGGGAAGGACTAGATTCGATGTATAAGCAAACATCTTTCAGAAATGACAGTTTTGGTCCCTGTTATGTGTTTATGCCATTTCCGACACTTCTAAGGCCCGTAAAGAAAACTTTAAGGCCCTAAAATGATGTCTAAACATTGTGGACATGAAACATACCAAAAACTATGCCGGGTGTTGGTTCGTTTGGTCGTACGAACGCGATGTTCGCTTAATTACGACGGAATGCGCATAAGCGCGAAAAACGATCCAAATGACGCAACGAATGGATTTTTGGTAATCCAAACACTAAAGCATAATATAGTCATGCTTACATAAATTTTTGGATGTCCGGATGTATTCAGAACGTAAGTTATGCGCGAAAATGCAAACTTGTGCACTTTTTGACACTTTTAGTCCCTGAATGACCCAAAAGTTTATTTTAGCACACCGAACACGTCAAAGCTTATTTCTAAGCTATGTAAAGGATATTTATGGTATGTTTAACTTATGGTCATGTTCCGGAATGTCTGTTACAGTTCAAATTGGCATACTTTCGCAGTTTGTCAACTTTAGTCCCTGTAAGCGTTTTAACTTGATTTTGCCATACCAAAGCCTTCAAAACTTATTTCTAAGTTATGTAAAGGTTATTTAAGGTATGTTAAGCCTATGTCACTATTCCGGAGTGTTTGTTGCATTAAACTGGTTATATTTACGCATCGGTGCGCGTATAACCTTCCAGAAAGCGATTTAGAGTTTGAAATTGAACAAGAATTGATATGTGCAAATGATACACATATTTTTACAAATCCCAAGTATGAAAATATAATATTTCATTGGTTTGGTATTTGTTTGATGGCCGTGGAGGCACAGGTGTTACAGTCACCTAATGTGTTTGGTCGGATCCTAATGATCGACCAAACGGGTCGGGTTCGAAAGTATAAGCGATTGTTTAGATCGCTTACCTTACGACCCTATATAAGCACTAAACTAAAAGTGACGAGCTAAGCATGTTAAAACATGCTTACCTAAGTTTAGAAAACAGGTTTGGTATCAAAACAAACGGTTTTGATACCTAAGAGTAGTTTGGTTACAAAACACGCAAGAATGCGCATTTTCACCGAAACTACGGCTCGTCACTGAGCCTAGATAACGTGGTAATCAGTAGGTATAGTCACTAAGGACTATAACCATCGTGATTACAATCACGTTGCGAAGTTCAAACGAACTTCGCATTGACCATAAACTGGTCAACGCAGAAAGTCAAACAAAGTTTGACTTTCGGACTTGAAAGCCATAAAAGAACGAAGGAACACTTACAAAGGGTCCCCGAATGCTAATCTAGATCAAAATAGTTCAGGTATGAAACAAAGGTTTCAACTTAGAGCACATAAGATCAGATTCTTGTGAGGAAAAGTGAAGGGTGGACGTGGGTATTTATAGTTTTCGGTTCACCGTTAGGATCGTTTCTTGGAAAAGGGGGCACGATCTAAGCCGTACACTTGTTGGAAAGTTGTGGTAACTCATTTTGCCATCCACCATAAGAGTTTGACACTTGTCCTTGGCCTTTGGAGGGGTTAAAGGTTGTTAACAGCTGAGAAAAACGTTTTTCTGCATCTGGGCCTCCCTTACGGACCGTAAGGGTAAGGCTTATGGTCCGTAAGCCTTTGATCAGAATTGTAATTCTTTCTAGTTTTTGCATAAATGGCTCTTGGCTTTTTGAAAGGTCAATTAACTTATACTTTGCACTTTGAACCCCCTAATTTGACATATAAGGGCTTCAAGATATTTACTCACTTTGTTAAGTCCTCGGTTAACTTTATTGTTACCCGAAAGGTCCTAAACTTCAACGTTGACGCTTTAACCCCTTGTACACGGATTTGATCATAACTTTCTTGTACGATAACGAAACTTTATGAAATTTTGTATCATGCATTCTAGTGCATAATTATCCGTTACAAAGCTTCGGGTTTGTCAAGTTTAGTCCCTGTAAGCGAATTAACTTGTTTTTGCCATACCAAAGCCTTCAAAACTTATTTCTAAGTTATGTAAGGGTTATTTAAGGTATGTTAAGTATATGTTGATGTTCCAGAGTATTTCTCGCATTAAACTGATTACGTTTATGCACCAGTTTGAGTATAAATCTCCAGAAAGTGATATAGAGTTTGAAATTGGACAAAAGTCAAAACACGAAAAATGTAAAACACAACCAAACAAACATTGGGATCAAATAACATTGTTTTATTGATAATTGAACTGTTCATATTGATTATAAGCACAGATGTTACAGTCTCCCCTACTTGTGGAAATTTCGTCCCGAAATTTATTTAGAGGAAACTCGTGGGAAAAGATGCGGATATTTTGCCTTCATTTGATCTTCGCGTTCCCAAGTAAACTCGGGTCCACGTTTAGCTTCCCAGAGAACTTTGACCAAAGGAATGCACTTACGTTTGAGCCACTTGACTTCACGTTCCATAATTTCCATAGGCTTCTCAACAAATTTCAGTGTTTTATCAACACGAATTTCGTCAAGTGGTATGTGGAGGTTCTCATCAGCTAAACACCTCTTGAGATTGGACACGTGAAAAGTTGGATGAACATTTCCAAGTTCAGGAGGTAACTCAAGTCTGTAGGCTACCTTACCGATTCTTTCGACGATCTTGAATGGTCCAACGTATCTAGGTGCAAGTTTTCCTTTCTTTCCAAATCTGATCACACCTTTCCAAGGTGAGACCTTAAGTAATACTCGATCACCGACTTGAAATTCCAAAGGCTTGCTTTTTGGGTCCGCGTAACTCTTTTGACGGCTTCTAGATGTCTGAAGGTTATCACGAACTTTCTTGACCTTATCAGTTGTCTCTAAAATGAGGGCAGGTCCAGTAAGCTGAGCCTCGCCGATCTCATTCCAGCAGACTGGTGAACGACATTTTCGACCATAGAGAGCTTCGAAAGGAGCCATTTTGATGCTGGTGTGATAACTGTTATTGTAGGAGAATTCAATTAACGGAAGATGTGAATCCCAACTACCACCAAAATCGATCACACAAGCTCTAAGCATATCCTCCAGAGTCTGGATTGTTCTTTCAGATTGACCATCTGTTTGCGGATGATAAGCCGTGCTCATATTAAGTTGGGTCCCCATAGCAGATTACATGGTTCTCCAAAAATGAGAAGTGAAACGAGCATCTCTGTCAGAAATGATGTTCAAAGGAACACCATGTCGAGCTACAATTTCATCCACATAGATTTTAGCAAGTTTTTCAGCAGGAAAATCCTCACGGATTGGAAAGAAATGTGCTGACTTAGTAAGACGATCAACAACTACCCAGATGGCATCATGACCTTTCTTTGTGCGCGGAAGTTTGGTAACAAGATCCATAGTAATGTTTTCCCATTTCCAAACTGGGATCCCTGGTTGCACCAATAAACCAGAAGGACGTTGATGTTCAACCTTAACCTTAAGACAAGTAAGGCATTTTGATTCGTATAAGGCAATGTCTTTCTTCATACCAGGCCACCAATAGTGAATACGAAGATCCTTATACATCTTATCTGAGCCAGGATGAACAGAATAGCGAGACTTATGGGCTTCATCCATAAGCAAGGTATGAAGATTATCTTGGCTTGGGACCCACAAACGGTCCATGAAGTAATACGATCCATTATCCTTCAGTTCCAGATCAGGTGTTATGTGATAGGGAAATTCCTTATCCATTAAACCTTGTGAAACACAAGATTGTTGAGCCTGAGAAATGCGTGCTTGGATATCGGATCGAGCTTGAATAACAGATTGAACACGAACACAATGAAGCTTAGTACGTTCCTTACGACTCAATGCATCAGCTACGACATTCGCCTTACCAGGATGGTAGCGAATTTCGCAGTCACAGTCGTTTAGAAGCTCAACCCAACGTCGTTGCCTCATGTTGAGTTCTTTCTGATTGAAGATATGCTGAAGACTTTTGTGGTCCATGAAAACCACACATTTTGTACCGTACAAATAGTGTCTCCAGATCTTTAGAGCGAAAACAACTACACCCAACTCAAGATCATGAGTGGTGTAGTTCTTCTCATGTATCTTCAACTGCCTCGATGCATATGATATGACTTTGTTCCTTTGCATCAGAACACAGCCAAGACCCAGTTTAGATGCATCGCAATAAACGACGAAATCATCATTGCCCTCAGGCAAAGTCAGAACAGGCGTGTCGCAAAGCTTCTGCTTCAAGTTTTGAAAAGCTTCCTCTTGTTTGTATCCCCAATCAAAGGGCTTGTTCTTCTGAGTTAAAGCAGTTAGAGGAACAACAATCTTCGAGAAATTTTCAATGAAGCGGCGATAATAACCCGCCAGACCAAGAAAAGAACGAACTTCAGTAGGAGTAGTAGGCGTATCCCAATCCTTAATCGCACTGATCTTGGAGGGATCTACATGAATACCTTGTTCGTTAACAATATGTCCTAAAAATTGAACTTCTTTAAGGCCGAATTCACACTTGGAGAATTTGGCGAAAAGTTGCACTTTCTTTAGGAGTTCCAAAGTAAGATGAAGATGTTGCTCGTGATCAGCTCGCGTCTTAGAGTATATCAAGATGTCGTCAATAAAAACAATGACGAACTGATCCAAATAAGGTTTGCAGACCCTATTCATTAAGTCCATGAAAACAGCAGGAGCATTAGTCAAACCGAATGGCATGACTGTGAACTCATAATGCCCATAACGAGTACGGAATGCTGTCTTGGGAATATCTTCTTCATGCACACAAAGTTGATGATATCCAGATCGTAGATCGATCTTTGAAAAATAAGAAGCGCCCTGTAATTGATCAAAGAGATCATCGATGCGAGGTAGGGGATATCGATTCTTGATGGTAAGCTTGTTAAGCTCACGATAATCGATACACATCCTAAAGGATCCATCCTTCTTCTTAACAAAAAGAACGGGAGCACCCCAGGGTGAAAAGCTAGGACGTATAAAACCTTTGTCAGAGAGCTCCTGAAGCTGCTTAGACAACTCTTGCATCTCAGATGGTGCAAGACGATATGAGGCTCTGGCAATGGGATTTGCACCAGGTACGAGATCAATACGGAACTCGACTTGGCGTGCTGGAGGTAGACCAGGTAAATCTTCAGGGAATACTTCAGAATAATCCCGAACGACAGGAATATCTGAAATAGACTTACCCTTGCCTTTATCTGCTGTAACATGTGCTAAGAAGGCCACATAGTTCTTTCGGAGATACTTCCGAGTTTTAAAACAAGACATGAGTTTGAGACCACCGGCAGGTTTCTCACCACGAACCTGTAGGATCTCGCCTGTCGAAAGCGGCACACGAACAATCTTCTCAGAACAAACCATCTCTACACGATGCTTAGATAACCAATCCATACCCACTATGACGTCGAAGCTTCCAACTTGCATAGGCGTAAGATCGATAGGAAAGAGATGGTCGTTAAGGTTCAACTGGCAGTTGCAAAGAACAGAATCAAGAATAATGGGTTCACCACTAGCAACTTCTACTGTCAAAGGTTTACCTAGTTTCGTTCTAGACACGCGAAGCATTGGCTCAAAAGATAATGACACAAAACTCTTATCGGCACCCGAATCAAAGAGAACAGATGCAGGCTGATTATTAATAAAGAACGTACCGTTCACCACTTCATTGTCTGCTTGTGCCTCTTGAGCATTCATGTTGAAGACTCGACCTCGAGCCGGAGCCTGATTTTGATTTGGATTCTGGTTCTGGTTGGCTAGCCTTGGGCACCGGTTCCTGTAGTGGGTCAGGTCCCCACAATTGTAGCATGAACCAGGAGGAAAATGAGGTCGTGCAGCTTGACCTTGTTGCTGAGCAAGAGGCTGAGCAACTTGTTGGACTTGGTTCTGAACTGCCTGGTTCTGGTTAACAGGAATGCGACAAGTAGCGGCAAGATGACCAGATCTTCTGCAGTTGGTGCACTGACGACACTGGAGGTGTGGTGGATGATGGCCGTTACACCTGTTGCACAAAGGTGCATTGCCAAGATAAGGCTTCTTGGCTAGTGGCTGCGCAGGCTGATTTGGTGCAGCTTGGGCCTGTGCAGTAACGGCATAGTTTTTGGAAGCCTTCCGCTTCCTAGACCCTCCAGAATTCTTTCCCTTCTTGTTTTGACCTTTCTTGCTATCTTCCTTGTCAGATGCCTGCTTCTTACCCTTGTCACCCTTCCTGTGTAATTTATTCTTCCGAATCTGCGACTCAATCAATGTCGCTGATAACTCGATCGCCTGACGGAGTGTGGCAGGGTTACTACCAGTAATGATGTCTTGCACTGAGTCAAGTAGGCCGTCGATGTACCTTTCGATAGCCTTGTCGAGTGGGGTAACCATAGTCGGGCAAAGCAGACTCAACTCCTCAAACCTATCAGTATATGCCCTGTGCTCACCACTATCTTGTTTCAAGTCATCAAACTCCTTCTCCAACGCTCGTTGTTCATGACGAGGACAAAACTCCCTCATCATAAGAGCTCTAAGTTCAGCCCATGTCTGTGCTAGAGCAACTTCTGCACCACAGTCTCTCATTACCCCATTCCACCATGTGAGAGCCCTCTTCTGAAACACACTCGAAGAAAACTCGACCTTGCGATTGTCAGGACACTGCACGTGGCGAAAAGTATTCTCAATGCTCTCGAACCATTGAAGAAGCCCAGTCGCTCCCTCAGAACCACTAAACTTGAGTGGTTTAGCCGAGTTAAAATCCTTGAATTTGCATGGAGCATTGTTATTGTTGTTGGCTTGGTGCCATTGAGCAAAGAGATTTGGGAATTGAGCAGCCATCTGCTGCGCAATGATTTCTGCCAGTTCGGCAGTCGCTATCTGGTTTTCGCATCGAGGAGGCATTCTAAAAGAGGAAACATGAAAGGGAACGAGTGAGATGATTGGATGAAGAGAATGAGATGAAATAAAATCAACAAAAGAAAAGATGGTGGTCATTTGTCTGCATTACCAAGCAAACAAACGACACACAGTGACTAATCAAAGTAAATGGGTGAAAAATAATGTATCGCGAAGACATGTTCGCCTATAAGTGAACACTCATCCCAAGAATTCCCAGGTAAGCTCAACTGGTCTCGCGTCTGATGAGATATATACGAAGTGCTTGCCTAGACAGAAAACCCAGAATACAGGCATTCACTCTTCCAGTTTGCACGTGTTCACATTATTTAAAACCCAAAACCTTGACGAGATTTTGAAAACCCAGAAGGCAATAAGCCAAAAATTTTAGTTAAACTGGAAGGGTTCAAAAACCTTACAAAAGAGGGTTCAAAACTTTATAACAGAGGGTTCAAAACCATGTAATAAATCATTCAAAAACGGAAGATTATTTTTCAAAAACGTTTCGGAAAATTGTGTTCTTGTTTTGATAATCACCTAAGGATAGGTGATGTGCATGTTTTAAGATCTAAACACAAGATAACTTGTGTTAGGGTCCTATAAAGGTTATAGTCTAGGTCAAAGCATTACTAATAACCTAATTCCCTATAACCATTGGCTCTGATACCAACTCTTCTGTCACACCCCGATCACGTATAACATACAAAACGTGGCGGAAACGTCGGGGAGTGTTGTAACAGAATTAATTGTTTCATAACCATGGCATACAAAGTTGCATTTTATTTATCAACATAAGAGTTACATTGTTTTAAACAGGAATCAAAGAGTTTATAACATAATTAAACTAAGTCTATCTTCATTTTTATGTCTCTAAGGCACATTTCCGCCCTAGTGTCACGATCATCATCCTATGCAAAAGCTCCTGAAAACGCATGTGAAAATAGGTACGTCAGCATAAAAATGCCTGTGAGATACATAGGTTTGTGAAAATAGGATTCATGACTTATAAGTTTAGAAAAAGTTTGTTTATCAAAAGTCACTCATGAACCTTGTAAATTGTTTTGTTTTGTTTTGTTTTGTAAATCGTTTAAAAAGCGATAAGATCGAGTGATATGTATAAATAAAAGAATAATGCGTGATTAAATGTATAACCAAGTAAAATGAGTTGTATAAAGTAAATTGTTTGTAAACCAAAGTCTTGTGAAAAATATGTTATTTATATAAAACGTTATATGTCTCAAATTGAAATGATTCAAATAACGCTACGATATGTAATACCATACAAACACTTATATATAGGAAGTACTAGTGGCGTATCCACCATGCTTGTATCATATTACACACGCCTCGTTACTTAAATCACTTAAACAAACCACCAATGTATAAAGTCTATGTTTAAACCAATAGTCAAAAGTCCTTGTATAAGTCATGTCAAATGTTTATAAGTCCAAAAGTAGTCAAGTAATGTGTATCAAATGTTATGTATTGTATGTAAAGTATTGTCACAAAATCCAAATGTAGAATTGTACAAAACAAAGTATTTTGAATATATCAAAAAGTTATGTTTTGCAAAGTAATGCATGTTACATTGATACAAACATTTATGTGGTAAGTTAACGCATACATTCAAGCCTTGAGACAGTCGGATAACCCTTTCAGTCAAGGTTATCAAAACAAATGTTTTCGGATTCAGTGATTCCTTACATCCAAACAAACCCGAGATATCAGGAATGGGATTTGTCAAGTCCTATGGTACCAGTACTTACTACCGAGCGGCGTAGCTAATGTTAATGAACGTATAATAGTCTCGTTTGTGCAAACCAAATGTCATAGCAAAAGTAAACATGTTATATGGAAACATTGTACTAAGTATGCCAAGTTAACATACAAAGCAGAAAGTCATGTAAATCAATGTGCTAGCATGCTATCAGTAAACATACATAGCAGAAATGTAAAGTAAAACAATGTACTAAGTATGCACACAATGGACATACATAGCATGAAATGTAATGTAAAACGATGTACTAAATACGCACACAATGGGCATACATAGCATGAAATGTAATGAAATCATGTACTATAATGTACTAACAAACATAGCAGGTATATGATGTGAAAACAGGAAAGCACGAAAGTAACAAGTAGGCGCATGTGTTTCACCCCAAAACAGTTTGGAAAACAGTAAAAGAGGGGTCTATGTACTCACTTGAGATTGCTCAGAAGTCCTAAGATAACCACCAAGCAATGCTAGAGATCTCGAAATCAAACGGCACCTAATATAGCTAACTATGTTAATAAACCGGACCTAAATCGGAGGATCGGATAGAATGAGGGTTCGTAAACCAAACGAGTATGGAGACTCGTGTAATATGGTTTAACAAAGCCTACATACTAAATGAAACCTAACATAAGTGCTTACGACCCATTACGACCCGTTTAGGTAGCTTATGCTACTTTAACGCGTCGTTCGCGTGAAACGCGTTCGGAATGCCTAACTAGTCCTATCATAAGTAAAATATGCCTTAACATGTCTAATATTGTCACCAAATCAGTTTAGATACCAAAATTTATGTTACTTATGCTTAAAATGAATTTTGGCGTCAAAAGGGCATTTTGGTAATTTACCTAAGGCATATAAACTACCTATTATACAACTACTTAAACGAAGCGACCATAAGGTATAACCTCAGAAGGTTATTCCCTATATATTATGGTCACCTAATGTGTTTGGTCGGATCCTAATGATCGACCAAACGGGTCGGGTTCGAAAGTATAAGCGATTGTTTAGATCGCTTACCTTACGACCCTATATAAGCACTAAACTAAAAGTGACGAGCTAAGCATGTTAAAACATGCTTAACTAAGTTTAGAAAATAGGTTTGGTATCAAAACAAACGGTTTTGATACCTAAGAGTAGTTTGGTTACAAAACACGCAAGAATGCGCATTTTGACCGAAACTACGGCTCGTCACTGAGCCTAGATAATGTGGTAATCAGTAGGTATAGTCACTAGGGACTATAACCATCGTGATTACAATCACGTTGCGAAGTTCAAATGAACTTCGCATTGACCATAAACTGGTCAATGCAGAAAGTCAAACAAAGTTTGACTTTCGGACTCGAAAGCCATAAAAGAACGAAGGAACACTTACAAAGGGTCCCCGAATGCTAATCTAGATCAAAATAGCTCAGGTATGAAACAAAGGTTTCAACTTAGAGCACATAAGATCAGATTCTTGTGAGGAAAAGTGAAGGGTGGAGGTGGGTATTTATAGTTTTCGGTTCACCGTTAGGATCGTTTCTTGGAAAAGGGGGCACGATCTAAGCCGTACACTTGTTGGAAAGTTGTGGTAACTCATTTTGCCATCCACCATAAGAGTTTGACACTTTTCCTTGGCCTTTGGAGGGGTTAAAGGCTGTTAACAGCTGAGAAAAATGTTTTTCTGCATCTGGGCCTCCCTTACGGACCGTAAGGGTAAGGCTTACGGTCCGTAAGCCTTTGATCAGAATTGTAATTCTTTCTAGTTTTTGCATAAATGGCTCTTGGCTTTTTGAAAGGTCAATTAACTTATACTTTGCACTTTGAACCCCCTAATTTGACATATAAGGGCT
Source organism: Helianthus tuberosus (assembly GCA_030545235.1). Lineage (NCBI taxonomy): Eukaryota > Viridiplantae > Streptophyta > Magnoliopsida > Asterales > Asteraceae > Helianthus > Helianthus tuberosus. The sequence continues at coordinate 112,757,635 of CM060424.1, read as the reverse complement.
TCAAGATATTTACTCACTTTGTTAAGTCCTCGGTTAACTTTATTGTTACCCGAAAGGTCCTAAACTTCAACGTTGACGCTTTAACCCCTTGTACACGGATTTGATCATAACTTTCTTGTACGATAACGAAACTTTATGAAATTTTGTATCATGCATTCTAGTGCATAATTATCCGTTACAAAGCTTTGGGTTTGTCAAGTTTAGTCCCTGTAAGCGAATTAACTTGTTTTTGCCATACCAAAGCCTTCAAAACTTATTTCTAAGTTATGTAAGGGTTATTTAAGGTATGTTAAGTATATGTTGATGTTCCAGAGTATTTGTCGCATTAAACTGATTGCGTTTATGCACCAGTTTGCGTATAAATCTCCAGAAAGTGATATAGAGTTTAAAATTGGACAGAAGTCAAAACACGAAAAATGTAAAACACAACCAAACAAACATTGGGATCAAATAACATTGTTTTATTGATAATTGAACTGTTCATAATGATTACAAGCACAGATGTTACATTATTTTTCAAGAAATAATTTTATTTTCAAGTTCATGTTCATAAGTGAGGATATTGTTAATAACATTACTTATCTTTTTCTGAGCCAGTTAGGGTCCCTGAATACCCTAACACCCGCAATAAAGCACAACACACTACTAACCGGGTTAATCCCTAAACTTAACTAGATTAACCTAACTATTAACTAATGTTTAGTTGGATTTGAACCAAACTACCCCCCCCCCCTTTACAAACCGTCCCCAAGAGGGGGGACATCCTTTTGTCCTTCTTGATTATTTAATTACATTTGTTTAATATCAAAGTGACATGAAATCCAATGGTTAAAGAACTTAAGTTTGTCTATAAGAGCTAGAGATTACACACTTAATCATTCACCACTTAGCATTCACCAAACACTTCCTCTCTCTCTCTCAAAGGCTTCGGCCGAACACCCCCTATATCATTCCTCCACATTTCGATTTTGATCTTCACATTCCAAGTCCATACAAGCGTTAAGGATCGCGGATAAGAAGGCTTGGTGCATTCGGAAGGCGAAGGACCTCACTCTATTGCTTTTATCCTCTCATTCTGCGTCTAGATTCTCCCCTAGCCTCGAGCTAGTAGTAAGTTGCTATAATCACCCTCTCGAACTATTTTGAAGGGGTTAAAATGATTTGTAACGGTTAAAACTCGTAAACATGCAAGTTGAAACATGAAAGTCAACTAAAAACACTAAAAGTGATGGTTAAAAGCTTGTTTGTTGTGTAAAACTTGTAGTATTTGATTTGTGTAGTTATTTGGACCCGATCTATGTTGTGGTAGCTCGGATCATCGTTTAACCCGGATTGGTCATGATCTTGGATCATGACATAAGGTTGTTTTGGAAGTAACAAGGGTCAAAGGATGAAACTCTACCACACACGAATCATGAACTTGTGTAAAAGCGATTTAGCTTGTGAAATAGTGTTTAAAACTAGTAGATCTACGGATCTAGAAGCGGTATTTTCAAAGAACCAAGTATCAAAGAAATTATGTTTTCTAAAGACGGATCTTACACTAACAAAAAAAAATGATTTTTAGAACACACAAGTGTGTAAACACTTGTGTTGCACAAAGTTTCGACAAAATAACTATTTTTGTAAAAGATGACGAGAAGTTGTAAAAACGGAATTTCTCTAAAAACGAGGTTTTTACAAAATCGGATGGATTTATATAGAGATCCGCTAAAAGTAATGGGATTTACTTCATAATATTAGAAAACCACAAGTTCATGTGATTTTTGCGACTTATATATATTTGTTGACTAGTTTGTTGTCTTGAACATTGTTTTGGTTAAATAAGGAAATTGTTGGGTTGATTTATAAAAGAAAATGATACGCTTGAGAGCGTGGCCACCTCCAGTTACAGAGGAAACTCTAGCGAAATTTTTCTAAAAACCTAACAATTAGAATTATTTTCACTATAAGTGTTAGAAATACTTCTCGACATGTTTTCAAAATATAAGTTTCGCCACGACTTTATTTACAAAATATCGGAGGTGGGATTTTCACAAAAATTAAACGTGATAAATCTATTTAGTAAATATATTTTTTTTCACAACGTTACTTGTCATTATTTGCTAAGATACATAAATATTATTTTTAGGGTAAAAATAATATTATCGAATGTTAACGAATCCAAAATAATACGAGCGCTTTCACGATAAATATATAAGTTACACCGGTAGTTATTATTACCACTCGATCGTTAAAACGTAACTTACACATTTTAAGGAAATATTCATGAACGCATATTTTTGTTAAAGTAATATTTTGGGGAAAATTATGTGTAATAGAAAATATAATATTTTTGAGAAGAATATTTATATTTGGGATTAGAAACAAAATATATTTTAAGTGAGACTTAATAATATATTTCGAAATTATACGAACACACATGTATTAAATCCCCCATCCTTGGGAAGGAAAATGATTACCAAGTATACAGAATGTAAACACGAAATAGTTGTCTAACTATTTCCCGAAAACTTAAACCTTAAAGCTAAGGTACGACCGTCCGTCTAATAGAGTTAGTACGTGTAGGTCGTCACACAGCTGCTTGATTTGGAGGTATACTTGGTAGAGACGCACCACTGTGAGTTCATGTCCCCCTTTTCTCTTAACTGTTTTCAGTTTTCTAAACTACGGGGGTGAAATACATGTTACTTTGATTACAAGTACTTTATACATGGTATGGTTAGCGTAAGGAGGTTTACTACTTAGATCATGTGAGTGGGTAGGAGCAACATGAGGCCATTAGTCCTCATGGTAGGACCGAGGGACAGGAGCGGTAGATCTATCTGGGTGTAGCGAGCCCAGCCCCAGGCCAAACTAGAAACGGACCTCGGGGTGACTTTGTGCCCGACGCATAAATCTGCTAGGTTTGAGTCTCCCTACTTGCACTTCACACATATCAGTGGCCTTGCAAACCATTGGTGATCTCAATTCCCTTATGTGCTACATACCAGGATTTTTATACTTACAAAGGTTTATTTACTCACTTACACATGAACTCGCTCAACATTATTGTTGATTTTTTTCAACTTACATGTATTTCAGGGAATTAAAGGACCTGGCGCGGTATGACACGTTTTCCCGCTGCACTAGTTACGAGGTCATCCGGGTTTAGGGAATGTGACTCTTTCCTGGACAAGTCACAGTCCTTAAACTATGCTTATGTTATGTTGTGTTTGTTGAACAATGTTTATGTCGTTAGGATGTGTTTCTGTTAAGACAATGTTATTGTATTTGGTTTTTAAAACTTAATCGAATGGATGATCTAGCATGGTTTTATTTCATATAGCTTTGTTATGGTTAAGCTATGGTATTAAGAAGTCACACCAAATTAACCACGCTTCCGCAAAGCCAGGGTGTGACAGCTTGGTATCAGAGCTCTGATCATAGCGAACTAGGATTCTTTCTCGAGTCTAGACTATGATCACTAGGGCTCTCACAAAAACATTTTTACTGCATACCACTTAAGTCCAGATCCAAAACGTTTTTACAAACAAATGTTGAGCACATTTTATTTATTATTTTTAGGCTCAGTCTGGGAGGCTGAGGCTTGGTCTGGGAGGCCGAGGCTCGGTCTGGGAGATCGAGGTAGTTGGCTAGTGGGACTAGGGATTCAGTCTGAGAGGCTGGGAGAATAGGCTAGTGGGACTAGGAAGAGCAGTCTGAGAGGCTGGGAGAATTTGGCTAGTGAGACTAGGAGTATCAGTCTAGGAGACTAGGAGGCTAGTGGGACTAGGAGAATTATTTGGATGCTTACTTGGTGACTTATGTGATTAGTTGATTGTATAATTGACTGTTTGTGCATGTTTGTGTTTATGTTACAGACACCATGGACACCTCTGGCATAGGTGACTCAGACACCACAGGACCTAGACCTATAGTATCAGATGACCTAGAGTCTTCAGAGCACGAGGTCCACACATCCGACGTTACTAGCACGGACGAGGACGAATTTCAGCCCTTTGCTTTACCTGATGGTGCTGATGAGCTCGCTGATGGCCCTTTGGCCAGGGACCTACCGTTAGTGGAGATCCCTGCTCCCATACCCTTAGCTGTTTATCCTGCTTACGATTTGCTTCTCGACGCCGACGATGATGGCGACGTCGATCTGTATGATGATGAGCCCTTAGAGGAGGATGTTCAGGGCGAGGCCCTTCTTGCTGCTGGTGATCTCTTGATGATCGCAGATGCTCCCGCCGAGGAGTCACCCGCTCACTCTCCGGTCCCAGAATCTTTCGAGTCTGTGGCCTCCGCTCCTTCACACACCCAGAGTGCGCAGCACTTCTCACATGGATCAGATCCCGACCAGGCATCCTCTGTTGCCCCTATTCCTAGTTTTGCTTTCGACGACGATGATGTGGAGGATTCCGATCCTGTCTTTCCCCCAGGATTCGACCCAGATCAGGATATAGAGTTTATACCCATGGATCAGCCTATGGAGGATCCAGTCGACCCAGTAGACCCAGTTGATCCCATCGATCCCGAGTTTGATTTTGGGATGGCCTTTGATGACCCCGAGCCTGCCATGGCCCCTGAGCAGGTAGCCGCTCTAGACCCTGCGTTTGAGCAAGACCCAGTTCATGCTGACGCACCTATTATTGAGCCTGTCATTGCTGACCCACCTATTGATGATCACCCAGTGGATGCTCCGTTGTTGGAGGGCGATCATGTCATTGCTGCTGATCATGTTGATCCCCCACTTATTGCTGATGCACCAGTTGACCCTCTTGTTGCACCTCACCATGATCCTATGCCAGTTTAGTTTGATCGTGCACTTTTTGAGGCACAGATGGACCCACGAGATGAGCACGCCCAGCATGGGTGGATTCCTGCTGATGACGAGGTCCCACCTATTCCCCCTCAGATCACTGATACCCGTCACATTGATACCTCCTTTTCATTTCCTCGGTTTACACCTCCAGCGCGACCTGGAGAGGGTTCTTCGGCTCACCCTTTTGGACATGTACCGGTATCTATCCCTGCTATACCACTGTCTGCTACTTTTCCCCCTGTTTCTCCATTTCATGTGGCACCTTTTGATCCCACCAGTGTGCCGTTTCTCTGGTCATCACCACCTGCCATGACACCGACCAACCCTTACCATCCTTTTCATATGGGATATTCCATTGAGGATGTTTTGATGTCTTTTGTCGCCCAGCACGAGGCACACACGCAGCGCATTCAGGAGCTTGAGAGAGCCCAGCCGCCGCCGTGTCAGTGCCAGGGTTAGACCCACTCTCCTTTGCAGCCCTCTCGACCTTTACCACCAGACTATGCTGCACGCCTTTTTGCCCTAGAGCAGCAGGTTGCTTCTTTCTTGCGTACCCAGAGAGCCATGGAGGAGGACTGGTTCCATTTGCGTCGCTTGTTTTACACTCACTTTCCCCCTCCTCCACCGCCATCCGTGTAGAGCTCTTCAGTACCGTATGGGTAGACGCTGGTGAGAAGACGGCGATTGCTTTTGACTGCACAGCATTTTTGGAGACTACATTATGATTCTGACTTTTGTTGACATGTATTTGATGTACTGACACTGATTTGATATAGTTTTTGGACTAGGGTGATGTAGCCCTTAGTCGATGATGATGTATGACACTATTATGTACCTGTACACTTACTATGTGGTCTCGATATATGGCAATCGCAGTATTCTCATCATATGTGATGTTTTGATTGATTATTTATGTTTTATAACATGGGATGTTGTGTGATTGATATGATTATAACATGAGATGTTATGTACTATTACTATCATAATAAAGCGTACGTATTATAACATGGGATCTTTATTTTGGCCTGACCGACGTGAACCCATCTTTTAGAAGATGCCGCCGAGACGTCAAACGCCGATGCCTACCAATGAGGCAGAACTCCAACAAGTCATCGCTGCTGCCATCGCGCAATACGCCGCCTCACAAGGAGGACCCAGCGGAAGCAGCTCAAACAACAACGGCAACAACAATCCACCTGATGGTAATACTAAGTCATTTAGACATACCATGACCTAATTGGATATCTATAGCAAAGATGCTAATGCCGTTCACATGTTACAATGTGTGTGCAGGGTGCACCTACAAGCAGTTTCTAGACTGCAAACCGGTCAACTTTGATGGCACAGGAGGTGCTGTCGCCTTTGTTCATTGGGCTGAGAAAACTGAATCTGTTCTTCGCATGAGCAAATGCGCACTAGATCAGCAAGTCACCTATATCTCGGGGCTATTCTTGGATGGAGCCCTCTCTTGGTGGAATTTGCGAGTACAGACACTTGGTGAAGCTGCTGCCTACGCGCTAACCTGGACCGAACTGAAGGAACTTATGCGCAAAAAGTACTGCTCTCGCGCGGAAATCCAAAGATTGGAAACTGAGTTCTGGCATTTGAAAATGGAAGGTCCAAAGATCGCAGAATACGTTCAGAGGTTCCATGACTTATCGCATGTGGTACCCTACATGGTCACTCCAGAGTTCAAGCGGATTGAACGTTTCATTTGGGGATTAGCTCCTCAAATCATAAGCATGGTGACCTCATCCAAGCCTGCGACAATTACTGAGGCAATTGATCTGAGCGTGGCTCTCACAGAGGAGGCTATTCGCCTGAACAAGTTCGATGATGCTGAGCCTAAGAAGAAAGAGACTCACGTCGAGTCATCAAGAGGTAACAAACGGAAGTTCTCGAACTTCAAGCAGGGCGCCAGTGTGGTGGTTAAGAAAGGAGGATCAGGCACGCCAGCTCAGGTTACAGCTGGTAGTGGAAAGAAAGGAAAAGGATATATGGGCACCCAGCCCAAGTGTAATACCTACCAACGCCACCATTCTGGCCATTGTAGTGTGAAAGTATGCGAAGCATGTGGAAAGCCGGGCCACTTGAAGGACACTTGTTGGGCCACTGCTGGCCAGGGAGGCCAGGGAGGATTCGGAAACAGAAATAACAACCGGGGTGGGAATGGAAATCGCCCACAAGGAAACAATGGAGGTAATGGGAATCGAGGCAACAATGTTAATCAAGCGGGCGCCGTGAATCGTAACTAGAGGAATAATCAAGCTGGTGGAAACGGGCAGAGACCCGGATGCTTCAACTGTGGTGATCTTGGGCATTACAAGAGGAACTGCCCAGAGTTAAACCAAGCACGTGGAAGAGTGTTTAATATTGAAGCGAGGGAGGCGCGCCAGGATCCCAGTGTTGTCACTGGTACGTTCCCTGTAAACCAACGCTATGCATCCGTTTTATTTGATATTGGCGCCGATTATAGCTTCGTGTCGTTAGAGTTTAAGAATATGCTTGGTTTAGCCGCTAGTAAATTAGATAATCCGTACTCAATCGAATTGGCTAATGGAAAGATAGTAGAAGCCAATGAAGTTATCAGAGGTTGTGTGATCGAATTGGGAGAGCGTGAGTATGCTTTGGATCTACTACCAGTCCAGTTGGGAAGCTTCGACGTGGTGGTAGGAATGGATTGGTTATCAGGCAACAAGGCTGAAATAGTTTGTCATGAAAAGGTCGTTCGTATCCCAACCGAAGATGGCGAAACAATTGTGGTTCACGGGGAGAAGCGTGATACGCCGTTAAGAATTATCAGCTGCCTGAAAGCGCGAAAGTGTTTGCAGAAGGGATGTGTTGCCTTCCTGGCACACATTGTGGATAAGAAGGCTGCTGAGCCGAGAATAGAAGACATCCCTGTCGTGAGGGAATATCCAGAAGTCTTCCCAGAGGACTTACCTGGACTGCCACCTCAGAGATAAATAGAGTTCCGCATTGACTTAGGTCCAGGCGCCGCGCCTGTGGCTAAGGCACCTTATAGACTTGCTTCGTCTGAGATGCAGAAACTGTCGACACAACTTCAAGAGTTGTTAGACAAGGGATTTATCCGACCAAGCTTCTCGCCTTGGGGAGCTCCAGTTTTGTTTGTCAAGAAGAAGGACGGTAGTTTTCGTATGTGTATTGACTACCGGGAGTTGAACAAGCTGACGATCAAGAATAGATACCCTCTGCCAAGGATTGATGATCTGTTTGACCAACTGCAAGGCTCAAGCTTTTATTCAAAGATCGATCTTCGATCTGGATACCATCAGTTAAGGATACAAGAGGAGAGTATCCCAAATACAGCCTTCAGAACTCGTTATGGGCACTACGAGTTCCTAGTTATGCCGTTTGGGTTAACAAACGCACCTGCAGTGTTCATGGATTTGATGAATAGAGTTTGCAAGCCGTACTTGGATAAGTTCGTGATAGTGTTCATCGATGATATCTTGATTTATTCAAAGACGAAGGCTGAGCATGAGCAACACCTAAGAGCTATTTTGGAGCTGCTGAAGAAAGAACAGTTGTATGCTAAGTTCTCTAAGTGCGAGTTTTGGCTACGAGAAGTACAATTCCTTGGGCACGTGGTAAATGGAGATGGAATCCACGTGGATCCCACCAAGATCGAAGCGATTAAGAATTGGGAAACGCCAATGAAGCCAACCGAGATTCGACAATTCTTGGGTTTGGCTGGCTATTATCGAAGATTCATTGAGGATTTTTCAAAAATCGCTCAACCATTGACGCTCCTCACGCAGAAAGATAAGAAGTTTGATTGGGGAATCAAACAGGAAGAAGCGTTCCAGATATTGAAGGATAAGCTCTGCAATGCGCCAATCTTAGCACTACCGGAAGGTACAGATGATTTTGTGGTATACTGTGACGCTTCGCGTCAAGGATTGGGTTGCGTGTTGATGCAACGCCAAAAGGTTATTGCTTACGCATCACGTCAATTGAAAGTGCACGAAAAGAACTATACCACAGATGATTTGGAACTTGGCGCAGTGGTATTTGCATTAAAGATCTGGAGACACTACCTTTATGGTACAAAGTGTACAATTTTTACAGATCACAAGAGCCTACAACACATATTCAACCAGAAGGAGCTGAATATGAGGCAAAGACGTTGGGTTGAGTTGCTGAACGATTACGACTGCGAGATAAAGTATCATCCAGGGAAGGCGAATGTGGTCGCCGATGCCCTAAGTCGAAAGGAGAGGATCAAGCCCATAAGGGTTATGGCTTTAAAAATGATTATCCGAACCGATCTTTCCTTGCGCATTCGTGCCGCGCAGAAAGAAGCTCTCAAGGAAGGAAACCTTGAAGAAGAATATCTCCGTGGGATGGACAAGCTACTGGTACCAAACGAGGAAGGAACGTTATGTTTTGAGAAAAGGATTTGGGTTCCTTTGTTTGGAGGTTTAAGGAAGGTTATTTTCGATGAAGCTCACAAGTCGCGGTACTCTATCCACCCTGAAGCGGATAAGATGTACCAGGATCTCAAAGATTATTATTGGTGGCCTAGGATGAAAGGCGATGTTGTTGTTTATGTGAGAAAATGTTTAACATGCGCTAAGGTTAAAGCCGAATATCAGAAGCCTTCAGGACTTCTGCAACAACCCGAGATTCCCAAGTGGAAATGGGAACAAATCTCCATGGATTTTATTACAAAGTTGCCAAGAACGCCAAGAGGCCATGACACTATTTGGGTAATAGTGGATCGATTAACAAAGTCAACACACTTCTTACCTATCAGACAGAAGGATAATACGAGCAAGTTGGCCGAAATTTACATAAGAGAGATCGTTACGCGCCATGGAGTACCTCTCTCAATCATTTCCAATAGAGACGGAAGGTTCATATCAAGGATTTGGCAATCCTTCCAAGAAGCTTTTGGCTCGCAATTGAATATGAGCACCGCATTTCACCCGCAGACCGACAGGCAAAGCGAGCGGACGATACATACTTTGGAAAACATGCTGAGAGCGTGTGTTATGGATTTGGGCGGTAGCTGGGATAAGCATTTGCCTTTGGTCGAATTTTCATACAACAACAGCTACCACACCAGTATTGGTGCCGCGCCATTCGAAGCTCTTTACGGACGCAAGTGTCGATCACCCCTATGTTGGGCTGACACAGGTGATAGACAGCTTGTTGGTCCTGAAATCGTCCAAGAGACGACATACAAGATTGCGCAGATCCGAAAACGCATCGAAGCAGCTCGTGAAAGACAGAAAGCCTATGCAGATCCAAACTGGAAACACTTGGAATTCCAAGTTGGAGATATGGTTTTATTGAAAGTTTCACCCTGGAAGGGTGTGGCACGCTTCGGAAAACGTGGAAAGTTAAATCCGCGCTACATTGGTCCTTTCAGAGTTTTGGAAAGAATAGGGCTAGTAGCATACAAGCTGGACTTACCTGCCGAGCTAAATGGAGTTCACGATACATTTCATGTATCCAACCTGAAGAAAAGTCCAACTCAAGATACCATTGCCATTCCCACCGACGAGATTCATGTTGACGACACGCTCCATTTCGTTGAAGAACCGGTTGAGGTTACGGATTGGAAAGTAAACAAGACCCGCCGGAGCAGTGTCAAGCTCGTCAAAGTTCGTTGGAATGCCAGACATGGTCCTGAATACACCTGGGAGCGTGAGGACCGGATGAAAGAGAAATACCCCCACTTATTTCCTAAGAACCCTGCATCTACAAGCAGAACTTAAAATTTCGGGACGAAATTTTTCTAACGGGGGGAGAATGTGACAACCCTCACAAAACCAGGTATCCGTACGACTTAATTAATAATTAATTACTGCTTAATTACTATGCTTGCTTGAACTTGTGGATAAACTGCTACTTGAATACTGATACATGTACTTACTTGCATCATACTTTACCTGCTGTCACTCCATGTTTTGCTTACAGCACCTTTGTGACAACCATGATGCACAAAAAGCACAGTAGCACTATAAACGGATAACCTATTGAACATGCTGATAAAGCCAGCATCAGGCAGACACTGCCTCTAAGGCCTGTATGAGCCATAAATATTTTACTACACTAGTGGTGAGTGTAGGGATACAAGGGTTGTAGAACTGCGTCTCTAGGAATAAGTTACAATGACTGGATGTGCCTAAAACGTGCTCTAAGCACAAAAACTCAGCACTTTAATAAACAATCCAGCCTTTTAGCTAACTAATAAAGTGTCAAAACATGAGTAAAATATTCCCGACACTTTGGAGGAATAAGTTGTGTCACTAAAAAGGTATTAACGACACTTTAAAGCTTGTTTGACGCTTTAACGGATTACTATCCAACCGAACAACCGGACTATACCCGGAACATGAAAATATTGTTAATAACATTACTTATCTTTTTCTGAGCCAGTTAGGGTCCCTGAATACCCTAACACCCACAATAAAGCACAACACACTACTAACCGGGTTAATCCCTAAACTTAACTAGATTAACCTAACTATTAACTAATGTTTAGTTGGATTTGAACCAAACTACCCCCCCCCCCTTTACAAACCGTCCCCAAGAGGGGGAACATCCTTTTGTCCTTCTTGATTATTTAATTACATTTGTTTAATATCAAAGTGACATGAAATCCAATGGTTAAAGAACTTAAGTTTGTCTATAAGAGCTAGAGATTACACACTTGATCATTCACCACTTAGCATTCACCAAACACTTCCTCTCTCTCTCTCAAAGGCTTCGGCCGAACACACCCTATATCATTCCTCCACATTTCGATTTTGATCTTCACATTCCAAGTCCATACAAGCGTTAAGGATCGCGGATAAGAAGGCTTGGTGCATTCGGAAGGCGAAGGACCTCACTCTATTGCTTTTATCCTCTCATTCTGCGTCTAGATTCTCCCCTAGCCTCGAGCTAGTAGTAAGTTGCTATAATCACCCTCTCGAACTATTTTGAAGTGGTTAAAATGATTTGTAACGGTTAAAACTCGTAAACATGCAAGTTGAAACATGAAAGTCTACTAAAAACACTAAAAGTGATGGTTAAAAGCTTGTTTGTTGTGTAAAACTTGTAGTATTTGATTTGTGTAGTTATTTGGACCCGATCTATGTTGTGGTAGCTCGGATCATCGTTTAACCCGGATTGGTCATGATCTTGCATCATGACATAAGGTTGTTTTGGAAGTAACAAGGGTCAAAGGATGAAACTCTACCACACACGAATCATGAACTTGTGTAAAAGCGATTTAGCTTGTGAAATAGTGTTTAAAACTAGTAGATCTACGGATCTACAAGCGGTATTTTCAAAGAACCAAGTATCAAAGAAATTATGTTTTCTAAAGACGGATCTTACACTAACAAAAAAAATGATTTTTAGAACACACAAGTGTGTAAACACTTGTGTTGCACAAAGTTTCGACAAAATAACTATTTTTGTAAAAGATGATGAGAAGTTGTAAAAACGGAATTTCTCTAAAAACGAGGTTTTTACAAAATCGGATGGATTTATATAGAGATCCGATAAAAGTAATGGGATTTACTTCATAATATTAGAAAACCACAAGTTCATGTGATTTTTGCGACTTATATATATTTGTTGACTAGTTTGTTATCTTGAACATTGTTTTGGTTAAATAAGGAAATTGTTGGGTTGATTTATAAAAGAAAATGATACGCTTGAGAGCGTGGCCACCTCCAGTTACAGAGGAAACTCTGGCGAAATTTTTCTAAAAACCTAACACTTAGAATTATTTTCACTATAATTGTTAGAAATACTTCTCGACATGTTTTCAAAATATAAGTTTCGCCACGACTTTATTTACAAAATATCGGAGGTGGGATTTTCACAAAAATTAAACGTGATAAATCTATTTAGTAAATATATATTTTTTTCACAACGTTACTTGTCATTATTTGCGAAGATACATAAATATTATTTTTAGGGTAAAAATAATATTATCGAATGTTAACGAATCCAAAATAATACGAGCGCTTTCACGATAAATATATAAGTTACACCGGTAGTTATTATTACCACTCGATCGTTAAAACGTAACTTACACATTTTAAGGAAATATTCATGAACGCGTATTTTTGTTAAAGTATTATTTTGGAGAAAATTATGTGTAATAGAAAATATAATATTTTTGAGAAGAATATTTATATTTGGGATTAGAAACAAAATATATTTTAAGTGAGACTTAATAATATATTTCGAAATTATACGAACACACATGTATTAAATCCCCCATCCTTGGGAAGGAAAATGATTACCAAGTATACAGAATGTAAACACGAAATAGTTGTCTAACTATTTCCCGAAAACTTAAATCTTAAAGCTAAGGCACGGCCGTCCGTCTAATAGAGTTAGTACGTGTAGGTCGTCACACAGCTGCTTGATTTGGAGGTATACTTGGTAGAGACGCACCACTGTGAGTTCATGTCCCCCTTTTCTCTTAACTGTTTCAGTTTTCTAAACTACGGGGGTGGAATACATGTTACTTTGATTACAAGTACTTTATACATGGTATGGTTAGCGTAAGGAGGTTTACTACTTAGATCATGTGAGTGGGTAGGAGCAACATGAGGCCATTAGTCCTCATGGTAGGACCGAGGGACAGGAGCGGTAGATCTATCTGGGTGTAGCGAGCCCAGCCCCAGGCCAAACTAGAAACGGACCTCGGGGTGACTTTGTGCCCGACGCATAAATCTGCTAGGTTTGAGTCTCCCTACTTGCACTTCACACATATCAGTGGCCTTGCAAACCATTGGTGATCTCAATTCCCTTATGTGCTACATACCAGGATTTTTATACTTACAAAGGTTTATTTACTCACTTACACATGAACTCGCTCAACATTATTGTTGATTTTTTTCAACTTACATGTATTTCAGGGAATTAAAGGATCTGGCGCGGTATGACACGTTTTCCCGCTGCACTAGTTACGAGGTCATCCGGGTTTAGGGAATGTGACTCTTTCCTGGACAAGTCACAGTCCTTAAACTATGCTTATGTTATGTTGTGTTTGTTGAACAATGTTTATGCCGTTAGGATGTGTTTCCGTTAAGACAATGTTATTGTATTTGGTTTTTAAAACTTAATCGAATGGATGATCTTGCATGGTTTTATTTCATATAGCTTTGTTATGGTTAAGCTATGGTATTAAGAAGTCACACCAAATTAACCACGCTTCCGCAAAGCCAGGGTGTGACAAAAACTGCACAAAATTGAAAATGTCGAATGATATTACAATTGTAGTCAAAAGATTCCTAATTGCAACACACCTCTAACTCGAGCCTTCATCTCTTTGTCGGTACGGTGGTAATAACCTGAGCTCTGAAGGCCTAGCACTAACCCAAAGACAAATATCAATTAGGCATATTCACCAGTAAGACTGAATACAGGGAATCTTGATACGGGAGTACATTCTGAGGTGGGACACACTGTTAAGTTAGTTTCTAAAACATCTAATCTGGTATCTTGAAACAATCAAAATCTGTGTGCAAATTCAAATGGATCAGCATACGGACAATCTAGGTGAACTGTTTAGAGCTTAAAGTTTAAATATATCAACGGTGTTTGTGATTTGTCAAAAACTGATATGATCATCTTACACGAACTCACAAAAATATGTATGTAAAGATGTTGTGCATAGTTATTGTAACATTTCATTACAGATTGTTAGGATCTGAGTTTATTTGTTTGTGTTATTTTTATAGAATGATCAATGAAAGAAGATAAACAAATGATAATTGCAATGGAAATGAAGGAAAAACTTTATAACACAAACAAGGAAAGAACAACTTTCATCATAAATACTTTGTGTCGAATGATTTGATTACAAAAGATTCAATGTATGCATGAATTGCTATCTCTCCCTCAGCATGAGCTCACAAGTGCTAGTTCGTATAAAATGCAAGTGCGAAAGAGCTAATAGAACAGTACAGCCACTGTCTATTTACAGTACATTCCTAAACACTTTAGCATCTTGGCTGATGTCACCTACACAGTGACAACTAACAATCATAACAAGCTCTAAACACTGAAAATTACAAACACTTTTACAATAAACACTGATTAACTAACTTCTGATGAAGTAATCCGTTGATGGGCTCAACCACTGATGAAGCTTGAGCGGTGTTTTCCATAAAGGTTGATCAGGCCTTTGACTTCCAGCAGTTCTTTGGCTTGAACAAAGGATTGGTCTTCAACATACTTTATACTTTAGAAGACCTTTGTACATAACAGTCTTTATAGATCAACATACTTTAGAAATCATCAGATGTTGGATGTGACACTTCGGGTTTTCCCGAGCAACCTTATTGTATAATATGATTATGTGGGGTTATTAAATAAAAATCTGTGTTATAATTATCGTGTATTACATGCCTTATGTGAAAACGTGTAATATATATAAGAATGTATATCTATTTATATTATTATGTGCATGTGTATGGAGGTGAGCCGAAACCTCTCGGTTTCGACTTGAAACCTCCCACTCTCGGGTTGGACTTCCCTGGTTCTGACTCCTCTCATGATGGACTAATGGATCCTGACTCCGTATAGACCGGCCCAATGGATTGGCCCACTCGAGACCACACAAGCCTAGGGGTGTGCGACAGATGGGGTTTATAAAACCCTTCATGACAGTCGACATACTCTCATTTTGGCAACACACAAATTCCCAAAAACATTCCTTATCCTCTCTCTCTCCTCTCATCCTCTCTCTCTAGAAAACCCTAAATCCTACCGATATCCTCCACTCTTCTTGGAAGAACCGGTGACATCTAACTAGGAGACGAAGACCTTGAGCTCAATCCATCATCCTCACACAGTCTACCTTTGGTTAGTATGCTTGGATTATTTGCCATATTTTGGTTGTTTGATGATGTTGTGACAACTCGTATTTTAGAACCTTCCGTTTTGCTTGGATGTAACTTGTTTCAACATTTTGTGACTAGTTAATGTGTTTGATTGCAATGGAATATTTGATGGTAATGTGAGTATGTAAGTTGGTCGCAGAACACTTGTCCAATTGCACAAACCCTTTGGGCCGCACACCTTAATCCTAGTCGCACACATTTCTCTCTCGGCCCACCTTGATTACTTCAAACTCGTGACCAAGGGCAGCCCAAAGAATGGGTTCGGCCCACTCCCCTTGCTCATACACATACCCATTATGGGGTTTTGTTCCTCATAATTCATAAAACACAAGCACACACACAAACCCTAAAGCTATCTTCTCTTTCCCCATCACTCGACGGCAACAACTCTTGTTCCTTCGAAGCCCTTAGTGGATCGCCGCACCATCTCTCTCGTTCTATCATAAGTGTGCACTCAAACTCTTGGTTAGTATCTTTGGTCTTGTGTTGGTTTGTGATTCTTCATTGGTTTCGGCCATGAGATTATGTGGATATATGATATGTTATGATAAAAATATGATGTAAGATTGTTACATGATTTACATGAATCAAATGGATGGATTAACTCGGATAGTAAACTGTTATAGATAGCATGATAAAGAACTAGGATTGGTATGATTTTATGCAAGAACTTGAATGTTGATGATTCATGAATTAATCTTGATATGCTTTGCATGTTGCTGGTGTGATCAAGGTCCGAATGCATGTTAACAGGTAAATGATTGTCGAATATTAGTTGTATGGTATGGTTGGTTTGATGTTACACAAAAACTAGGATTGCATGTTAGAAATTGAAATCACTGACTTGTATGATCCGATTCAATGCCTTGGAATGTTAACTGATTATTGTTCATGATTAGATGATGATTAGGGTTTGTATGGATATGCATACTTGTTGTAAAAATTGTTGTTAGATCTAATTGGAAACTGACAAACATGTTAGCAATTGTTACGGAGATCATTGGCTGCAAATTAGGAAGTTGATACATCCCTGGTCACGACACAGGTTACGAGCCGAGACCATATAGTCTCGACTCGAGACCACATCGGCACACAAACAACAAGACTCGAGACCCTAGTTGCGGGTCTTGTTGTGACTCGAGACCTGACCAGAGATCACCTGGTCTCAAGTGATGAATGTATGATCTGAGATCTCCTTTGTTGCGACTCGAGATCCAAGGGCCAACAACCCGAGACCGCACAGTCTCGACTCAAGACCACCAGCTTGCACCCCTCACTTGGACTCGTACACTGTCACAGGCCCAAGTAATTGGGCCGCACACTTGGGCCTTGTACACCTGCATGAATGTTACTGTTAAACGAGTTGTGTAGTGTTAAAATTGTGATGAACTGTTAATTAACTGCCATGATACTCTGTGTATTCCATGATCAATTTGTGTACGTAAACTGTTAGTATATGTGTGGAAGACATACGTAAATTACTTGGTATGAACCTGACTTGTATGGTAACCATGTTAGGACGTGGTTAACCACATTAGCTCAAGTGACCTTCTTTTATCTGCCGAGCTAATCTAAGGTGAGTTCACACTTTCTACAACGCATGGGATTCCCGGTGGTTTGGGAATGGGTTAATGTTTAATAAGGAAACCTGCATATTCTCCTTGGGTAGAATACGTACTTCCACCCTCTTAGGTGAAGGGTGACAATATTGAAACTTGTGTGTTCTCCTTGAGTAGGACACATACTCCCACCCCCTTAAGTGAGGGGTGACAACATTAAATGACACTAGACAAAACTCTATCATTAAATCCCTCATTTTTATATCAACTTAATCACCGGGCCAATGGCGAACGGGTCATTAGTTAAATAGCGCTATTAGGTTTGACAAGCCTCACACCGTGCCGCAGAGGACGGGCGTGGACTAATGGATTTGGGCACTTAGTCAAAGATGCTAGACATTGACGCAGGGCACATAAACATAACTACAGTCAGTAGTCGATATGGTAATGGGTCTAGTGGTTAACATGGGGAAGCCCCCACTGGTTTTGGTTTGGGATACAAGGAACTGGTTAACTCGTGGTTTTCAAAACATCTTATAGTTTTTGGAACAACACTTAAATGGACAACCAACTGTGAACTCACTCAACTTTGTTGTTGATACATTGTTACATGCCTTGCAGGTTGTTAGGTACTTAGCAGGAGCTTGCACGGGAAGAGTCGTTGTGGGACATGGACTTTTGAGTTCCATGTTAAACTTACGAACTTTTAAACTTAGGTTTCGGGTTTTGAACTTTATGCTTCTGCTGATAACTTAAACTTTGTTGAATTGTTTTGACACCAATTATATTGCTTGGTTTTGACTTTTATTTATTTAATTATATTGTTCAACATGATTGGTGGTTGGATCCTGGTCAGTCACGCTCCCTGCCGTGATACTCCGCTTGTGGAATTTGGGGGTGTGACAGATTGGTATAAGAGCCATTGGTTATAGTGAATTTGGTTTTAAAAAGGGAAAAAGCTTTTGATAAAAACCAGACTATAACCTGGTCAGTGCTCAACGATCCACAATGATGCTTTGCTCCACGTGCAAGACTCAACACTATAGGTGATATGGTTTATGTTTTATGTTTGTATTGCCTACCTGTTAGTTTAAATAGTGCATAAATCGTGGTATGCTTAGTTAACGTAGTAACATGTAGCCACTATCAGTAATGTACCTTCTTGACATGCACTTGTTGCCTGAAACCCTGTGTGCTTGCTCTCTTCGGTCATCTCATACTTTTCACAACTCTACGCCACCATTCTTACTTGTGTTTCTTTCGATATGAAGATCATGAGTGGACGTCTTAATTTAACTCAAGCCCAACTGATGACTCTAATCAATGAACGAGTTGCTGAGGCTCTCGCAGCAGCCCAAGCAGGAGGTACAACCTGCTATCCCGACCTATCCTAGGGTGTTTAGATCCTACTCTTGTGATCCTACTCTCGTGCCTAACTTTATCCCTTTTCTTTCTCGCACAACAGGTCAGCATGCTCAACCTCCCGTGTGTACGCTCAAGACCTTCACGGACTGTCGACCTAGACCTTCAATGGCACAAAAGGAGATGTAGGTCTTCTCCACTGGTTCGAGAAGATAGAATATGTTTTCGAAATGTGTGAATGACCTGTTGCCAGTAGGGTAAAGCTTGCTACGGGAACACTAGTAGGCGGTGCGTTAACTTGGTGGAACGCACAGGTGCAAATGCTAGGGTTGGCAGTTGCTAATGCCACCCCATGGAACGCCTTTAAGAATCTGATCAAAGAAGAGTATTGTGATCGTGATGACATACACAAGCTAGAGGTGGAATTTTACAATATGAAGATGACGGGATCTAAGATCGAAGCGTATACTAAGAGATCGAACGAATTAGCAGCATTGTGTCCTACCATGGTGGATCCTCCCTGCAAATGTATTGAGCTATACATCAAGGGTCTAGTGCCAGAGATTCAGAGTATGGTAACTTCAGCTAACCTCCATACAATCCAGCAGGTCATACGACTATCCCACCGTCTCACTGATCAGGCAGTTGAATAGAACAAGCTACCTAAGCGTATTAGTGCCACTACTCCTAATGCTCCAAACGACAACAAACACAAATGGGATGGTAATTCAAACAAGGGTTCAAGTCCTGTTCAGTCTCAATCTCAGCAGCGAAGGACTGACGACTACAAGAGCCCTAGCCAACAGTCTTCTGGTAATCAAGGATAGGGTGGGTCCAAGGGAAACCACCCTAAGTGCAATCGATGTAATATGCACAACAGTGGGCCGTGTATCAAGAACAATAGTCAGAGATGCAACAAACCAGGCCACGCAACAAAAGATTGCAGGAGCCTTTATCCTGCAAATCAGAGGTGACAGCAGCAGCAGCAACAGCCTCCACAGAACCAGCGCCAGCAGCAGCAGCAACATCAGGGTAACAATAAGGGATGCTTCCAGTGTGGTGCTGAGGGCCACTTTAAAAGAGACTGCCCCCAGCTGAATTAGAACCAGAACAATAACAATCAAGGGAATGGAAACAACAGGGATAACAATGATGGTAATGGTGCCAGGGGACGTGCATTTGTGATTGGTCAGTGTGATGCGAGGAACGATCCCAACGTCGTGACGGGTAAGTTCCTACTGGATGATTTCTTTGTTTCAGTTATATTTAATTCGGGTGCCGATACTAGTTACGTGTTCGTAAGGGTTAATCAGATGCTTAAGCATACCCCAATTCCCTTGAACACCAAGCATATTGTCAAACTAGCGAACGGTAAAAACCTTGAGGCCACACACATAGTTAAGGGTTGTAATCTCACACTTGCTGGTCAGACCTTCTCTATCGATCTCATCCCCATTGTTCTTGGTAGCTTCGACGTTGTCATTGGGATGGATTGGTTATCTCAACATCGAGCGGAAATACTCTGCAAGGAGAAAATTGTCTGCATCCCTCGTTCTGGCGAAGAACCTCATATTATTCGTGGTGATAAGAGTGGTGCTGTCGTAGGCATCATCTCTTTCCTTGAGGCCCAGAAGTGTTTGCGAAAGGGCCACACTGCTGTTCTAGCCCTCGTTACTGACACCTCAACGAAAGAGTAGAATATAGAAGACATTCCGATCGTACGCGACTTTCCTGAGGTATTCCCTGAGGAATTACCTGGTCTTCCGCCTCATCATCAAGTCGAGTTCCTAATCGAGCTAGCTCCTAGAGCAACACCAATAGCTCATGCACCGTATCACTTAGCTCCATCTGAACTAGAAGAATTGTCGGCGCAACTACAAAAGCTTTTGGATAAGGGATTCATTCATCCTAGGTCTTCGCCCTGGGGAGCTCCAGTTTTGTTTGTAATGAAGAAAGACGGTACCTTCCGTATATGCATTGACTATCGCGAACTCAACATGGTGACCGTGAAAAATCGTTATCCTCTCCCGCGTATCGATGACCTGTTCGACCAGTTGCAAGGGTCGAGCTTCTACTCAAAGATTGATCTGAGATCGGGCTATCATCAGCTAAGAGTCCGGGACGATGACATCTCCAAGACAGCATTCAGGACTCCTTACGAACCCTACGCGTTCCTGGTTATGCCATTTGGATTGACAAATGCACCTGCGGTTTTCATGGATCTCATGAACCGAGTGTGCAAACCCTACTTGGATAAGTTTGTAATTGTTTTCATCGACGACATCCTGATCTATTCCAAGAGTCAAGAGGAACACGAGCGTCATCTGTGACTCATTCTGGAACTTCTTTGAGCAGAAAAACTTTATGCTAAGTTTTCGAAATGCGACTTTTGGCATCGTGAAGTCCATTTCCTAGGCCATGTGGTTAATGAGGATGTGATTCACATTGATCCATCCAAGGTGGACTCAATCAAGAATTGGCCTGCACCTCGAACACCAACTGATATCCGCCAATTCTTGGGTTTGGCGGGTTACTCCTGAAGGTTTATTAAGGATTTCTCGAAGATTGCGCAACCTCTTACTGTTCTTACTCAGAAGGGTGTCACCTACCGATGGAGTGATGCTCAGGAATCCGCGTTTCAGAAGCTGAAGACGAAGCTGTATAGCGCACCTATTGTCACACCCTGGCTTTGCGGAAGCGTGGTTAATTTGGTGTGACTTCTTAATACCATAGCTTAACCATAACAAAGCTATATGAAATAAAACCATGCAAGATCATCCATTTAATTAAGTTTTGAAAACCAAATACAACAACATTGTCTTAACAATCACAAACATCAACATGACATAAACACAGTTTAAGGATTGTGACTTGTCCAGGAAAGAGTCACATTCCCCAAACCCAGATGACCTCGTAACTAGTGCAGCGGGAAAACGTGTCATACCGCGCCAGATCCTTTAATTCCCTGAAATACATGTAAGTTGAAAAATCAACAATAATGTTGAGCGAGTTCATGTGTATAGTATGTGCGCGAGAATAAACCTTTGTAATCATTGCAAGTATGAATGTTTTGTAAACTCTGGTATGAAAGCAAATAAGGAAACATATCAATTATTGTGTATCCACATGGTCCAACCTGCGGGCGCATGGGAGGGGATAGGACAAGGTCACCACATGGTCCAACCTGCGGGCGCATGGGTGGTGTTACGACAAGGTCACCACATGGTCCAACCTGCGGGCGCATGGGTGGTGTTAAGACGGGGTCACCACATGGTCCAACCTGCGGGCGCATGGGTGGTGTTAAGACAAGGTCACCACATGGTCCAACCTGCGGGCGCATGGGTGGTGTTTGTTATGCTCAAATAGGCCTATCACTCGTATCCCTCGATCGTACTATGAGGACTAATGTTCTTAAGGTTTCACCTACCCAATCACATAACCTAATAGTTCCTTCCTTAGCTGACCATACCATGTAACAAACATTCGTAATCATAGTAACATGTATTTCACCCCCGCAGTATGAAAACTGAAAACAGTTAAGAGAAAAGGGGGACATGAACTCACCGTCGGTGCGTCTCTACCAAGTACTCCAAATCAGGCAGCTGTGCGACGACCTACAGGTGCTAATTCTATTAGACGGACGGCCGTGCCTTAGCTTTATAGTTTAAGTTTTTGGGAAATAGTTAGACAACTATTTCGTGTTTACGTTCTGTATATACTTGGTAGTTAATCTCCTTCCCAAGGATGGGGGATTCAATACATGTGCGTTCAAATTATATCATTAAGTCTCACTTAATATATATATTTCCAATTCCAAAATATAAGTATTTTTCTCAAAAATATTATATTCTCATTTCACATAATTTTTCTCCAATAATACGTTGTTAAAATACGCGTTCGTATTATTTTGGATTCGTTAACGTTCGTAAATATTATTTTTACTCTAAAAATAATATCTATGTATTTTCACAAAATAATCATAAACAGTGTGAAAAATATATATTTATCACGTTAAATTTTGTGAAAATCCCACCTCCGAATATTTAGTAAATAAAGTCATGGCGAAATTCAGATTTCGAAAACATGTCAAAAATAATTCTAACACTTGTAGTGTAAATAGTTCTAAGTGTTAGGTTGTTAGAAAAATTTCGCCAGAGTTTCCTCTGTAACTGGAGGTGGCCACGCTTTCAAGCGTATCATTGTCTTTAACAAATCAACTCAACAATTTTCTTTATTTGATCAGAACAACTTTCATCACAACAACAAATCAACATATGTGTAAATTGCCAAAAATTACATGAACTTGTAGTTTCCCAAAACTGTGGTGTAAATCCCCTTAAATTTAGTAGATCTTCATATAAGGTAATTTGATCTTGTAAAAACCTCGTTTTTAGAGAAAATCCATCTTTACAACTTCCCGTCATCTTTTACAAAAACTGTTATTTTGTCGGATATTTTCATTTCACAAGTGTTTACACACTTGTGGTTTATAAAAATCATGCGTGTTAGTGTAAAATCCATCCTTTAAAATACATGATTTCTTTGATACGTGGTTCTTTGAAAATACCACTTGCAGATGCGTATATCTGCTAGTTTTAAACACAATTTCACAAGTAAAACTCTTTTACACAAGTTCATGATTCGCGTGTGGTAGAGTTTCACCTTTTAACCCTTGTATTATTCAAAACAAGCTTATGTTAAGATCCATGATCTTACCAAACCGGGTTAAACGATGATCCGAGCTACCACATCATAGATCGGGCCTAAATAATCACACATTTCGAATACTACATCATTTACACAACTTATGTGCTATTAACCACCATTTTTAGTGTTTTAAGTACACTTTAAAGCATCAACTTGTAAGATTTCGAGTTTTAATCATCATACATCTTATTAACCACCTTAGATTAGTTCAAATACGAGTTTTAAGCATTATACCTCTAGCTCGAGGCTAGGGAAGAATCTATGCGCAAATGAGGTGGATAAAAGCAAGATAAAGAGGTCCTTCAAACTCCGAGTGCACCAAGCTTCCTAATACGTGATCCTTGACACTTGTATGTTCTTGAAATGTGAAGAACAAAATCGAAAATGGATGGGTGTATATGGGGGTGCTTGGCCGTAAGTTGTAGAGCAAGAGAGAGAGAGAAAGTGTTGTGTTAAGTGTGGTTAAAATGGAATGATCATGTGTTAACTCTTGAACTTATAGACAATTCATATGGTAATTATCCAATGGATCATGTGTCTAGATAATATTAGGCAATAGAGATTATAACAATCTACAAAGTACAAGTGTGTCCCCCACATGGGGACGGTTGTAAAGAGGGGGGGGGGGGTCTAGTTCGATTCTAACCATTAGTTAGGTTTATAGTTAGGTTAAGTAAGTTAGTTAAGTGTTTAACTCGGTTACTAATGTGTAGTGTGTTACAATGGGTGTTAGGGTATTCAGGGACCCTAACTGGCTTAGGAAAAAAAAAATAATGAAAATAACAATATTTTCATGTTTCGGGTATAGTCCGGTTGTTCGGTTGGATAGTAATCCGTTAAAGCGTTAACAAAGCTTTAAAGTGTCGTTATTACCCCTTTTAGTGACACAACTCATTCCTGACACTTTGGAAAGTGTCTAGTAATATTTTTCTCAAGTTTTGGCACTTTATTAGTTAGCTAAAAGCTGAATTGTTATGTAAAGCGCTGAATTTTGTGCTTAGAGCACGTTTTAGGCACATTCCGTCATTGTAACTTATTCCTAGAGACGCAGTTCTACCACCCTTGTATCCCTACACTCACCACTGGTGTAGCAAAATATTCTTGGCTCATACAGGCCTTAGAGGCAGTGTCTGCCTGATGCTGGCTTTATCAGCATGTTCAATAGGTTATCCGTTTATAGTGCTACTGTGCTTTTGTGCATCATGTTTGTCACTAAGGTTCAGCATGTAAATAATGTAGTGACGGTAAGTAAAGTATGATGCAAGTAAGTACATGTATCAGTAATCAAGTAGCAGTTTATTCACAAGTTCAAGCAAGCACAGTAATTTGGCAGTAATTAGTTCTTAATTAAGTCGTACGGATACCTGGTTTAGTGAGGGTTGTCACATTCTCCCCCCGTTAAATAAATTTCGTCCCGAAATTTTAAGTTCTGCTACTAGATGCAGGGTTCTTAGGAAATAAGTGGGGGTATTCCTCTTTCATCCGGTCCTCGCGCTCCCTGGTGTATTCAGGACCATGTCTGGCATTCCAACGAACTTTGATGAGCCTGACACTGCTCCGGCGGGTCTTGTTTACCTTCCAATCCGTGACCTCAACAGGTTCTTCTGTGAAGTGGAGCGTGTCATCGACATGAATCTCGTCAGTGGGAATGGCGATGGTATCTTGAATTGGACTTTTCTTCAGGCTGGATACATGAAATGTATCGTGAGCTGAATGGAGTTCAGCAGGTAAGTCCAGCTTGTATGCTACTAGTCCTATTCTTTCCAAAATTCTGAAAGGACCGATGTAGCGCGGATTTAACTTCCCACGCTTTCCGAAGCGTGCCACACCCTTCTAGGGTGATACTTTCAATAAAACCATATCTCCAACTTGGAGTTCCATATGTTTCCGGTTTGGATCTGCATAGGCTTCCTGCCTGTGGCGAGCTGCTTCGATGCGTTTTAGAATCTGCGCCATCTTGTTTGTCGTCTCTTGGACGATTTCGGGACCAACAAGTTGTCTATCTCCTGCGTCAGCCCAACATAGGGGTGATCGGCACTTACGTCCGTAAAGGGCTTCAAATGGCGCGACACCAATACTGGTGTGGTAGCTGTTGTTGTATGAAAATTTGACCAAAGGCAAATGCTTGTCCCAGCTACCGCCCAAATCCATAACACACGCTCTCAGCATGTCTTCCAAAGTCTGTATCGTTCGCTCACTTTGACCGTCAGTTTGCGGATGAAACGCAGTGCTCAGATTTAATTGTGAGCTAAAAGCTTCTTGGAAGGATTGCCATATCCTTGACACAAACCTTCCGTCTCTATCAGAGACGATTGAGAGAGGTACTCCATGGCGCGTAACGATCTCTCTCATGTAAATTTCGGCAAGCTTGCTCGTATTATCCTTTTCTCTGATAGGTAAGAAGTGTGCTGACTTTGTTAATCGATCCATTATTACCCAAATAGTGTCATGGCCTCTCGGCGTTCTTTTTTTTTTAACTTAGTAATAAAATCCATGGAGATTTGTTCCCGTTTCCATTTGGGAATCTCCGGTTGTTGCAGAAGTCCTGAAGGCTTCTGGTATTCCGCTTTAACCTTAGCGCATGTTAAACATTTGCTCACATATACAGCAACATCGCCTTTCATCCTAGGCCACCAATAGTAATCCTTGAGGTCTTGGTACATCTTATCCGCTCCTGGTTGGATAGAGTACCGTGATTTGTGAGCTTCATCGAAAATAACCTTCCTTAAACTACCAAACAGAGGAACCCAAATCCTTTTCTCAAAACATAACGTTCCTTCCTCGTTTGGTACCAGTAGCTTCTCCATCCCACGGAGGTATTCTTTTTCAAGGTTTCCTTCCTTGAGAGCTACTTTCTGCGCGGCACGAATGCGCAAGGAAAGATCGGTTCAAATAAGCATTTCTAAAGCCCTAACCCTTATGGGCTTGATCCTCTCCTTTCGACTTAGGGCATCGGCGACTACATTCGCCTTCCCTGGATGATACTTTATCTCGCAGTCGTAATCGTTCAGCAACTCAACCCATCGTCTCTGTCTCATATTCAACTCCTTCTGGTTGAATATGTGCTGTAGGCTCTTGTGATCTGTAAAAATTGTACACTTTGTACCATAAAGGTAGTGTCTCCAGATCTTTAATACAAAAACCACTGCGCCAAGTTCCAAATCATGTGTGGTATAGTTCTTTTCGTGCACTTTCAATTGACGCGATGCGTAAGCAATAACCTTTTGGCGTTGCATCAACACACAACCCAATCCTTGACGCGAAGCGTCGCAGTATACCACAAAATCATTTGTACCTTCTGGTAGTGCTAAGATTGGCGCATTGCAGAGCTTATCCTTCAATATCTGGAACGCTTCTTCCTGCTTAATTCCCCAATCAAACTTTTTATCTTTCTGCATGAGGAGTGTCAAAGGTTGAGCGATTTTTGAAAAATCCCCAATGAACCTTCGATAGTAGCCAGCCAAATCCAAGAATTGTCGAATCTCGGTTGGCGTCTTTGGCGTTTCTCAATTCTTAATCGCTTCGATCTTGGTTGGATCCACATGGATTCCATCTCCATTTACCACATGTCCAAGAAATTGGACCTCATGTAGCCAAAATTCGTACTTAGAGGGTTTGGCATACAGCTGTTCTTTCTTTAGCAGCTCCAAAATAGCTCTTAGATGCGGCTCGTGCTCAGCCTTTGTTTTTGAATAAATCAAGATGTCGTCGATAAACACAATCACGAACTTGTCCAAGTGCGACTTGAAAACTCTATTCATCAAGTCCATAAAGACTGCAGGTGCGTTTGTCAAACCATACGTCATAACAAGGAACTCGTAGTGTCCATAACGAGTTCTGAAGGCTGTCTTTGGGATACTCTCCCCTTGTATCCTTAACTAATGGTATCCAGATCGAAGGTCGATCTTTGAATAAAAGCTTGAACCTTGCAGTTGGTCGAATAGATCATCAATCCTTGGCAGAGGATATATATTCTTGATCATCAGCTTGTTCAGCTCCCGGTAGTTGATGTTTATTTGAAAATCATCATCCTTCTTTTTGACGAGTAGAAATGGGGTTACCCCAAAAGGGAATTTTGGTCTGTTATCTTCCTTCTCTACCCATTTCTAAAACTTCTCTGTCAATCCTTGCATCTCCAAAAATGTAAGTCGCTACGATGCAACGACTACGGGTGCAGTGCCTGGAATTAGATCGACGCGGGATTCGACTAATCGTTGAGGAGACGATTCCGGCAAGTCTTCGAAGAAGACTTCGGGGTATCTTCCAATCACAGGGATATCTTCGAGTTTCGGTTCTTCGGCTTCTTTTTCCACGACATGAGCCAAGAATGCAACACATCCTGTGTGCGAAAATTTTCGTGTCTTCTTTGTCTGATAATCCGTAGGAGCGTAACCTGCTCCATGAATCACAATCATTTCTCCGTTCATCGTCGGGGCGCGGATGACAATCTCCGCCGGGTTGTTCGACAACCAGTCCATCCCAATTATCACATCGAAGCTTTCGTTAGGCTTGTTCTATCGAGAACTGGGTATCTAGGTTACTTACTACTAAAACAACTATATTTTCTGAAGCTAAAATTTGACAATACTGTCAAATAGAGCATAACATTGACTATTATGAGACGTACTGATATCCACGCTTGGATTCTATCCCCGCTGTTGAGCTTTCATCCACATGCCTGAGTGTTCTTAGGGCAATACTTCCTGAAATGCCCCACATCACCGCAATTAAAACATGCTTGGCCACAGTCTTGATCGTCAGCTTCCCTGCCTTGATAGTTGTTGTCGTCGTTATTTCCTCCGCGATTTCCGTTACCATCTTGACCTCTATTTCCATGTTTAGTACCTTGCCGACACGTTTCCTTGACATGTCCCACCTTGCCACAGTTACCACATTTTCCATATCTACACCGCCCGTTATGGGGTCGTCGACAGTTGTCGCACTTTGGTAAGATACCTGTGTACTCTTTTCTCTTTTTGGCCTTGTCGTTGCTACTCGACTGGGTACCCTGTTTGAAATTTGCCAACCTCCTCTTGTTGTCCCCAGATGACTCTACATGAGTCTCCTTCTTCTCCTCAGAGGTTGAAAATTTGTTCATCCTGACTGCCTCTTCCGTCAGGGCTACACTTAGATTGATGGCCTCAGTGATTGTTGCAGGCTTTGATGTCGTTACCATGCTCATGATTTGGGGTGCCAATCCCCAAATGAAACGCTCAATCCTCTTAAACTCCGGATCTACCATGTAAGGAACGATACGCGATAGAACTTGGAACTTCTCCACATACTCAGCTATTTTTGGACCTTCCATCTTCAAGTTCCAGAACTCAGTTTCTACCTTCTGGCTTTCTGTTCTCAAACAGTACTTTTTATGCATTAGCTCTTTCAGCTCGTCCCATGATAGAGCATACGCAGCAGCCTCGCCCATTGTCTGAACCTGAAGTTTCCACCATGACAGAGCCCCATCTCGGAACAGCCCGGAAATGTACGTGGCCTGATCTCTTGGGGCGCATTTGCTCGCACGCAAAACAGTGTCCGTCTTCTCAATCCAGCGTACGAAGGTTACGGCACCCCCAGTGCCGTCAAAATGTAGGGGCTGGCAGCCTAAGAACTGCTTGTAAGTGCAGCCGTTGGGTGGGTTATTTCCTGAGGTACCTCCGTTGCGCTCGGAGTGATGGGCCTCGTATTGTGCGATGACTGCAGCAATGATTCCCTGTAGTTCCGCCTCGTTGGTGGGTATGCGTACATCCCGTCTTGGAGGCATCTTCTAAATGATGATTCACGTAGGTTAGGTCATAATAAGTAGAGTGTACGTAAGTATACAACAATATCAACACATAACATCTCATGTTATCAATCACATAACATCTCATGTTATAAATAGATCACCCATATTGATAGCTTCTGCAATTGTTGAGGGCTTTGAGGTAGTAACCATACCCCTGATCTGGGGTGCAAGTGTCCAAATGAATCGTTCAATCCTTTTGAACTCCGGTTTGACTAAGTAGGGGGGTGACCCTAGATAAGTCGTGCGATCGCTGGACAAGTTCAGGAATTTCTGGTTCGTCCATTTTCAAATTCCTGAACTCCACCTCAAGCTTCTAAATTCCAGTCCTAAAACAACATTTCTTCTCAATCGTTTCCTTGAGCTCGTCCCAGCTCAGTGCATAAGCAGCGTCTGTGCCAAGGGTCTGAACCTGGAGGTTCCATTAAAAGAGTGTGCCATCTAGAAATGTCCCCGAGATATAGGTAACACTCTGTTGGGGCGAACAGTTACTCATTCTCAGAATGGAGTCGGTCCTTTCGGACCAACGAACAAATGCAACGGTGCCTCCTGTTCCGTCAAAGTTCAAAGGCTTGCAGTTCAGGAACTGTTTATAGGTGCAGCCAGTTGGAGGGTTATTTCCAGTAATGCCATCGTTGTACTTAGAGCGGAGGGCTTCATGTCGTGCATTTATTTGTGAGATGCGTTCTTGCAGCTCGGCTTCTGTCCTTGGCAACGTACTGGTGTTTGTGTCACGTCTGGGTGACATTCCCTTTTGTCGAAGTGGTGTGAAGCGGGTTAGACAACGTTTCAATTGTCCATGAGGTGTATATAGCAACATAAGCCATCATGTAATCACCCAATTTCACACGCAAATATACTCACTGTATGAGGGGGGAAGTAAATTTCTGAGCCTTCACATAGGCTTGCCAATTTGGCTTGTTGCTCGTAATAGAATGAACTCGAGGCTACATCGCCTTGGTCATTCGTGTTTAAGTTATTTCCTGCTGCATTGGTTATCATTAGCTTGACCCGCAGAGTCCACCAGGATTCCTGTGCACTACAAATCGTTATTATGTGGGCCCCCGTAATAATAAATTGTCTTGCATAGTTACCCCAAATTTTCTCTCGTCTAAGCAGATGATCAATCAAGGAGCAACAGTAGGTGCATTGGCATGAACAGGGTCATGCTCCAATGCGGGTTCAGGAGTAGCGCCTGGCTTAGGGGCCACGGCCGGCTCCGGATCAAAAACTCCATCTCAAGATCAGCTGGATCAACAAACACAGGGGGTTACAGGATCCTCCAAGGGCTGGTCTAAGTGTATGAACTCAAGGTCATGGTCTGGATCAAAACCAGATGAAAAAGCAGGATCAACCTCAATATCGTGATCAAACTCAAAGCTGTGGGCGGGATCCGGTGCAGCTGATGATGCCATATCAGGGTCGGCGTCGTGTGAGTGGTGCTGCATTCCCTGTATGTGCGAAGATGCGGATGTCAGAAACTCAGATGAGTCTGAGATAGGGGAATGGACATGAGTTTCCCCTACAGGAGCGTCCGCATGCAGTAGTCTAATACCAGCAGCAATAGGGCCCTGCCCTCGACTGGGTCCTCCTCCAGTAGATCGTTATCGTCGTCAGAGGCCACGTCGGGAGGGGGGGCATATCAACAACAGGATAAGCGGCAAGGGGGTAAATTCCCAACAAGATGGCCATCAGTAGGCTCTGCTACGACTTCAGGCAGCGCAAAAGGGCTGAAAGTCGTCATTGTCTATGCCGGTAGTATCGGAAATGTACACCTCGTGCTTCGATGAAACTATGTCGTCTGATACTATAGCCATGGGATTCATAGTGTCCATCTTTCTAGTACTTGATGAAAGCATGACGTTTGTAACACAAACACATATACGTATAATAATCAATCATATAATCATATAAACATGTTAGTCAATCAAATAATTCTCCTAGTCCCACTGGCCAAATTCCTCCCAGTCTCTAAGACTGCTCTATCCTCCACCTCGACCTCTTAGATCGAGCCTCGGTCCCCTTGACCGAGCCTCAGCCTTCATGACTGAGCCTACTCTTCCTAGCCTCACTAGCCAACTACCTCGGTCACCTAGACCAAGCCTCGGTCCTCCAGACCGAGCCTCAGCCCTCCAGGCTGAGCCTATAATAAATCAACGTGCTCAACATTTGTTTGTAAAAAGTTTTGGATCTGGACTTAAGTGGTATGCAGTAAAATGTTTTCGTGAGAGCCCTAGTGATCATAGTCTAGACTCGAGAAAGAATCCTAGTTCGCTATGATCAGAGCTCTGATACCAAGCTGTCACACCCTGGCTTTGCGGAAGCGTGGTTAATTTGGTGTGACTTCTTAATACCATAGCTTAACCATAACAAAGCTATATGAAATAAAACCATGCAAGATCATCCATTTAATTAAGTTTTGAAAACCAAATACAACAACATTGTCTTAACAATCACAAACATCAACATGACATAAACACAGTTTAAGGATTGTGACTTGTCCAGGAAAGAGTCACATTCCCCAAACCCGGATGACCTCGTAACTAGTGCAGCGGGAAAACGTGTCATACCGCGCCAGATCCTTTAATTCCCTGAAATACATGTAAGTTGAAAAATCAATAATAATGTTGAGCGAGTTCATGTGTTTAGTATGTGCGCGCGAATAAACCTTTGTAATCATTGCAAGTATGAATGTTTTGTAAACTCTGGTATGAAAGCAAATAAGGAAACATATCAGTTATTGTGTATCCACATGGTCCAACCTGCGGGCGCATGGGAGGGGATAGGACAAGGTCACCACATGGTCCTACCTGCGGGAGCATGGGTGGTGTTACGACAAGGTCACCACATGGTCCAACCTGCGGGCGCATGGGTGGTGTTAAGACGGGGTCACCACATGGTCCAACCTGCGGGCGCATGGGTGGTGTTAAGACAAGGTCACCACATGGTCTAACCCGCGGGCGCATGGGTGGTGTTTGTTATGCTCAAATAGGCCTATCACTCGTATCCCTCGATCGTACTACGAGGACTAATGTTCTTAAGGTTTCACCTACCCAATCACATAACCTAACAGTTCCTTCCTTAGCTGACCATACCATGTAAGAAACATTCGTAATCATAGTAACATGTATTTCATCCCCGCAGTATGAAAACTGAAAACAGTTAAGAGAAAAGGGGGACATGAACTCACCGTCGGTGCGTCTCTACCAAGTACTCCAAATCAGGCAGCTGTGCGACGACCTACAGGTGCTAATTCTATTAGACGGACGGCCGTGCCTTAGCTTTATAGTTTAAGTTTTTGGGAAATAGTTAGACAACTATTTCGTGTTTACGTTCTGTATATACTTGGTAGTTAATCTCCTTCCCAAGGATGGGGGATTCAATACATGTGCGTTCAAATTATATCATTAAGTCTCACTTAATATATATATTTCCAATTCCAAAATATAAGTATTTTTCTCAAAAATATTATATTCTCATTTCACATAATTTTTCTCCAATAATACGTTGTTAAAATACGCGTTCGTATTATTTTGGATTCGTTAACGTTCGTAAATATTATTTTTACTCTAAAAATAATATCTATGTATTTTCACAAAATAATCATAAACAGTGTGAAAAATATATATTTATCACGTTAAATTTTGTGAAAATCCCACCTCCGAATATTTAGTAAATAAAGTCATGGCGAAATTCATATTTCGAAAACATGTGAAAAATAATTCTAACACTTGTAGTGTAAATAGTTCTAAGTGTTAGGTTGTTAGAAAAATTTCGCCAGAGTTTCCTCTGTAACTGGAGGTGGCCACGCTTTCAAGCGTATCATTTTCTTTAACAAATCAACTCAACAATTTTCTTTATTTGATCAGAACAACTTTCATCACAACAACAAATCAACATATGTGTAAATTGCCAAAAATTACATGAACTTGTAGTTTTCCCAAAACTGTGGTGTAAATCCCCTTAAATTTAGTAGATCTTCATATAAGGTAATTTGATCTTGTAAAAACCTTGTTTTTAGAGAAAATCCATCTTTACAACTTCCCATCATCTTTTACAAAAACTGTTATTTTGTCGGATCTTTTCATTTCACAAGTGTTTACACACTTGTGGTTTTTAAAAATCATGCGTGTTAGTGTAAAATCCATCCTTTAAAATACATGATTTCTTTGATACGTGGTTCTTTGAAAATACCACTTGCAGATGCGTAGATCTGCTAGTTTTAAACACAATTTCACAAGTAAAACTCTTTTACACAAGTTCATGATTCGCGTGTGGTAGAGTTTCACCTTTTAACCCTTGTATTATTCAAAACAAGCTTATGTTAAGATCCATGATCTTACCAAACCGGGTTAAACGATGATCCGAGCTACCACATCATAGATCGGGCCTAAATAATCACACATTTCGAATACTACATCATTTACACAACTTATGTGCTATTAACCACCATTTTTAGTGTTTTAAGTACACTTTAAAGCATCAACTTGTAAGATTTCGAGTTTTAATCATCATACATCTTATTAACCACCTTAGATTAGTTCAAATACGAGTTTTAAGCATTATACCTCTAGCTCGAGGCTAGGGAAGAATCTACGCGCAAATGAGGTGGATAAAAGCAAGATAAAGAGGTCCTTCAAACTCCGAGTGCACCAAGCTTCCTAATACGTGATCCTTGACACTTGTATGTTCTTGAAATGTGAAGAACAAAATCGAAAATGGATGGGTGTATATGGGGGTGCTTGGCCGTAAGTTGTAGAGCAAGAGAGAGAGAAAGTGTTGTGTTAAGTGTGGTTAAAATGGAATGATCATGTGTTAACTCTTGAACTTATAGACAATTCATATGGTAATTATCCAATGGATCATGTGTCTAGATGATATTAGGCAATAGAGATTATAACAATCTACAAAGTACAAGTGTGTCCCCCACATGGGGACGGTTGTAAAGAGGGGGGGGGTCTAGTTCGATTCTAACCATTAGTTAGGTTTATAGTTAGGTTAAGTAAGTTAGTTAAGTGTTTAACTCGGTTACTAATGTGTAGTGTGTTACAATGGGTGTTAGGGTATTCAGGGACCCTAACTGGCTCAGAAAAAAAAAATAATGAAAATAACAATATTTTCATGTTTCGGGTATAGTCCGGTTGTTCGGTTGGATAGTAATCCGTTAAAGCGTTAACAAAGCTTTAAAGTGTCGTTATTACCCCTTTTAGTGACACGACTCATTCCTGACACTTTGGAAAGTGTCTAGTAATATTTTTCTCAAGTTTTGGCACTTTATTAGTTAGCTAAAAGCTGAATTGTTATGTAAAGTGCTGAATTTTGTGCTTAGAGCACGTTTTAGTCACATTCCGTCATTGTAACTTATTCCTAGAGACGCAGTTCTACCACCCTTGTATCCCTACACTCACCACTGGTGTAGCAAAATATTCTTGGCTCATACAGGCCTTAGAGGCAGTGTCTGCCTGATGCTGGCTTTATCAGCATGTTCAATAGGTTATCCGTTTATAGTGCTACTGTGCTTTTGTGCATCATGTTTGTCACTAAGGTTCAGCATGTAAATAATGTAGTGACGGTAAGTAAAGTATGATGCAAGTAAGTACATGTATCAGTAATCAAGTAGCAGTTTATTCACAAGTTCAAGCAAGCACAGTAATTTGGCAGTAATTAGTTCTTAATTAAGTCGTACGGATACCTGGTTTAGTGAGGGTTGTCACACCTATTCTCTCGTTACCTAAAGGCACAGGCGATTTTGTGGTTTATTGTGACGCGTCAATCCAAGGACTTAGTTGTGTGTTGATGCAACGTGAGAAAGTCATTGCTTACACATCACGCCAACTTAAGGTTCACAAAAAGAACTACACCACTCACGACTTAGAGTTAGGAGCAGTGGTGTTTGCGCTCAAGATATGGAGACATTACTTGTACGGTACCAAGTGCACCATTTACACCCATCACAAGAGTCTCCAGCATATCTTCGATCAAAAGGAGTTGAACATGCGACAGCGTCGATGGGTCGAACTCCTTAACGACTACGAATGCATAATCAAGTATCATCCAGGCAAAGCCAATGTTATGGCTGACACCCTCAGTCGAAAGGAAACTAAACCTAAGCGTGTACGTGCGTTACAGCTTACTATTCACTCCAACCTTCCTGCCTAAATTCGCGATGCTCTTGTCGAAGCATTTAGTGTAGAAAACCTCAAGGCAGAGTCCCTGCAGGGCATGGAAAAGAAACTCGAACGTAAGGAAGATGGTACCTACTACTTCATGGAACGTGTCTGGGTTCCATCCTTTGGAAATCTACGAGAACTTGTATTGGATGAAGCGCACAAGTCTTGTGACAACCGTCAAATTTGCATGCATCCGTACAATTAATTAATATTGATTTATGGTTAATGACTGTGCTTAACTACAACTGATGACTTAAACTGTTTTCTGATTCCGGTATCATACATACATGTGCATCACATTTCATACTGTCACACCATTTATCACATACAAACTTTAGTGACATAAACGATGCACAAAACACGGTTAGCACAGTGAGCGGATAACTCAGAAAATGCTGACGATGTTCAGTACATAGACAGACAGTGTTTTAAGACCCAGTATGGGCCAGGGACAAGGTACTATACCAGTATAGAGTGTAGGGAAATAAGGACAATAAAACTGCGTCACTAGGTGATAGTTTAAGTGCTGGGAAGTGCCTAAAACCCACTACAAGTGCAGAATTCTACATATTTCAGCAAAATTCAGCACTTAACATACTTGTATTATGCAGAAAATTGACTAAATGGTCCTGAATGTTTCCCTAAGTGTCGGGAATTAAAAGTGTCACAAAAAGTTACATAAAGGACACTATACGATATAACTTAGCACTTTAACGAACCGGTATTTAACTGAACAACCGAACATTACCCAGAACACCAAAATATTGCTAGAAGCATTGTTTTATTATTTTTGAACTAGTTATGATCCCCAAACACCTTAACACACTATATAATGCATCATACACTTGAAACACTAGACATTACACTTAACCTCCAACTATTATCTAAGTTATCATTACAATTTACACAAGACCCCCCCCCCCTCCATACTTACGGTCCCCATGTGGCCCCCACCATCAAGATCTTTGGTTGATTTTATTAGATATTATTTGATATTATTTGATTCACCTAGATATTATTAGATATGGAAGATTCATGAAGATCTTGTATTGATAGATTATATAAACCAAAGCACTTCATCTTCACCACAACTCACTCTCTCCTCCCTCCCTTCTACCTCTCGGCCGTGAACCCACCTCCACACCACCACCACCACCACCACCATCATCATCATTCAAGTTTCACTCAATCTACATACTCACAAAGGTGTTCAAGGGTGATTTATGAAGATTGGAACTCTTGGATCTTGAAGGACCTCCATAAATTGCTTTTATCCACTCCATTTTCGTCTTGTTACTTCCCTAGCTTAGAGCTAGTAGTAAGATCCTTGTAACCTTTGTTACTTCTATTTTTGATTGGTTAAAAGATGTAGTATGTTGTTAAATCTCAAGAACATTAAAAGACATGAACATGAATCTTAAACAAAAGCGTAACATATGATGAAATATGGGTGAAATGATGTTGTTTAAGTATATGTTTGATACTTGTTGTTGATTTCTTGAGACGATGATGTCAATCATCACGTGGAGCTTGCTAGATGGTGATTAAACACATAATCTAGCAAGTGGGAGGGTGATTATGTAACAACATAGGATGATCACCTTCTTGTGAAAACACGAACTTGAAAATAAAATGATTTCTTGTAAAATAATAGTCAAAGTAATCTAGTAATCTTATGAACCCAAGATTTGTGTATGATTTTCTAAAAGAACAAAGTTTAAAAAGGTGATTTTTAGAAGATCTTGGTTTTTACTAAACTTACACTATTTTTAGTGGAAAGACAAGTGTATAAACACTTATGAAACAAGAAGATCTAATAAATAAACATTTTTGTAGAATATGTTTACAAGTTGTAAACACCTAGCTTCTTTAAGAATGAGATTTTTAAAGAATAAACACACTTTAAAGGGGTAACTAAACCCACTAAACACTTTACCAGGTTACTACAAGTTTTTGTGAAAAGATCAAGTTCATGTTGTTATATAAATTGAATAGTTTTTGCACTTGGCAAGTATAAGTTGTTTAAAGGTTGATTGTTGATTATTGTGTGTTGATTTTTGAAAAGAAAATGATATGCTTAAATAGCATGGACACCTCCATTTTTAGGGGAAACTAAGGCAAAATTTTCTAAAAATACAAACACTTAGAAAAATATTTGCTAAAGAAGTATTTACAAGTGAGTTTTAACTATGGTTTTTATTACAAACTTTGCCATAGATTTTGTTACCAATATACAAGTATTGGAGGTTGGTTTTTGTAAATAAAAATAACTAAATGTGTATTTGGAGAATATATATTTAGAAGACACATTGTGTGTGATTATTGGAGAAATAGTTATATTATTTTAGGGTAAAATAATATAACCTAACGAAGTACCATGGAATTTACTATCCGAAATATTACCAAGAATCACAAGGAATAAATATATAAGTTACACACATAATATTGTGGAACTGAACGATAGAACGTAACTTACAAAATATTCCGGAAAATACACTCACTTTGGTAAATACTATTTTGGATATGAAAGAATGAAAGTATGATCTTTACCAAGTTATATCATATTTTTGGACGGGAGAAAATGTATTATCTTTGGGAAAGTTAAAATATATTTACTTGGGTTTATTAAGAAATATAGTATTTTGGGGAAAAATATATATTTTCTTGGGATGTATTGTTTTGAATAAAAATAAGGTTTATATATATATATATATATATATATATATATATATATATATATATATATATATATATATTTCTAAGTGAGACTTAAAAATATATATTCTTTTGGATTAACACGTCGGAATACGACGCCAATACTTGACAAGAATACGAAAGTACATGTATGAGATACCCCCATCCTTGGGAAGGGAATACAAATACAAAATACTTGAGAAGTATTGATATAAGATATTATTTAAACAATTATTCCAAAACTAAATATAATTTAAAGTTAAAATAATTATTATTTTAGCAAATAATTATAACTTGGAATAATATTGGGAACATAAAAGGAACGTAACTAAAAAACGTAAATACAAAGGCAAGGCAAGGCATGGCCCATTCGTCTAATAGACGTTAGTACACTGTAGGTAGTCGTGGTTGCTGACAGGGTTCGAGTTACGAGCATAGAAGACGCAATACTGTGAGTTCATGTCCCCCTTTTCTTTTAACTGTCTTCAGTTTTATACTTCAGGGGTGAAATACATGTTACGATTATTACAAACGTTTTATACATGGTATGGTTAGCTAAGGAGGGTTACTACTAGATCATGTGAATGGGTAGGGCGATTAAGGCCATCAATCCTCGTTGTAGGACCGAGGGGCATGAGTGATAGATCTATTTGGGTGTAGCGAGCCCCACTCCTAATTCCGCTGAGTAGACCACGTGGTGACTGTGTCTTACAGCCGGAAGCCCGATGCGAAATCTGCTAGGTTTGAGTCTTCCTGCATCATTTCACACATACCATTGGCCTTGCAACCGAGTGGTGATCTCTTTTTCCTTATTGCTACATACTAGGGACTTACATACATACTTACAACGTTTTCAAAGGTTTATACATACAAACGAACACATGAACTCGCTCAACTTTTGTTGATGTTTTTCAAAATACATGTATTTCAGGGAATTTATAAGTGGATCTGGCGGGCGTTCGAAGTTTTTATGCTGCGTTAAGAATAAAGCTGTCATCCATGATCTTGGTTAATGTGTCTTATTCCTGGACGAGACACGTCATCCAAACCTTGATGTTATCCAATATCTTTTGATGAGTCCTTAATGAACTCATAAACAATTTGTACGGTTTGTAAAACTTGAATTTGAAGTCTGCAATGTTGTTATGTTTTAAACTTATTTAATGGATGACAAACCTATGGTTTTATCATATAGTTGATGTTATGATTGAATGCAATGATATTAAGAAAGTCACACCATAATCATGCTTCCGCAAAAGTCAGGGTGTGACAGCTTGGTATCAGAGCTTCGATCGTAGCGAACTAGGATTCTCTCTCGAGTCTAGACTACGAAAATTAGGGCTCTCACGAAAATGTTTTTACAGCATGTTTTCATTTCATACACCAAGCGTCCAGATCCATGAAACAAACATTTTTACAAATAAAAGACACAAAATACATTTCAAAGATGTAACACCCCGTGTTTTCATAAGTGAAAGTCAAAGTCAAGGTCAAAGTCAACGACCAGTTTCGCGCAACTTGACTTGTAGAAATGTCTTTATTTTATTTGTATTATGTGGAGTAAGTGTGGTTCATTGCAATAATCGATGAGTATTAATCGTATTTCAATCGACCTACGACTGTGAACTGTAGGAAGTAACAATGCGATAAAGTTAATCAACTGATAATCAAGCTTTGTTAATCGAATCGACATCAAATCGTAACTCGAACTACGTGGTTTTATTTATTGTTTATACGTGTGTGTGTGCCTTACGTGTTACCTGTGCATGTTTATTTAGTTATGTTATGTTAATCAAGCGAACTCAATCGAAACCCGAAATCTAACTCGAATATAATCGAACTCGAACTCGAATCATGATCGAACTAGGATAGATAGTGGGAAATAGATTACGCAAGGTACGAAGTAGTTAGGACTGAAAGTAATTTGACTAGCAAACCCTATCGGATCGAACCGCTCATAATCGTAGCTGAAATATCAAAAATCGCCGCGCGAAACACTCGAAAGGTGCAACCGACCGATCAGGCTCCCAGCCGATCGAACAGCCAGCCAAACGGACTGCTGTCCGATCGGACAGGCTGTCCGATCTAGTTGCCAACCGATGGGCCAGCCCTTTCCTCTTTTGTCATCCTATAAATACCCCTGTCATTGTCATTCTTTCCACTTTTGGAAACCCTTGTTCGACCAGCACCTGCAACTCGCCTTTTCTCAGATTTCTCTCGATTCCGGTAAGTTTTCGACCTAAATCTTGTACTTTCTTGATCCATACACGCTCCTACACCTTTCTATCTTTCAAATCTAAACTTTTAACCGTGAAATCATCAAGAATCAAGTGTTCTAGGATGATGTCATCATGGGTTCTTGAAGAACTCCATGTTTTGGCCACAATTCACCAAGAATGACTTGGATCTAGCCGATTTCCACATAAACAAACAAGGATCTTTCATAGATCTAAACTAAAACACGGTGAAAAAGATTGGGGGATGGATTTTCGAACTTTCTTCCAACTCTTTTCACTCGGTAACCTCAAAACTTATAGAAACAGACCCTGAGCCGGTTTACAAATCACTTCGGTGGTCGAACGGCTCCAGATCTGGATTCTACCCACGTGGTTAACCGACTTCGGGTTAAGCGTTAAACTTCATTCCGAACAGCCCGCCAACCGGATTTGGGGTGATTCCTGTCCGACCCCGAGGACCAAGTAAGGACGAACGATCTATGGTTTTACTCGCTATCAAAATACCTCGATAGAACGACAACAAGCAGAACAACCAAGTGTTAGACGCAAGGCTGATCAGGTCAGGATGCTGACCGATCGGACTACTGTCCGAACTGACAGCCAACCGATCGGTTAAGTCAGCCGATCGACTGGCCAGCCGATCGGCTAGCACAAGGCCCCACACAATCAACTTGTTTTGAAGAATGGTATTGAACGAACTGTTGTTCGATCGAA
Source organism: Helianthus tuberosus (assembly GCA_030545235.1). Taxonomy (NCBI): domain Eukaryota; kingdom Viridiplantae; phylum Streptophyta; class Magnoliopsida; order Asterales; family Asteraceae; genus Helianthus; species Helianthus tuberosus. Next base: position 112,716,714 of record CM060424.1, on the reverse strand, counting down.
CTACTTTTCGATCGAATTACTCTTCGGATCATGAGATACTATGCTTCAATACTTAACCAATTTTCAACATGTTCAATGCACTAGAAGTGCCACCCGATCGAACAGTCGTCCGATCAGGTGACACCCTGTTGTCCGATCGAACAGCAGTTGTACCATTCGATCGATCAACTGTCCGATCCATTACATCACACTCTACATTCATCAAAGTCTTTGACTTGTTGACCTGTCCGATCGAACACCTGTCCGATCGAACACCTGTCCGATTCAAAGACTAAACCTTGAAATTCTTCGGAATGCCTAACCGATCGGGTCACCGGCCGATCGAACAGCCATCCGATCGATCGACCTGAAATGTAAAGGTACTTCAATGTTTTCTAAATGCTACAACGAAAACTTCAAAGGTCAAGCCATCATACACAAACACCTCCTTCTCAAAGGAAGAAACAATCCACTCGAACAGCCATCCGATCGGCTTACCAACCGACCGGACAGCGGTCCGAGCGGACTGTCAGCCGAACGATTAGCCGTCCGATCGGACTATCGTCCGATCGACCAGCTGTCCGACTCTTCCACCCTTGTTTCCCGTTATACGTTTCACTTATCGTTATGCTATCAAATCTATTCAGGCTAACCGTACTCGCTAAGCGCTCCCTTCAATCCATAAATCACTATGAGTATAATCGATCCCTTTTTGCTTTAAGCACTTTTGGGTGTTACATACGTTACGAATATTCAAACTACAACTATCACACTACTCAAACTATTTGAACGCTAACCATTAATGCATGCTATACGTGGCTTATGAATGCTTGTTTGTTATATTTACACATGGAATGCTGTCTACCTGCCTTAGCAACGATAGTACTATAGTTTGGACTCAGCACCCGTTCACACGGGGGTTGTTAAGGATCTTTTACTGCATGGATTACGGTGGTAATCAAGTATTGCGAACTGCCTCGGGCAGTCAACCCGCAGTCATTGGTATCGATGGATCTATGTCGATAACTAACGTGCGTCATTTCACTATGTGTACGTGCTGGTTATGCGTAAACGAATACGAACTCTATATGCTATTATCAAACTTGTATGCTCACCTTTACATTTTATGTATTGACTTTACTTTAATGTATGTGACAGGTGTTTAGGTTGTTTGTATGCCTAGCTCACTGTGAAATTGAGGCTAGGAAAGGTCTAGGATGCTCGTTGTGCTGTGATGAAATCGAAGCTAGGAAAGGAGGTCCTAGAAACCAATAAACGAACTATTTATGTTTAAATCTGAGTTGTCGGAACATAATATTTGTCTTGATGTTTATCTGTAATAATTTGTTTACTATTTAAGACATGGTATGGGACATGTTACTTTAAATTGAATGGTAATGATAGTTGTTATGGAAACTTCTGGACAATCTGTTTCGCTCAGTGCCATGCCCCGATGATTTCGCCATCGGTTGGGGTGTGATAGATTGGTATCAGAGCCATAACTATAGGGAATTAAGCAAGACTTGACCTAGTCCGGGTCGAAGTCTTAGATACCTAGACTATAGTTAAGAACCAACAGACTGACTCGAGTACGTCGAGTGGGAATTTCGTACGTACTTACTTTTCACTATCTTTGCTTATACTACCCCATTTCTGCACTCTAATTTTCAACTATGAGTGGGCAATAAGGCCGAGAATAGGTGTGAAAACCGCAAACTCTCGACTAAAGTTGCTTAACCAACTCGCGTTTCAACTGCAAACGAGGAGAATTATACTAAACTAGGGGTGAAACCCACATTTTGATGAATAATCTCCTCGATTTTATCAAAACAGGGACGAAGTTGTTAAGCCAGGGGTGAAACCCTAACCTTGACGATTTGTTCCGCTTTTATACAAAACTCTCACCAAGGTCTCGACGGACTCCAACGATCTGAAGGTACAATATGACCAACGGGATGTGTGTCAAATGCCCAAGAATCGAGGCAAAGGCACAATCCTAAAAGTTGAATGTGCACAACGGATCCTTGTGAATAGTCGAACCACTTTGGTTAGTCAAAGTCTACTAGCCGCAGACAATCTATTTCTCGACTTTCCAGTGTTTCGATTTTAAGCCGCAACTGCTGACTCTGATGTTTCATCGGTTTTATGTGCTTGTACAGATGCTTACTTGTTTATGTGTTTGAATTTTTGGATTTGCTCGATTTTTGTTTTACTTCGATCGATACACATGACTCGCACTGCATCTCGTGACTATGTGCTTGCTTTGACTCCAAACGATTCCGTAACGACACGTTCGACGTGCGAAATCCATGAACGTGCATGACCGAATACACAAAAACGTACTATAATCGGTGATTCTATTGACAGAACTGAAATCGTACAAAGAACCGTGAATCACCTTTTGCCACTTTCTCTCTCTAGCTTCTTTCTCTAGATTCAGGTTCCTATATTCTAAGGTAGTCGGAATGTAATACGTGTCCCTATAGGTCCCAATATACCTCTAGTGCTTAAGTGCGCAAGTGTTCCACAGTTTCTTTGCTCTACATACTTAGGAATTGTGTGATTATGTGCTCTACGTGCTTACATGATTTGTGCTCTAAGTGTTTATGTGGGTATGTGATTAAATGAATTTGTGCTTTGCGTGAATATATGTCTACATGTTTACGTGGTATGTGTTACTGAGCTTTAGTAGTAGTAGACGTGTGAGGTGAGATTCGAATACAATGTATTGAGTTCCGTGGCGATGTCTATTGCAGACAATGTCGTCCGGATCCCGTCATGCACTCTCTCGTCAGGAAAAGAGGGACAAACGCCTTACGTCCATCATCGCTAAGAGTGTGGCAAAGGCCGTGAGTGATGTTTATGAGAATGCTAGCAAATCGTCTGAGGAATCGAGAACCGAAGCTCCCAAAGCTACAGCAAGGCCTTTCAGTTTCAAGCAATTCAAGTCGTGTGGACCACAAGAATTCACTGGCGAAGGAGGTCCAACTGCACTATTTCACTGGTTTGATTCCATCGAGGTTACTCTGCGACAGAGTGGTTGCCCTGATGACCTCCGTACTCTGAATGCTACCGGCATTTTCCAGTTATGAGCACTAGACTGGTGGACGGCCGAGAGGAACAAGCGAGGGAACGATGCAGCCTACGGTCTGTCGTGGGACGAGCTCAAGGAAGTTATGCTAGAGGAATTCTGCCCTCCTCACGAACGTCAAAAGCTAGAAGATGAATTTTGGCACATACAGCAGATGGACGGTGACAATGCTGGTCTCACTGCTCGTTTCAAACAGCTTAGCATTATCTGTCCCGATCAAGTCAAGACTCCCGACATGACAATCAAGAAGTACATTCGAGCTTTGCCCGACTGCGTTGCTGATTTCGTGCAAGCGGCTAAGACTACGACGATCGAGGAAACTTTTCTGTTGGCCGCTGAAATCAACGACAAAAGGGTTAAGGCCGGTGTCTGGGATAAGACTTAGAAGCATCAGCATCAAGCTACCGCTACCGCACCCATTACTGAACCCACCTCATCGAGCAGCAAGAGGAAGAACAAGAGAAAGAGCAGCTCCAGCAACAAGAACTGTGCGATTACTGCTGCACCGATTCAAGTTGTCCCTGCCCAACAGCGTCAAGTAGTGGCGCCCGTGGCCAGTGCACCGCCTGCAAAGTGTGCATATACTGGACTACACCCGCTCTGCCCTACTTGCACCTACCACCACCCGACTGCAATTCAATGTCGTTTTTGTGCTCATTGCAATGTGTACGGCCATTTTACTGCCAACTGCCGTATTCGTCAAGCTCCTACCAATCAAGCTCTACTCACTGTCCCACAGGGTCAACAAGCTCCTCCGGCACCCGCAGTCAAAGCCATAGCCTGCTTCGCATGGGGCGACCCGAAACATTTCGCCAACGTGTGCCAGAACAGGGTAGTGAAACAAGAACCCCAACAGCAGCAACCACAACAGCAACAACAACAGCAGCAGCAACAACAGGCCGCACGTGCCAGAACCTTCAACCTCAACGTTCGTCAAGCCCAGGCTGACAACAACGTGGTCAATGGTATGTTCCTTGTGAATGGTATTTATGCTTCCTGTTTATTTGATACCGGAGCCGATAATTGCTTTGTGTCGTTCGAATTTGAGAGACTCCTTAGTCGTAAACGCTCCAAACTCTCCTCGACATTCGATGTTGAAGTCGCTACTGGAAGAACCGTCTCTGTCAATTCTGTCATTCGTGATTGTACTCTTGAGCTCAACAATCATATTTTCCCAATCGACCTCATTCTGATGCAACTCGGAAGTTTCGACGTCATAGTAGGCATGGACTTTCTTCGAGAAAACCATGCTGAAGTTGTGTGCTTCGACAAGATGATTCGTTTTTCGCTCGTGAATGGTGACTTATTGTGTGTATACGGTGATACTACTTCAAAGGGCCTCAAGCTTATGTCATGCCTACAAGCCAGTAAGTATCTCCGGAAGGAGTACATGGCTTTCTTGGCTAACATCGTAGTAGCGGAGAAGGAAAAGAAAGAGAAGAAGGAAGTGAAAGACGTTCCAGTAGTTCAAGAATTTCCTAATGTTTTTCCAGAGGATCTTCCCGGACTACCGCCAAGTCGTGATATCGACTTTCGTATTGACCTCATATCTGGAGCCAACCCTATCGCTAAAGCTCCTTATCGACTCGCGCCGTCTGAAATGCGTGAACTCTCAACCCAACTCCAGGAATTACTTGAGAAAGGCTTTATTCGCCCGAGCACCTCTCCTTGGGGCGCGCCAGTCCTTTTCTTGAAAAAGAAGGATGGGTCGTTCAGGATGTGCATCGACTACCGGGAATTGAATAAGTTGACTATCAAGAACCGCTATCCTCTACCTCGTATCGACGATTTGTTTGATCAACTACAAGGCGCTACATGCTTCTTGAAGATCGATCTACGTTCAGGTTACCATCAGTTGCGTATACAAGAGGAGGATATACCCAAAACCGCATTTCGTACTCATTACGGCCACTACGAATTCGTTGTCATGCCTTTTGGTCTAACCAACGCACCAGCGGTTTTCATGGATCTGATGAATCGCGTGTGTAAACCGTATCTCGACCGTTTCGTCATCGTATTCATCGACGATGTCTTGATCTATTCCAAATCGAAGACCGAACACGCGCAACATCTACGTTTGGTCCTCGAGTTACTCCAGGGGAACCAACTCTATGCCAAGTTCTCCAAGTGTGAATTCTAGTTGGAGAAAGTTCAGTTTCTGGGTCACGTTGTTAATAGTCAGGGTATTCACGTCGATCCTGCGAAGATTGAAGCAGTCAAGAGTTGGGTTACACCTAAGAATCCGTCTGAAGTCCGTTCTTTTCTCGGACTAGCGGGCTATTATCGACGATTTATCGAGGGATTCTCAAAGATCGCTGTAACGCTTACCTCTCTCACCCATAAAGACAAGCCTTTTGTTTGGGGAACTAAACAAGATACTGCCTTTCAAACCCTCAAGCGCATGCTTTGCAATGCTCCTGTTCTCGCATTGCCCGACGGAAACAATGATTTCATTGTCTACTGTGATGCTTCCAACCTTGGTCTTGGTTGTGTTCTCATGCAACGGGACAAGGTTATAGCTTACGCATCTCGTCAGCTCAAAATCCACGAGAAGAACTATACAACCCACGAGCTAGGCGCAGTTGTTTTTGCGTTAAAGATTTGGCGACACTACCTGTTTGGTACCAAGTGTACGATCTTCACCGATCATAGGAGCCTGCAACATATCTTTAATTAGAAGGAACTTAATATGCGTCAACGCCGATGGGTAGAACTTCTCAACGATTACGACTGTGAGATTCGTTACCACCCAGGCAAGGTAAATGTTGTTGCCGACGCACTTAGTAGACAAAGCTATCTGCTTAGCACTCGTAATGTTCAAGCCCAGCATAATCTTGAAGCTCTCATCTGCGACGCTCAGCATGCATGTTTCAACGAACGCACCATGAAGAAAGAAAGAATCTACCACGATGGAGCCGAACTTGTGAGCAAATCGAATGGGATATTCCACTATTTAGACCGAATTTGGATTCCCAAGCGAACCAACCTGTGACAGATTATCATGGACGAAGCCCATAAATCCCGCTACTCGATTCATCCCGGTGCTGACAAAATGTACCAGGATCTTCGTTACAAGTACTGGTGGCCGGGTATGAAAAGGGATATCGCCCTCTACGTCGGAAAATGCCTAACTTGTGCTAGAGTCAAGGCTGAACATCAAAGACCCTCTGGCTTGCTCGAACAACCACCAATTCCCATGTGGAAGTGGGAGAGCATAGCCATGGATTTCGTAACCAAGCTACCACCCACATCATCAGGTCACGACAGCATATGGGTTGTGGTCGACCGATTGACTAAATCAGCTAACTTTCTGCCTATACGAGAAGACTACAAGATAGAACGATTAGCCCGAATCTACACCGACGAGATCATTTGTAATCATGGGATGCCTTGTGACATCATCTCTGATCGTGATGCTCGGTTTACTTCACGATTGTGGGAAACGTTTCAAGCGGCACTCGGTACAACACTTAATCTAAGTACTGCGTTCCACCCACAAACCGACGGTCAGACTGAGAGAACGATACGTACTCTTGAAGACATGCTCCGTTCGTGTGTCCTAGACTTCGGTGGTAATTGGGACAAACACCTGCCGTTGGTCGAATTCTCGTATAACAACAGCTACCATTCCAGCATCCAAATGGCGCCATTTGAGGCGTTATATGGAAGAAGATGTCGATCGCCTATTGTGTGGCACGAGATCGGTCATTCGCAATTAACCGGTCCTGAGCTACTGCAAGAAACGACAGACAAAATTTTCCAAATTCGAGACAATCTGAAGATAGCTCAGGATCGACAGAAAAGTTACGCCGATAAAAAGCGCAAACCCCGAGTATTTGGCGTTGGTGACTACGTACTCCTAAAGGTATCACCTTGGTAGGGTGTAGTCCGATTCGGCAAGAAAGAGAAACTCGCGCCTCGATATGTTGGACCTTTTAAGATTCTTGAAAGGATTGGAAAAGTCGCCTACATACTCGAACTACCGGAGGAACTTAGTAACGTCCACCCGACTTTCCACGTGTCAAACCTCCGAAAGTGCATAGCCGACCACGATTTACATGTCTCTCTAGACGATCTGCAAGTGAACGAAACATTACACTTCGTGGAAAATCCTGTCAAAATCATGGATCGCCAAACCAAGCAACTCCGACACTCGCGCATTCCTATTGTGAAGGTCCGATGGGAAGGCAAACGAGGCGCAGAGTTCACTTCGGAACTCGAAAGCGACATGAAGGCGAAGTACCCACAGTTGTTCCAGGAGAAAGTCTAGATAGAGAAAGCTCTCCACGTGATTCATGGCGGTTGTAACAGCTTCCCGCTTAATTTCGGGACGAAATTTCCTAAACAAGGGGAGGCTGTAACACCCCGTGTTTTCATTAGTGAAAGTCAAAGTCAAGGTCAAAGTCAACGACCGGTTTCGCGCAACTTGACTTGTAGAAATGTCATTATTTTATTTGTATTATGTGGAGTAAGTGTCGTTCATTGCAATAATCGATGAGTATTAATCGTATTTCAATCGACCTACGACTGTGAACTATAGGAAGTAACAATGCGATAAAGTTAATCAACTGATAATCAAGCTATGTTAATCGAATCGACATCAAATCGTAACTCGAACTACGTGGTTTTACTTATTGTTTATACGTGTGTGTGTGCCTTACGTGTTACCTGTGCATGTTTATTTAGTTATGTTATGTTAATCAAGCGAACTCAATTGAAACCCGAAATCTAACTCGAATATAATCGAACTCGAACTCGAATCACGATCGAACTAGGATAGATAGTGGGAAATAGATTACGCAAGGTACGAAGTAGTTGGGACTGAAAGTAATTTGACTAGGAAACCCTATCGGATCGAACTGCTCGCAATCGTAACCGAAATATCAAAAATCATCGTGCGAAACCCTCGAAAGGTGCAACCGACCGATCAGGCTCCCAGCCAATCGAACAACCAGCCAAACGGACTGTTGTCTGATCGGACAGGCTGTCCGATCGAGTTGCCAGCCGATCGGCCAGCCCTTTCCTCTTTTGTCATCCTATAAATACCCCTGTCATTGTCATTCTTTCCACTTTTGGAAACCCTTGTTCGACCAGCACCTGCAACTCGCCTTTTCTCAGATTTCTCTCGATTCCGGTAAGTTTTCGACCTAAATCTTGTACTTTCTTGATCCATACACGCTCCTACACCTTTCTATCTTTCAAATCTAAACTTTTAACCGTGAAATCATCAAGAGTCAAGTGTTCTAGGATGATGTCATCATGGGTTCTTGAAGAACTCCATGTTTTGGCCTCAATTCACCAAGAATGACTTGGATCTAGCCGATTTCCACATAAACAAACAAGGATCTTTCATAGATTTAAACTAAAACACGGTGAAAAGGATTGGGGGATGGATTTTCCAACTTTCTTCCAACTCTTTTCACTCGGTAACCTCAAAACTTATAGAAACAGACACCGAGCCGGTTTACAAATCACTTCAGTGGTCGAACGGCTCCAGATCTGGATTCTACCCACGTGGTTAACCGACTTCGGGTTAAGCGTTAAACTTTGTTCCGAACAGTCTGCCAACCGGATTTGGGGTGATTCCTGTCCGACCCCGAGGACCAAGTAAGGACGAACAATCTATGGTTTTACTCGCTGTCAAAATACCTCGATAGAACGACAACAAGCAGAACAACCAAGTGTTAGACGCAAGGCTGATCAGGTTAAGATGCTGACTGATCTGACTGCTATCCGAACAGACAGCCAACCGATCGGATAAGTCAACCGATCTACTGGCCAGCCGATCGGCTAGCACATGGCCCCACACAATCAACTTGTTTTGAAGAATGGTATTGAACGAACTGTTGTTCGATCGAACTACTGTTTGATCGAATTACTCTTCGGATCATGAGATACTATGCTTCAATACTTAACCAATTTTCAACATGTTCAATGCACTAGAAGTGCCACCCGATCGAACAGTCGTCCGATCAGGTGACACCCTGTTGTCCGATCGAACAGCAGTTGTGTCATTCGATCGATCAACTGTCCGATCCATTACATCACACTCTACATTCATCAAAGTCTTTGACTTCTTGACCTGTCCGATTGAACACCTGTCCGATCAAACACCTGTCTGATTCAAAGACTAAACCTTGAAATTCTTCTGAATGCCTAACCGATCGGGTCGCCGGCCGATCGAACAGCCATCCGATCGACCGACCTGAAAGGTAAAGGTACTTAAATGTTTTCTAAATGCTACAACGAAAACTTTAAAGGTCAAGCCTTCATACACAAACACCTCCTTCTCAAAGGAAGAAACAATCCACTCGAACAGCCATCCGATCGGCTTACCAACCGACCGGACAGCGGTCCGAGCGGACTGTCAGCCGAACGATTAGCCGTCCGATCGACCAGCTGTCTGACTCTTCCACCCTTGTTTCCCGTTATACATTTCACTTATCGTTATGCTATCAATTCTATTCAGGCTAACCGTACTCGCTAAGCGCTCCCTTCAATCCATAAATCACTGTGAGTATACTCGATCCCTTTTTGCTTTAAGCACTTTTGGGTGTTACATACGTTACAAATATTCAAACTACAACTATCACACTACTCAAACTATTTGAACGCTAACCATTAATGCATGTTATACGTGGCTTATGAATGCTTGTTTGTTATGTTTACACATGGAATGTTGTCTACCTGCCTTAGCAACGATAGTACTATAGTTTGGACTCAGCACCCGTTCACACGAGGGTTGTTAAGGATCTTTTACTTGCATGGATTACGGTGGTAATCATGTATTGCAAACTGCCTCAGGCAGTCAACCCGCAGTCATTGGTATCGATGGATCTATGTCGATAACTAACGTGCTTCATTTCACTATGTGTACGTGCTGGTTATGCGTAAACGAATACGAACTCTATATGCTATTATCAAACATGTATGCTCACCTTTACATTTTATGTATTGACTTTACTTTAACGTATGTGACAGGTGTTTAGGTTGTTTGTATGCCTAGCTCACTGTGAAATTGAGGCTAGGAAAGGTCTAGGATGCTCGTTGTGCTGTGATGAAATCGAAGCTAGGAAAGGAGCTCCTAGAAACCAATAAACAAACTATTTATATTTAAATCTGAGTTGTCGGAACAGAATATTTGTCTTGATGTTTATCTGTAATAATTTGTTTACTATTTGAGACATGGTATGGGACATGTTAATTTAAATTGAATGGTAATGATAGTTGTTATGGAAACTTCTGGACAATCTGTTTCGCTCAGTGTCATGCCCCGATGATTCCGCCATCGGTTGGGGTGTGACAAAAGAATTCATTTATATTTTAGCCTGAGATACTGGGGAGTTAGTCTGAGAGACTAGCTGGGTATTCAGTCTGAGAGACTGGGTAGTTAGTCTGAGAGACTAGCTGGGTAGTGCAGTCTGAGAGACTGGGTAGTCTGAGAAACTAGTTGGGGCAGTCGGAGAGACTAGGAGGTTTAACCTGAGTGGCTGGGTAATTCAGTTTGGGAAACTGGGTGTTTTTAGTCTAAGAGACTAGGTGTATTCAGTCTGAGAGGCTGGGTGTTTTCAGTCTGAGAGGCTGGGTGTTTCAGTCTGAGAGACTGGGTGTTTTCAGTCTGAGAGACTGGGTGTTTCAGTCTGAGAGACTGGGCGTTTAGTCTGGGAGGCTGGGTTGATTAGTCTGGGAGACTGGGTGTTTAGTCTGGGAGACTAGTTGGTTAGTCTGGGAGACTAGGAAGGATAGAAAGTTTCATGAAAAAAAATAATGTGAATACATGACTACATGACAAATTACCTTGTTAGTGATTACTATGGATATACATGCTATGACTATTATGTACCGGCACACATACCACTCTACTTAGAAAGCAAGTTATCAGACATTGATAACCCTACGGCCACCGCCACAGATAATGAGACTGCATCTGCACCAGAGATATTTACGTCAGACACTGAGAGTGATCCTGATATGCTAACCAAGGACGAGGACGATTTCCAACAGTCCGCGCTACCAGATTTTGGGTGATACTTTACCCTTGTCGATGGTTTCTCTAACAAGAATCCTTCTGTCACTATTGTGTCCGCCCATGACCACTTCATCACTGGTCATCACCCGAAGGTGAGCACACTATGGTTCCGATCCTCGACGATGCGCCTCCTGTGGACATTCCTTTCGAAGGTTGGCTACTCGACAAACAATTGATGATGACGTTGACATGTTTATTGATGGTCCTCCTGGTGAAGCCCATGATGATAGAAAATTAGACGAGAACGTTATTACAAATTTCACTACTGAGACCCCTATTATCAAGCTATCCTCTGATACTAGTATACACTCGATTTCAGACACCTTTGAGTCTGTGACATCTGCAGCCTTGCAGACGGCTATATTACAGCTTTCTACTACTGACTCAGACGACGACGCCGCTATGACTGCTGCACTATCACCGGCCCGAGACGCCACACCTTTACACGACCCATAGCCTTCTCCTGAGCCAACTCCTATTCCTTTTGGGTCAGTTTGATGTTGCACCTGCTGATCCTGCACCCTTACTTGATCATAAGCCTATTTCTTTTGGTTTATCAAACATTGCACCCCTTATATCTGACCCAGCACCTGCACCTAATGACCTTCTCTTATGTTGGGACTTTTGTTCCTACACCTGCTGATGTTGCTCCTTTGGAAATCGACGTCCATTGCGCCGACATGCCTACCGCTTTCTTTCAAGGCATACCCGCACCCCTAAAAAGTACTCCAGGTCAGCACCCGCATAATGATCCTTTTGCTACAGCAGCACTTTCCCCGACCTTACGGGCCGCACCGTTTACTACTTTCACCTCTACACCGCCGGACGAGCCATTTCAATGGTTCCTATCATACACTATGCTGATATTAGACCCTTACATTATGGAGGCTACACACGGGATGAATTGCTCCTATAACATCAGCTACATGTTGAGGATATGAGTCGCAGAGTTTTGGAGCTTGAGCTGACATTACGTCCTCCATCCTGTCGATGCCGGTATACTTGGATCCTTCACATTCATCACTGTCTTCTGTTGCACTCTCACCTACTGCTATTATACCTTCTTACGATTTGATGGTCGTTTCTTTATCAAGCAGCAGATCAGATACTTACTGCACCATATATTCAAACACGAGGAGAAAGTCGCACATGTTAGCAGTTTGCTTTTCTTTCCTCCTCCACCTCAGTCACCAGTATAGTTGGTTTCGGGATTATGCGGATTGCATTACATTTGGGTAAAGACACTAATGATGAGCCGAGATTGTGGAGACCTTTGAAGACCACATCTGACTACGTAATTTTATTACACTGATATACTTATTGGACAAGGGTAGGGTGACCCTGTGTCCCTTTTGATGTGATACATTTTGTAAGACAATGCAATTGTGGTCAGAAAATAATGAGAGTCCAATCATCATTAAACACGCAACAATACTTTGTGGCCAATAACCAAGGAAAGCTCAGTCGCTATGTCTTCGTTAAGCACGGTGTTGATCTATATGTGTGTGCTATAATGATAATGTTACGTGCTTGCTTGCTATGCTCTCATTGAACATAATTCCCAAAATTACTTGGTTATGCTATGATTATGTTATTGTTTGATTGGTTGATATGATGATCTATTATGTGTATGTACATATGACCTCTAAAACAACTATATGCACTCCCTAAACGAATAAGACCTGACCTAACCGCTCTTCTTCTTAGAAGATGTCGATACAAGGGAACATCGATACCAACAACCCTCTACCAGCGACAACGGCAGAACTGCAAGAGCACATCTCATGGGCCATTGCACAGCTTGAGGCCCTTCACTCCGAACACATCGAAGGCTGCACCTGCAAGCAGTTCTTGGACCACAAACCTCGAGAATTTGACGGCACTGGGGGTGCCTTAGCCTTCGTATGCTGGGTTGAGAAAACGGATTCTGTCTTACGATTGAGCAAATGTGCCCCAGGACATCAGGTCACGTACATAGCTGGACTATTTGTAGATGGGGCTCTGTCATGGTGGAACCTTCATGTTCAGACAATGGGCGAGACCACTACGTATGCTTTGACGTGGGATGAACTGAAAGAACTGATGCGTAAGAGATATTGCTCGAGGGAAGAAGTCCAGAAGTTGGAGACTGAACTGTGGAACTTGAAAATGGAAGGACCAAAGATAGCTGAGTATGAGCAGAGATTTAATGATTTGTCACAAGTTGCTATGCTCCTGGTGGGACCAGAGTTTAAGAGAGTCGTTTCATAGGGGGATTGGCACCTCAGATTTTAAGCCTGGTAACAACATCTAAACCCCTAACGATCACCGAGGCTATAAGCATAAGCGTGGCACTCACTGAAGAAGCGATTGAACTAGGAAAATTTTCCACTTCGGAAGAGAAAAAGGAGACTCCTGTAGAATCATCTGGAGATAACAAGAGAAAGCTCGCAAATTTCAAGATGGTTACTCGGGCGAGTAACAAGAAGAAGGCCAAAAAGGGGAGAGACTACATGGGTATCCTACCTAAGTGCGACAATTATTTACGTTATCATGTCGGGCGATGTAAATATGGAAAATGTGATAACTGTGGCAAAAGGGGGCATCCTAAGGAATCTTGTAGGCAGGATACTAAACATAATAATGGAGACCAAGATGGTAGCGAGAATCACGGGGGAAACAACGAAACAATGACAATTATCAAGGCAGAACGAGTGACAGACAGAAACGTGCTCAAGGTTGTTTCAACTATGGAAGCAAAAAGCATTTCAGAAAATATTGCCCTGAAAACGATCAGGCACAAGAATGAAAGCTCCACACCGGAGCTAGGGAGACACGCCAGGAATTCAAGCGTGGATATCGGTACGTCCCATATTACGCAATGTTATGTATCTGTGTTGCCAGATACTGTTGCAAAATTTATGCTTCGCATCTCTAGAGTTCGAAAGTATACTTGGTTTAGTAGCGAGTAAGTAGATAACCCGCACTCGATGGAACTAGCTTAGGGGAAGCTAGTGGAAGCCAACGCAGTAACTAGAAACGGCAAGATAGAACCCGGAGAGCGTAAGTTTATGTTTAATGTAGTGCCAGTTGAGCTAGGAGGCTTCGACAAGGTAATTGGGATGGATTAGTTGCCAAGCGATCGAGTGGAGATTGATATCTACATCCCGACGGCGAATGAGGGAATGATCGTGACACATGAAGCAGGATACGCCTCTACAAATTACCAATTGCTTGAAGTCACGAAAATTGTTGCGAATAGGATGTGTTGTTTTCTTGGCTCAAGTCGGGGACAAGGGAGCTGAAGAACCAAAACTCAAAGATATTCCTATCATAAGGAAATATCCTAAAGTATTTCCCGAAAACTTAACAGAATCATCTCCTCAATGAAGAGTCGAATTTCACATCGATTTAACTCCAGGCGCCGCGCCTGCAGTCAATGCACCTTAGCGACTTACACCTTCGAAGATGCAAGGATTGTCAATGTAACCTCAGTAATTGATAGAGAAAGAAGATAACAGACCAAGTTTTCCCGCTCTGGGGTAACCCCAGTTCTGCTCGTCAATAAGAAGGACGATATCTTTCGTACGAACATCAAACTACCAGGAGCCGAACGAGCTAACCCACGAGAGTCGATGACTCTTGCTAAGGATTAACGAATTACTTATTTAACTAATTGTGAGGATCCAACTACTATTTCACAACTGGTCAATGATCGAGTGTCATTAGCTGTGAATTCAGGAATAAAGTATACCTGGGAAATAGTGGGACAATAATTTATTTTTAAACATACACAAAAATGGTGTTTCCTACACAATGCAAAAAACAGATTTACACAGAATATGAAACCTTGAGGATCTAGAAAACATATACTTAGGACCGTTTCGTAAAGGTTGTTACTTAGGAACCATATCTGTTAACTCAATCAAACACCATTAACCTGACATATATGCCATTTCAGTTAACAAAACAGAAAGTACTTAAATTTCTTTTGTTGAAATCTTCACTTTTGTTTCTAGCAAGTAGATGTTTGCATCTCTACTCCCCTCAATGGTAGTTGCATCGTGTTGATTTTCTTTGCTGAGAGCGAACACGCATTTGCTTCGAATACTTGGTCATTTCTCCATTTTAGCAAACACTCATTGTTTCATTACTTGAAAACTCATACGTTACGCATGCACCATCTGCTACGCATGCGGTTTCATTTCAAACGCTTCATCAAAGTTCAAATATTATGTTGCTAAATCTAATTACTGATTTGTGATTCGAACGACCTACATTATTGTAATTGTTGGCTCTTTTGCTATCAAGTCAACACACTTTCTTGAAACTTCTTTTATTTCAAGTTACATTCATGGTTTATCTTTGTGACCATGCCGATATTCCTTTGTTGATACATACGTTTATTGTCGGGTTACGCTGAAACCAAGTTCAATTGCTTGAACTTATTCATATCACGTGTTTGATCTGAGACGCTATATGATGTATTGAGAGCATCACATTCAAATACTCTTGCAAAGATTCTTTTGTTTCGAGTCATAGTGAACTTGATTGGTCTACGACTCCACTAAATCATTTGTTGATTTCGATGCCTTACGGTGATACTTTCACGAAATTGAAGCTTGCGCTAATTTGGTTATTCACTTCGTACACGGATTTAATTATTTATTTACGATTTTGCTCTAAACACATCTTGTTTATCATGATTAAAGCAGTCTCAACACAATTGTGTGTTAGGGCAACGGTACATAGATTCATTTCATAAGACAATGTACCTCCTAACGATTCTTTCCATGTCTATCGAATACCTTACGGTACTGAATACTTTCTCACCTTCGATCAAAAACAGTGGCTCTTTGATGTTCCGTATTTAACTGAAAACTTTATGACATTGTGTAAAGCAAATCTTCAGATTGTCTCAGTACACTTTCAATCGATTTCAGGAACGGTGAACTTGTTCAGTCACCACTATTATTGAATCTCTTCATTACGACACCTTGTGGTGTCATTAGCTTGTGCTAATCATGATCAACCGTTTCACACGAAACTACATATACTCTTGTTTAACCTGTCATTTAAACATTTCTGATGCAACTACGAATTAAGACAATAATACACCAGGTTCCCTTGTATTTCATTCGTCGTATTTTCACAATTCAAGATTGTCAACACACTAAACCTTGCCATTAATTTATTCGGAAGTTGACAGAACATTTTTGTTATGGGTCATTTTCTGCGTATATATCCTGACTGATATTCTGAATTTGATTGTTTATTTGTGATCAGGATACCGAATCAGGATATTGGTAACATCCTGATACGATATCCTGGTACTAACCAATTAGCTCACGTGCAGATTATTGTAACAAGTCTCTAACGGTCAGGAGGACTTCTTCCCCTCGAGACTCGGGCAAATTAGTTAGCTTGTAGACGTTGAACCCGGAAGAAGTGGACTACAACGTTTACTTGAGGAATATTCGAAGCATCCCAGTTTAATAGGGTAGTTAGTTATTTTCGTTTTACTATAAATAGATTGATCGGATCAGGTTAAGGCACACACTTTGACGCACACTTTTACTCTCCTGTTGCAAACAATCACTACACTCAAACACTTGTACTCGAATTACGTTGTAACACCTAGTTGATCCGCATCATATCCTGCACTGTATCCTGATATTTGAAGTAATAGAAGAACAAGGCAGCTGTGATTGTCAGCTCCCGAGGTTTTGTGCCGGCGATCTAGATTGATCAAGGGCTTTCCTCGTACATCCTGTGTCACACTTTACATTTTCGCTCATTGTTTGATCATAGATACAACTCTATATCCTGAGCCGTATCCTGAAACTGTTTTCGCAAATAACTTAATTAACATATTTTTAACACATTTTCTTAGCACACTACCTCACTTAACTAATTTGATCACTTAATTGCTTCGGTAATTTTTTACCAAAACAATTTGGCGCCCACCGTGGGGCAAGTGGTGCTATTTCTACTAAAGCTTTTGCAAAATCATTATTTGGTTTTCTGTTTTCAAAACTTTTTGCTACACTATTTTCAATGGCCTCGAGATCAAACATGAGCTCTTCCACCGTGTCTGCTACAACCTCTGCAACAATTGGTTCGGTACTTCCACCACCTCCTCCGAGAATGCAAGCTTCTTCACAGGGAACTAAAAGTCATGTGGCTCGGGATGTTATCTCGGCTCGCAATATCCAGGGATCTGGTCCTGTTTTGGCTTCTAACGAAGAAATTCTAACTTTGTTTGGCAGTGTACAGGAACAGATGAGGCAGCAACAGGAAACTAATCAGATGCTGATAAGAGAGATACAACTCTTGAAATCCGGCTCGAGTAGGCCTGCTGAAGATACTGTCACTCCCTTGCAACCCAGGGCTTTGAACTTCAGTTCTACAGTTTATACTGAGGATAACCGGGGGAATATTGTGCCTAGCCATTCCCAGAATCATACTCCTGAGATACCTTCTTCAGTAAGGGTTTCAACTGCGAGAAGCTCAGGATATGCTTCAGGATATGGCAAGAATCCCCAAGCTGGTAATGTATCTAATAATAATAATACTCTTGCTACTAATGGTGTTGGATCTTTGCAGGATGCAGGTATGACATCAGCATTTTCCAGGGAGCTTCAAAATCTGAAAGACATGATATCCAGTGTACCTGGGGTGGTTCAGCCAATTCCTAAAGTGTCCCAGGACAGTCACAGGATATCCCGGTTTGTGTATCCCATTTGTGATGCTGAAATCCCAAAAAGATTTCAAACCCCCAACATGAAACTCTATGACGGAACTATGGATCTAGAGGAGCATATTGCCCAGTATAGGGAAAGGATGGAAATCAACCCTATCCCTCCAGATCTCAAAGAAGCATGCTTGTGCAAGGGTTTTGGTTCTACCTTAACGGGATCAGCCTTAAAATGGCTCTTAAACGTTCCTCCTCACTCAATTACTTCATTTGCTCATTTAGTTAATTTATTTAATAGTCAATTTTCTTGCAGCCGGAGTTTTGAGAAACTAACCAGCGATCTTTACAGGATAACTCAAGGACCTCAGGAATCCTTGAGGGATTATGTGAACAAGTTTAGTCAGGAATCCTTAGATATCCCACATTTTGATGTTGCAACAGCTGTGCAGGCTTTTAAGATGGGATTACAAAAAGATTCTCAGTTTTATCAGGATCTTGTAATGAATCCCTGCAGGAATCTGGACGAAGCTCGTAACAGGGCTTTGAGATACATTCGCTTGGAGGATGACAAAAAGATGCAAGAGAGGATGAATTCATCCACAACCTATGAGTCAACCAACAGGAAATCAGAATCCTCGTATAAACCATATCGCTCTAAACCGTATGGCAGAAATGATGGCAAAAAAGTGAATGCTGTTGAAGATGAGGATCCTGAGGAGTATCCTAAGTTGTTTGAATATTGTTTTTCTGTTAACATACCTGAACTGTTGTATGCTATGCAGGGTTTAGGAGACAAAACATGGTGGCCCCGAAAGAATCAACAGAAGGCTGATTGGAAGGACAAGTCCAAATGGTGTGCTTTCCATGAGGATTTCGGACATGTTACTGAGGATTGCATCGCTTTGAGAAAGGAAATAAGCTATCTCTTTAGTAAGGGATATCTGAAGGACCTCTTGGGAAGAAAGAATAATAAGGGCCCGGATCCTGAGAAGGATCCTGAACGTGCAGTATCACCTCCTGCTAATGCAAAAATAATTAACTTTATTTCGGGAGGATCCGACATCTGCGGCACATCATATTCTACAGCAAAAAGACACGCGAAGGAAGCCAAAGCAGATAGGGGAGATAAGCCGACAAGGATGTCAACCCTCACGACTGACAAAGTGATCACGTTCGATAATGATGACAGGGATACTGTTCAGGATCCTCATCATGATGCTTTAGTAATAACATTATATGTTGCTAACCATTTTGTGCGCATGATATTAGTGGATAATGGCAGCTCAGTCAACATAATTCAGCTGGAAACATTGAAGAGGATGAATGTATCCCCAATGGATATTACTTTGAAGTCCACTGTGCTCATTGGTTTCAGCGGAAAAGCTAGGAATATCGTAGGAGAGATAAAGTTGCCCATGTATATTCAAGGGGTCAACTCAATGCAGCGCTTTTGTGTCATGGACTCTCTATCCTGCTATAATATTATACTAGGTAGGCCTTGGATCCAAGATATGAAAGTTGTTCTGTCAACCTACCATCAATGCATCAATATCCCTACTCCTTAGGGAGTTGTCAAGGTGGAAAGTGATCAACAGGAAGCTAAGGAGTGTTATTCTTCTTCGATGAAATCCTCAACAAAGCCAAGTGCAGCATACCAATTAAAGATTCGAGGCCAGGATATTATGGAGGCTTCAAAGCAGGATGTAAAGAAAGTTATCCTGGATCACAATAATCCAGATATCTCGGTGCTCGTGGGAACCAATATCCCTCAGGATATTGAAGATCGATTGACTAATTTTTTGAAATGCATGATGTCAACATTCGCGTGGAAGCATGAGGATATGACAGGTATTTCTAAGGATATTATAACACATAAGCTCGGTATTGACAGGTCATTCAAGCCTGTCCAACAAAAGAGAAGGAAATTTTCTCCGGAGCGAAATGTGATCATCCAAGAGGAAGTTGAAAGACTATTAAGGAGCAAGATGATTAGGGAAGTGAAGTTTCCTAAATGGCTGGCGAATGTAGTTGTGGTGCAAAAGAAAAATGGGAAATGGAGAGTTTGTGTAGATTACACAGACTTTTTTTTGGGTAAATGGTTTACCCCGGTGATTTTATAAAATAACAAAAAATCAAGTAGGAAGCTGAAATACTCCCTAGTTCTCTTAGTGGCATACCACTAAAGTCTTCTTTATCCATCTTCCATTCCTCCAAAAACCGCTTAACATTAGAAGTTTGCTTGTACTTGAAAGAAATTAATTTTGCTCTCACAGTGCTAATAATACCATCGGCAATTTGCTCCGGGGGTCTCAACCTGTTGCTGAAGAATCTCGAGTTTCTTTCACTCCAAATAGCATAAGCTGCTGCCGCCACAACCAGTCTACTAGCAACAGCATAAACCGATTTCGAACTAGCTGTAGAGACGAGCCTTGAAACAATATCCTCCCATGCTTCTAAAACCGAATCCATGCCAATTTTACACCTCACTTTGCACCACACTAATTTCGAGTATGAGCATTCGAAAAACAAGTGCTCGTGTGTCTCTAATCCTGAATAACATAACACGCAGCACATCTGATTCATCGAGCCCGTGACTGCATTGTTCCATCGTAAAATCCGGTCCTGGGTCCAAAGTTTCTTTTTAAAAATAAACCAACACACGAAAGCATGTTTGGGGATATTAAATGAAGACCAAATAATTTTCGACCAATCCGTTTGCTGATCACGAACTCTGATCGATTCCCACACCTCCTTAGATGAAAAAGGAATAAGCTTACCATTCGTATTCATCCATTCAACTTTATCCTGCATAGTAGATAAGCTAAGAGGCCGTAGTTGAAACAAAATAGGGTAGACGCTCCTCCAAGCTTCCGGCTACACCCAACGGCCGTCGCTAATAGCATCCGCCACTCTAGACTTGATATTAAAACCATATCGAGCCATTTGACGCGACGTCACAACATTCTGTAGAGGACATTCAGTCGTCCACTTATCGAACCAAAGGGACGTGCTAAGACTATTACCAACCTTGCTCCAGAAATGATCCCGAAAAATATATCTACACTTCATTAATCTTTTCCATCCCCAGGGCGAGTTGGCTTGAACCGGGATATCCCAAATGCTTCTGCCACGAAGTCTATGTAATCCGATCCAGTTAGTCCACAACGACTTCCTACCGGACAAAATACTGAAAATGTGGTAAGCCATCAAAGACTTATTCACATCCGAGATCCGATGAATGCCCAAACCCCCTTCCACTTTTGGAAGACAAAAGTCCTTCCATGCCACTTTAGCTCTACCCTTCGAACTCGTATCATATCCCCATAAGAACCGTTTCCTTTTACACTCCAGCTCTTTAATGATGCTGACCGGCAAAAAAAAAACACTGAAGCCCAATACACATGGATTGAAGAGAGCACAGAAACGACCAGCTGAAGCCTACCAGCAAAAGAGAGGAACCTGTTTTTCCAATCATTTATACATTTAGAAACCCGCCCCACTAACATTTTGCAATCCTTAACCAGCAGCCGCGAAGCAAGCAACGGAACCCCCAAGTACTTAATAGGAAGTTTCCCCTCCTCAAACGGAACCAAAGTAGCAATCCTACTCCTAGTCGATGAAGGAACATTACTAAAAAATATAGAACTTTTCGCATTACTAGGAACAAGACCCGAAGCTTCTTCAAACTTTTTTAACGAGCGCATAATCACCTTTACCGAACCCACATCACCCCTAGCAAATAATAAGAGGTCATCGGCAAAACACACGTTGATTATCATTTGCTTCTCACACTTATGATGAAACCGAAAAGAAGACTCCAATTCAGTGTTTTTGTTTAGAATGAGTGTTAAAACCTCCATGACCATGGTGAACAAGTAGGGAGACATTGGATCACCTTGATGCAAGCCTCTCTTTCCTTTAAAGTAACCGTGAATGTTGCCATTCACACTAAGCGAAAAAGAAGTGGAAGTGACACATTCCATAATCCAAGCTATAAACATCGGACGAAACCCAAACCCATGCAATATATCAAGTAAAAATCTCCAATCTACCGTATCATACGCTTTTTGGATATCCACCTTCATAGCACATCTCGGAGGACCCGTTTGCCGATGATAATTATGCATAAGCTCTTGCGTCAACATTATATTGTCCGAAATCCTCCTGCCTGGCACAAACGCCGACTGGTTTTCACTTATAAGATCCTTTAAACCTTCAAGAATCCTAGTAGTGATAATCTTACTAATGCCCTTATATACCACATTACAACACGATATAGGCCTGTAGTCTGTGACTACTCCCGGTGTAGAAACCTTTGGGATGAGCATAAGAAATGTGTGGTTAATCTCCTGAAGCAATCTACCCGATTCAAAGAAATCAATAATAGCTGTCGTTACCTCAGTACCAACAATATTCCAAGCTTTTTTATAGAATTCAGACGTATAACCATCCGGTCCCGGAGCCTTGTTTTCATTGATAGAAAAAATAGCAGCTTTAACTTCTTCCGGAGACACTGGTCTGCACATAGAATCCGCCACGACAGGATTAAGAGTAGCCGAGAATAGGTCTTGACTAACTCGACTGACCATACCCCCATCCGAGCCCAATAAATCTCGAAAGTGATTAACCAGAGCCATAGAAACTTCGGCACCTTCATAACTATTTCCAGCCATGTCTTTGATGACATTAATTTTGTTAATATGATTGCGACATTTCAAGACGTTATGGAAGTAAGCTGTATTCGAGTCACCAACTTCAAGCCACTTTTGTTTCGCTTTTTGTTTCAAGAATCTCTCCTCATCTAAAGTAGCCTCCAAGTACTTCTTAACACAAACTGATTCGACTTCTTTAATGCTCAGATTAAACGGGTCAGCGTCTAAGTTCTTCTGTAAAGTATCCAGCTCAGCCTTCAAATCAGTTACCTTTTTATGAATGTTACCTTGTCTTTTCAGCAACACTCTAAAAGGATGCTTAAGACTTCTAAGTTTCTTAGCAACATGAAGCATTGAGACTCCCAACACCTCTACGGCCCGTCCATTACTTACCACTTCCAAAAATTCTTTTTTATAGGTCAAGAGGTTAGTAAATTTAAAAGGTTTAGGTTTGTTCTTAGACGCCATATGAATTTTTAATAAAGCAGGGCAATGATCCGAAATACCATTTGGAAGAAACACCGCATAGGCATCCACGAACTTATCCACAAAGCTAATATTCCCCATAATTCTGTCCAGTTTCCTTCGAATTCCAATACCATCCTTTGGCCGTTGGTTCCACGTATATTGCATTCCATGGGCTCTAATATCCAACACTTCAAGGTAATCCACACAATCATTGAAATCTCTCATAGCCGCACTAACTACTGACGAGCCGGCGCACTTGTCTTCTAAATTCAGGATCACATTAAAATCCCCCATAATAATCCATGGACCCGATTGAACCGCCCCTTTATGAACTTTCAACGCGTCCCACAATTTTTTCCTTTATGGACCCGATTAAACGCGCCCCTTTATGCACCCGATTGAACCGCCCCTTTAGATTACACAGACTTAAACAAAGCTTATCCAAAAGACCCATTTCCTCTTCCTCATGTTGACTCAATGGTGGATGCTACTGCCGGCCATGAGATGTTAACCTTCATGGATGCATCTTCAGGATTCCAGCAGATCCAAATGGAACCTTCAGACCAGGAGGATACTGCCTTCATGACACCAACAGGTATATATTGTTACACTCCTATGCCCTTTGGTTTGAAAAATGCAGGTGCAACATATCAAAGATTGGTGAACATAATGTTCAAAGAAAAGCTGGGGGACACCATGGAGGTATACATCGATGATATGGTAGTAAAATCTAAGAAGGCTGAGGATCACCTCCAGGATATTAAGGGAGCATTTGATATCCTGGATCGGTATAACATGAAGCTAAATCCTACTAAGTGCCATTTTGGAAGGGGGGCATAAAGTTTCTAGGATATATGGTGACTAAAAGAGGGATAGAAGCGAGCCCGGAGCAGATTAAAGCTATCCTGGATATTAAATCACCTTCAAATATGAAGGATGTTCAACGGCTAGGAGAAAACTAAGAATCCTGGACGTTATATACTGATGGTGCATCTAGTATAAGAGGTGTAGGCTTGGGTATACTACTAAAATCGCCACAGGGGGGCATATTACCCAAGGCTATTAGATGTGAGTTTCCTGCCACTAATAATGAGGCAGAATATGAAGCTTTAATTGCAGGATTAGAATTGCCTAAAAGTATGAATATCAAGAGTTTGCAAGTATATGTTGATTCTTTGTTAATTACTAATCATTTTAATGGAACCTATGCAGTTAAAGGTGAGAAGTTAATAGAGTATCTCGAAATTCTCAAAAAATTAGCAGGATATTTCGATATTTTCACACTTGAACAGGTACCAAGAGAGGATAATGCTGAAGCTGATGCCTTGGCAAATTTAGGATCATCAGTCAGGATACCGGAAAGAACCCGAATATCGGTATTACATATCCTATTTCTTGCGATGGATCCTCAGGATAAGGAACTAGTAAGTGTTCAGGATCCTGATGATGAGTATCCTAACAAGGATCCCAAGTCTTGGATGGCTCCGATCATAAGATATCTCAAGGAAGGACACATCCAAAAGGATGAGAATCCTAAGGCCTTTAGAATGAAGGTATCACGATTCACTATTATAAATAATGTCTTGTATAAGAAATCTCTTGTAGGACCATATCTGAGGTGCTTAGAGGATCCCGAAACCAAGGAAGTGCTTCAGGATATACACGAAGGGGATTGTGGTAACCATACTGGGGGCAGGTCGTTATTCTCAAAGGTATTAAGAACAGGATATTTGTCACACCCCGACCACGTAAAACAACAAAACGTGGCGGAAACGTCGGGGAGTGTTGTAACAGAATCATTGTTTCACAACCATGGATTAAATAATTTCGTTTTATTGAATTACTGAACTCATTGTTTTAGTACTAATCAGATAATTACAAATATTATCTTTCAAGTTTTAAAGTCACTAAGGCACGAGTCCATCCTATGTACAGCATGTATGAACAATCATCACAAGCAGTACCTGAAACATGTGTAAAAATAGGTACGTCAGCATAAAAATGCATGTGAGTTATATAGGTTTTACTGAAAATAGGATTCATGACTTGTATGTTTGGAGAAAAATATTTAATCAAAAATAGTCATGAATCTTTAAAAATGTTTTCTTTTATAAACAAATGATAAGAAAACACATGATATAAAAGAGAGATGTATAAATAAATAAATAAGTAAAATGAGTTTGTAAAATAATGTTTTAATAAAAAGGTTTGTAGTATATATAAAAATATACTTTGGTTTTAAGAAAGTCGATTAGGTAATATATAAAAATATATTTCGGTTCCAAAATCGTTAAACAGATAGTATATTAAATATACTTTGGTTGTCAAAATAATCGTTTTTGATAGTATATCAAAAGTATACTTTGGATTTATGAATAACATATTAAACTATGTTTTGGTTGAATAAATAACATATTTTAAAATATGTTTTGATAGTTAATAAAATACATGTTGTTTTGTACAATATCACACATGAGAGCATATCAAACTAGACTTTTGGGAGTATAACTTAATATACAAAAATAATGTGATTTAAGAATTCAATCAGACCTAGTGCATCAAAATACACCTTTGAGACTATAGGGATACCACAAAGGCAATCCCTATTTGGATGGAGAAACAAATTGGTTTCAGACATTCCATGACAACAGGAATGGGGTGTCAAATCCTATAGCGCTATATAATACTACCAATCGGTCTGGTGAAAAAAAAATGTGTACTATCCAACAATTTATTTTATAATCATAAAAAAATCGGTGTTTAAACCATAAATAATCAGTCGGTTTGTCAAAAGATAAATGCTAATATGTATAATCCCTTATACTTTGAAATCGTGAACATAACAAATAGGTACACATGCTTCACCCCAAAACATTGAAAAGAGTAAAAGATGGGACTATGTACTCACATTGAATAAAAGGGTATCCTTGATCTAAAGAACTTAGCGAAGCTCAGACAAACCAAGGAAATTCAAGTGGTACCTAGAAATCGGATCACTAGTAAATAAATCGACACCTTAATCGGAAGATCGGATAGAATGAGGTCTTGTAAACCAATGAGTGTGGAACTCATGTGATATGGTTTAACAAAGCCTACATTCTAAATCGGAACCTAACCTAAGTGCTTTCGACCCGTTACGACCCATTAAGGTAGCTTATGCTACTTTAACGCGTCGTTCGCGTGAAACTATGTTCGGATGGTTAACTATACGCTATGTCAAGTCTTATATGCCCAATAATACCTAAACATGTTACTAAATCAGATTATATGTCAAAAACATGTTCACATATGTAAAATATGGATTTATGCTTCAAAAGGGCGTTTTGGTCATTAATTATGGGCATACAAGCTACTTAACAAATAACTAACCAATCCTATGTGATCATAAGGTATAACCTCAGAGGTTATTCCCTATGCAACTATGATCACTAATCGAGCTTGATCGGATCCTTAATGATTGACCAAACGGGTCGGGTTCGAAAGTCGAAGCGGCTGTTTAGACCGCTTAACTTACGACCTTAAACAAGCACTAAACTAATAGTGACGAGTTAAACATGTCAAAACATGTTTAACCTACTTAGAAAACTGATTTGGTATCAAAACAATGGGTTTTGATACCCGATAATAGTTTCGTTGCAAAATGCGTGCTAAAACGCATTTTGACTAAAACTTTGACTCGTCACTACGCCTAGTTAACGTGGTAATCAGTAGGTATAATAGCTAAGGATTATAACCATCGTGATTACAATCACGTTGCAAAGTTCAATTGAACTTGGACTTGACCAATTGATAGTCAAAACCGAAAGTCAAACTGTTGGCCAAACTGTTTGACTTTCTGCTCTAACATAAAGAATAGAATGAAAGAATGCTCACTAAGGGTCCTTGCTATCTCTTCTACAAAGAACAAGCTTCCCAAATCAGATGAGAGAGCTCCCAAAGCAGATGTAGAGAAGGAATGAGAAGAAATGAGCAATGAAACAAATGAAAGTGTTGGCTATTTATACTTGAGGGAAGTTTATAGGACCACAACAAGTGTTTGTGTAGTCCCCAAGCATAAAATCCTAGCCACACAAGTGTAACAAGCAGGTACAAAGCCTTGGGGAGGTGTTAACTTGCTCATCACAACAAGAAATTACCAAAAGAGCCCCTGAATTTGCAAACAGATTGCAAATTCTGACTTTTTGGTCGCTGGGCAACTCACACGGCCCGCGTAAGATATGGGGGAGGGGCTACGCGGCCCGCCTGGCCTCCCCAGGTCAGCAACACTTTGATAAATGACAGTTTAGGTCCCTGCACTTGATTCAAGCTCATTTCAGGCCCTTTTGACCCCCGTTGAGCCATTTTCAAGGCTCTACAAGGTCAATAAAGTTTAGAGGACTCAAAATGTGTTCGGAGAACTCTCGGATGTTGGCTCGTTTGGTAGTACGGTCGCGTTGTTCGTTAAATTACGACGAAACTCAAACGGACGCGAAAACGTACCAAATTAAGCGACGAAGGGTATTTTGGCATGCCGATCACTAAAATAAAAATATTTTAGTGTATAAAAATTTTGGATGTCCAGATGTGGTCAGAACGTAAGCTATGCGCGAAAATGCAAACTTACACCGTTTTTGACACTTTTAGTCCCTGTAAGATCAAATAAGCATATTTTCACACACCAAACCACTCAAAGCTTATTTCTAAGCTATGTTTAGGTTATTTATGGTATGTTTAGCTTATGATCATGTTCCAAACTGTACGTTGCCTTACGAAACGGCAGACTTTTGCAAGTTGACGCAAATAGTCCCTGTGAGTGAATAAACTTGATTTCGCCCCACCAAACCTTCCAAAACTTATTTCTAAGTTATGTAAAGGTTATTTAAGGTATGTTAAGCCTATTTCACTATTCCGGAGTGTTTGTTGCATTAAACGGGTTGTATTTACGCATTAGATTGCGTATAACCTTCCAGAAAGCGTTTTAAAGCTCGAAATCGAACAAGAAGTGATATGTGCAAACGATACACATATTTATACAAATCCCAAGTATGAAACACAATATTTCATTGGTTTGGTATTTGTATGATGGTTGAAGTGACAAAGGTGTCACAGTCTCCCCTACTTTAGGAAATTTCGTCCCGAAATTTAGTTTTAAAGGAAACTTGTGAAGACAATCGTGATTGTTTCGCTTTCGAATGAATCCATCGAACCCTAAGTAAAACTCTGGGTCATGCTTGGATTCTTAGCGAAATTGTCAACTATCAACGTGAAATCCTTGTAGTAACAAAACATGGAGTTTCGAACTACGGACAGAAGAACGTTTCTTATGAAGACTATAATTGGAAACTTGTGTGTACTTGAAATCAGTGTCGGAGAGTGTAAGATAACACAACATTGGTCAAGGTCCAAGACTTCTAGTAACTTAAATAATGCTACATTTGCAATGTAATAAGGAACACTTATATATAGGAAGTACCAGCAGCGTATCCACCATGCTCCTTTCTACATTGTTCCCGTTTCGTTATTCTCATTACTATAGGTCTTAACACATGACGAAACTTGCTGTGGTTTCTGTGCACTGAATTCCATAATTATGTATGCATCCATAATTACGTAATTCCTGGCACAGTCCGCACAGTTCATTTCATAATGCGCAGGGGAAAAATCAATCGAATAAACATGAAGTGGCTTGACTAGACCACCAAAGGATCTTTTTAATTAGATCAACGAACAATCTTTTTAATTAGATCAACACATGATCTTCTTAACAAGATTGTCGTACGATCTCTTTAAATTGATCACTTAAGGGATCTTTTCAATTATATCATCACATGATATTTCTAACCAGATTTTTAAATCAATCTGTTTGACCAGACCCCTCAAGGGGTCCAATTATAGAATAGTACTTTATAATCCAAGGAACTTAACTACGACGTAGAAGTCCATTATGGATTTAAGATAGTACCTTTTGATATCCTACTATGAATCCCTCATATAGAGATATGGAAGATTCTATGAGGATTTGGATAAATCACATAAAGACATGAAACACATAACACATAATCACACAATTGATTAACTTGATCTTCATTTTGTTAATTTTCTTGTTTGATTAAGCACACGAGTATTCAAAGTACACTAGAAATCCAATCCATGAATTTCGTTTGTCACTTTAAATATTTTCAAGAATCTAACTATGAAGATAGGAAGATCTTAATAGAGATTTGACTTTGTTTCTTAAAAAGAAACGAGTATTTAAGATTTTGGGGAGATCACTAGTGATCATAAAATGACAGAACCACACGAGTAGTTTGTCTTAGTGTCGGCATCGAAGGGTTGGATCAAACATTCACACAATCGTATCAGTTTTGTAAAATAAAATTGAAACATCAAATTTTATTTATATAACAATTGAATTGTTCCAATGTCAAAAGATAAAAGAAATACAAAAGACTAATTGTTCACTGCTGCATTGTTGTCCACGTTCGCCTCATTTATGTTAAACACTAGTCCACGCGCTGGATTTGCGTTAACAAGCCTTGGGCAATTGTTTCTGTAGTGAGTAAGGTCACCACAGTTATAACACGACCCAGGTGGGAACCGTGCTTGAACAGCAGCAGGATTTGCAGCAGCTTGATTTGCATAACGGCAGGTATCGACCAAATGTCCCAATCTTCCACAGTGGGTACATTTGTGACACTGCTCTTGCTCCAAATGATGACGGTTGCATTTGTTGCACAAAGGTGCGGTACCAACATAGTTTTTCCTCTTACGAGGTTGTGCTGGTTGGTTTGGTGCAACCTGATTATTCTGAGCAGTTATGGCGTAGTTTTGAGAAGCCTCACGCTTCTTCTTCTTGGATACCTCGGCCTATTTTTCCTTTGGTTCAACTTGAGCAGCCTTGTCAGATGGTCTTGGGTCACCTTTTCGAAAAAGCTTACCCTTCCTGATATGGGATTCAGTCAGGGTGGCAGACAATTCAATGGCATGTCTGACAGTAGTAGGGTTGCTGCCAGTAACGATATCCTGAACTAAATCAGGAAGACCATCAATGTACTTCTCAATTGCCTTATCCACAGGCGTGACCATGGCAGGACATAACAGGCTCAATTCCTCATAATGGTCAGTATAGGCTCGATGTTCACCGCTGTCATGTTTAAGATCGTCAAACTCTCGTTCCAAAGCCCTGATCTCATGATGAGGACATAATTCCTTCATCATTAGAGCCCGAAGCTCTTCCCAGGTTTGTGCCATTGCCACATCGGCACCTCTATCACGCATCACACTGTTCCACCATGTAAGAGCACGCTTCTCGAATGCACTGGATGCAAACTCAACCTTACGCTCATTTGGGCATTGCACGTGCCTGAATGTGCTCTCCAAACTTTCGAACCATTGCAGGAGCGCGGTTGCTCCTTGATATCCAGAAAACTTCGAAGGTTTGGCAGAGTTGAAAGTCTTGAAATTACACTGGGTGTTGTTGTTGTTATTGTTGTTATATAACTCATGAATCTGAGTTACTACACCTGGAAGCACTGCAGCCATTTGTTGAGCAACAAGGGCTGCGACTTCCTCAGCAGTAAAAGATTGAGCATCATGTCGAAGAGGCATTGTCTAAAGGGAACATGGGAAACGAGTGAGGTCGATGATTGGAAAACAAAATAGGTATTTGAAAACATCGACAAAACATAAGGAAGGTGATCATTCGTTCGTTACCTCGAATAAACAAACGACACGCAGTGACTAATCAAAGTAAATGGATCATTATAATGTATCACCGAAGACATGCTAGCCTATAAGTGAACACTCACCCCAAGAGTTCCCAGGTAAGAGTGACTGGTCCGATACTGCGGATTTGTACGAACACTCTAGCCTTAGACAGAAAACTCAGGGTACAGGCATTCACCCTTCCAGTTCGCATGTGTTCACATTATTTTAGACCCAAACTTTGACGAGATTTTGAAAATTTTGAAGGTTCAAAACCTTTCAATAAATCATCCTAGAACAGATGATTGATATTCAAAGCGGATTCGAATTTTGTATTTTTTTGTTGTGGTTGTCACCTAAGGATAGGCGACGGTATTGTTTTAAAACTAAACACAAGATAACTTGTGTTAGGGTCGTAGGAAGGTTATAGTCTAGGTCAAAGCATTACTAATAACATAATTCCCTATAACCATTGGCTCTGATACCAACTTTTCTGTCACATCCCGACCACGTAAAACAACAAAACATGGCGGAAACGTCGGGGAGTGTTGTAATAAAATCATTGTTTCACAACCATGGATTAAATAATTTCGTTTTATTGAATTACCGAACGCATTGTTTTAGTACAAATCAGATAATTACAAATATTATCTTTCAAGTTTTAAAGTCACTAAGGCACGAGTCCATCCTATGTACAGCATGTATCAACAATCATCACAAGCAGTACCTGAAACATGTGTAAAAATAGGTATGTCAGCATAAAAATGCCTGTGAGTTACATAGGTTTTACTGAAAATAGGATTCACGACTTGTATGTTTGAAGAAAAATGTTTAATAAAAAATAGTCATGAATCTTTAAAAATGTTTTCTTTTATAAACAAGTGATAAGAAAACACATGATATAAAAGAGAGATGTATAAATAAATAAATAAATAAAATGAGTTTGTAAAATAATGTTTTGATAAAAAGGTTTGTAGTATATATAAAAATATACTTTGGTTTTAAGAAAGTCGATTAGGTAATATATAAAAATATATTTCGGTTCCAAAATCGTTAAACAGATAGTATATTAAATATACTTTGGTTGTCAAAATAATCGTTTTTGATAGTATATCAAAAGTATACTTTGGATTTATGAATAACATATTAAACTATGTTTTGGTTGAATAAATAACATATTTAAAATATGTTTTGATAGTTAATAAAATACATGCTGTTTTTTACAATATCACACATGAGAGCATATCAAACTATACTTTTGGGAGTATAACTTAATATACAAAAATAATGTGATTTAAGAATTCAATCAGACCTAGTGCATCAAAATACACCTTTGAGACTATAGGGATACCACAAAGGCAATCCCTATTTGGATGGAGAAACAAATTGGTTTCAGACATTCCATGACAACAGGAATGGGGTGTCAAATCCTATAGCGCTATATCATACTACCAATCGGTCTGGTGAACAAAATATGTACTATCCAACAATTTATTTTATAATCATAAAAAAATCGGTGTTTAAACCATAAATAATCAGTCGGTTTATCAAAAGATAAATGCTAATATGTATAATCACTTATACTTTGAAATCGTGAACATAACAAATAGGTACACATGCTTCACCCCAAAACATTGAAAATAGTAAAAGATGGGACTATGTACTCACATTGAATAAAAGGGTATCCTTGATCTAAAGAACTTAGCGAAGCTCAGACAAACCAAGGAAATTCAAGTGGTACCTAGAAATCGGATCACTAGTAAATAAATCGACACCTTAATCAGAAGATCGGATAGAATGAGGTCTTGTAAACCAATGAGTGTGGAACTCATGTGATATGGTTTAACAAAGCCTACATTCTAAATCGGAACCTAACCTAAGTGCTTTCGACCCGTTACGACCCATTAAGGTAGCTTATGCTACGTTAACGCGTCGTCCGCGTGAAACTATGTTCGGATGGTTAACTATATGCTATGTCAAGTCTTATATGCGCAATAATACCTAAACATGTTACTAAATCAGATTATATGTCAAAAACATGTTCACATATGTAAAATATGGATTTATGCTTCAAAAGGGCGTTTTGGTCATTACTTATGGGCATACAAGCTACTTAACAAATAACTAACCAATCCTATGTGATCATAAGGTATAACCTCAGAGGTTATTCCCTATGCAACTATGATCACTAATCGAGCTTGATCAGATCCTTAATGATTGACCAAGCGGGTCAGGTTCGAAAGTCTAAGCGGTTGTTTAGACCGTTTAACTTACGACCTTAAACAAGCACTAAACTAATAGTGACGAGTTAAACATGTCAAAACATGTTTAACCTACTTAGAAAACTGATTTGGTATCAAAAAAATGGGTTTTGATACCCGAAAATAGTTCCGTTGCAAAATGCGTGCTAAAACGCATTTTGACCGAAACTTTGACTCGTCACTACGCCTAGTTAACCTGGTAATCAGTAGGTATAATCGCTAAGGATTATAACCATCGTGATTACAATCACGTTGCAAAGTTCAATTGAACTTTGACTTGACCAATTGATGGTCAAAACCGAAAGTCAAACTGTTGGGCAAACTATTTGACTTTCTACACTAACATAAAGAATAGAATGAAAGAATGCTCACTAAGGGTCCTTGCTATCTTTTCTACAAAGAATAAGCTTCCCAAATCAGATGAGAGAGCTCCCAAAGCAGATGTAGAGAAGGAATGAGAAGAAATGAGCAATGAAACAAATGAAAGTGTTGGCTATTTATACTTGAGGGAAGTTTATAGGATCACAACAAGTGTTTCTATAGTCCTCAAGCATGAAATCCTAGCCACACAAGTGTAACAAGCAGGTACAAAGCCTTGGGGAGGTGTTAACTTGCTCATCACACCAAGAAATTACCAAAACAGCCCCTGAATTTGCAAACAGATTGGAAATTCTGACTTTCTGGTTGCTGGGCAACTCACACGGCCCGCGTAAGATATGGGGGAGGGGCTATGCGGCCAGCCTGACCTCCCTAGGTCAGCAACAGTTTGATAAATGACAGTTTAGGTCCCTGCACTTGATTCAAGCTCAGTTTAGGCCCTTTTGACCCCCGTTAAGCCATTTTTCAAGGCTCTACAAGGTCAATAAAGTTTAGAGGACTCAAAATGTGTTCGGAGAACTCTCGGATGTCGGCTCGTTTGGTCGTACGGTCGCGTTGTTCGTTAAATTACGACGAAACTCAAACAGACGCGAAAACGTACCAAATTAAGCGACGAAGGGTATTTTTGCATGCCGATCACTAAAATAAAAATATTTTAGTGTGTACAAAAATTTTGGATGTCCAGATGTGGTCAGAACGTAAGCTATGCGCGAAAATGCAAACTTACGCCGTTTTTGACACTTTTAGTCCCTGTAAGATCAAATGAGCATATTTTCACACACCAAACCACTCAAAGCTTATTTCTATGCTATTTTTAGGTTATTTATGGTATGTTTAGCTTATGATCATGTTCCAAACTGTACGTTTCCTTACGAAACGGCAGACTTTTGCAAGTTGACGCAAATAGTCTATGTGAGTGAATAAACTTGATTTCTCCCCACCAAACCTTCCAAAACTTATTTCTAAGTTATGTAAAGGTTATTTAAGGTATGTTAAGCCTATTTCACTATTCCGGAGTGTTTGTTACATTAAACTGCTTGTATTTACGCATTAGATTGCGTATAACCTTCCAGAAAGCGTTTTAAAGCTCGAAATCGAACAAGAAGTGATATGTGCAAACGATACACATATTTATACAAATCCCAAGTATGAAACACAATATTTCATTGGTTTGGTATTTGTATGATGGTTGAAGTGGTACAGGTGTCACAATATTATCGGCCGACGATGAGAAAAGATGCTGCAGAATACGCTCGAAGATGTGATGCATGTCAAAGACACAGTAATATATTACATCAGCCGGCCGAGCCACTTTATCCTATAGCTTCCCCTTGGTCATTCATGAAGTGGGGAATGGATATAGTAAGAAAATTGCCAAAGGCTCCAGGAGGAAAGGTCTTCATGTTGGCAATGACTGATTATTTCTCTAAGTGGGTCGAAGCTGAAGCATTTGTTCAAGTTAGAGATCAAGAAGTGGTATCCTTCATAAAAAGGAATATCCTGAGAAGGTTTGGAGTACCAGCTGAGATAGTTTGTGACAGTGGATCTCAGTTTATAAGTAAGAGAACTACTGACTTTTGCAAGAGTTGGGGAATCAAAATGATCACATCCACACCGGTACATCCTCAAGCAAATTGACAAGCAGAATCCTCAAACAAAATAATTGTTAACAATTTGAAGAAAAGGCTTGGAGCTAAGAAGGGAAAATGGGTAGAAGAGTTACCCTTTGTATTATGGGCTTATAGGACGACGGTGAAAAGTGCAATTGGCCAAATCCCATTTTCCTTGGTATTTGGAGCAGAAGCGGTGATCCCGACAGAAATGGTAATACTGTTTTGGTCAAATATTACCGAAGTAATTAAGTGATCAAATTAGTTAAGTGAGGTAGTGTGCTAGAAGTAAGTGTCAAAAATGTGTTAATTAAATTATTTGCAAAAACAGTTTCAGGATACGGCTCGGGATATTGAGCTGTATCGACGATCAAACAATGAGCGAATAATGAGTAAAAAGTAAAGGAAGTGACACGAGATGTACGAGGAAAGCCCTTGATCAATCTAGATCGCCGGCATAAAACCTCGGGAGCTGACAATCGCAGCTGCCTTGTTCTTCAATTGCTCCAAAAATCAGGATACAGTGCAGGATGTGGTACGGATCGACTAAGTGTTACAACGAAAATGAAATACAAGTGTGGTGTTTGCAATTAGCTAGAGTGTGATTGTGTTCGAGAGTGTAAGTGTGAAACGATGTGTTCTAAGCTGATCCGACCTCATCTATTTATAGTAAAGATAAAATAACTAACTACCCTAAACTTGCGGGATCCACCGAATATTCCTTCTTGGAACGTTGTAGAGCTGGTCTTTCGGGCTCAACGTCTCTTTCTCAACAAATTCGTCCGAGTCTTGAGGAGAAGAAGTCCTCTTGACCGTTAGCAAGCCTCTGCCCTTAACCTGCACGTGGTTAATTCAATAAGCCTCAGGATATCGCCCAAGATGTCAGCAATATCCTCTTCCAGCATCCTGATCACAAATAAACAAACAAAGGCAGGATATTGGTCAGGATACATATGTTAAGAAAATGACCCCTAACAATTGTCCCCAAATATATCAGTTGGGATACCAATCCAACGGATATATTTCAAAAACCTTATCCCACAACTCTAGGCATTTAAAATGAAGCGACGGTCAAGATTACATCATAACTTCCAACGCGTTTTTTACTCCATGGAGATCCACAATGCCCCTATATCTTCTCTTTTCTTGTTTGAAAAGCAGATATCTTCAACAGACCCTTCAGGTAATTCTCCATTTTTGACTTTCTTCCTGTCAATTTACTTCATCTTTCTAGCAATGGCCGCCGAGACCTTCACCCAGCAGAATCTTCTCAAAAATCCCGAGAAGGAGATCTGCGCCTTTGACAACGCAGATATTGCAGCTTTAAGAGCCTCCGGCGCTTTCCCTGACAGCACAGTCTTTAGGCCATTTGATCGGTCAATCCGATCGGATGTTTCTTCTACCGAATGGATCTGTTTTCCAGCATATCCTTTTTCACTAGGCCTTCGATACCCCTTTCCAGAATTTATGATGCAATTCTTTCGTATTACTGGCATCTCTTTTGCTCAAACCATGCCCATGGTTTGGAGAGTACTAATTGTACTCAACCAAATCAAAAACCTCCATTGTTCTGACCTCTGCATCGAGGATCTACCTATTGCTTATCGCCTCCGGTCCCACGACTCTAGCCGGTTCTTGCTTTTTTCAACCTCCAGCAAACCCCTGATTCTCAAAGCCACCAAAAACGAAGACGGATGGCAACGCGAATTCTTCTTTGTCAAACGAGATTCCATTGCTGAGGGTGCCAACCTTCCGGTGGAGTGGTTAACCACCGGTAGGATCATAGATATCCTTATAGACAATTTAATTGTTATCCCCTATTAATATTCTTCTTTTTTACCTTTATGCAGTGAACTTTAAGGAAGTTGCTCCTCCTACCGCTGAGTCAGAAGAGAGAATCAATACCGTTTACCGGTTACCTGCAATAGACAGGACTTTTACCACACACGTTCCGAGTTCAAGTCAGTACTCGTCATCCGAGATGTCTGGTAAGAATTCCTTTCAGAATAATTAGTCAAAACAATATAATGATAAAGAGTAAAACTTTTCCCTTTACACAGCACCAGCTAAGATCCCTGAAGTCTTTGATCTTGACGAACTGGATAGCTATTCTGACCAGATCCAGGTCAAGAAAGAACCTGGCTCCAAGACCACTGCTACATCCAAACCCAGCAGCTCCAAAGCCATCATCATTCCTAAACCTTCACCGGCTACCAAACCTCGGAGTTCGAGTTCCCGCAAAAGGAAAGAACCCGATTCCCCTGTCGTTTCTGACACATTTCCTTATGAAAAGCATGGATTCATCGAAGCCAGCGGTTTTATGACTTCTTTTCTCAACCAGGTTAGTATCTTTATACCATATCCTGCAATTTAGACTATTTTCAAAGACTTAATAATAATATTGATCCCTGTCCTTTTACCTTTGCAGGGTCTTGAGCGTTTGGTTCACTTATATCAAGAATCCTGCAAGCTTAACAAAACACTTGAATCCAAGCTAAAGGAAGCAGAAATCACAATTTCAGACCAAGGTATGATCGCGGCCGCCAAGTCTCGTCATTACGAGGAGAAATACAAAGCTATGACCCAGGAACACCAAGTTGCTCTTAACAAGGCTACTCTTCAAGCCCAAGCCGATCTGGAAGCTGCCCATGTGCAGTACGAACGGGATATGGTCAGTTACCGAGAAAGCCTCAAAAGTTCCGTCGTCATTTCTCTTCTCCAGGCTAGGTTGAAGATGGCTCACGAAGCCAAAACATTAGGCTTCGAATGCCCTTCTTGGGACGTTGGAGCCTGGGAGACCAAGCTGAAGAATCTTGGCGGTACCTCTTCCAAATCAACTGTCGATGATCCTTCTAAAGCAGTTGAAAAGGCAATCGATGCTGACAAGGATGCTGAGGCAGATCCCAAAATGGATGTTGCTGAAACCGCTATGGAGCAAGAAGGCACTACCCCCTAGAGCTTATTTTCATTCGAACAATTTTATGTCTTTATGAACAATTTTCATTTCTATCTCTAAACAATTTGATAACCGAAGGCGGATGGGTCCTGGGTTTCAGGATGAAACCTTCGGTTATCAACCAGTATTGATCGCTTTAAGAATAATTTCATCTTTTGACTTTTCTTTCTGTTACTTTGCATTGTTTAGTGTAAGTCTTAGCTTTGTAAAAATTTCATACTGTTATTTTACAAAATATCCTGACCAGTATGCTTAGAAACATACTGCAGAAGCCTTTTAAATGGATCTTCCAGACGTTCTTTCAATTTTATAAAAATTTCTTTAGAAAGTAAGAAATAGTTTATCTCCTCAAAACCAAGTTTTGATGATGATCAAAGTTCCAAGCCAATACCAGTTTCAAACATCCTAATCAAATATCCTTAAAAGGACTTTGAGGATATATGTCAAGATACTTAACATGATGTTACTAAAAATTTAAATGAGGCTTACAAAGGAAAGATCATACCAGACATAGGATATAAACCTATTACCGAACTTCAATCCCTTTGCAACTCTTCCAATGAAGATGTCCCCAGTGCAAGATACTTGATGCATTAGTCGCAAACTTCATTCTTTTAGCCTTACACCACCATCTTGGCAGGGATGTCCCCTGTGTACAATGTCTTCAAGTATCTCAGAAATCTATTTAATGTCAATTTCCATGGTATAAGCAATTTTTCTCATCCCGAGGGTATAACCCTAGGATGTACTGGAGATAAATCCTTTGTATCCTGGGGAAAATCCCAATTTTTCATGCGCTACAGGCGAGAGTGTATAAACTCCAAGACTTAGAAAGGTGAAAACCTTTAAACCTTAGAGAGTATGAAAATACCCTTTCGTGAGAGAGGGTGATCAATCCTCATATACCGTTAGGATTCAGGATATAGCCAATGGTAACGAAATTGTCAGCCACTTTTACATGGACTGGTCCCGCCACCTTGAACTATCCCTGAATAACTTGCGCTCCAGGCGGGGTGTTTAAACCCAATTCGGAAGAAAGGTGAATACCTTTAAACCTGTGAAGGGATCAGTATCCCTTAAACGTGAGAGAGGGGGCCAATCCTCTAATCTTCTGAGTTATCCCGAGTGCATATTCTGGAGCTATATCCTGAAACATATCTTGCAAAACAAATGTAAACTAAGGTGGGTGTTAGCTTGGCTAACACCCCTCCGATGCTTAAGTCAGTATCAGGTTATAAAGAACAAATTACACCAAACACATTTAAAAGAAGTAAGAATTTATACCATCTTGAGTTAGAAATTAAATTCTAGACTCACTTGAAATAGAGCTTAAGGTGTATAGCATTCCAAGATCTCGGTAGCATATCTCCCTCCATATTCTTGAGTCTATATGCTCCTTTCCCTGCTTCTGATTCAACTTCATATGGTCCTTCCCATTTTGGAGCTAATTTGCCATCGGCAGGATTAGTAGTATTTTGGAAAGCCTTTCTTAATACCCAATCTCCAACCTTAAATCTTCTGGTTCTAATATTCTTGTTATATGCCCTGGATATTCTCTGTTGATATGCTGCCATCCTTAGCCTTGCCGCATCTCTCTTTTCATCTATAGTGTCTAAATCCTGACTCAAGGCTTCAGGATTCTTCTCAGGATCACTTAAGATAGATCTTGCAGTAGGTATTGTCATCTCCGTTGGAATCACTGCTTCTGCTCCAAACACCAACGAAAATGGGGTTTGACCTGTTGCATTCTTTACCGTTGTCCTATCAGCCCATAAAACAAAGGGTAATTCTTCTGCCCATCTTCCTTTTTTGGCTCCAAGCCTTTTCTTTAAGTTGTTGACAATTATCTTGTTAGAGGATTCTGCTTGTCCATTTGCTTGAGGATGTACCGGAGTAGATGTGATCATTTTGATTCCCCAATTCTTGCAAAAGTCTGTAGTCCTCTTACTTATGAACTGAGAACCATTGTCACAGATTATCTCAGCTGGTACTCCAAATCTGGTCAGGATATTCCTCTTTATGAAGGATACTACTTCTTGGTCTCTAACTTGAACAAATGCTTCAGCTTCAACCCACTTAGAAAAATAATCCGTCATTGCTAGCATAAAGACTTTTCCTCCCGGAGCTTTTGGTAGCTTTCCCACTATATCCATCCCCCACTTCATAAATGGCCAAGGGGAAACAATAGGATATAATGGTTCAGCCGGTTGATGCAGTATGTTACTATGTCTTTGACATGAGTCACATCTTCGAGCATATTCTGCGGCATCTTTTCTCATTGTTGGCCAATAATATCCTGTTCTTAATATTTTTGAGAATAACGATCTGCCCCCAGCGTGGTTACCACAATCCCCTTCATGTATATCCTGAAGGACTTCTTTGGCTTCAAGATCCTCCAAGCATCTCAAATACGGTCCTGCAAGAGATTTCTTGTATAAAATATTATCTATAATAGTGAATCGTGATACCTTCATCCTAAATGCCTTAGGATTTTCATCTCCAGGAATATGTCCTTCTTTGAGATATTTCATGATTGGAGCCGTCCAGGTTTTAGGATCCTCTTCAGGATATTCTGCCCCAGGATCCTGAATACCAGCTACTTCTTTATCCTGAAGATTCGTTGCAGGATATAAGACATGTACTATTGGTATTTGTGTCCCTTCAGGTATCCTGATCGATGATCCCAGATTTGCTAAGGCATCCGCTTCAGCATTATCTTCCCTTGGTACCTGTTCAAGTATAAAAACATCGAAATATCCTGCTAATTTTTTGAGAATATCGAGATATTCGATCAATTTCTCTCCCTTAACTGCATAGGATCCATTAAAATGGTTAGTAATTAACAGAGAGTCAACATATACTTGCAAATTTTTGATACTCATGCTCTTAGCCATCTCTAATCCTGCAATTAAAGCCTCATACTCTGCTTCATTATTAGTAGCAGGAAATTCACACCTAATAGCCTGGGGTAATATGTCCCCCTGTGGCGATTTTAGTAGTATTCCTAATCCCACTCCTCTTACATTAGATGCACCATCAGTATATAATGTCCAGGATCCTGAGGATTCTCCTAGCTGTTGAACTTCTAGATCTACCTCATCCTGAATGTCACTACTAAAGTCAGCCACAAAGTCAGCTAAAGCCTGAGACTTTATGGCATTCCTAGGTTCATATACTAAATCATAAGCACTTAACTTTACTGACCACTTGGCCATCCTGCCTGACATCTCTGGTTTCCTAAGCACATTTTTAATAGGATAGTTTATTTTAACATGTATCCTATGTGTCTCGAAATAATGCCTAAGTTTCGTTGATGCCATAATTAATGCTAGTATCAATTTTTCTAAATGAGAATACCTAGTTTCAGCATCTAACAAACTTTTACTAACATAATAAACAGGATACTGCTGACCTTCATGGTCTTTTATAAGAACGGCACTTACAGCATTCCCTGATACAGCAAGGTACAGGGATAGTGGTTCACCATTTTCCGGCTTCATCAATAGAGGTGCGGTTGAGAGATACCGTTTCAAATCCTGTAGAGTTGCTTCATGCTTTTCCCCCCCATTCGAATCTTTTGTTCTTCTTTAGGATATCATAGAAGTCTTTGCATTTCTCTGAGGATCTTGAGATAAATCTGTTTAGAGCTGCTACTCGGCCTGTTAATCTTTGTACATCCTTCATATTCGAGGGTGATTTTATATCCAGGATAGCTTTAATCTGCTCCGGGCTTGCCTCTATCCCCCTTTTCGTCACCATATACCCAAGAAACTTTCCTGCCCCCACTCCGAAATGGCATTTAGCAGGATTCAGCTTCATGTTGTATTGATCCAGGATATCAAATGCTCCTTTAATATCCTGGAGGTGATCCTGAGCTTTCTTTGATTTTACCACCATATCGTCAATGTACACCTCCATGGTGTCCCCCAGTTTGTCTTTAAACATCATGTTTACCAATCTTTGGTATGTTGCACCTGCATTTTTCAAACCAAAAGGCATAGCTGTATAACAATAAATACCTGTTGGCGTCATGAAGGCGGTATCCTCCTGGTCAGAAGGCTCCATTTGGATCTGTTGAAATCCTGAGGATGCGTCCATGAAGGTCAGCATTTCATGCCCGGCAGTGGCATCTACCATTGCATCAACATGGGGAAGAGGAAATGGGTCTTTAGGACAAGCTTTGTTCAAGTCTGTGTAGTCTACACAAACTCTCCATTTCCCATTCTTCTTCTGTACTACAACCACGTTTGCTAGCCACCTTGGGAACTTAACCTCTCTGATCATTCTTGACTTTAATAATCTTTCAACTTCCTCCTGGATAATCGTGTTCCGCTCAGGAGCAAACTTCCTTCTTTTTTGTTGCACAGGCTTGAATGATTTATCAATTCCAAGCTTGTGAGTGATAATATCTTTGGATATGCCTGTCATATCCTCATGCTTCCATGCAAACGTAGACATCCTGCATTTCAAAAAGTTAATTAATTGTTCCTCAATATCCTGAGGGATATTGGTCCCTACGAGCACCGAAATATCGGGGTTATCCTGGTCCAGGATAACTTTCTTCACATTCTGCTCCGGATCCTCCATGATATCCTGGGCCCGCGTCTTTAATTGCTATGCTGCACTAGTTTTGGCTGAGGATTTCATCGAGGAGGAGTAGCATTCTTTTGCCTCCTGCTGATCGCTATCAACTTTAACAACTCCCCAAGGGGTAGGTATCTTGATGCATTGGTGATATGTTGATGGCACGGCCTTCATATCGTGAATCCATGGTCTTCCCAGTATAATGTTATAGCAGGATAGAGAGTCCATCACACAGAAACGTTGTATCGAGTTGACTCCTTCAACGTATACCGGCAACTTTATCTCTCCCACTGTGTTTCTGGCCTCTCCGCTGAACCCAACAAGCACGGTGGACTTCGAAGTTATATCCATTGGAGATACATTCATTCTTTTAAGTGTCTCTAACTGGATTATGTTGACGGAGCTGCCATTATCAACCAATATCCTGCGTACAAAATGGTTAGCCACATATAACGTTATTACCAGAGCATCATGGTGAGGATCCTGGACAGTATCCCTGTCATCAGCATCAAATGTGATCACTTTGTCAGTTGTGAGTGTAGCCATCCTGACAGGTTTGTCTCCCCTTTCGGCTTTGGCTTCCTTTGCGTGTCTCTTTGCTGCCGAATACGAAGTTCCACAAATGTCAGATCCCCCCGAAATGAAGTTGATTATCTTGGCATCCGAGGGAGGTGATGCTGCTCGTTCAGGATCCTTGTCAGTATCCTGACCCTTATTCTTCTTTTTTCCTAAGAGATCTTTCAGATATCCCTTGCTTAGAAGATAGCTTATTTCTTTCCTTAAAGCAATGCAATCCTCAGTCATATGTCCGAAATCTTCGTGGAAAGCACACCATTTTGACTTATCCTTCCAGTCAGCCTTTTGTTGATTCTTTCGAGGCCATCTAGCCTTGTCTCCTAGACCCTGCATAGCATACATCAATTCAGGAATATTAACGGAAAAGCAATATTCAGACAACTCAGGATACTCTTCAGGATCCTCGTCTTCGACAGCATTCACTTTCTTGTTTTCATTTCTACCATATGGCTTAGGCCGATATGACCTAAATGAGGATTCTGACTTCCTATTAGTTTATTCATAAGTGTTGGATGAGTTCATCCTTTCTTGCATCTTCTTGTCATCTTCCAGACGGATATATCTCAAGGCCCTGTTACGAGCTTCATCGAGATTCCTGCAGGGATTCATTACAAGATCCTGATAAAACTGAGAGTCCTTTTGTAATCCCATCTTAAAAGCTTGCACAGCTGTTGCAACATCAAGATGTGGGATATCCAAGGATTCTCGACTAAATTTGTTCACATAATCCCTCAAGGATTCCTGAGGCCCTTGAGTTATCCTGTAAAGATCACTGGTTAGTTTCTCAAAACTCCGACTACAAGAAAATTGACTGTTGAATAAATTAACCAAATGAGCAAATGAAGTAATTGAGTGAGGAGGAACGTTTAACAGCCATTTTAAGGCTGATCCTGTTAGAGTAGAACCAAATCCCTTGCACAAGCACGCTTCCTTGAGCTCCGGAGGGATAGGGTTAATCTCCATTCTTTCCCTATACTGGGCAATATGCTCCTCAGGATCCGTAGTCCCATCATAAAGCTTCATGTTGGGAGTTTGGAATCTCTTTGGGATCTCAGCATCACATATAGGGTATGCAAAACGAGATATCTTGTGACTATCTTGAGATACTTCCGGGATCGGCTGGACCACCCCAGGTACACTAGATATCATGTCTTTCAACTTCTGAAGTTCCCTGGTAAGTGCTGATGTTACACCTGTATCCTGCAAAGATCCACCACTGTTAGTAGCATGAGTATTATTATTATTAGACATGTTACCAGTTGGAGGATTCTGCCCATATCCTGAAGCATATCCTGAGCTCCTTATGGTTGACATCCGGACCAAGGAGGGTATTTCAGGAGTATGATTCTGAGGAAGACTGGGCACGATATTCCCCCTATTATCCTCGGTATACACAGCCGAGCTAAAGTTCAACGCTCTGGGGTGTAACGGAGTGACATTGTCCTCCGCAGATCTGCTCGAGCCAGCCTTCAGGAGTTGTATCTCCCTCAAAAGCGTTTGGTTTGTTTCCTGTTGTTGCCTCATTTGTTCCTGCACACTTCCAAATAAGGTTAAAATTTCATCATTAGAAGCTAAAACGGGAGCAGATCCCTGGACACTCCGAGTCGGGATAACATCTTGAGATTGTGTAGAGGC
Organism: Helianthus tuberosus; assembly: GCA_030545235.1. Taxonomy (NCBI): domain Eukaryota; kingdom Viridiplantae; phylum Streptophyta; class Magnoliopsida; order Asterales; family Asteraceae; genus Helianthus; species Helianthus tuberosus. Next base: position 112,672,136 of record CM060424.1, on the reverse strand, counting down.
TGGCATCCTTGGAGGAGGTGGTGGAAGCACCGAACCGGCAGTAGCAGAAGTCATAGCAGATACAGTAGAGGAACTCACGTTTGATCTTGAGGCCATTATAGATAATATGGCAAAAAGTTTTGAAAATAGAAAACCGATTAGCGATTTGACAAAAAGTTTTAGTAAAAAGAGCACCACTTGCCCCACGGTGGGCGCCAAATTGTTTTGGTCAAAAATTACCGAAGTAATTAAGTGATCAAATTAGTTAAGTGAGGTAGTGTGCTAGAAGTAAGTGTCAAAAATGTGTTAATTAAATTATTTGCAAAAACAGTTTCAGGATACGGCTCGGGATATTGAGCTGTATCGACGATCAAACAATGAGCGAATAATGAGTAAAAAGTAAAGGAAGTGACACGAGATGTACGAGGAAAGCCCTTGATCAATCTAGATCGCCGGCATAAAACCTCGGGAGCTGACAATCGCAGCTGCCTTGTTCTTCAATTGCTCCAAAAATCAGGATACAGTGCAGGTTGTGGTACGGATCGACTAAGTGTTACAACGAAAATGAAATACAAGTGTGGTGTTTGCAATTAGCTAGAGTGTGATTGTGTTCGAGAGTGTAAGTGTGAAACGATGTGTTCTAAGCTGATCCGACCTCATCTATTTATAGTAAAGATAAAATAACTAACTACCCTAAACTTGCGGGATCCACCGAATATTCCTTCTTGGAACGTTGTAGAGCTGGTCTTTCGGGCTCAACGTCTCTTTCTCAACAAATTCGTCTGAGTCTTGAGGAGAAGAAGTCCTCTTGACCGTTAGCAAGCCTCTGCCCTTAACCTGCACGTGGTTAATTCAATAAGCCTCAGGATATCGCCCAAGATGTCAGCAATATCCTCTTCCAGCATCCTGATCACAAATAAACAAACAAAGGCAGGATATTGGTCAGGATACATATGTTAAGAAAATGACCCCTAACAAATACCTACAGCAAGATCCAACCTCCGGGATCCTAAGAAAAATCCTGAAGTCCTATGCCAGGAATTGGATACTATTGATGAGACAAGAGACACAGCAAGGCTAAGGATAGCAGCATATCAACAGAGGATATCTAAAGCATATAACAAGAATATAAGGGCTAGAAGGTTCCAGGTTGGAGATTGGGTATTGAGAAAGGCTTTTCAGAATACTACTATTCCTGTCGATGGAAAGTTGGCTCCGAAATGGGAAGGACCCTATGAGAATGAATCAGAATCAGGAAATGGAGCATACCAACTTAAGAATATGGAGGGGGATATGCTACCAAGATCCTGGAATGCTATACATCTAAAGCTCTATTTCAAGTGAGTTTGGAATTTAATTCTAACTCAGGATGGTATGGATCCTATCTCTTTTAATATGTTTTGATATTATTTATTGTTCTAAACCCATTATTGACTTAAGCATCGGAGGGGTGTTAGCCAGGCTAACACCCACCTTAGCTTACAGTTGTTTTGTAGTATATGCTTCGGGATATAGCTCCAGAATACACACTCAGGATATTTCGAAAGACAAGAGGATTGGCCCCCTCTCTCACATTTAAGGGATCCTGATCCCTTCACATGTTTAAAGGTATTCACCTTTCTCTCGAATTGGGTTTAAACACCCCGCCTAGAGCGCAAGTTATCCAGGGGTAGTTCAAGGTGGCGGGACCAGTTCATGTAAAAGTGGCTGACAATTTCGTCACTATTGGCTATATCCCGGATCCTAAAGGTATATGAGGATTGATCACCCTCTCTCACGAAAGGGTATTTTCATACTCTCTAAGGTTTAAAGGTTATCACCTTTCTAAGTCTTGAAGTTTATACACTCCCGCCTGTAGCGCATGAAAATTTAGGATTTTCCCCAGGATACTTATGGGTTTATCCCCAGGATACTAAGGAAATATCTCCAGTATGCTTTTGGGTTTTACCCCTGTAACACAAGAACTGTCCAAATAGTTGGAATTGAAATTCAAGAATTTTCTAAGTGTTCAAAGACTCCATGCACAGGGGACATTCCTCCTAAGGTGATTGTGTGAAGCTCGAAAGATCAAATTCGGACCTAGTGTACTAAGTATATCGGACTGGGGACATCTTAGTTGAAGAAGTTGCAAAAGGATTGAAGTTCGATACTAGGGTTACGCTCTATTCCTGGTATGATCTTTCTTTTGTGAATCTTACATGAGTTGTTTGAACTTTCGAAACTATGTTTAAGGCTTAAATATCTTGATTAGGATATATCCTTAGGGTATATTCTCAAAATGTGTTTTCGGGATATGTTTCAGGATATGTGATTGGAATATTTGGGAAATAATACTTGAGTTGAAAACTAGTACTCTGGTTAAACAAGTGTTATCAAAACGGATTTTGAAAAATAAACTATCCTTTATTCTTTAAAGACTTTATCTAAATCGTTTGGATTTTGAAAAACCCTATTTGACGAAAGTCTTCATAGGATACCGCCGAGTATGTTAATCAGGATATTTTCAAAAAATAATTTTGCAGAGTTGAAATCTAAACTGAGCAATGCATGTCAAAAAATTAAAAAGCAACAACAAATAAGTCAAAAGGTGGTTTTATTATTAACATGTCAAAAGTGGTGCTTTTGGTTTCACCTCAAACCGAGGCCCATCCGCCAAAAGCACGTTTAGTTTTTTATCATATTTACACAATGGTTGAAGGTTTCATCTCAAAACGAGACCTATCCGCCTCCAACCGTTGCATCATTCAAAACATATTATACTAATTGATGACCAAGGGCTTCATCCTGAAACCCAGGACCCATCCACCTTTGGTCATCATATTGTTCTAGTGCAGGAAATGTAAATTGTTCAAAGACATGAAAAGTAAATTGTTCAACAAGCCACAATGATCAGATCTAAAAAAGTGGGCTCCGGCCTTGGCACGTATATCCATCATCGCCTACTTCACTGCTTAAGGAGCAGCACCTTCTTAACCAGCAACATCTTCCCCTACGCCAGCACCAGCATCACCTTCAGGATTTTTCTCAGCATCACCATCAGCATTGGTCACCTCCTCTGCCGCCTTAGAGGGCTCCTCACTAGCATGCTTTGCAGGATGTTCCACAGGATTGCCTCCAAGATCCTGTAATTTCTCTTCCCAAACTTGGACTTTCCAGGAGGGGCATTCGAAGCCCAAGGCTTTGGCCTTATAGGCCATCCTTAACCTGGCTTGGAGAAGGGAAACAACAACGGATCCTTTGAGACCATCCCGATAGGAACTCATATCCTGTTGGTATTGAAGAAGAGCAGCATCCAGCTTGGCTTGAGCATCCTCATTAGCTTTGTGAAGGGCAGCTTGGTATTCTTGGGTGATCGCCTTGAATTTATCTTCGTAATGCTGAGACTTGGCAGCGGCGATCGTCCCTTGGTCAGCGATGGTGACTTCAGCCTTCTTGAGCTTAACCTCTAGCATCTTGTTAAGCCCGCAGGCATCTTCATACAAGTGCATGAGGCATTCCAGGCCCTGCACTCAAAGATACAAGTATCAATATATATAGGATGTGCAGAATAATGGTTAACATACATGTTCAGGATATCGGATGGAAGTTTTTACCTGATTGAGGAATGAAGTCATGAACCCACTGGCTTCATTAAATCCATGGTTCTCGAAAGGAAAAGTCTCGGAGGTAGCTGGGGAATCTGTTTCCTTTCTCTTCCGGGCACTGGCAGCACGAGTCCTAGTGGCTGGAGGAAGCTTGGGAGTAACAATAGCCTTTGAACCACTAGATTTGGAAGACGTCATGACCTTGGGCCTTGGTTCCTTGTTCACCGAAAGGGGAGCGGGATAGTTGTCCAATTCGTCGAGATCAAAGATCTCTGGAGCTCTAACTAGTGTTGTATAAAGGGAAGAAATATTTAACCCTTGAGTATTTTTAAACTAATACATACATTTCGTACTAATATACTTACCAGACATCTCGGAGCTGGATCTCTGGCTTGAGCTTGCAGATGATAGGGAAAAAGTTCTCTCGCTCTTTGGAAGTTGGTAAATGCTTTTAATCCTCTGTTCAGACTCGGCGCTCGGAGGAGCTAGTTCTTTGAGATTTGCTGCACAAAAGACAAAGATGTCAATTCAAGATACAACTTCAGGATACGATTGGGGATATTCCTAAAACCCTAAATCCTACCAGAAGTCAACCACTTCACCGAAAGGTCAAAACCTCCAGTAATAGAATCCCTTTTTTACAAAAAAGAACTTTTGTTTCCATTTCTCCTCATTTTTCGTGGCTCTAAGAATAAGAGGATTTTTGGAGGTAGAGAAAAGGAGAAAACGACTGTTGCCATGAGAGCGCAGGCGATAGGACATCGAGAGATCTTCGACACAGAGATCAGGGGTAAAACAGGATCTGATTCGGTCCAAGGTCACCAGCACCCGCCAAACCATAGGCATGGATTGGGCATAGCTGAGACCGGTAAGCTCAAAGAAACGGGATATAAAGGCCGGAAATGGATATCGGAGTCCAATAGAAAAAGGGTAAGCCAGGAAGCAGACCCATTCGGTGGAAGAGAAATCTGATCGGACTGCCCTATCGAAAGGACGAATGATTGTGCCAACGGGGAAGGCACCGGAAGCTTGCAGGGAGGCGATGTCAGCATTGTCAAACGAGCAGATTTATTTTTTGGGTTTATTAAGAAGGATTTAGGCTTCAAAGGATGGAGTCGAGTCGCCTGTATGTGATCTCGTTCTGCTAGCCATGAAAAATTTTGATGAAGGAAGGCAAAGGAAAAGAAGAGAGAAGAAAAGTACCTGAGAAATCGCTTGGCATATTGATGTACTGCAAAGTACATATGTTTATAGTGTATCTTTTGGTCAGTTTTTGTTTATTTTGAGTTTAGTTTATGTAACACCTGTGTCACTTCAACCGTCAAACAAATTCCAAACCAATGAAATATTGTATTTCATACTTGGGATTTGTAAAATTATGTGTATCTTTTACACATATCAACTCTTGTTTGATTTTAAGCTTTAAATCGCTTTCTGGAGGGTTATACGTGCTCTGATGCGTAAATATAACCAGTTTAATCCAACGAACACTCCGGAATAGTGAAATAGGCTTAACATACCTTAAATAACCTTTACATAACTTAGAAATAAGTTTTAAAGGCTTTGGTATGGCAAAAACAAGTTAATTCGCTTACAGGGACTAAGCTTGACAAACTGCGAAAGTATGCCAATTTGAACTGTAACAGACATTCCGGAACATGACCATAAGTTAAACATACCATAAATATCCTTTACATAGCTTAGAAATAGGCTTTGAGGGGTTCGGTATGCTAAAATAAACTTTTGGGTCATTCAGGGACTAAAAGTGTCAAAAAGTGCACAAGTTTGCATTTTCGCGCATAACTTACGTTCTGAATACATCTGGACATCCAAAAATTTATGTAAGCATGACTATATTATGCTTTAGTGTTTGGCTTGCCAAAAATCCATTCGTTGCGTCATTTGGATCGTTTTTCGCGCTTATGCGCATTCCGTCGTAATTAAGCGAACATCGCGTTCGTACGACCAAACGAACCAACACCCGGCATATTTTTGAGCATGTTTCATGTCCACAATCTTTAGGCAACATTTTAGGGCCTTAAAGTTGGCTTTACGGGCCTTAGAAGTGTCGGAAATGGCCTTAAACATCAACAGGGACTGAAACTGCCAAAACAGAAAGTTGTTTCTGATCTGCAACTCTCAGGCGGCCCGCCTGAGTTTCAACACATCCTGAAGCGGGCCGCGTACGCATGTCTGATCAGATCAGATCGAACAGTCAGCGTGTTCCAGCTGTTTTAACCACCACCACACACTCACCACTTGCATATTCAGCTGATAAGGATTGTTTTTAGGCACCATAACTTTCCGACACTTGTACGGATACGATTAAGGCACGATATTCGACAAACGATCTTAACGGTTACCCGAAAACTATAAATACCCCACCCCCCATTACTCCAAAACCACTAGAATCTGATCTAAGTGACTCTAAGTTGGAACCATTGTTTCATACCTGAGTTATTAAGATCTAGATTAGCATTCGGGGACCCTTCGTAAGTATTCTTTCGTTCTTTTCCTTATTTTATTGCTTTTCGAGTCAGAAAGTCAAACTTTGTTTGACTTTCAGCGTTGACCAGCTTATGGTCAATGCGAAGTTCGTTTGAACTTCGCAACGTGAGTGTAATCACGTTGGTTATAGTCCCTTGGGACTATGCCTACTGATTACCACGTTGTCTAGGGTCGTAGGGTAAGCGATCTAATAAATCGCTTATACCTCGAACCCGACCCATTTGGTCGATCATTAGGATCCGACCAAATACATTAGGTGACCATAGTAGGTAGGGAATAACCTTCCGAGGTTATACCCTATGGTCGCTTCGTTTAAGTAGTTGTATGATAGGTAGTTTATATGCCTTAGGTAAATTACCAGAATACCCTTTTCATGTATAATTCGTAATTAAGCATATGTAACCTAAACTTTTGTCACATAACTGATTATGTAACATGTTTAGGCATATAACACTTGTCATAGGACTAGTTAGACGGTCCGAACGCGTTTCACGCGCACGACGCGTTAAAGTAGCATAAGCTACCTTAATGGGTCACGATGGGTCGAAAGCACTTAGGTTAGGTTTCATTTAGTATGTAGGCTTTGTTAAACCATATGACACGAGTCTCTATACTCGTTTGGTTTACGAACCCTCATTCTATCTAAATCTTCCGATTTAGGTCCGGGTTATTAACATAGCTACCTATATTAGGTGCCGTTTGATATCCGTGATCTCTAGCATTGTTTGGTTGTTACACAAGGACTCCTAAGCACTCTCAATGTGAGTACATAGTTCCCCTCTTTTACCGTTTTCAAACTGTTTTGGGGTGAAGCATGTGTACCTATCTGTTATTTTCATGATTTCAAAGTATAATTGATTATACATGTTATTACTTATCATTTGACAAACTAAATGACTATCTATGGTTTAAACACTGATTTCTCAAAGAACATAAAATAAAATGTTGAACTGTACTTATTTTATGTTCACCAGACCGATTGTTAGTATGATATAGCGCTATAGGATTTGACACCCCATTCCTGTTGTCATGGAATGTCTGAAACCAATTTGTTGCTCCATCCAAATAGGGATTGCCTTTGTGGCATTTCTATAGTCTCAAAGGTGTATTTTGATGCATCAGGTCTGAATGAATTCTCAAATCTCACTATTAAAGTATAGTTTGATATACTCTCATGTGTGGTATTGTACAAAATCAACATATATTTTGTTAATCATCCAAAACACATTTTGATATGTTATTTACAAAACCAAAACATAGTTTAATATGTTATTTATCACATCTATAGCATATTTTGATATGTTATTTATGAAACCAAAACATAGTTTAATATGTTACTTAAAAATCCAAAGTATACTTTTAATATGCTACTATAAGGTTATTTGTTTAATCTTACATTTATTTATACAAATCACATTGGTTACACATTACATGATTTACATTGGACACATAAACATTATTGACATTGGTTATACATTTCATGATTTCATCTTGACATAAACATTTTGACACATTATACAATACATTTGGCAATTGGTTTAAACATAGACATCTTACATTGTTGGTTTGGTTTGAGTAAGTGATTAAGTAACGAGGCGTGTGTAATATGATACAAGCATGGTGGATACGCCGCTGGTACTTCCTATATATAAGTGTTTGTATGGTATTACATTTTGTATCGTTATTTGAATCATTTCAATTTGATACATATAACATTTTATACAAATAACATACTTTTCACAATACATTGTTTTACAAGCAACTTAACTTATACAAACTCATTTTACAATGGTTATTCATTTAACCATACATTATTCTCTTATTTATACATATCATCTGATCTTATCGTTTTTCAAATGATTTACAAGACAAAGCAAATTACAAGGTTCATGACTAAACATTTTCTCAAACATAAGTCATGAATCCTATATTCACAAAACCTATGTATCTCACAGGCATTTTTATGCTGACGTACCTATTTTTACACATGTTTCAGGTACTGCTTTGAAATGATTGTTGATACATGCTACATTTAGGATGGACTCGTGCCTTAGCGACTTTAAAACTTGGAAGATCATAGTTGTATTTATTTGATTGTATTAAAACAATGAGTTCATTTATTCAATAAAACAGAATTTATTTATGCCATGGTTATGAAACAATAATTCTGTTACAACACTCCCCGACGTTTCCGCCACGTCTAGTTGCTTTACGTGGTCGGGGTGTGACAGAAAAGTTGGTATCAGAGCCACAGGTTATAGGGAATTAGGTTATTAGTAATACTTTGACCTAGTCTATGACCTTCTTAGGACCCTAACGCGAGTTTACTTGCGTTTAGTCATAAAACAATACCGTCACCTATCCTTAGGCGACGACCACAACAAGAACATAAATTTCAAAACCGCTTTGAAAACTAATCATCTGTTCTAGGATGATTGATTACTAGGTTTTGAACCCTCTGTTATATGGTTTTAAACCCCTTTGAGTTTTCAAAATCTCGTCAAGGTTTTGGGTTTTAAATAATGTGAACACGTGCAAACTGGAAGGGTGAATGCCTGTATTCTGGGTTTTCTGTCTAGGCAAGCACTTCGTATACATCTCATCAGACGCGAGACCAGTTGTGCTTACCTGGGAATTCTTGGGATGAGTGTTCACTTATAGGCGAGCATGTCTTCGCGATACATTATTTTTGATCCATTTACTTTGATTAGTCACCAGGGTCGTTCGTTGCTTTGTAGTAACAAACAAATGACCACTATCCTTGCTTTCATCAGATTTATTTCATCTCATTCTTTTCGTCTAAACCTCTCACTCGTTTCCTTTCATGTTTCCTCTTTAGAATGCCTCCTCGACGCGACAATCAAATGGAAAATGCCGAACTGGCGGAAATCATCGCGCAACAAATGGCTGTTGCCTTCCCAAATCTTTATGCTCAAATGATGCAAGCCATCAACAACAACAATGCTCCATGCAATTTCAAGAGTTTCAACTCGGCGAAACCGCTCAAGTTTAGTGGTTCTGAGGGAGCAACTGGGCTTCTTCAGTGGTTCGAGAGCATTGAGAATACCTTCCGTCACGTTCAGTGTCCTGAAAATCGCAAGGTCGAGTTTTCTTCAAGTGTGTTTCAGAAGAGGGCTCTCACATGGTGGAACGGGGTGATGAGAGACCGCGGTGCTGAGGTTGCATTAGCACAGACTTGGGCTGAGCTTAGGGCTCTTATGATGAAGGAGTTTTGCCCTCGTCATGAACTGCGAGCTTTGGAGAGGGAGTTTGATGATTTGAAGCAAGACAGTGGCGAGCATCGAGCCTATACTGACCGTTATGAAGAATTGAGCCTTTTGTGCCCTGCTATGGTTACTCCTGTGGATAAATCGATCGAGAAATATACGGATGGTCTTCCTGACCTAGTTCAGGATATCGTTACTGGTAGTAACCCTACTACTGTCAGACAATCCATTGAACTGTCTGCCACCCTAACTGAATCCCACATCAGGAAGCGTAAGCTGTTTCGAAAGGGCGACTCAAGACCAACTGACAAGACTGCTCAAGTTGAACCAAAGGAAGAAAATGCTGGGGTGTCCAAGAAGAAGAAGCGCAAAGCCTCTCAGAACTGCGCTGTAACTGCTCAAGACAAACAGGTTGCACCAAACCAACCAGCACAACCTCGCAAAAGGCAAAACTATGTTGGTACTGCACCTTTGTGCAACAAGTGCAACCGTCATCATCTAGAGCAAGAGCAGTGTCACAAATGTACCCACTGTGGGCGGTTGGGACATTTGATCAATGTTTGTCGCTATGCAAATCAAGCTGCTGCAAACCCTGCTGCTGTTCAAGCACGGTTCCCTCCGGGGTCATGTTATAATTGTGGTGACCTTACCCACTACAGGAACAATTGCCCAAGGCTTGTTAACGCACCTCCAGCACGTGGACGAGTGTTTAACATCAATGAGGCAAACATGAACAATGATGCGGCAGTGAACAACAAGTGTTTTGTTATTTCCTTGGTTGTTATCTTATGATGTTTAAAGACAAGTCAGTTGTTATATAAATAAAAATTCATCGTTTTTATTTTTGCAAAACTGATACGATTGTGTGAACGTTGGATACAATCTTATGATGTCAACTCAAAGACAAACTACTCGTATGGTTCTGTCATTTTATGAATATTTGTGATCTCCCCAAGAACCTTAAACACTCGTTTCTTTTAAGAAACAAAGCCAAACTTTTATTGAGAATCCTTCTATCTTTATAGATGGATCCTTGAAAATGATTAAAGTACCTAATGAAATTCATGGATTGGATTTCTAGTGTGCTTTAATTATCCATGCTCAAAGACAACAAATTAAAGAATCAAGTTAACTAATTTTTGTGCTTATGTGTTTTCTTACATGTTTGTGGTTGTATGTGATCCATCCAAATCCTCGTAAAATCTTTCATATCTCATACGAGAGATTCATACTAGGATATCCAAAGTTACTATCTTAAATCCTTAATGGACTTCTACGTTGTAGTCAAGTCCCTTGGATTTTAAAGTACTATTCTATAATTAGATCCCTTAAGTGGTCTATTTAAGGAGATCGTACGACGGTTTAGTTAATAAGATCATATGTTGATCTAGTTAAAAAGATCGTTCGTTGATCAAATTAAAAGGACCCTTTGGTGGTTTAGTCAAGTCACTTCATGTTTATTCAATTGATTTTTCCTCTACGCATTCTGAAATGAACTGTGCGGACTGTGCAAGGAATTAAGTAATTATGGAGGCCTACATAATTATGGAATTCAGTGCACAGAAACCACAGGGAATTTTGTCATGTGTTAAGACCCATAGTGACAAGAATAATGATACGGGAGAAGTCTTGGACCTTGACCGATGTCATTTTATCTTACGCTCCCCAATTCTGATTTCAAGCACACACAAGTTTCCTATGATAAGTCTTCATAATAAATGTTTTTCTATCCATAGTTTAAAAATTCCATGTTTTACTGCTACAAGGAATTCACTTTGAGGGTTAACAAATTCGCTAAGAATCCTAACATGGCCCAGAGTTTTACTTAAGGGTTCAATGGATCTATTAGAAGGCGAAACCGTCACAGCTGTCTTCACAAGTTTCCTCTAGAATTAAATTTCGGGACGAAATTTCCTAAAGTAGGGGAGACTGTAACACCTGTGTCACTTCAACCGTCAAACAAATGCCAAACCAATGAAATATTGTATTTCATACTTGGGATTTGTAAAATTATGTGTATCTTTTACACATATCAACTCTTGTTTGATTTTAAGCTTTAAATCGCTTTCTGGAGGGTTATACGCGCTCTGATGCGTAAATATAACCAGTTTAATCCAACGAACACTCCGGAATAGTGAAATAGGCTTAACATACCTTAAATAACCTTTACATAACTTAGAAATAAGTTTTAAAGGCTTTGGTATGGCAAAAACAAGTTAATTCGCTTACAGGGACTAAACTTGACAAACTGCGAAAGTATGCCAATTTGAACTGTAACAGACATTCCAGAACATGACCATAAGTTAAACATACCATAAATATCCTTTACATAGCTTAGAAATAGGCTTTGAGGGGTTCGGTATGCTAAAATAAACTTTTGGGTCATTCAGGGACTAAAAGTGTCAAAAAGTGCACAAGTTTGCATTTTCGCGCATAACTTACGTTCTGAATACATCCGGACATCCAAAAATTTATGTAAGCATGACTATATTATGCTTTAGTGTTTGGCTTGCCAAAAATCCATTCGTTGCGTCATTTGGATCGTTTTTCGCGCTTATGCGCATTCCGTCGTAATTAAGCGAACATCGCGTTCGTACGACCAAACGAACCAACACCCGGCATATTTTTGAGCATGTTTCATGTCCACAATGTTTAGGCAACATTTTAGGGCCTTAAAGTTGGCTTTACGGGCCTTAGAAGTGTCGGAAATGGCCTTAAACATCAACAGGGACTGAAACTGCCAAAACAGAAAGTTGTTTCTGATCTGCAACTCTCAGGCGGCCCGCCTGAGTTTCTACACATCCTGAAGCGGACCGCGTACGCATGTCTGATCAGATCAGATCGAACAGTCAGCGTGTTCTAGTTGTTTTAACCACCACCACACACTCACCACTTGCATATTCAGCTGATAAGGATTGTTTTTAGGCACCATAACTTTCCGACACTTGTACGGATACGATTAAGGCACGATATTCGACAAACGATCTTAACGGTTACCCGAAAACTATAAATACCCCACCCCCCATTACTCCAAAACCACTAGAATCTGATCTAAGTGACTCTAAGTTGGAACCATTGTTTCATACTTGAGTTATTAAGATCTAGATTAGCATTCGGGGACCCTTCGTAAGTATTCTTTCGTTCTTTTCCTTATTTTATTGCTTTTCGAGTCAGAAAGTCAAACTTTGTTTGACTTTCAGTGTTGACCAGCTTATGGTCAATGCGAAGTTCGTTTGAACTTCGCAACGTGAGTGTAATCACGTTGGTTATAGTCCCTTGGGACTATGCCTACTGATTACCACGTTGTCTAGGGTCGTAGGGTAAGCGATCTAATAAATCGCTTATACCTCGAACCCGACCCATTTGGTCGATCATTAGGATCCGACCAAATACATTAGGTGACCATAGTAGGTAGGGAATAACCTTCCGAGGTTATACCCTATGGTCGCTTCGTTTAAGTAGTTGTATGATAGGTAGTTTATATGCCTTAGGTAAATTACCAGAATACCCTTTTCATGTATAATTGGTAATTAAGCATATGTAACCTAAACTTTTGTCACATAACTGATTATGTAACATGTTTAGGCATATAACACTTGTCATAGGACTAGTTAGACGGTCCGAACGCGTTTCACGCGCACGACGCGTTAAAGTAGCATAAGCTACCTTAATGGGTCGCGATGGGTCGAAAGCACTTAGGTTAGGTTTCATTTAGTATGTAGGCTTTATTAAACCATATGACACGAGTCTCTATACTCGTTTGGTTTACGAACCCTCATTCTATCTAAATCTTCCGATTTAGGTCCGGGTTATTAACATAGCTACCTATATTAGGTGCCGTTTGATATCCGTGATCTCTAGCATTGTTTGGTTGTTACACAAGGACTCCTAAGCACTCTCAATATGAGTACATAGTTCCCGTCTTTTACCGTTTTCAAACTGTTTTGGGGTGAAGCATGTGTACCTATCTGTTATTTTCATGATTTCAAAGTATAATTGATTATACATGTTATTACTTATCATTTGACAAACTAAATGACTATCTATGGTTTAAACACTGATTTCTCAAAGAACATAAAATAAAATGTTGAACTGTACTTATTTTATGTTCACCAGACCGATTGTTAGTATGATATAGATCTATAGGATTTGACACCCCATTCCTGTTGTCATGGAATGTCTGAAACCAATTTGTTGCTCCATCCAAATAGGGATTGCCTTTGTGGCATTTCTATAGTCTCAAAGGTGTATTTTGATGCATCAGGTCTGAATGAATTCTCAAATCTCACTATTAAAGTATAGTTTGATATACTCTCATGTGTGGTATTGTACAAAATCAACATATATTTTGTTAATCATCCAAAACACATTTTGATATGTTATTTACAAAACCAAAACACAGTTTAATATGTTATTTATCACATCTAAAGCATATTTTGATATGTTATTTATGAAACCAAAACATAGTTTAATATGTTACTTACAAATCCAAAGTATACTTTTAATATGCTACTATAAGGTTATTTGTTTAATCTTACATTTATTTATACAAATCACATTGGTTACACATTACATGATTTACATTGGACACATAAACATTATTGACATTGGTTATACATTTCATGATTTCATCTTGACATAAACATTTTGACACATTATACAATACGTTTGGCAATTGGTTTAAACATAGACATCTTACATTGTTGGTTTGGTTTGAGTAAGTGATTAAGTAACGAGGCGTGTGTAATATGATACAAGCATGGTGGATACGCCGCTGGTACTTCCTATATATAAGTGTTTGTATGGTATTACATTTTGTATCGTTATTTGAATCATTTCAATTTGATACATATAACATTTTATACAAATAACATACTTTTCACAATACATTGTTTTACAAGCAACTTAACTTATACAAACTCATTTTACAATGGTTATTCATTTAACCATACATTATTCTCTTATTTATACATATCATCTGATCTTATCGTTTTTCAAATGATTTACAAGACAAAGCAAATTACAAGGTTCATGACTAAACATTTTCTCAAACATAAGTCATGAATCCTATATTCACAAAACCTATGTATCTCACAGGCATTTTTATGCTGACGTACCTATTTTTACACATGTTTCAGGTACTGCTTTGAAATGATTGTTGATACATGCTACATTTAGGATGGACTCGTGCCTTAGCGACTTTAAAAATTGGAAGATCATAGTTGTATTTATTTGATTGTATTAAAACAATGAGTTCATTTATTCAATAAAACAGAATTTATTTATGCCATGGTTATGAAACAATAATTCTGTTATAACACTCCCCGACGTTTCCGCCATGTCTAGTTGCTTTACGTGGTCGGGGTGTGACATTTTAGGTTAGAATGTTGATACTGCTGACGTTAAGCTTTGATTTCAGGTCCCGTTGCTTAAAGTGATGAAAAACGAGTCAAAACGAGCAGTTTGGAGGAAAAACGGGTTTCGAATCGTGCCGGAAAGCTAGAAAAAAAATAATAAATTAAATCAAGGGGGGCGCCGCCGTACATCTAGGGTCTAGGTGGTACGTCTAGCCCCCTGATTCGCTGAAAAAGAGATTACAAGCTAGGGTTTCGAATTAAAGGGCCAAGAAAGTCATAACACAACTACAACTTACGAAACCAAGAACCCTTGGCGACTTTTGAGAGCAGATTTTGAGGTTTTTGAAGTGCTTTAGCTTGCGGGAATCATCCGGTTGAAGCTTGGAGCGTGGAAGTGAAGATTGTTCGGGTTTTATCTCCCGGTTTTCTTTAATTTCGTGTTTTCAATATTTTCCGATGAATTCTTGTTTTAAATTTGATTTGTTTGCTTTAGACAACATGTTTCTTGGCTAAACCCTAGATACTACCTAGACAAGATGATAGTTTGATCGAAGTTTGGATCTTTTAATGGTTTTTATTGTTTGATTATGGATTGATTTCTGAAAGTAAAGTATTCTAGAATTTCTGATTTGGTGCACATGCCAATTTATTTTTGATTGTTGATTATTTGCTGTTTCACATAGATTTTGGTGAATGTCTTTCACATAATAAATTTGTGTTGATTGTTCGATTCTTTGCGGGTTCGGGTGATCTTTGGGTAAATTGGTCAATAGCCCTAGAAACAGTAATTAAAAAATTAGAATTAGGTATTCTGCTTAACTTGTCGCTGAGAGGCTCGAGTTAGTTATTAAGTCGTGGTGCAATATATATCTAAGATAGGTTTTGAGAGAAGTCAATCTTAGTTCCCTAATTGCATTTGTGAAACCAAGTTAGAACCTGGAATTGCCTTAGTTTATCGCGCTGAGAGGTAGATAGTCGAATTAGGGCACTTTTAGAGTCGTGAGAGGACTGAGAGGAAATCTAACAGTCGGTATTCACAACAGCCTTGTAGGGTTTCCTAGGTTTCTTCCTGAGAAGGGTCGGGAAGTCTTAGCATTGAAATACCTTAAGGTTTAGTATTTTACGATCCCGGCTCCATACAACAATAATACCGTTAGAAGTCTATTCCCAGCCAAACTGGATTCGAGTCTAGGTAGTCGTTAATCTCATCTGAATCAAACCTTAGTCTTCGTTAGTGTCTTAGCTTAATTTCATTTTTATTTCAATTTTTGGATTTTAGTCAACCCCCCCCCTTAAAACACAACAATTGTTTAGTCGTGTCAGTGTCTAATCTAAATAGAGTCGTTAACGTAATTCATTAGAGTCCTTGTGGGTTCGACATCCAGACTTACTTTTCTTTGCTAGAGTCGACCGGTTCACTTGCCGGTGAGTAGTTTAGTCGAGTTAGAGAGTCTAGATTATTATTACTTGAGTCTAAATTAGGGTTATTTTAGTTTAATTAGTTGAACTACTTTTTCCACATCAAGTTTTTGGCACCGTTGCCGGGGACTCTTGGCAATTGCGTTAACTACTTTGTTTGGATTTCAACTGATATCGTTACGTGCTTTTTGTGTGTTTTTGAGTCGTAGGAGTCCAAGTAATTTTAGTGTCTTTTTCGTATTTTTCGAGTCTTTTGTTGGAGTTGTCTTACTTGTTTGTTTTTAGTTTTATAGTTCATGCCCCACACGCATTCGCAGGGACCAGTGAAGCCACCGATCGACAAGTCTTCCTTCTCCACACTTAGTATTCAGGTAAAAAAATCCTCAACTTCATCTTCAGCCCCTTCTGACTCTACACTTCAATCTAAACCACCGAACTACGACTTCACCCCGAAGTCATCACCCCACAACTCCCCACCACCCTCCCGTCACCCTAGTCCACCACCAGTTCACCAAATGGCCGATAACCAAACTGTTCACCAGCGTTCCACCTCAGGTTTCACCGCAAATTCACCCATCACTATCCCTGAAATCACCAATGACAAGTCCTGGCAAATTCCCTCATACATCATGACCGCCATTAACAACTCTTGTCAGTTCCACGGTCGAGATCATGAGGATGCGCCTGCACATATCAACCATCTCACCCGTCTGTGTAGCACCTTCGGCATCGAAGGTGTTAATCTTGATGCCCGTTTTCTCCAAGTCTTTCCCTTTTCACATGCTGGCCGCGCAGCCACATGGCTCGATTCGCAGCCAGCAGGTACTTACACTACTTGGGCTGGACTTAGGGATGCCTTCCTTGCTAAGTATTTCCCACCTATGAAGGCCTCTCGCCTTCGAGATCAGATCAACTCCTTCAGAATGGAACCTGACGAACCATATCACTTAGCTTGGGAGAGGTTTCAAACTTTACTCTAGCGTTGTTCCCAACATGGACTGTCGGATTGGGCTTTAGTAGAAAAAGTTTACAATGGTCTTACCCCTGAGTGCAAGGACCGTTTCGACACATCTGCAGGAGGCCACCTAATGGGAAAGAAAACTGTGGCTGACTGCAATGATCTCTTTGAGAGCTTCTCTCATGCTGACATAGATCATAGTGCTACCAGCAGGAATTCCAATCCTGTGATTACTTCCTCATCTTCTCGAGGAGTGAACCAAGTCGTTTTAGACTCAAAGGTAGTATCTCAACTAGACTATATCACCAAAGAGTTGCTAGAAATTAAGAAGAAGGTAGATAGGTGCGAAGTTTGTAGAGGTGGACATGACACCATAGATTGCCCAACACTTACCCTAGAACAGGTCGAGTATATATCAGGTCAAAATAGGGGTCCAACGAACCCGTTCAATAATAGTAGCTCCAATTGGCGTGCTAATAGTTATCGCTCTTCAGGTAACCCCCCTGGTTTTCCATCTAGTCAATATCAAAGCAGGGGGCCAGGTTTCTATTCTAGTGGGGGGTCGGGTCAAACAGGTCAATTTGCTAGTTCAGGTTCAGGTGCACAGTTCAGAGGTGAGGGGTCACACCAAGAGGTTCAACCTAAGAATGAGGGGTCAAACAGTAGTCTGTCTAGGATAGAGGACCTTCTTACCCAACTAGTGGTTAAGGATCAGGCTACCCAACGTACCTTAGAAGAACACGCTACTTTCCTAAAGAATAATCATTCGAACTTCTTAGATCTTCAAAGGCAAGTTGGGGATATTGGACGCCAGTTGCAAGAGCGACATCCAGGTCAATTTTCGGGCAACACAAAGCCCAACCCATCTGGCTCTTTGAAGGCAATTTCGACGCGTAGTGGTAGGACTCTAGGAGAGGTAGTGAGACCCGAGAGTGTCGAGGTAGAAGATGAGGACCCCGTAGATGAGGAGATTGAAATGGAGGCGCCCGGTAAAGTGCAACCTAGGTTCATCCCAGCAAGTACCGCACACACCGGGGGGCCTTCAAGTGAGAAAAGTATAGGAAAGAAGCTGATACAAGTTATTCCATGACCCAATGTTGATATTTCCCGTGCTCCATTACCTTCCCGCCTTAAAAATCGAACTTATTCCAAAGAGTACGGGAAATTCTTAAAGATCTTTAAGCAGCTTAAAATCAACCTCCCTTTCATAGAAGCCCTTCAATCAATGCCGAAATATGCAAAATTTTTAAAAGATCTTCTAAAACGTAAGGATAGGTTAGGAGAGGTTTCTAACATCCCCCTTAGTGGAGGGTGTTCAGCCGTATTCTTGAACAAGGTCCCGGAAAAATTGACGGATCCAGGCCTTTTCACCATCCCGTGCTTGTTTGGGAGTGATACCAAGTGTAGGGCCCTAGCCGATCTAGGAGCGAGTATAAACTTAATGCCATATTCCATGTATGAGAGGTTAGGTCTAGGAGAGTTATCCCCTACACGTATGTCTTTGTCTCTAGCCGATAGATCCTTAAAGTATCCACGTGGCATAATTGAAAACCTTCTAGTCAAAGTGGATAAATTCGTCTTTCCCGTAGACTTTGTCGTTCTCGATATGGAAGCTGACGAGAAGTTTCCTATCATTCTAGGATGCCCATTCTTGTGTACCGCCAAGGCTATCATCGATGTCTTCGATGGAAAAATTACACTTCAAGTCGGTGAGGAGAGAGTTACTTTCGAGATAGCACGCTCCATGGAACACCCTAGTGGTTCCGATGATCTTAGTAGTCCTTGTCATTCGATCTATTTCATAGAGTCTTTCTTATCATGTGTCGACCATTGCTTTGACTATATTAGTGGAGCCGATCTTGTTGAGAGTAAGATAGATTAGGTAGCTGAGAAGGTAGAGGAAGTCGTGAGTGAAAGTGAGGAAGTAGAAGAGAACGAGTGGGTCCCCGAAGTGCTAGAATTGAGTGAGGTCAAAAGTGAGAGTGAGAGTACACCTATAGAGAGACCCGCCCCATTAGAACTCAAAGTTCTCCCATCCCACTTAGAGTACGCATTTTTAGGTGAGGGGTCCGAGTTTCCCGTCATTATTTCATCTAAGTTAGAGGAGGGAGAGAAGGGTAGGTTGTCAGAGGTGTTTAGAGTGAATAGGGAAGCCATTGCATGGCGTCTTTCGGATATCAAGGGCATAAGCCCCGCCTATTGTACCCACCGGATACTCATGGAAGATGACTATAAGCCGGTGGTGCAACCTCAACGGTGCCTAAATCCGAACATGCAAGAGGTCATTAAGAAGGAAGTGCTAAAATTGTTAGATGCCGGGGTGATTTACCCTATTTCCGATTCACCATGGGTTAGTCCGACCCAAGTCATCCCAAAGAAGGGTGGGATGACGGTTGTGACACATGGGTCACTGCGACCATCAAACAAATACCAAACCAATGAAATATTGTATTTCATACTTGGGAATTTTGCAAATATGTGTATCATTTGCACATATCAAATTTTGTTCAATTTCAAACTCTAAATCGTTTTCTGGAAGGTTATACGCGCACAAATGCGTAAATATAACCAGTTTAATGCAACAAACACTCCGGAATAGTGACATTGGCTTAACATACCTTAAATAACCTTTACATAACTTAGAAATAAGTTTTGAAGGCTTTGGTATGGCAAAATCGAGTTAAATCGCTTACAGGGACTAAAATTGACAAATTGCGAAAGTATGCCAATTTAAACTGTAACAGACATTCCGGAACATGACCATAAGTTAAACATACCATAAATATCCTTTACATAGCTTAGAAGTAGGCTTTTAGGGGTTCGGTGTGCTAAAATAAACTTTTGGGTCATTCAGGGACTAAAAGTGTCAAAAAGTGCATAAGTTTGCATTTTCGCGCGTAACTTACGTTCTGAATACATCCGGACATCCAAAAATTTATGTAAGCACTATAATATTTTATCTTAGTGTTTGGCATAAGAAAAATCCATTCGTCGCGTCATTTGGATCGTTTTTCGCGCTTATGCGCATTCTGTCGTAATTAACCGAACATCGCGATCGTACGGCCAAACGAACCGACATCCGAGATATTTTTGAGCATGTTTCGAGTTCCCTATACTTTAACTTCATTTTAGAGCCTTGAAATGAGGTTAACGGGGTTCAAACGCATCGAAAATATCTTAAACGGGCTGCAGGGACCATTTCTGCCATTTTTGAAACTTTGCTGAAACTGGTAGGCAGTGGCGTAGCGCGAGCACCTCATGCCTATGCAGTGGCGCTACGCGACTGCCTAGTCTAGACAGAAACTTTGCAGAAACATCGAATCGGGTCCGTTCCACTTTCGCACATGGTTTTGGGCAATACCATGGGCTCAAATGGTTTTCTAAAACCAGGGTTTTGAGGTGGAGGGTTGAGATTGAATCACGGTTAACGAGGAACGATCTTAACAGCTCTACAAATCCTATAAATACCCCACCCCCATTTGCTTCAAAACCCACAAGAATCCTGATTTGAGAAGCTCTAAGTTGAAACCTTTGTTTCATACCTGAGCTACTTGAATCGGGATTAGCATACGGGGACCCTTCGTAAGTATTCCTTCGTTCTTTTATTGCTTTTCGAGTCTTTTCGAGTCTGAAAGTCAAACTTTGTTTGACTTTCTGCGTTGACTAGTTTATGGTCAATGCGAAGTTCGTTTGAACTTCGCAACGTGAGTGTAATCACGTTGGTTATAGTCCCTTGGGACTATGCCTACTGATTACCACGTTGTCTAGGGTCGTAAGGGTAAGCGATCTAATAAATCGCTTATACCTTCGAACCTGACCCATTAGGTCGATCATTAGGATCCGACCAAAATACATTAGGTGACCATAGGATATAGGGAATAACCTTCCGAGGTTATACCTTATGGTCGCTTCGTTTGAGTAGTTGTATGATAGGTAGTTTATATGCCTTAGGTAAATTACCAAAATACCCTTTTCATGTATAATCGGTAATTAAGCATATCTAACCAAAACTTTTGTCACATAACTGATTATGTAACATGTTTAGGCATATAACACTTGTCATAGGACTAGTTAGACGTTCCGAACGCGTTTCACGCGAACGACGCGATAAAGTAGCATAAGCTACCTAAACGGGTCGTAATGGGTCGTAAGCTCTTAGGTTAAGTTTCATTTAGTATGTAGGTGTTAGGATCGGAGGCTCTTATGATTGTGTTTGTTTGTATGTTTTGAACAAATCAAATAGATATGAACAGTTTAAGTGCAGCGGAAATGGAAACAAACTTTTTAAACACAATCAAAGGAGGAATAGTATGATAAACAATTGCTTTCCATAGAGTCAAAAGATTTACAAATCAAAGCAAAAGATTACAGATATGTTCACATACTAAGCTCCCCCTCAGCCTGATGCCCCAAGGTTGGTTGCACACAAGATGAAAGGATTAGACATGAGGAGAAGAACTCGCTCAGTCAATCAAATGTAACAGTACAGGGTATTGTTACATTTATAGGCCAACCAAACCACTGAGGAATCTCAGCTGACGTCACCATGAAAGCGACGTCTAACAGCCTAACAAACTATATCTACTGTCCTTACACAAACTACTGATGTCTAACAACTGATTGTAATAATAATACAAAACATGAGGAAACATCTGCTTCACGTTCCACTGTTGTAACCTAAGCACTGATGCTTATCAACAACATCAGTGCTTTCTTCAAAGGTGATCAGTCCTTGAATGAGCAGTGTTTGTGTCTTCAGCAGCACTTAAGAGACAGCAGTAGATAGAGCAACAGAGTTTGTCTTCAGCAGTCTTTAGGATCATATCAGCAGTTGAAAGGGCACAGCAGTTGATTATGAGCAGCAGTTAGAGACCATCAGATGTTATAACTCACTTTCAAGGGGAGAGCAAAGTGTAAACTACTGCTTATTTTGAATCCTCTGTTGTGACCTGGTTTTGGCTTTACATTATCTGTTCCTCTGGTAGGGTTCAATCCCAACAATCTCCCCCTGGAACAGATAATGCCAAAACCTTTCATTATTCAGGACCTTTATTACTCATCAAGAGTGCCTTAGCTTGTTCTTTGAATTCAGCTTCAAATACCTTTGCACTCTGGTCATCTTCATCCCTGCACAGTGTAAGCTCAAGGAGATCCTGCAAATCTTGAACACTAAGGCCTAGTGCTTCTTTCCTTGATATATGCTTCACATCGCCATTGGCTCTGACCAAGGTCAATACGTGAGTCTTTTGATCAGACATCCACTTTAGTATTTTTAAGCCAAGTGGGTTTCTTGGGAGAGACTTATTTGAAGATGAGTTGAGGGATAATGGCCTTGAAAACAACTGCAGACTTTCAGACATTCTTTTGAAAGCTTCTTCAAAGACTTTGTCAGCTGCAGCTATATCTTCTGAAGTTTCTTGTTCAATAAGTTCTTGTCGTTCAGCTTCTGTCTTGTCTTCAGCAGTGTTTGGAGTCGCAGGTTTGTTTAACGCCTTAAAAAGGCTTTGAAGCTTTGTTGAGGTTTCTTCTTTTAGACCCATTTTAGTGATGGTATCTTTGAAGTACTCTGCTTCCTTTTCTTTTACCTCTTCTTCAGTCAACTGTTCTCCCTCTTCTTGATTTGTTGCAAAAGTAGATCGGAACAGTGTGTCGAGGTTTCCCATTTTCTGTTCAAGCTTCATCATTTGTTCTTGCTTTTTAGAAGTGCCTGAAACAGGTGTCTTTCTTTTCTTCAGCCTTTTGTAGGCTTCATCAGTCTGCTGTCTTGACCACTTTGATATGGCTTCAGCAGAGTCTATTTTTGCATCCACCAGCTCCTCTTTCTTTCTTTTATACTCAGCAGTGAAATCAGCAATGAGCTTTTTGAATTTGTTCCAGTTTGGAGGATTTTTCTTCTTTGTGGAATCATTCTTGATTCTGTCAATCCTCTCAGCCTCATGCTTTAGAGCGATTATTGGCCATTCTTCAAACTGTTTTTCTTCAGCAGGATAGAATTTTTCTTTCATAATGTGGGCGAAATATTGTTTTCTTAGCTTTTTGCGTTGTTCAGCCTTTTCTTTGATTAGTTCCTGTGTAAATTCTTCTATCTGCTTTACTTTTGTTAAGTAGAAATCCAGTCTTTTAGCAATGCCATCTTCGCTTAACTTTTCTTTTTCACTGTCAACATTGGCTTGTACTTTGGCCTGCCTTGCCTTGAGTTTGAGGTAATCATTCATATCCTCTGGTGGCATGTAGCCTATGAGTGAGGAGAATCTTCTTTTTGAAGGATCCTCTTCTGTATAGAATTGCCTCATCTCATTTTTGACAGCTTCAAGTTCCAGTGGATATTTTGCAGCATTAGGATCATGCATACCCTCATCGGTAGTGATTGGCTTTCTTATTCTGTTGAAGAGCTTTGGCTGTGAAGTAGAAAAGGTGAGAGCAGTGGTGGATGACTGACTAACAACTGTTGAGACAACTGGTGTCTCAACATCTGTTGTCATTACAACTGCTGATATGTCAGCAGTTGTCTTCTGCTTTTGAGCAGGGGATGGAAGTGATGGAAGTGATGGTGGTGATGGGGGTGGTGAATCATCATCTGATATGAGATTCCTTCTCCTTTTTAATGAAGAAGGAGCAGATGATGTTTTGGGTGGATCAGTGGTTGTAGATTGTATTGCAGTGGATTGTGGTTGACTGATAGTGGTTGAAACAACTGGTGCTTCAACCGCTGCTGTCATTACAACAGATGTTGTAACATCTGTTGTCTTCTGTTTTATAACAGGAAGCAGTGGTGATTGTGTGATTGTATATAATGATGATGGTGGAGCAGTAGTTGTAGTGGTGTGTGGTAGAGTGGTGTGTGTTGGGGGTGTGAGTGTTGATGATATGGCAGCTGTTTGGCTACTGACAGCAGTTTTTGTAACTGCTGCTGTATCAGCTGTTTGGCTAACAGGTTTTGAGACCTGTTTTTCTTTTTCTTTTTCTTTTTCAGGTTCAATATGAATGCCATGTTCAATTCCCTTTTTCTTCATTTGCTTCAATATCTCCCCCTTTTTGGCATTATCTGCAAGGGGGTCATCAAAGAATAGTAAAGTTGAAGGAGCCTTGCCAGTGGCAATTTGGATACTGGCCTTAATAGCCTTGATATCTGCTTGAGTATCCTTAAACCTTGATTCAACCATGTTAGTCAGCATTTGTACTTGAATGGCATGCTTTTTGTCAGCCATAAGTTGCTGTGCTTCAAGCATGGGTTGAAAAATATTCCAAAGCTCATTTGCAGCAGGTGCTTGTTGTGGAGCAGATGCTTGAGCAGGAACAGCAGAGGATTGTGCTTTCTGAGCTTTTAAAATCTCTTGCACCATCTCCTTTATTTCAGAAACTGATTCTTCAAGTTTTTCCACTCTGCCCGTCAATTCCTGATATCTTGAATCATCACCCATTTTACTGGGATCATCTGAATCCCCACCTGTGGTGGTTATATCAATGTGTGACTTAGGAACAGAGTCCCAAAAATCATCCATTGATGCCCCTTGTTCTCGGTACTGGGGACTTCTTTCTTCGGCACTCGAGAAACCTTTGATGGTACCAGTGGTTAGATCCAACTCACTGGTGGTCACCGATGTTGCCATGGAAGAAATTGCCTTCAAGGGAGTCTTACTTATGAAACAACTGTCCAACTGAGAATCTGTTGATCCACCAGTTGTAGTTGCTGCTCCACTTGAACTACTGACAGGAGTTACTTGTAACTCCTGCAGTGTAACCTCCTCAACTGTTGCTGGGATAGCAGAAGTATAAGCATCAGACCCAGTCACTTGTGGATGTATACTCTCAGTGATAGGTGATAGAGAGGAATTGGTTTGTGTCTGTGCAATAGCAGCTGCATGCAACAGAGGTAGCATGGATTGTGGCATTATTATTGGTGAGGGAATGGGGGTTGAAAGAGACATGTCCTTGGGATCAGGACTGAGGAAGATGGATCCGAGTGGATTCAGAGCTTCATACTGTGGTGTCCCTGTGCTTACAACCTGATCCTTTTGTGAGGATGCAGGAGGAGTTTCGGTTATGGGTTGAGATCTTTCTTCCAACTGCTGTGAGGAAGTAGCAGCAGTGGTTTGTGGTGACTTTTGTGTTGTCACAGGCATTTCCTCTGGGATCTCATCTTCCAGAGTTGCCTTTGTTTTGGGTTTGGTGGGTTTTCTGGATGTTTTCTTTTTGGTCTTTTTAGGTGTGGCAGGTGTGGGTTTCAAAGCAGTGGGAGTGCTGCTATGATCACCTGGAGCAGTGGGCTCAGCAGCTGATACCTGAGGAGCAGTTGTAACCGCTAAAGTCTGCTCAGGTACCCCTGCTTTTGTTTTTATTGGTGCCATCATCCTTGAAAATGTTTCTTTTGTTATGCTTTTTATTTGACAATGAACACCTTGTTTGAGCAAATTTACATTTTTCTTTTCAAATTTTTGTTCAAAATAATAACTCAAAAATCTTGGAAAAAGTAAAAATGCTTTACTTTCAACGTTTTTCACCATGTCATTGAAAATCTCCTGGGAGTGGTTATAGTCTTTATTATTCAAAATAGCGTAACCCAGGCTTTGAATTTTCAATGGTATTTCGTTGAAAGATGTTGTTTTATTTGAAGCACACATCAAGAGTGTGTGAAATAAAAACCTAGGTGCAGATGGAAAATAACCCTTTTGTAGGGTATCTACCTTTGGTTCTTCTGCATAACCCCTTTTCACGAAATCAGTTTTCATCTCGATTTTTTCAAAAGAGAGTTTACCTTCCTGATCGTTGAGATTAAAGACTTCGGAGATCAACTGTGGGGTTATTTGAACTGCTTTACCCTGTATCGAGGAGTTTATGGCTATGACTTTTCCGTCTTGTTTTTCAAGCATCGCCTTTTTTCCAAAACTCTCTCTGGGTTTGCAGATATATGGGAGCATTCACCGTCAACAAAGTTTTGTACTTTGATCCAGTTATTGCATCAATGATGGTGTCAAAGGTGTGATTATCAGTAGGTTTTGTGAGTAAACCCAGATAATTGTGAGATTGTTTGAATGGTATTTCGATGGGTTCTTCGGCCGTTTGAGCGACCTCTTTGGAAGGCGATGGTGATTTGGGTTTTGATTTTGATTTTGTCATTGTTGTGGAGAATAATGAAGGAAGATTTTGAAGATTTTGAGAAGAAGGGTTGGAAACTGCTATGAGAAGAGAATTTTGGAATTCAATTCGACAGTGTAAAACCCTGTTTGGGGTTTAGGGCAGGGTTTTATTTGAAAAAAAATGATCGCTGATGTGGCAGCGGTTATTAAGATCTGAGGGCTAAAAACTGACCACGTGTCAACCACTGATGAACCGGATGAAGTATGTAGAACAGTTGTTTTAAAAGCCACTGACGTATCAAGCATCAGAGGTTACAACGGTAAAAATATGGGCAGTGGATAATTTTTACTATCAGTGGATAGCATGTCAGTGGATAAGACACTGATTTTGAACATCAGTGCTTTTCAAGAAAATGAGGGATCAGTGGTTAACTTTCAGCAGTGGACAGTGTTTAGAGATCAGACGTTGGAACAAAACAGTGGTTAGGGTAAATGGTGCAAATCTGAAGAACAGGTGTTTCAGCAATAATTTTGAGGTTTTTCATTCAAGGTTTTGCCACATGTCAATTTTGAAAGACAGTGGTTTAGTACCCCATATGATGAAAACTTTTTACTAAGGCAAATCAATTTCGTTTAATATTCAATTAACACATGAGTACCTTAGTAATTTAAGCACAGTTTGCAATCAACCTTTTATAGAAATTTAGGAGCAAACCTGAGTATGACATGATCATGACATATGTACCATTTCCTTTTGACCCATTTATGAGGACACAGATACCACCAAAAATAAGGTATTACATCCTGATAGGAGCTGAAACCATTGCCAACAAAAACAAGCAAGAGTTCCAAATATATTATTTCAAAAAAAATGAATAATATATCCTGGTTATTTGAGAAAATCCTTTGAACAATAAAAATAGTTTAAAGGGTTTTCTGGGAAAAGTATCAAAAAGGATCTGGTATAATTTCAATAGAGTATATAATCATATCATTCACAAGTTTTTTTTTTTTTTTTTTTTTTTAAATGGTCAGTTGATTGCAAACCTGAGAACACATGGAGAAAATTTTTGAACATTTGTCTAGTCCTCTTTGGAGTTCATTTACTGGAATCAACACCTTTTTCTAAACAGATGAATGCATATAGTTGCTTAATGACCATTATTACCCTAAACTTTGACTCATAGGTGTTTTATGTTTATACTCTTTCCTTTTGATTTCAAAAGTTTTGAGATAAACACACTTCTGAGTTTTTGTGAAATTCCTCAATGTATTTTTAACAAAGTTGATTTTGTCCTTTTGGAGGACTCAACCTGTTTTAACACATAGGATCTGAATGACTAAAGTTTTAATTTCCCTCTTTTAGTGTTAACAAAACAACAATGCTTTTATGAACATCGGTTTTGTTAATCTGAGGTTCATACTTTAGCATTTTAAAAAATGACATCACAATTTTCATAACATCAATTGAAATCAATTTTGAAAAACATGAAATAATCCCATAGTTTACCAGATATGTTTTCAGATCTGAAAACTATGAGTGATTTGTGCATGAATTCACTTGTTGTGTGAAATTTGTGTGTCATATGACATCTTGGTTGATTTACAGAGTTTTTGATTAACCACTTTGATCATGATTTACTCGTTACTCTGTTTTTCAACTAAATACAACCAACCTTAGTATCAATGAATTTTGAGCTGAACTATTATGTCAAATTGATTGTTAGATCGAATTTGATTGTCCGAGCTCTGATACCAATTGTTAGGATCGGAGGCTCTTATGATTGTGTTTGTTTGTATGTTTTGAACAAATCAAATAGATATGAACAGTTTAAGTGCAGCGGAAATGGAAACAAACTTTTTAAACACAATCAAAGGAGGAATAGTATGATAAACAATTGCTTTCCATAGAGTCAAAAGATTTACAAATCAAAGCAAAAGATTACAGATATGTTCACATACTAAGCTCCCCCTCAGCCTGATGCCCCAAGGTTGGTTGCACACAAGATGAAAGGATTAGACATGAGGAGAAGAACTCGCTCAGTCAATCAAATGTAACAGTACAGGGTATTGTTACATTTATAGGCCAACCAAACCACTGAGGAATCTCAGCTGACGTCACCATGAAAGCGACGTCTAACAGCCTAACAAACTATATCTACTGTCCTTACACAAACTACTGATGTCTAACAACTGATTGTAATAATAATACAAAACATGAGGAAACATCTGCTTCACGTTCCACTGTTGTAACCTAAGCACTGATGCTTATCAACAACATCAGTGCTTTCTTCAAAGGTGATCAGTCCTTGAATGAGCAGTGTTTGTGTCTTTAGCAGCACTTAAGAGACAGCAGTAGATAGAGCAACAGAGTTTGTCTTCAGCAGTCTTTAGGATCATATCAGCAGTTGAAAGGGCACAGCAGTTGATTATGAGCAGCAGTTAGAGACCATCAGATGTTATAACTCACTTTCAAGGGAAGAGCAAAGTGTAAACTACTGCTTATTTTGAATCCTCTGTTGTGACCTGGTTTTGGCTTTACATTATCTGTTCCTCTGGTAGGGTTCAATCCCAACAGTAGGCTTTGTTAAACCATATTACACGAGTTTCCATACTCGTTTGGTTTACGAACCCTCATTCTATCCGATCCTCGGATTTAGGTCCGGTTTATTAACATAGTTACCTATATTAGGTGCCGTTTGATATCCGTGATCTCTAGCATTGTTTGGTTGTCACTCAAGAACTACTGAGCAATCTCAAGTGAGTACATAGACCCCTCTTTTACTGTTTTCCAAACTGTTTTGGGGTGAAACACATGTGCCTAATTGTTACTTTCATGCTTTCCTGTTTTCACATCATATACTTGTTATGTTCAATAGTACACTTATAATACAAGATTTCATTGTTTTCATGCTATGTATGTCCATTTAGTACATGCTTAGTACATTATTTTACATTGCATCTCTGTTGCATATGTTCCAGTAACATATGGACACATTGTTTTACAGCTCTACCTTGTATGTTTACTCTAGCATACTAGGTACATTATCTTCATAAAACATGCTTACATTTTGGTATGACATTTGGTTTGTTTAAACTATACTGTACATTTATTAACACCGATCATGCCGCTCGGTAGTAGGTAGTGGTACCATAGGACTTGACAAATCCCATTCCTAAAATCTCGGGTTTTATTGGACGTAAGGAATGACCGAATCCGAATACATATTCTTTTGATAACCCATTTTTACATGGTTATCCGACTGTCGCAAGGCTTGGATGTATGAATTTTCACAATACCGCATAAATGTTCATATTCAGTATAGTATGCATATATTTTACAAAACATAACTTTTGATTTACTCAAAATACTTTGTTTTGTACATTTTTACTTATGGTTTAAGTAGTCTTATTTTACTTACCATACATAACATTTGTTACACATTACTTGACTACATTTGGACTCTTTAACATTTGATATGGTTTATACAAGGACTTTTTGAAAATTGGTTTAAACATGAACTTTATACATTGGTGGTTTGTTTAAGTGATTTAAGTAACGAAACATATGTAATGTGATACAAGCATGGTGGATACGCCGCTGGTACTTCCTATATATAAGTGTTTGTATGGTATTAAATATAGTAGCGTTATTTGAATCATTTCAATTTGAGACATATAACATTTTATACAAATAACATACTTTTCACAAGACATTGTTTTACAAAACAACTTATCTTATACAAACTCATTTTACTTGGTTATTCATTTAACCATACATTATTCTCTTACTTATACATATTATCTGATCTTATTGCTTTTCAAATGATTTACAAAACAAAGCAAATTACAAGGTTCATGACTAAACATTTTCTTAAACAATAAGTCATGAATCCTATTTTTCATAAACCTATGTATCTCACAGGCATTTTTATGCTGACGTACCTATTTTCACATGTGTTTAAGGATATGATGCATAGGATTTATCAAGATACACTTAGGCGGACTTGGGCCATAGCGACAATAAAAGATGCAAGACTAGTTAATTATGTTGTATTTCTTTGATTGTCAAGACATTGTAACAATTTTAATCAATAAAACAATATTTCAATTTCCATGTGTTATGAAACAATGATTCTGTTACAACACTCCCCGACGTTTTCCGCCACGTTTTGTTGTTCTACGTGGTCGGGGTGTGACAGAAAAGTTGGTATCAGAGCTCATGGTTATAGGGAATTAGGTTATTAGTAATACTTTGACCTAGTCTATAACCTTCCTAGGACCCTAACGCGAGTTTACTTGCGTTTAGTCATAAAACAATACCGTCACCTATCCTTAGGCGACAACCACAACAAGAACATAAATTTCAAAACCGCTTTGAAAACTAATCATCTGTTCTAGGATGATTGATTACTAGGTTTTGAACCCTCTATTGTAAGGTTTTGAACCCCTTTGAGTTTTCCAAAACCTCGTCAAGGTTTTGGGTTTTAAATAATGTGAACACGTGCAAACTGGAAGGGTGAATGCCTGTATTCTGGGTTTTCTGTCAAGGCAAGCACTTCGTATACGTCTCATCAGACGCGAGACCAGTTGTGCTTACCTGGGAATTCTTGGGATGAGTGTTCATTTATAGGCGAGCATGTCTTCGCGATACATTATTTTTTACCCATTTACTTTGATTTGTCACCATCTCATTTGTTTGCCTTAGGTAACAAACAAATGATCACAATTTTCTTTCGTTACCATTCTGTATTGATTATCCAATAACCTTTCACTTGTTTCTTCCTATGTCTTTCATCTCCTTCTAGAATGTCTCTTCCTCTCAGCAATGGTCAAATGTCCGAGCAAACAGCCAAATTTGCCCAGCGAATAGGCGAAGTGATTCTGAAGACTGTGGAATTGGGAATTGCTATGTCTCGTCTCAACAATGAAGCCACTCAAGAGCCATGAAAGGAAGCAGAAGCCAAGCCTTCACCTAAACCAAAGAAACGTAAGGCTTCAAGGAAACCCGCAGCGGTGGCACCAAAACAGGCAAGACCTAGCCAAATGACAGCACCACCAGCCAAGAAAGCAATCAAGGAATCAAAGACCATGGATGAACGACCCCCCTAAGAGGTCAAAGAAGAGAAAGGATTCTCAGAACTTCACCGTGGTCGCTCAACCCCCTGCTAGGAAGCCATACAACGAAACTGCACCCTTGTGCAACCAATGTAGCCTTCATCATCAGGCTAGTGTGAAGTGCCGTAAATGCCAAACTTGTGGACTTATAGGTCATACGGCAAGGGTTTGTCCAACTGCAGCAGTACCAAATCAAGCAGGATCCATCCGGGTGGCAACACAACCTGTTAAGAAGCAATAGAAGGGAACAGCCCCAATATGCGACAAATGTAATTCACACCACCTAGCTCACCTACAGTGTCGTCGGTGTGCATCGTGCGGGCAACTCGGTCACCTGGCAATTGTTTGTCGATTTACCCCAAACCAAAGTGGTCCAAACCGACCACAAGCCAATCCTGCTCAAGCTCGCTTTCCGCCTGGATCATGCTACAACTGTGGCGATACGAGCCATTTCAGGAACAACTGCCCAAAAGCTTGCTAATGCAAATCCAACCCACGGATGAGCAGTTGGCTGACTAGAAGATGTTGCTGTCTTATGCTTTTATTCTCCTGTTTTCTTGTAATGTGAAACAATCTGTTTTGTTTATAAATAAATTATTGTTCACAATTCTGATATTCAAGTGTAGTTACATGTGTGTATGACTTTTCCTATGATACCTACATCAAGAAACTATGTACCTTGCAAACTACTCTTGTGATTTCTCTCTTTCAAATGATCGCTCATGATTCCCTCAAAAATTTTAGGTACTCGTTTCATTCTAAGGAACGGAGTACATGAAATAAAGTGAAATTATGAGTAATCGTGCTTGTTACACATCTGTGCCATTAAATCCTTGGTTAGATAACTAAGGGTAGTTTCAAATCTCATACCCATTACGTTTTTTTTTAACATACACAGTACAAGTATTTCAAAAAAAAAAACAATCTTCATGATCTCAAAACATTTCATATAGTTTGAAAACAATTTTTCTAAATGCATTGTCTATGTTATTTCAAAAACATTGGCCATGTTATCAAAACCAACCTTCCTAATTTCAAAATATTTCATATAGTCTAAAGGCAATATTAACACAGTACATTTTCTTATCAAGTGCATGATTTCAAAAGCATCATTCATGTTTTCCAAAAACCTTATACATAATTTCAAAAATTCATTTCGCATGATTTTAAAACATTTTTATAAATATACTTATCTAAAAAACCTACTTTATGATTTCAAAAGTATTATATATAAGGTTTCAAAAACATTTTTAGAACCCCATGCATAGTTTTCCAAATATATTTTCCTCATACATTTACTTAACCTTCAAATTCTGCTTCATATGTTGCCTTGGCATATCTAGCATCTCAACTTCATAAACATTTTTACTTCATGTTTTGACATAAGCACGTCCAGTGCAAGGTTTCAAAACATCTTCAACTTCTAAAATCCATATGGGATCTTTTTATCTTCACATTTAGACCCTTGTGGATGATCATCATTCAAATCAGAGTCCTTAATTGGATTCCTTATGTACCTGAATTCGGACATTTCGGTTCCTTATAATCGAAATCGAACTTCTCTTTTAAAAATCTTTCTATCTTTATAGATAGATTCTTGTAATTGTTTAAAGTGCCAAATGAAATCCACGAGATGGATTCCTATTGTACTTTAAATGCATGTGCTCTGTCAACAAAACAAATAAACAATCTTTGTGGTTATATGACTATGTGTTTATGAATCTTGTGTTTTCTTTTATGCATTTTGTGTTTTTGTATACTCTGGATATTCGTTATCCAAATCCTCGTAGAATCTTTCATATCTTCATATGAGGGATTCGTAGTAGGATATTCAAAAAGGTACTACCTTAAATCCTTATTGGGCTTCTATGTAATAGTTAAGACCCTTGGGTTATATAGTACCATTCCATGTTTCATAAGAGACCCTTTTAGTGGTCTAGTCATAAAGATTGATTCACAATTTGGTTAAAGAACGACATCTAGTGATGTAGCCGAACAGACTCCTTGATAGTCTATTTAGATCATTTATTGATTTAATTAAAAGGACTCTATGGCGGTCTAGTCACACTCATCAAAGGATTGTTCATTTGGTCTTACCCTACACATTATAAAATAGACTGTGTGAACTGTACAAGGAATTGTCTAATTATGGACGCGTACATAATTATGAAATTCAGTGCACAGAAACCCAGTAAGATTTATTATGTGTAAGAACCGATAGTGACAACAATAACAAAATGAGAACGATGTAATGGAGGTACGGTGGACGCACCAATGACGCTTCATATACTTGTATATAAGTGCCCCTCTTACATTGCAAGCATAATGTTATTAAGGTTACTAGAAGGTCAGAACCCTAACCAATATTGTTCGATCTTTTCAACTTCATGTTTCAAGCTCTCACAAGTTTCCTCTAAATAAATTTCGGGACGAAATTTCTTAAAGTAGGGGAGACTGTGACACCTGGGTCACTGCGACCATCAAACAAATACCAAACCAATGAAATATTGTATTTCATACTTGGGAATTTTGAAAATATGTGTATCATTTGCACATATCAAATTTTGTTCAATTTCAAACTCTAAATCGTTTTCTGGAAGGTTATACGCGCACAAATGCGTAAATATAACCAGTTTAATGCAACAAACACTCCGGAATAGTGACATTGGCTTAACATACCTTAAATAACCTTTACATAACTTAGAAATAAGTTTTGAAGGCTTTGGTATGGCAAAATCGAGTTAAATCGCTTACAGGGACTAAAATTGACAAATTGCGAAAGTATGCCAATTTGAACTGTAACAGACATTCTGGAACATGACCATAAGTTAAACATACCATAAATATCCTTTACATAGCTTAGTAATAGGCTGTGATGGGTTCGGTGTGCTAAAATAAACTTTTGGGTCATTTAGGGACTAAAAGTGTCAAAAAGTGCATAAGTTTGCATTTTCGTGCGTAACTTACGTTCTGAATACATCCGGACATCCAAAAATTTATGTAAGCACTATAATATTTTATTTTAGTGTTTGGCATAAGAAAAATCCATTCGTCGCGTCATTTGGATCGTTTTTCGCGCTTATGCGCATTCCGTCGTAATTAACCGAACATCGCGATCGTACGGCCAAACGAACCGACATCCGAGATATTTTTGAGTATGTTTCGAGTTCCCTATACTTTAACTTCATTTTAGAGCCTTGAAATGAGGTTAACGGGGTTCAAACGCATTGAAAATAGCTTAAACGGGCTGCAGGGACCATTTCTGCCATTTTTGAAACTTTGCTGAAACTGGTAGGCAGTGGCCTAGCGCGAGCACCTCATGCCTATGCAATGGTGCTACGCGACTGCCTAGTTTGGACAGAAACTTTGCAGAAACATCAAATCGGGTCCGTTCCACTTTCGCACATGGTTTTGGGCAATACCATGTGCTCAAATGGTTTTCTAAAACCAGGGTTTTGAGGTGGAGGGTTGAGATTGAATCACGGTTAACGAGGAACGATCTTAACGGCTCTACGAATCCTATAAATACCCCACCCCCATTTGCTTCAAAACCCACAAGAATCCTGATTTGAGAAGCTCTAAGTTGAAACCTTTGTTTCATACCTGAGCTACTTGAATCAGGATTAGCATTCGGGGACCCTTCGTAAGTATTCCTTAGTTCTTTTATTGCATTTCGAGCCTTTTCGAGTCTGAAAGTCAAACTTTGTTTGACTTTCTGCGTTGACCAGTTTATGGTCAATGCGAAGTTCGTTTGAACTTCGCAATGTGAGTGTAATCACGTTGGTTATAGTCCCTTGGGACTATGCCTACTGATTACCACGTTGTCTAGGGTCGTAAGGGTAAGCGATCTAATAAATCGCTTATACCTTCGAACCCGACCCATTAGGTCGATCATTAGGATCCGACCAAAATACATTAGGTGACCATAGGATATAGGGAATAACCTTCCGAGGTTATACCTTATGGTCGCTTCGTTTGAGTAGTTGTATGATAGGTAGTTTATATGCCTTAGGTAAATTACCAAAATACCCTTTTCATGTATAATCGGTAATTAAGCATATCTAACCAAAACTTTTGTCACATAACTGATTATGTAACATGTTTAGGCATATAACACTTGTCATAGGACTAGTTAGACGTTCCGAACGCGTTTCACGCGAACGACGCGATAAAGTAGCATAAGCTACCTAAACGGGTCGTAATGGGTCGTAAGCTCTTAGGTTAAGTTTCATTTAGTATGTAGGCTTTGTTAAACCATATTACACAAGTTTCCATACTCGTTTGGTTTACGAACCCTCATTCTATCCGATCCTCCGATTTAGGTCCGGTTTATTAACATAGTTACCTATATTAGGTGCCGTTTGATATCCGTGATCTCTAGCATTGTTTGGTTGTCACTCAAGAACTACTGAGCAATCTCAAGTGAGTACATAGACCCCTCTTTTACTGTTTTCCAAACTATTTTGGGGTGAAACACATGTGCCTACTTGTTACTTTCATGCTTTCCTGTTTTCACATCATATACTTGTTATGTTCAATAGTACACTTATAGTACATGATTTCATTGTTTTCATGCTATGTATGTCCATTTAGTACATGCTTAGTACATTATTTTACATTGCATCTCTGTTGCATATGTTCCAGTAACATATGGACACATTGTTTTAAAGCTCTACCTTGTATGTTTACTCTAGCATACTAGGTACATTATCTTCATAAAACATGCTTACATTTTGGTATGACATTTGGTTTGTTTAAACTATACTATACATTCATTAACACCGATCATGCCGCTCGGTAGTAGGTAGTGGTACCATAGGACTTGACAAATCCCATTCCTGAAATCTCGGGTTTGTTTGAACGTAAGGAATGACCGAATCCGAATACATATTCTTTTGATAACCCATTTTTACATGGTTATCCGACTGTCGCAAGGCTTGGATGTATGAATTTTCACAATACCGCATAAATGTTCATATTCAGTATAGCATGCATATATTTTACAAAACATAACTTTTGATTTACTCAAAATACTTTGTTTTGGCATTTTTACTTATGGTTTAAGTAGTCTTATTTTACTTACCATACATAACATTTGTTACACATTACTTGACTACATTTGGACTCTTTAACATTTGATATGGTTTATATAAGGACTTTTTGACAATTGGTTTAAACATGAACTTTATACATTGGTGGTTTGTTTAAGTGATTTAAGTAACGAAACATATGTAATGTGATACAAGCATGGTGGATACGCCGCTGGTACTTCCTATATATAAGTGTTTGTATGGTATTACATATAGTAGCGTTATTTGAATCATTTCAATTTGAGACATATAACATTTTATACAAATAACATACTTTTCACAAGACATTGTTTTACAAAACAACTTATCTTATACAAACTCATTTTACTTGGTTATTCATTTAACCATACATTATTCTCTTACTTATACATATTATCTGATCTTATTGCTTTTCAAATGATTTACAAAACAAAGCAAATTACAAGGTTCATGACTAAACATTTTCTTAAACAATAAGTCATGAATCCTATTTTTCATAAACCTATGTATCTCACAGGCATTTTTATGCTGACGTACCTATTTTCACATGTGTTTAAGGATATGATGCATAGGATTTATCAAGATACACTTAGGCGGACTTGGGCCTTAGCGACAATAAAAGATGCAAGACTAGTTAATTATGTTGTATTTCTTTGATTGTCAAGACATTGTAACAATTTTAATCAATAAAACAATATTTCAATTTCCATGTGTTATGAAACAATGATTCTGTTACAACACTCCCCGACGTTTTCCGCCACGTTTTGTTGTTCTACGTGGTCGGGGTGTGACAACGGTGATCATGAACGAAAAGAACGAATTGATCCCTTCCCGTACCGTTACCGGTTGGCGTGTATGCATAGACTATCGAAAGTTAAACGACGCCACTAGGAAAGACCATTTCCCCTTGCCATTCATTGACCAAATGTTGGAGCGTCTAGCGGGTCAACAATTCTATTGTTTTCTCGATGGATTTTTGGGTTATTTTCAAATCCCAATCGCCCCCGAGGATCAAGATAAAATGACATTCACATGCCCTTACGGCACTTATGCGTATCGTCGCATGCCTTTCGGGTTATGCAACGCTCCGGCTACTTTCCAAAGATGCATGGTTGCTATATTCCAAGACATGCTTGAGACTTCCATGGAGGTTTTCATGGATGACTTCTCGGTTTATGGCACCACTTTCGAACAATGTCTTCTAAATCTTGATAGGATGCTTAAGAGGTGCATATAAACAAATCTTATGTTGAATTGGGAGAAGTGTCACTTTATGGTGACAGAAAGGATAGTTTTAGGACACAAGGTGTCGAGAGAAGGTATAGAGGTGGATAGGGCCAAGATAGATACCATAAGTAGATTGCCTCCACCTACTAGTGTCAAGTCCGTTAGGAGCTTCCTAGGTCATGCGGGCTTTTATAGGCGTTTCATAAAGGATTTTTCAAAAATTACACGCCCCATGACCCAACTTTTAGAGAAGGATGTACCTTTCGTTTTCAACGAAGAGTGCATCAAGGCGTTTGATTTCTTGAAAGAAAAACTCGTTAGTGCCCCTATACTTGTTTCGCCCGATTGGAGCTTGCCTTTCGAGCTCGTGTGCGATGCAAGCGATTATGCCGTAGGTGCGGTATTAGGTCAAAGAGTCGATAAACACTTTCATCCCATCTACTACGCGAGCAAAACTTTAAATGATGCTCAAGAGAACTATACCACCACGGAAAAGGAACTCTTAGCCGTAGTGTTTGCGTTTGATAAGTTTCGCTCCTATCTCGTTCTTTCAAAAACCACCGTGTTCACCGACCATGCCGCTTTGCGCTTTCTATTCCAAAAGAAGGACGCGAAGCCACGTATTATTAGATGGATTATGTTGCTCTCCGAATTCAACATCGAAATTAAAGATAAAAAGGGAGCGGAAAACGTGGCCGCCGACCATTTGTCACGTTTAGAGGATCCGAAGAGAGAGGAAGTTCGAGAGGATTCTATAGGAGAAACTTTTCCCCACGAAACCATAGATTTTGTTAGTGCCGAGGTAGAGGGTTTGCCATGGTTCTCGGATTTGGCAAATTATTTAGCGACCGGTGATCTTGTGAGAGGTATGTCTTATCAACAAAAGAAAAAGCTTCTTAGGGATGCTAGGAAGTACATTTGGGATGACCCGTACCTATTTAGAATAGGTGGAGATAGAGTGCTTAGGAGATGTGTTTCAAAGGAGGATGGATTAGACATCCTTAGACATGTGCACGAAGGCTTAACGGGAGGCCATCATGGAGCAAATGTGACGGCACAAAAAGTTTTTGGTAGTGGCTTCTATTGGCCAACGGTAGTGAAAGATACAATAGAGTTTGTTAGAACATGTGACCGTTGCCAACGTACCAGCAACATCTCATCCAAGGATGAAATGCCTTAAAATCCCATCCAAGTTCTTGAAATCTTTGACGTTTGGGGCATTGACTTCATGGGACCTTTCCCATCTTCGAGTGGGAATAGGTACATCCTAGTTGCCATTGACTATGTCTCAAAGTGGGTGGAAGCTCAAGCTTTGCCTACTAATGATGCCCGAGTGGTGGTGAGATTCCTTAACAAGTTATTCACATGTTTCGGAGTTCCTAAAGCTATAATAAGTGACCGTGGTACGCATTTTTGCAATTCATCCATGGAAAAAGTACTTGCACGTTACGGTGTCACTCATCGTCTTTCCACCGCGTACCACCCGCAAACTAGTGGCCAAGTAGAAAATGCTAACCGAGGGGTGAAGAGAATCTTAGAGAAAATGGTAGGAAAAAGTAGAAAGGATTGGTCGGAAAAGCTCGACGACGCCTTGTGGGCATTCCGCACCACCTACAAAACACCGTTAGGAACAACACCCTTTATGATAGTGTATGGCAAAGCTTGTCATCTTCCGGTAGAGTTAGAGCATAGAGCTTTGTGGGCTTTAAAAACCGTTAACCTAGACCTTACCGAAGCCGCAAGAAGAAGATTCTTCCAAATTCATGAGTTGTAAGATTCTTCCAAGTGGAGTATCAAGGAAAAAAACTAAGGCGTTGCACGATAGGAGATTACGAGGATTGAAAGAGTTTAAGGTAGGTGATAGGGTGCTCTTGTTCAATTCAAGGTTGAAATTGATAGCAGGGAAGTTAAAGTCAATATGGAGTGGACCGTACGTGGTTAGGGAAGTATTTCGATACGGCACCGTTGAATTATATGATGAGGTCGACAAAGGTGTGTGGAAGGTAAACGGTCATCGCTTGAAACATTACTTGGGAGGTCCCATTGATACTACCGAAGAGGAAGAAATTCCTCTCGAGGACCCACCCACCTTCACCGAGCAGTGAGTTGCAAAAGCTTCGTTTGTAGAGTATGTACCGTTTGTAATTTTCGCAATTTTTCATGTTTTTCGTTGTTTTTCGTGTTTGTGTTTCGGGTGCTTGAGAAAAGTTGCAGGAAACGTACCTTTGAGGAGATGAAAATGTGAAGAAAAAGTCATCCCAGGTAAGTCCGATACTTAGAAAAATTTTTGGGTGTTTTGGATGGTTGGGAAAAAGTTTGGAAAATTTTCTAAGGCATGAAAGGCTCCAATTTTCGGAACATTCTGTGAAAAAAGGGCCTAGACGTAGCGTCTAGGCCCTACGCGTAACGTCTAGCCAAACAGTTCAAAAAAATAAATTTTTGGGGGGCGCCGCGTACCGTCTAGCCCCTACGTCTAGCCCCTGTTGACCTATTTTTCATCTCATTTGACCCGGTTCACTTTTTGACACATATTTAAACCTCCAAAACCCTTCTCTTTTACAACCCCACCATAACCCCACCGCCGATACCCTTCCACCGCCCTCTATCCACCATTAATCCCCTTAAAGCTCACCATTTTTACTAAAAATTCCACCCCTGAGACCGATTCCCCTCACCAAACAAAACCCCCATATAAAAATCATCATCCGGCCGTCGTTTCGGCTTCGATTTTGGACCCAATTTGCACAAAAGTCTGACTGTTTCTTGCACTCTTCATCGGTTCAGGTATGATTCCTCGTATTATGTTCTTATTTGCTTGATTAGAGTCAGTTGTAAGTTTGTTTTTGTGTCAATCCCGTCCTTGTTAGGTCTCGTCGATTCTATATGTCGAGTCCAATTTCTGTTTAAGGTTTGTCGGGTCGGTTATGGGTCTTGAATGTCGAGTATGTGTGGTCAGTCCAATAATCTTGTTGAGTTAATCGTTTGAGTCGTTTTTTCGTATGTTGAGTCTGTTGGTTCGTTTCAGATTAGTGTCTGTGTCTGCTGTGAGTCAGTGGTCGATTTCTGCAGTTGTTCGAGTCAATTTCCATTTGGGGTCGATGTATGATCAGTGGGGTGGACAGTATGGATGGTAGCAGGCAGGAGGCTCAGGCGAGCAGCAGATGGATGAGCAGGAAGATGAGGAGTGATGGAGATAGACTGAAGCAGCATATATCCTTTTATGATTATTTTTCTTTATGCTGTTTTAGTAGTTCGATTGGGTTGTATTAGTAAGACATTATGTTTTTATTTTTCGTTTGAACTTCGGATGTTGGTACGTTGGTACGTTGGACGTTTGGTAGTAGTTTGTTTGGTATGGTATGTTTGCTTTAGGTTGATGATGGCAGCCGCTTTCCGTTCGTGTGAGAGAGAGTTTTGGTATTGTTTGCTGAGCACGTTCGGTATTGGAGGGCTTATGTGGAAATGACTGGCACTTTGACAGTCTCACATATCAGCTAAGTCGTTTCCCTTTTTGTTGTTATATTTTTTTTTTATTTCGTCGTTAGTTAGTTATTTATTTAGTTAGTTCATTAGTAGTTTAGGAGTCTAATTTTAGTGTTTTGGTAGTATTGAGTCGTATTTCCATTCTGTCACACCCCGACCACGTTAAAACAACAAACCGTGGCGGAAACGTCAGGGAGTGTTGTAACAGAATCATCGTTTCAACAACCATGGTAATTAAAAGTTTCGTTTTATTGATTTTTCGAGTAATGTACATTGTCTTAAAACCAAACAAATAAATTAAATATCGTCTACTATCGTTTTTATGTCACTAAGGCCACGTCCAGATCCTAAGTGAACATGCTTCCTAGCAATCATCACGCAACATCACCTGAAACATATGTAAAAACAAAGTCAGCAAAGAAATGTTGGCGAGCACATAGGTTTTGTGAGAGTATTGGATTCATGGCTCGTTTGTATGTTACAGTACCTCATTAGACTACAAGAGTCAAAAGTACAAACCTTGTTTTGAAAAGTGTATTGCAACATAATTAACCAACTCAAATCAAGATGGTTATAGTTTATAAAATCTTGTAGCCATGATTCTTAACCCCAAAACATTTGCTTTAGTAAACCAATTCGTAAAACATGTCGTTAAAAATTCGTTATGGTTTATATCATTTCAAAAACCTCGTTGTGTGACATCGTTTCAAATCGTTACCCAAGTGAACTAAATAATGACATGAAATGTAATATGATAAAAGCATTTATATATAAGATGTACCAGCGGTGTATCTACCATGCTTCTATCATGTTATATCCATCCCATTACCTAATCACAACCCAAACCAATCGTTCGTTCAAATCGTTTTATCTCGTTTAAGTACTTCCAAATCGTTTTAACTCGTCCTAAAATCGTATTCGTTTTAATTGTGAAACTACTTATGGTCGTCTCGCTAATAACATTCAAACCTTCGTGACTCGACTACCTCGTTTATCGTATTAACAAACCACCAAAGGATAAGTTAACAATCATCAGATTCGGTCTTTACCTACATAACTCCCACACATAACCATGGGTGTAGTCTGATAACGGGATTTGTCAGATCCTATGGTACCATAACCTAATACTGGTCGGCTTGATCAATGCTAATGAATGTCATTCGTTATGTAATTACAACCATCGAGTTCGTTCACATTATTAAAATCGTTATTAGTTTAATATAAACCATCTTTATCGTTTTTGAAACCATCGTTTAAATGTCGAAATCGTTTTAGTACATATGAATCACCCCAAAACAATTGAAAACAGTAAAATAGGGGAACTATGTACTCACATTGAATGAAAGGGTATCCTTGATCTAAAGAACTTAGTGAAGCTCAGACAAAACAAGGAAATTCAAGTAATACCTAGTAATCGGATCACTAGTAAATAAATCGACACCTAAATCGGAAGATCGGACAGAATGAGGATCACAAGTAAAATATGCTACTTCAACGCGTCGTTCGCGCGAAACTATGTTCGGATGGTTAACTATGTGCTATGTCATGTCTTACATGCCCAATAATACCTAAACATGTTACTAAATCAGATTATATGTCAAAAACATGTTCACATATGTAAAATATGGAGTCAGGCTACAAAAGGGCATTTTGGTCATTTCTTATGGGCATACAAGCTACTTAATAAATAACTAACCAATCCTATGTGATCATAAGGTATAATCTAAGTGGTTATTCCCTATGCAACTATGATCACTAATCAAGCTTAGTCGGATCCTAATGATCGACCAAACGGGTCGGGTTCGAAAGTCTAAGCGGTTGTTTAGACCGCTTAACTTACGACCCTAAACAAGCACTAAACTAATAGTGACGAGCTAAGCATGTTAGAGCATGCTTAACTTAAGTTAGAAAACAAGTTTTGATATCAAAACAAAGTGTTTTGATACCAAGAGTAGTTTGGTTGCAAAATATGCTTAAATGCGCATTTTGACCGAAACTACGACTCGTCACTACGCCTAGTCAACATGGTAATCAGTAGGTATAGTCACTAAGGACTATAACCATCGTGATTACGCTCACGTTGCGAAGTTCAAACGAACTTCTCGTTGACTAACTCGTGATCAAAGCTAAAAGTCAAACACTGTTTGACTTTTAAGCTAAGAAAGCAATAAAAGAATGAAAGAGGACTTACAAAGGATCTAAATAGATTTGATTCCAAGTTTTTCTCAGGTAGGAAGTGAAATATCACAACCACTTAGAGAAAATCTCAGATCAAATGTGAGGAAATGAATGAGAGGGTCATGTTATTTATACTTGTGCAGAATGAACAAGATCATGACACTTGTTTGTGTGGTCTCCATGCAATAATCTCAACCATACAAGTGTTATGAGCAGCTAGGAAGCCGTGGGGAGGTGTTAACTTGGTCCCCAAAACATGAAAATTACGCACAAGGGCCTCAAAAATGAGCTGGGAAGTTGCTGTGAACTTTCTGCTAAACTAGCATGTTCACACGGCCCGCGTAAGAATAGGGAGGGGGCTTAAGCGCCCCGTCTGGGCTCCCCAGTTCAGCACAAGTTTGAAAATTGACAATTCAGGTCCCTGCACTTGGTTTAAGCTCATTTCTGGACCTTTTGACCCCCGTTAAGCCATTTTCAAGGCTCTACAAGGTCAATAAAGTTTAGAGGAATCAAAATGTGCTCGCAAAACTCTCGGATGTCGGCTTGTTTGGTCGTACTGTCGCGTTGTTCGTTAAATTACGACGAAACTCAAGCGGACGCGAAAACGAACCAAATTAATCAACGAACGGTATTTTTGCATGCCGATCACTAAAATAAAAATATTTTAGTGTGTACAAAAATTTTGGATGTCCAGATGTGGTCAGAACGTAAGATATGCGCGAAAATGCAAACTTACGTCGTTTTTGACACTTTTAGTCCCTGTAAGATCAAATAAGCATATTTTCACACACCGAACCCCTCAAAGCTTATTTCTAAGCTATTTTTAAGTTATTTATGGTATGTTTAGCTTATGATCAAGTTCCGGACTGTTTGACACCATACAAATCGGTATAGTTTCGCAGTTTGACACAAATAGTCCCTGCGATTGAATAGACTCGTTTTCAACACACC
The DNA here is from genome assembly GCA_030545235.1 of Helianthus tuberosus. Lineage (NCBI taxonomy): Eukaryota > Viridiplantae > Streptophyta > Magnoliopsida > Asterales > Asteraceae > Helianthus > Helianthus tuberosus. Next base: position 112,628,001 of record CM060424.1, on the reverse strand, counting down.
AAACCATCCAAAACTTATTTCTAAGTTATGTAAAGGTTATTTTAGATATGTTAAGTCTATGTCACTATTCCGGAGTGTTTGTCGCGTTAAATTGACTGCGTTTACGCACTAGTTTGCGTATAACTTTCCAGAAAGCGATTTAAAGCTTGAAATCGGAATCGAATCGAATCGTAAAATCCTCAAACACAAATATACATAATAACACATATAATAACACCAAAACAAATTTTGTATTAATAATTAACATCGTTTTGCATTGTTCCTCGATTACAGAGCACAGTTGTCACAGTCTCCCCTACTTTAGTAAATTTCGTCCCGAAATTTTAACTAGAGGAAACTTGTGAGAACAATTGCGGATATTTCGCCTTCATTTGGTCTTTACGTTCCCAAGTAAATTATGGGCCACGTTTGGATTCCCAGCGAATCTTGACCAAATGAATTCCTTTGTTCTTCAACTGTTTGTTTGTACGGTCCACTATTTCCACAGGTTTCTCGACAAAGTGCATCGTTTCATCGATTTGGATTTCGTCGAGTGGAATGTGAAGATCAGCGTCTGCTAAACACTTTTGCAAATTGGACACGTGAAAAGTCGAATGGATATTTCCAAGCTCTGGAGGTAGCTCTAGTCGATAGGCAACCTTCCCAATTCTTTCCACAATCTTAAATGGTCCAACATATCATGGTGCAAGTTTTCCTTTCTTTCCAAATCTCACCACTCCCTTCCAAGGTGACACCTTGAGTAGGACATGGTCTCCGACTAGAAATTCTAAGGGCTTGCGTCGTAAATCCGCATAACTCTTTTGACGGCATCTAGCTGTCACAAGATTATCACGAATTTTCTTAATTTTGTCTGTTGTTTCCAGAACAAGCTCCGGTCTAGTAAGATGAGCTTCACCGGTCTCGTTCCAACAGATAGGTGAACGACATTTTCGACCGTAGAGAGCTTCGAATGGTGCCATATTGATACTAGCATGATAACTATTGTTGTAAGAGAACTCGATCAATGGCAGATGAGAATCCCAATTACCACCAAAGTCAATCACGCATGCTCTAAGCATATCCTCCAAAGTTTGAATCGTTCTCTCAGATTGTCCATCTGTTTGGGGATGATAAGCAGTGCTTAAATTTAGTTGGGTTCCCATAGCAGATTGCATGGTCTTCCAGAAATGAGATGAAAATCGAGCATCACGATCAGATATGATGTCCAAAGGAACACCATGTCGGGATACAATCTCATCAACATAAATCTTTGCAAGATTATCAGCAGGTAGATCCTCGCGAATTGGAATAAATTGAGCTGACTTCGTTAATCGATCGATAACAACCCAAATAGCATCATGACCCTTTGATGTACGCGGTAATTTAGTGATGAGATCCATAGCAATGTTCTCCCACTTCCAAACCGGTATCTCTGGTTGTACAAGTAAACCAGAAGGTCATTGATGTTCTGCCTTGACTTTGAGACAAGTTAGGCATTTCGACACATACAAGGCAACATCTTTCTTCATACCAGGCCACCAATACTGAGTACGAAGATCCTTGTACATTTTATCAGCACCAGGATGGATAGAATATCGAGACTTATGAGATTCGTCCATCACTAAAGTGCAGAGATCGTCTTGTTTCGGAATCCACAAACGATCCTTGAAATAGAGCAGACCATCGTCCTTTGCTTCGAGCTTAAGCTCAAGTTGACGTGGTAATTCCTTACCCATCAAATTTTGTGAAACACAAGATTGCTGAGCTTGAAGAACACAAGTTTGGAGATCAGATAGAGTTCGAACAGAATGAAGCTTGACTCGCTCCTTTTGACTAAGCGCATCGACTACGACATTCGCCTTCCCAGGATGGTAGCGAATCTCGCAATCGTAGTCGTTCAAGAGTTCAACCCAACGCTGTGATTTTGAGAGCGAAAACCACAGCTCCCAAATCAAGATCGTGAGTCGTGTAGTTCTTCTCGTGAACTTTTAATTGTCTAGATGCATATGCTATAACTTTACCTCATTGCATAAGAACACAACCAAGGCCTAAGTTGGACGCATCACAGTAGACAATGAAATCATCGTTTCCCTCGGGTAGTGATAGAACAGGAGCATTACATAGCTTCTGTTTCAGCGTTTGGAACGCTTCTTCTTGCTTGGGTCCCCACTCAAAAGGCTTATTCTTTTGAGTCAAAGTAGTGAGTGGAACCGCAATCTTCGAGAAGTTCGAAATGAAACGACGATAATATCCAGCGAGACCAAGGAAAGAACGAATCTATATAGGTGTTGTTGGTGTATTCCAATCCTTGATTGTTACAATCTTGGATGGATCCACATGAATACCCTGCTCGTTGACAATATGACCCAAGAACTAAACTTCTTTAAGCCAAAATTCACACTTGGAGAATTTAGCAAAAAGTTGTTACTTCTTTAGGAGTTCCAGAGTCAAACGAAGGTGTTGCTCGTGATCGGCTCGAGACTTCGAATAAATGAGAATATCATCGATGAACACAATAATGAACTTGTCTAAATAAGGTTTACAGACCCTATTCATTAAGTCCATAAAGATAGCTGGAGCATTCGTCAAACCAAAAGGCATGACTGTGAACTCGTAATGCCCATATCTTGTTCGAAAAGCAGTTTTGGGAATATCTTCCTCGAATACACGAAGTTGATGATACCCAGAACGCAGATCGATCTTGGAGAAACAGGTAACACCTTGCAGCTGATCAAATAGATCATCGATTCGGGGTAGGGGATATCGATTCTTGATGGTAAGCTTATTAAACTCACGATAATTGATACACATACGAAAAGATCCATCTTTCTTTTTCACAAAGAGGATAGGAGCACCCCAAGGTGAATAACTCGGACGGATGAATCCTTTATCAGATAACTCTTGAAGCTGTTTCGATAATTCTTGCATCTCAGACGGTGCAAGACGATAAGGTGCTTTCGCAATCGGGTTGGCATTGGGTACAAGGTCAATATGAAACTCGATTTGACGAACTGGAGGCAAACCAGGCAGTTCATCAAGAAATACCTCTGGATAATCCCGAACAATCGGAATATCCTGAATACTCTTGCTCTTGCCTTTCTCCTCGGTGACATGTGCCAGAAAGGCAACATATCCCTTTCGTAAATAACTTTGGGCTTTCGTACACGACATGAGTTTCAATCCGCCAGATGATTTCTCGCCACGAACTTCCAGAACATCGCTAGATGAAAAAGGAATACGAATGATCTTATCGAAACAAACCACCTCAGCATGGTGTTTGGTTAACCAATCCATCCCCACAATAATGTCAAAACTCCCAAGTTTCATTGGTGTGAGGTCAATGGGAAAAAGATGGTTATCGAGGTTCAATTGACAACCATGAAGAACAGAATCGAGAACAAGAGGTTTACCAGTAGTAACTTCGACAGATAAGGGTTTCCTCAGTTTAGTTCTAGGTATCGCAAGTAAAGGCTCAAAGGATAACAAAAGAAAACTCCTATCGGCACCAGAATCGAAAAGAACAGACGCAAGTTGATTGTTAACAAGGAACGTACCATTAACAACCTCTTTGTCCGCCCTCGCCTCGTTTGCGTTCAGATTGATTGCTCGTCCACGAGCGGGATTCACATTTGCTAACGCGTTACCATTTGGATTCGCATTCGCATTAACCAATCTCAGGCAGTTGTTGCGGAAATGACCCATTTCTCCGCAATTAAAACACGAACCAGGTGGAAACCTTGCAACATTCCCTTGGGCTTGTGCTGGAACCCGGGCAGCTTGATTTTGACCAAAACGACAAATGTTGGCCAAATGCCCAAGTCTACCACACGTAGCACACTGTTTACAGGCCTGTTGGGCAACATGGTGGCCATTACATCGAGCACAGTGAGGTGCGGTACCAACATATGCTTTCTTTCCAGGAGGTTGAGTCGGTGGGTCTGAGGGTTCTGTGCTGTAACAGCAAAATTCTGAGCACCCTTTTGTTTCCTCGACTTCTTCGACGACTCACCTCTCTTACCCTTACCCTTACCCTTTTCCTTGTCGGAATCGGTTGACTTCTTTTTATCACCCTTGCGGGTGAGTTTACCCTTTCTGACTTGCGACTCAGTCAGGGTAGCAGACAACTCGATTGTGTAACGAACGGTAGTGGGATTAACACCGGTCACAATATCCTGAATAGAATCGGGTAAACCATCAATATACCTCTCGATTGCTTTTTCCAGTGGGGTAACCATAGTGGGACACAACAAACTAAGCTCCTCACATCGATCCGTATAAGCACGGTGTTCTCCCCCGTCTTATTTCAAATCATCGAATTCTCGTTCCAAAGCTCGAATCTCATGACGGGGACAGAACTCTCTCATCATGAGAGCACGGAGTTCTTCCCAAGTTTGCGCTAATGCCACTTCGGCACCCCTATCACGCATCACTCCGTTCCACCATGTAAGAGCTCACTTCTCAAACACGCTAGATGCAAACTCAACCTTACGCGCATTCGGACACTGCACATGTCTGAATGTGCTTTCGATACTCTCGAACCACTGCAGGAGCGCAGTTGCTCCTTGCGACCCAGAAAACTTAAGCGGCTTCGCAGAATTGAAATTCTTGAAATTACACTGTGTGTTATTGTTGTTATTATTGTTGTTGTATAACTCGTGGATTTGGGTCACAATGCCTGGAAGTACAGCAGCTATTTGCTGAGAGACAAGAGCTGTGACTTCTTCAGCAGTAAAAGTTTGAGCATCGCGTCGAGGAGGCATTGTCTAACAAGGAAACATGAGAAACGATCGAGGTCGATAATTGGAGAAACAGAGGTATTGAAAACATTGACAAAACACAAGGAGTGCGATCATTTGTTCGTTACCTCGAACAAACAAACGACACGCTGTGACTAATCAAAGTAAGTAGGTCATAATAATGTATCACCGAAGACATGCTCGCCTATAAGTGAACACTCACCCCAAGAGTTCCCAGGTAAGAGTGACTGGTCCGATACTGCGGATTTGTACGAACACTCTAGCCTTAGATAGAAAACTCATGGTATAGGCATTCACTCTTCCAGTTTGCACGTGTTCACATTATTTAGACCCAGACTTTGACGAGATTTTGAAAATTCAGAGGGCATAAAGCCAAAAATGAATCAAACTGGAAGGGTTCAAAACCTTACAATCAATCATCCAAGGATAGATAATTAATTTTTTTGAAGCGAATTTGTTATTGTGTTCTTGTTGTGGTTATCACCTAAGGATAGGTGACGGTATTGTTTTAAAATCTAAATGCAAGATAACTCGCGTTAGGGTCCTAGAAAGTTATAGTCTAGGTCAAAGCATTACTAATAACCTAATTCCCTATAACCATTGGCTCTGATACCAACTCTTCTGTCACACCCCGACCACGTTAAAACAACAAACCGTGGCCGAAACGTCGGGGAGTGTTGTAACAGAATCATCGTTTCAACAACCATTGTAATTAAAAGATTCGTTTTATTGATTTTTCGAGTAATGTACATTGTCTTAAAACCAAACAAACAAATTAAACATCGTCTACTATCGTTTTTATGTCACTAAGGCCACGTCCAGATCCTAAGTGAACATGCTTCCTAGCAATCATCATGCAACATCACCTGAAACATATGTAAAAACAAAGTCAGCAAAGAAATGTTGGCGAGCACATAGGTTTTGTGAGAGTATCGGATTCATGGCTCGTTTGTATGTTACAGTACCACATTAGACTACAAGAGTCAAAAGTACAAACCTTGTTTTGAAAAGTGTATTGCAACATAATTAACCAACTCAAATCAAGATGGTTATAGTTTATAAATTCTCGTAGCCATGATTCTTAACCCCAAAACATTTGCTTTAGTAAACCAATTCGTAAAACATCTCGTTAAAAATTCGTTAATAAAACTCGTATGGTTTATATCATTTCGAAAACCTCGTTGTGTGACATCGTTTCAAATCGTTACCCAAGTGAACTAAATAATGACATGAAATGTAATATGATAAAAGCATTTATATATAAGATGTACCAGCGGCGTATCTACCATGCTTCTATCATGTTACATCCATCCCATTACCTAATCACAACCCAAACCAATCGTTCGTTCAAATCATTTTATCTCGTTTAAGTCGTTCCAAATCGTTTTAACTCATCCCAAAATCGTATTCGTTTTAATTGTGAAACTACTTTTGGTCGTCTCGCTAATAACATTCAAACCTTCGTGACTCGACTACCTCGTTTATCGTATTAACAAACCACCAAAGGGTAAGTTAACAATCATCAGATTCGGTCGTTACCTACATAACCCCCACACATAACCATGGGTGTAGTCTGATAACGGGATTTGTCAGATCCTATAGTACCATAACCTAATGCTGGTCGGCTTGATCAATGCTAATGAATGTCATTCGTTATGTAATTACAACCATCGAGTTTATTCACATTATTGAAATCGTTATTAGTTTAATATAATCCATCTTTATCGTTTTTGAAACCATCGTTTAAATGTCGAAATCGTTTTAATACATATGAATTACCCCAAAACAATTGAAAACAGTAAAATAGGGGAACTATGTACTCACATTGAATGAAAGGGTGTCCTTGATCTAAAGAACTTAGCGAAGCTCAGACAAACCAAGGAAATTCAAGTAGTACCTAGTAATCGGATCACTAGTAAATAAATCAACACCTAAATCGGAAGATCGGATAGAATGAGGTCTTGTAAACCAAACGAGTGTTGGAACTCATGTGATATGGTTTAACAAAGCCTACATTCTAAATTGGAACCTAACCTAAGTGCTTTTGACCCGTTACGACCCATTAAGGTAGCTTACGCTACTTTAACGCGTCGTTCGCGCGAAACTACGTTCGGATGGTTAACTATGTGCTATGTCAAGTCTTACATGCCCTATAATACCTAAACATCTTACTAAATCAGATTATATGTCAAAAACATGTTCACATATGTAAAATATGGATTTATGCTTCAAAAGGGCATTTTGGTCATTTCTTATGGGCATACAAGCTACTTAACAAATAACTAACCAATCCTATGTGATCATAAGGTATAACCTCATTGGTTATTCCCTATGCAACTATGATCACTAATCAAGCTTAGTCGGATCCTAATGATTGACCAAACGGGTCGGGTTCGAAAGTCTAAGCAGTTGTTTAGACGGCTTAACTTACGTCCCTAAACAAGCACTAAACTAATAGCGACGAGCTAAGCATGTTAGAGCATGCTTAACTTAAGTTAGAAAACAAGTTTTGATATCAAAACAAAGTGTTTTGATACCAAGAGTAGTTTGGTTGCAAAATACGCTTAAATGCGCATTTTGACCGAAACTACGACTCGTCACTACGCCTAGTCAACGTGGTAATCAGTAGGTATTGTCACTAAGGACTATAACCATCGTGATTACGCTCACGTTGCGAAGTTCAAACGAACTTCTCGTTGACCAACTCGTGGTCAAAGCTGAAAGCCAAACACTGTTTGACTTTTAAGCTAAGAAAGCTATAAAAGAATGAAACAAGACTTACAAAGGGTCTAAATAGATTTGATTCCAAGTTTTTCTCAGGTAGGAAGTGAAATATCACAACCACTTAGAGAAAATCTCAGATCAAATGGGAGGAAATGAATGAGAGGGTCATGCTATTTATACTTGTGCATATTGAACAAGATCATGACACTTGTTTGTGTGGTATCCAAGAAATAATCTCAACCATACAATTGTTATGAGGAGCTAGGAAGCCTTGGGGAGGTGTTAACTTGGTCCCCAAAACATGAAAATTGCGCACAAGGGCCTCAAAAATGAGCTGGGAAGCTGCTGTGAACTTTTTGCTGAACTGGCATGTTCACACGGCCCGCGTAAGATTAGGGAGGGGGCTTACGCGCCCCGCCTGGGCTCCCCAGTTCAGCACAAGTTTGAAAATTGACAGTTCAGGTCCCTGCACATGGTTTAAGCTCATTTCTGGCCCTTTTAACCCCCGTTAAGCCATTTTCAAGGCTCTACAAGGTCAATAAAGTTTAGAGGACTCAAAATGTGCTTGGAAAACTCTCGGATGTCGGTTTGTTTGGTCATACGGTCGCGTTGTTCGTTAAATTACGACGAAACTCAAACGGACGCGAAAACGAATCAAATTAATCGACGAACGGTATTTTTGCATGCCGATCACTAAAATAAAAATATTTTAGTGTGTACAAAAACTTTGGATGTCCAGATGTGGTCAGAACGTAAGATATGCGCGAAAATGCAAACTTATGTCGTTTTTGACACTTTTAGTCCCTGTAAGATCAAATAAGCATATTTTCACACACCGAACCCCTCAAAGCTTATTTCTAAGCTATGTTTAGGCTATTTATGATATGTTTAGCTTATGATCAACTTCCGGACTGTTTGACACCATACGAATCGGTATAGTTTCGCAGTTTGAAACAAATAGTCCCTGCGATCGAATAGATTCGTTTTCAACACACCAAACCATCCAAAACTTATTTCTAAGTTATGTAAAGGTTATTTTAGGTATGTTAAGCCTATGTCACTATTCTGGAGTGTTTTTCGCGTTAAACTGACTGCGTTTGCGCACCAGTTTGCGTATAACTTTCCAGAAAGCGATTTAAAGCTTGAAATCGGAATCGAATCGTAAAATCCTCAAACACAAATATACATAATAACACATATAATAACACCAAAACACATTGTTTTATTAATAATTAACATCGTTTTGAATTGTTCCTCGATTACAGAGCACAGTTGTCACACATTCTTGCATTAGGGACAATGCTATCTTCAAGTGCGAGGATGGGATACATACATGTAAATAATCGAGTCTGAAATATTAAAAAAATAAAAAAAAATTAAAAAATTTGAAAAAATCCAAAAAAATCGAAAAAACAGAAAAATGTCTTTCGATATGAGAAGTTTGCATAAATAAAACGGAAAATGGTAGAAAAGATGAATTTTTGCTTGGGTTCGAATAATAATAATATGAGATTATAATAAATCGAGCTTGCATCTAGTTAGGGATATGTGGATAGGCCCGGGTTTGGTTTTAAGTCCCTTTGAGCTAATATACCTTAATTGTCGGTCTGCTAGTGGGTTTTTGCCTGGGAGATATGGGAAATTAAAACTGCCAATAATAGTATAAGGGGCACCGTTATAAGTTAAAACTGTTAGGGTTTGTGATCATGAAAAAAATATAGAATAAAAAGTGAGCTAGAAACTAAATGAAAGTAATGCATTCCTATGTAGTTTGGGTTGGGGATAGCGACTCTACAACCGAATTACCGCTAGGGTGTGTGAAATCGACCGTACAAAGAAAAAGAAAAAAAAGTACCGAAGCTTACATAATCCGAGTTGGGGATAGCGACTCTATAGCCGGATTGCCTCTTGGTTAGGGAAAGCATCGTCTAAGCTCATAAGAAAAAAAAAAGAAAAAAAAAGGAAGCGAAAAAAAATGGTAAAAGAAAAAAAATTGATTGTAAACTCTATTAGTTTTGATATAAGATGGTTGGGAATTGGTCCAGTGATCGTTCCTTTAGTCCTATAAGCTTGAGGTGGGAGTAGGTGGACCGTAAATTCTAGTGTGAGACCCTAGGTGGATTGACTGCACTTAAAATAAATTCACATGATAAGGGTTTAGGATTGGATTCGGGTTTAAAGTGGACAAGTATATTCGCAATCGTGGCTAACGCAAGCCTTGGTTTTAATAAGATAAAAATAATTTTCGACCCAAGTGATTGTTCGTCTCTGATTCCGTTGCATAATTCTTTTTCGAGGACGAAAAAAGAGTAAGTGTGGGGATGTTTGATGTACTGCAAAGTACATATGTTTATAGTGTATCTTTTGGTCAGTTTTTCTTTATTTTGAGTTTAGTTTAGGTTAGAATGTTGATACTGCTGACGTTAAGCTTTGATTTCAGGTCCCGTTGCTTAAAGTGATGAAAAACGAGTCAAACGAGCAGTTTGGAGGAAAAACGGGTTTCGAATGCGAGCCGGAAAGCTGGAAAAAAATAATAAAATTAAATCAAGGGGGCGCCACCGTACGTCAAGGGTCTAGGTGGTACGTCTAGCCCCCTGATTCGCTGAAAAAGATATTACAAGCTAGGGTTTCGAATTAAAGGGCCAAGAAAGTCATAACACAACTACAACTTACGAAACCAAGAACCCTAGGCGACTTTTGAGAGCAGATTTTGAGGTTTTTAAGTGCTTTAGCTTGCGGGAATCATCCGGTTGAACTTTGGAGCGTGGAAGTGAAGATTGTTTGGGTTTTATCTCCCGGTTTTCTTTAATTTCGTGTTTTCAATATTTTCAAATGAATTCTTGTTTTGAATTTGATTTGTTTGCTATAGACAACATGTTTCTTGGCTAAACCCTAGATACTACCTAGACAAGATGATAGTTTGATCGAAGTTTGGATCTTTTAATGGTTTTTATTGTTTGATTATGGATTGATTTCTGAAAGTAAAGTATTCTAGAATTTCTGATTTGGTGCACATGCGCATTTACTTTTGATTGTTGATTATTTGATGTTTCACATAGATTTTGGTGAATGTCTTTCACATACTAAATTTGTGTTGATTGTTCGATTCTTTGCGGGTTCGGGTGATCTTTGGGTAAATTGGCCAATAGCCCTAGAAACAGTAATTAAAATACAATTAGAATTAGGTATTATGCTTAACTTGTCGCTGAGAGGCTCGAGTTAGTTATTAGGTCGCGGTGCAGTATATATCTAAGATAGGTTTTGAGAGAAGTCAATCTTAGTTCCCTAATTGCATTTGCGTCTAGTAAACCAAGTTAGAACCTAGAATTGCCTTAGATTATCGCACTGAGAGGTAGATAGTCGAATTAGGGCACTTTTAGAGTCGTGAGAGGACTGAGAGGAAAGCTAGCAGTCGGTATTCACAACAGCCTTGTAGGGTTTCCTAGGTTTCTTCCTGAGAAGGGTCGGGAAGTCTTAGCATTGAAATACCTTAAGGTTTAGTATTTTACGATCCCGGCTCCATACAACAATAATACCGTTAGAAGTCTATTCCCAGCCAAACTGGATTCGAGTCTAGGTAGTCGTTATCTCATCTGAATCAAACCTTAGTCTTCGTTCGTGTCTTAGCTTAATTTCATTTTTATTTCAATTTTAGGATTTTAGTCAACCCCCCCTTAAAACACAACAATTGTTTAGTCGTGTCAGTGTCTAATCTAAATAGAGTCGTTAACGTAATTCATTAGAGTCCTTGTGGGTTCGACATCCGGACTTACTTTTCTTTGCTAGAGTTGACCGGTTCACTTGCCGGTGAGTAGTTTAGTCTAGTTAGAGAGTCTAGATTATTATTACTTGAGTCTAAATTAGGGTTATTTTAGTTTAATTAGTTGAACTACTTTTACCACATCACATATGGTGATAATGATGCGGGATAAGTCAGTTAAATAAAGACTGAGTATAGGGGGTAAAGAGTAAATGTCGCATTGGAAGTTGCACAATGTCACCTCAATCGTCATTTCGTTTTAATTGCCTCGCTTTACGTGATAAAGTTTTAAAATATATCCGTTGGATTGGTATACCAACAGATATATTTGGGGACAATTGTTATGGGTCATTTTCTGCGTATATATCCTGACTGATATTGTCACACCCTGGCTTTGCGGAAGCGTGGTTATTTTGGTGTGACTTCTTAATACCATAGCTTAATCATAACAAGCTATATGAAATAAAAACCATGCAAGATCATCCATTAAAATAAGTTTGAAGAGTAAAGAACCGCAACATTGTCTTAACAGATATCACATCCTAACAAACATAAACAGTGTTCAAAAGACACAACACCAACAAGAAATAAACACAGTTTAAGAACTGTGACTCGTCCAGGAAAAAGTCACATCCCTTAAACTCGGATGACCTCGAGACTAATGCAGCGGGAAAACGTGTCATACCCCGCCAGATCCTTTAATTCCCTGAAATGCATGTAATTTGAAAAATCAACAATAATGTTGAGCGAGTTCATGTGTAAGTGAGTAAATAAACCTTTGTATGTATAAAAACCCTGGTATGTAGCAAATAAGGAAAAAGAGATCACCAATGGTTTGCAAGGCCATTGATATGTGTGAAGTGCAAGTAGGAAGACTCAAACCTAGCAGATTTATGCGTTGGGTACAAAGTCACCCCGAGGTCCGTTCTGTTTGGGCCTGGGCTGGGCTCGCTACACCCAGATAGATCTACCGCTCCTGCCCCTCGGTCCTACCCTGAGGATTAATGGCCTCAAGTTTCCGCCTACCCACTCACATGATCTGAATAATAACCCTCCTTACGCTAACCATACCATGTAAGAATTATTCGTAATCATAGTAACATGTATTTCACCCCCGCAGTTTAGAAAACTGAAAACAGTTAGAGAAAAGGGGGACATGAACTCACAGTGGTGCGTCTCTACCAAGTATATCTCCTAATCAAGCAGCTGTGCGACGACCTACACGTACTAAATCTATTAGACGGACGGCCGTGCCTTAGCCTAAGGTTTAAGTTTTTGGGAAATAGTTAGACAACTATTTCGTGTTTATATTTTTTGTAAACACTTGGTAATTATTCTCCTTCCCAAGGATGGGGGATTTAATACATGCGTGTTCGTAAAATTCGAAATACATTATTAAGTCTCACTTAATATATTTTATTTCTTACTTCAAAATATAAATATTCTTCCCAAAATAATAATTTGACAAAAATACGCGCTCATAAATATTTTCTTAAAATGCGTAAGTTACGTTTTAAAGATCAGGTGGTAATAATTATACCGTTGTAACTTATTATTTATTATGAAGGTGTTTGTATTATTTTTGGAATCGTTAACATTCGGTAATATTATTTTTACCCTAAAAATAATATTTGTATAGTTCACAAAATAATCATAGAAATTCACAAGTGTTGTTATGAAAAACATATATTCTAAATATATATATTTCAGGTTTTATTTTTTGAAAATCCCACCTCCGACACTTAGAAATTTTGTAAACAGAATCATGGCGAAATTTGCGTCTTTGAAAACAAGTTAAAAATGTATTTCTAACACTTGTTATGAAAATATTTTCAAGTGTTAGGTTTTTGGAAAAATTTCGCCAGAGTTTCCCCTGTAACTGGAGGTGGCCACGCTTTCAAGCGTATCATTTTCTTTTAAAATCAAAATCAACAATTTCCTCAATCAACAATAAACAATATTCAACTAGTTAAAATAGATATAATCGCAGAAATACATGAACTTGTGGTTTTTCCAAAATATGTAGTATCTTTCCATTATTTTTAGTGGATCTTTGTATAGATCAATTCGGTTACTTGAAAGTCTCGTTTTTAAAGAAGTTACATCTTTACAACTTCTTGTCAACATTTACAAAAATAGTTCCTTTGTCAAAAATTTTGTGTTACACAAGTGTCTACACACTTGTGTGTTTACAAAAATCACTCTTGTTTAAGTAAAATCCGGTTTTAGAAAATAAGATTTCCTTGACACTTGGTCCTTTGAAAATACCGCTTGTAGATCCGTAGATCTACTAGTTTACCACTCTACTTCATAAGAAATATTGATTTTACACAAGTTCATGCTTAATGTGTAGTAGTGTTCATCATTTAACCCCTTTTACACTTAAACATACTCTAGGTCATGTTTCATGGACATGACTTAGCCGGGTTAGATGACGATCCGAGCTACTACAATCATAGATCAACACTAAATAATCACAACAAAACAAGTCTTACAAGTTTTACACAACTCTATAGCTTTTATCCAACTTATTTCTCATTCTTGTAAACTTTTAGTATGTGATTTAGTATGTTCATGATTTTCACCCGACAAAGTTCATATTAACCACTTTAGAATAGATCAAGAGTGTGTTTGAAGTCACTTACTACTAGCTCGAGGCTAGGGAAGAAACTAGTCGAAGATTGGGTGGATAAAAGCAATGGGGTGAGGTCCTTCGCGTTCCGAATGCACCGAGCTCCTTTGTATGAGATCCTTAACACTTGTATGCACTTGGAATGGGTTGAAGGAAATCGAAAATGGATGGATGGTTGTGGGTGGTGTTCGGCCGAGAACCAAGAGAGAGGGAGAGAGTGTTTTGTGGTTAAGTGTTGTGATGAAATGAACATGATAGACAAAACCTTTCACAATTAACCAATGGTTTTAGTGTCTACTAGATATTAAACACATATGATTATTATAATCAACAAAGGATAAGGGTGTCCCCCTAGGGGACGAGTTCGGTTGAGGGGGGGGGGGGTTATCCGGTTCCATTTCTACCATTAGTTAGCCATTTAGTTAAGTAATTAGAAGGTGTAACCATTTACTAGCATGCTATGCATTGTGACGGGTGTTAGGGTATCCGGGGACCCTAACTGCTTTAGAAAAAGAAAAACAATGTGAATGGCAATATTTTTATGTTCCGGGTAAAGTCCGGTTGTTCGGTTGGATAATAATCCGTTAAAGCGCTTAACAAAGCTTTAAAGTGTCGTTAATACTATTTCTAGTGACCCAACTTATTCCTGACACTTTGGAAAGTGTCTAGTAATGTTTTTCTCATGTTTTGGCACTTATTAGTTAGCTAGATGCTGAATTTTAATTAAAGTGTTGAATTTTGTACTTAAAGTACGTTTTAGGCACATCCGGTCACTGTAATCTCATTCCTAGTGACGCAGTTCTACAACCCTTATATCCCTACACTCACCACTAGTGTAGCAAACTATCTCAGGCTCTTACAGGCCTTAGAGGCAGTACCTGCCTGGTGCTAGTTATGACAGCACGTTTAATAGGTTATACGTTCATTGTGCTACTGTGCTTTTGGTGCATCAAGGTTGTCACAAAGGTGCTGTAAGCAAAACATGGAGTGACAGCAAGTAAAGTATGATGCAAGTAAGTACATGTATCAGCATTCAAGTAGCAGTTTATCCACAAGTTCAAGTAAGCACAGTAATTAAGCAGAAATTAATTATTAATTAAGTCGTACGGATACCTGGTTTAGTGAGGGTTGTCACAGATATTCTGAATTTGATTGTTTATTTGTGATCAGGATACCGAATCAGGATATTGGTAACATCCTGATACGATATCCTGGTACTAACCAATTAGCTCACGTGCAGATTATTGTAACAAGTCTCTAACGGTCAGGAGGACTTCTTCCCCTCGAGACTCGGGCAAATCAGTTAGCTTGTAGACGGTGAACCCGGAAGAAGTGGACTACAACGTCTACATGAGGAATATTCGAAGCATCCCGGTTTAATAGGGTAGTTAGTTATTTTCGTTTTACTATAAAAAGATTGATCGGATCAGGTTAAGGCACACACTCTGAGGCACACTTTTACTCTCCTGTTGCAAACAATCACTACACTCAAACACTTGTACTCGAATTACGTTGTAACACCTAGTTGATCCGCATCATATCCTGCACTGTATCCTGATATTTGAAGTAACAGAAAAACAAGGCAGCTGCGATTGTCAGCTCTCAAGGTTTTGTGCCGGCGATCTAGATTGATCAAGGGCTTTCCTCGTACATCCTGTGTGACACTTTACATTTTCGCTCATTGTTTGATCATAGATACAGCTCTATACCCTGAGCTGTATCCTGAAACTGTTTTTACAAATAACTTAATTAACATATATTTTTAACACATTTTCTCAGCACACTACCTCACTTAACTAATTTGATCACTTAATTGCTTCGGTAATTTTTTACCAAAACAATTTTCATGTTACTATCACATTTGAGTTGTTGATTTTGAATTCATATAGCGGATGCTATGGTTTGTGAAAAACTCATTTGCATATTGTGACCGATTGTTTGAGAACCCTATTGGTCAAAACTCCACTTTTATGGAACCCCTGTAACTGGATTACACTAGACTATACGTCAATACGTCTTGTATCTTTGACAGCAAATCCTGAAACACATACTTTTTAGGTGTTGGGTTCTGATTATAGTAAGATATCCTTGGATTCGCCTGAATTGAATAAGTTTTGATTCGGTTTTGGGTTACCTACCTCAGTATTTTTTGTACACATACACACACAATGTAACCCTAAGGAGTTAAGGTAGTACAAATTTCGAGTACGAAATTTTCTTAACAGGGGGAGAATGTGACAACCGTCAAATTTGCATGCATCCGTACAATTAATTAATATTGATTTATGCTTAATGACTGTGCTTAACTACAACTGATGACTTAAACTATTTTCTGATTCCGGTATCATACATACATGTGCATCACATTTCATACTGTCACACCATTTATCACATACAAACTTTAGTGACATAAACGATGCACAAAACACGGTTAGCACAGTGAGCGGATAACTCAGAAAATGCTGACGATGTTCAGTACATAGACAGACAGTGTTTTAAGACCCAATATGGGCCAGGGACAAGGTACTACACCAGTATGGAGTGTAGGGAAGTAAGGACCATAAAACTGCATCACTAGGTGATAGTTTAAGTGCCGGGAAATGCCTAAAACCCACTACAAGTGCAGAATTCTGCATATTTAAGCAAAATTCAGCATTCAACATACTTATATTATGCAGAAAATTGACTAAATGGTCCTGAATGCTTCCCTAAGTGTCGGGAATTAAAAGTGTCACAAAAAGTTACATAAAGGACACTATACGATATAACTTAGCACTTTAACGAACTGGTATTTAACTGAACAACCGGACATTACCCAGAAGACCAAAATATTGCTAGAAGCATTGTTTTATTATTTTTGAACTAGTTATGATCCCCGAACACACTATATAATGCATCATACACTTGAAACACTAGACATTACACTTAACCTCCAACTATTATCTAACTTATCATTACAATTTACACAAGACCCCCCCCCCCCCCTCCATACTTACGGTCACCATGTGGCCCCCACCATCAAGATCTTTGGTTGATTTTATTAGATATTATTTGATATTATTTGATTCACCTAGATATTATTAGATATGGAAGATTCATGAAGATCTTGTATTGATAGATTATATAAACCAAAGCACTTCATCTTCACCACAACTCACTCTCTCCTCCCTCCCTTCTACCTCTCGGCCGTGAACCCACCTCCACACCAGCATCATCATCATTCAAGTTTCACTCAATCTACATACTCACAAAGGTGTTCAAGGGTGATTTATGAAGCTTGGAACTCTTGGATCTTGAAGGACCTCCATAAATTGCTTTTATCCACTCCATTTTTGTCTTGTTTCTTCCCTAGCTTAGAGCTAGTAGTAAGATCCTTGTAACCTTTGTTACTTCTATTTTTGATTGGTTAAAAGATGTAGTATGTTGTTAAATCTCAAGAACATTAAAAGACATGAACATGAATCTTAAACAAAAGCGTATTATATGATGAAATATGGGTGAAATGATGTTGTTTAAGTATATGTTTGATACTTGTTGTTGATTTCTTGAGACGATGATGTCAATCATCACATGGAGCTTGCTAGATGGTGATTAAACACATAATCTAGCAAGTGGGAGGGTGATTATGTAACAACATAGGATGATCACCTTCTTGTGAAAACACGAACTTGAAAATAAAATGATTTCTTGTAAAATAATAGTCAAAGTAATCTAGTAATCTTATGAATCCAAGATTTGTGTATGATTTTCTAAAAGAACCAAGTTTAAAAAGGTGATTTTTAGAAGATCTTGGTTTTTACTAAACTTACACTATTTTTAGTGGAAAGACAAGTGTATAAACACTTATGAAACAAGAAGATCTAATAAATAAACATTTTTTTAGAATATGTTTTCAAGTTGTAAACACCTAGTTTCTTTAAGAATGAGATTTTTAAAGAATAAACACACTTTAAAGGGGTAACTAAACCCACTAAACACTTTACCAAGTTACTACAAGTTTTTGTGAAAAGATCAAGTTCATGTTGTTATATAAATTGCATAGTTTTTGCACTTGGCAAGTATAAGTTGTTTAAAGGTTGATTGTTGATTATTGTGTGTTGATTTTTGAAAAGAAAATGATAAGCTTAAATAGCATGGACACCTCCATTTTTAGGGGAAACTATGGCAAAATTTTCTAAAAATACAAACACTTAGAAAAATATTTGCTAAACAAGTATTTACAAGTGAGTGTTAACTATGGTTTTTATTACAAACGTTGCCATAGATTTTGTTACAAATATACAAGTATTGGAGGTTTGTATTTGTAAATAAAAATAACTAAATTTGTATTTGGAGAATATATATTTAGAAGACACATTGTGTGTGATTATTGGAGAAATAGTTATATTATTTTAGGGTAAAAAAAATATAACCTAACGAAGTACCATGGAATTTACTATCCGAAATATTACCAAAAATCACAAGGAATAAATATATAAGTTACACACATAATATTGTGGAACCGAACGATAGAACGTAACTTAAAAAATATTCCAGAAAATACACTCACTTTGGTAAATACTATTTTGGATATGAAAGAATGAAAGTATGATCTTTACCAAGTTATATCATATTTTTTGTAACACCTGTGCCTCCACGGCCATCAAACAAATACCAAACCAATGAAATATTATATTTCATACTTGGGATTTGTAAAAATATGTGTATCATTTGCACATATCAATTCTTGTTCAATTTCAAACTCTAAATCGCTTTCTGGAAGGTTATATGCGCACCGATGCGTAAATATAACCAGTTTAATGCAACGAACACTCTGGAATAGTGAAATAGGCTTAATATACCTTAAATAACCTTTACTTAACTTAGAAATAAGTTTTGAAGGCTTTGGTATGGCAAAATCAAGTTAAATCGCTTACAGGGACTAAACTTGACAAACTGCGAAAGTATGCCAATTTGAACTGTAACAGACATTCCGGAGCATGACCATAAATTAAACATACCATAAATATCCTTCACATAGCTTAGAAATAGGCTTTGAGGTGTTCGGTATGCTAAAATAAACTTTTGTGTCATTCAGGGACTAAAAGTGTCAAAAAGTGCACAAGTTTGCATTTTCGCGCATAACTTACGTTCTGAATACATCCGGACATCCAAAAATTTATGTAAGCATGACTATATTATGCTTTAGTGTTTGGCTTTCCAAAAATCCATTCGTTGCGTCATTTGGATCGTTTTTCGCGCTTATGCGCATTTCGTCGTAATTAAGCGAACATCGCGTTCGTACGACCAAACGAACAAACATCCTGCATATTTTTGAGCATGTTTCATGTCCACAATGTTTAGGCATCATTTTAGGGCCTTAAAGTTGGCTTTACGGGCCTTAGAAGTGCCGGAAATGGGCTTAAACACGTGCAGGGACTGAAACTGACATTTCTGAAACTTTGTTCTGATCTGTGACTCCTAGGCGGCCCGCCTCAGGATCTTAACATCCTCAGGCGGCCCGCGTCAGACCTTCTGACCAGGTTAAATGTTTCTAACAGCAGATTGCAGCTGTTTGATCCACCACCACACATTCTCATTTGTCTAGTCATCTGATAAGGATCACATTTTAGTCACCATAAGGTCCCGACACTTGTACGGGTGGGATTAAGGCACGTTTTCCATGAAACGATCTTAACGGTGGACCTTTTACTATAAATACCCCACCCCCCATGCTTCAAAATTACAAGAATTCTGATTTGAGAACCTCTAAGTTGAAACCATTGTTTCATACCTGAGATTCTTGAATCGGGATTAGCATTCGGGGACCCTTCGTAAGTATTCTTTCGTTCTTTTCTTTATTTTATTGCTTTTAGAGTCAGAAAGTCAAACTTTGTTTGACTTTCAGCGTTGACCAGCTTATGGTCAATGCGAAGTTCGTTTGAACTTCGCAACGTGATTGTAATCACGTTGGTCATAGTCCCTTGGGACTATGCCCACTGATTACCACGTTGTCTAGGGTCCGTAGGGTAGGCGATCTGATAAATCGCCTATACCTTCGAACTCGACCCATTTGGTCGATCATTAGGATTCGACCAAATACATTAGGTGACCATAGTAGGTAGGGAATAACCTTCCGAGGTTATACCCTATGGTCACATCGTTTGAGTAGTTGTATGATAGGTAGTTTATATGCCTTAGGTAAATTACCAGAATACCCTTTTCATGTATAATTTTTAATTAAGCATATGTAACCTAAACTTTTGTCACATAACTGATTATGTAACATGTTTAGGCATATAACACTTGTCATAGGACTAGTTAGGCGATCCGAACGCGTTTCACGCGAACGACGCGTTAAAGTAGCATAAGCTACCTAAACGGGTCGTAATGGGTCGTAAACGCTTAGGTTAAGTTTCATTTAGTATGTAGGCTTTGTTAAACCAAATGACACGAGTCTCTACACTCGTTTGGTTTACAAACCCTAATGCTACCCGATCTTCCGATCTAGGTCCGGTTAATTAACATAGTTACCTATATTAGGTGCCGTTTGATATCCGCGATCTCTAGCATTGTTTGGTTGTCACTCAAGGACTACTGAGCATTCTCAAGTGAGTACATAGACCCCTCTTTTACTGTTTTCCAAACTGTTTTGGGGTGAAACACATGTGCCTACTTGTTACTTTCGTGCTTTCCTGTTTTCATATCATATACTTGCTATGTTCATTAGTACATTTATAGTACATGATTTCATGGTGTTCTATGCTTTGTATGATGACTTTGCATACTTAGTACATTGTTTTACATGACTTTTCTACTTTGTATGATGACTTTGCATACTTAGTACATTGTTTTATACTGCATCTCTGTTGCATATGTTCCAGTAACATATGGACACATTGTTTTACAGCTCTACCCTGTATGTTTACTCTAGCATACTAGGTACATTATCTTCATAAAACATGCTTACATTTTGGTATGACATTTGGTTTGTTTAAACTATACTATACATTCATTAACACCGATCATGCCGTTCGTTAGTAGGTAGTGGTACCATAGGACTTGACAAATCCCGTTCCGGACATCCCAGGGAAAGGGGATGAAAGGAATGACCGAATCCGAATACATATTCTCTTGATAACTCACTTTTACATAGTTATCCGTCTGTCTCAAGGCTTGGATGTATGAATTTTCACAATACCGCATAAATGTTCATATTCAGTATAGCATGCATATATCTTACAAAACATAACTTTGATTTAAACCAAGTTTTACTTCAATACTTTATTTTGTACATTTTTACTTATGGTTTAAGTAGTCTAAATTTTACTTACCATACATATCATTTTGGTTATACATTACTTGACTACTTTTGGACTATAAACATTTGACATGGTTTATATAAGGACTTTTGACTATTGGTTTAAACATAGACTTATTACATTGGTGGTTTGAGTAAGTGATTAAGTAACGATGCGTGTGTAATATGATACAAGCATGGTGGATACGCCGCTGGTACTTCCTATATTTAAGTGTTTGTATGGTATTACATATATCGTAGCGTTATTTGAATCATTTCAGTTTGATACATATAACATTTTATATAAATAACATACCTTTCACAATACATTGTTTTACAAACAACTTAACTTTTACAAACTCATTTTACATGGTTACTCATTTAACCATGCATTATTTTCTTATTTATACATATCATCTGAACTTATTGTTTTTCAAATGATTTACAAAGACAAAGCAAATTACAAGGTTCATGACTAAACATTTTCTCAAACATAAGTCATGAAACCTATTTTCACAAAACCTATGTATCTCACAGGCATTTTTATGCTGACGTACCTATTTTCACATGTGTTTTTCAGGAACTGTTGCATACGATGATCAAGATACACATAGGCAGACTTGGGCTTTAGTGACAATAAAAGATGCAAGACTAGTTAATTATGTTGTATTTCTCTGTTTGTTAAGACATTGTAACACTTTTAATCAATAAAACGAAACTTCAATTGCCATGGATTTGAAACAATTAATTCTGTTACAACACTCCCCGATGTTTCCGCCACGTTTTGTATGTTCTACGTGGTCGGGGTGTGACAGAAAAGATGGTATCAGAGCCAATGGTTATAGGGAATTAGGTTATTAGTAATGCTTTGACCTAGTCTATAACCTTCTTAGGACCCTAACGCGAGTTTACTTGCGTTTAGTCATAAAACAATACCGTCACCTATCCTTAGGCGACGACCACAACAAGAACATAAATTTCAAAACCGCTTTGAAAACTAATCATCTGTTCTAGGATGATTGATTACTAGGTTTTGAACCCTCTATTATAAGGTTTTGAACTCTCTAGTATATGGTTTTGAACCCCTTTGAGTTTTCAAAACTTCGTCAAGGTTTTGGGTTTTAAATAATGTGAACACGTGCCAACTGGAAGGGTGAATGCCTGTATTCTGGGTTTTCTGTCTAGGCAAGCACTTCGTATACATCTCATCAGACGCGAGACCAGTTGTGCTTACCTGGGAATTCTTGGGATGAGTGTTCACTTATAGGCGAGCATGTCTTCGCGATACATTATTTTTGACCCATTTACTTTGATTAGTCACCGTCTCATTTGTTTGCCTTAGGTAACAAAAAAATGATCGCAATTTTCATGCGTTATCTTTCAGTTTTGATTGTCCAATAATCTTTCACCTGTTTCTCCCTACGCCTTTCTTTTTCTTCAAGAATGTCTCTTCATCACGATGACGCCCAGATATCTGAGCAAGCAGCCAAAATTCGCTCAGCGAATAGGCGAAGTAGTCCTGAAGACTGTTGAATTAGCTACTGCCATGTATCATCTCCAGGATGAAGCCACTCAAGAGTCACCAAGACAGGCAGGACCTAGTCAGGCGACAACACCATCAGCCAATAAATCAATCGAGGAATCAAAGACCATGGATGAACGATCCCCTAAGAAGTCAAAGAAGCGAAAGGCTTCTCAGAACTTCGCCATGGTCGCTCACAATGCTAAAGCAGTCCCCAACCAAGCTCAACCCCCTGCTAGGTGTGTATGGTTTTTCCTATGATACCTACATCAAGGAACTATGTACCTTACAAACTACTCTTGTGATTTCTCTCTTTCAAATGATTGCTCATGATTCCCTCGAAAATTTTAAGTACTCGTTTCACTCTAAGAAACAAAGTACAGAAAATTAAGTGACATTATGAGTAATCATGCTTCTGCACATCTGTGCCTTTGAAATCCTTGGTTAAATAACTAAGGGTATTTTCAAATCTCATACCCATTACGTTTTTATTTTTCAACACACACAGTACAAGTATTTCAACACAATTTTCATGATCTCAAAACATTTCATATAGTTTGAAAACAATTTTTTTCTAGATACATTGTCTATGTTATTTCAAAAACATTGGCCATGTTATCAAAACCAACCTTTCAAAATTCAAAATATTTCATATAGTCTGAAGACAATATTAACACAATACATTTTCTTATCAAGTGCATGATTTCGAAAAGCATCATTCATGTCTTTCAAGAACCTTATACATAATTTCAAAATTCATCTCTCATGATTTTAAAACATTTTTGTAAATATATCTATATAATACACCTACTTTATTTCAAAAGTATTATATATAAGGTTTCAAAAACGGTAAACACATTTTTTCTTAAAAGAACCCCATGCACAGTTTTCAAAAATATTTTCCTCGTACATTTACTTAACCTTCAAATTCTGCTTCATATGTCGCCTTGACATATCTAGCATCTCAACTTCATAAGCATTTTACTTCATGTTTTGACTTAAGCACATCCCGTGCAAGATTTCAAAACATCTTCAACTTCTAAAATCCATATGGGATCTTTTTATCTCCACAATTAGACCCTTGTGGATAATCATCATTCAAATCAGAGTCCTTAATTGGATTCCTTATGTACCTTAATTCGAACATTTAGATTCTTTATAATCGAAATCGAATTTTCTTTTTGAATCTTTCTATCTTTATAGTTAGATTCTTGATAATGTTTAAAGTGCCAAATGAAATCCACGAGATGGATTCCTAGTGTGCTTTAAATACATGTACTCTGTTAGCAGAACAAACTTCTAGTTAAACAATTTTGTGGTTATATGACTATGTGTTTATTCATCTTATGTTTTCTTTTATGCATTTTTGTGTTTTTAATACTCTGGATATTCGTTATCCAAATCCTCGCAGAATCTTTCATATCTTCATATGAGGGATTCGTAGCAGGATATTCAAAAGGTACTACCTTCAATCCTTAATGGGCTTCTATGTAATAGTTAAGACCCTTGGATTATATAAGTACCGCTCCATGTTTCATAAGATATCCTTTTAGTGGTCTAGTCTAAAAGATTGATTCACAATTTGGTTAAAGGACGACATCTAGTGATGTAGCTGGACAGACTCCTTGATAAGTCTATTTAGATCATTTATTGATTTAGTCAAAAGGACCCTATGGTGGTCTAGTCACACTCATCACCGGTTTGTTCATTTGGTTTTCCCCTACACACTATAACATAGACTGTGTGAACTATGCAAGGAATTGTCTGATTATGGACGCGTACATAATTATGAAATTTAGTGCACAGAAACCCAGTAAGATTTATTATGTGTAAGAGCCGATAGTGACAACAATAACGAAATGAGAACGATGTAATGGAGGTACGGTGGACGCACCAATGACGCTTCATATACTTGTATATAAGTATCCCTCTTACATTGCAATCATGATGTTATTAAAGGTTACTAGAAGTTCAGAACCCTAATCAATATTGTTCGATCTTTTCAACTTCATGTTTTCAAGCTCTCACAAGTTTCCTCTAAATAAATTTCGGGACGAAATTTCCTAAAGTAGGGGAGACTGTAACACCTGTGCCTCCACGGCCATCAAACAAATACCAAACCAATGAAATATTATATTTCATACTTGGGATTTGTAAAAATATGTGTATCATTTGCACATATCAATTCTTGTTCAATTTCAAACTCTAAATCGCTTTCTGGAAGGTTATATGCGCACCGATGCGTAAATATAACCAGTTTAATGCAACGAACACTCCGGAATAGTGAAATAGGCTTAACATACCTTAAATAACCTTTACTTAACTTAGAAATAAGTTTTGAAGGCTTTGGTATGGCAAAATCAAGTTAAATCGCTTACAGGGACTAAACTTGACAAACTGTGAAAGTATGCCAATTTGAACTGTAACAGACATTCCGGAGCATGACCATAAATTAAACATACCATAAATATCCTTCACATAGCTTAGAAATAGGCTTTGAGGTGTTCGGTATGCTAAAATAAACTTTTGTGTCATTCAGGGACTAAAAGTGTCAAAAAGTGCACAAGTTTGCATTTTCGCGAATAACTTACGTTCTGAATACATCCGGACATCCAAAAATTTATGTAAGCATGACTATATTATTCTTTAGTGTTTGGCTTACCAAAAATCCATTCGTTGCGTCATTTGGATCGTTTTTCGCGCTTATGCGCATTTCGTCGTAATTAAGCGAACATCGCGTTCGTACGACCAAACGAACCAACATCCTGCATATTTTTGAGAATGTTTCATGTCCACAATGTTTAGGCATCATTTTAGGGCCTTAAAGTTGGCTTTACGGGCCTTAGAAGTGCCGGAAATGGGCTTAAACACGTTCAGGGACTGAAACTGACATTTCTGAAACTTTGTTCTGATCTGTGACTCCTAGGCGGCCCGCCTCAGGATCTTAACATCCTCAGGCGGCCCGCGTCAGACCTTCTGACCAGGTTAAATGTTTCTAACAGCAGATTGCAGCTGTTTGATCCACCACCACACATTCTCATTTGTCTAGTCATCTGATAAGGATCACATTTTAGTCACCATAAGGTCCCGACACTTGTACGGGTGGGATTAAGGCACGTTTTCCATGAAACGATCTTAACGGTGGACCTTTTACTATAAATACCCCACCCCCATGCTTCAAAATTACAAGAATTCTGATTTGAGAACCTCTAAGTTGAAACCATTGTTTCATACCTGAGATTCTTGAATCGGGATTAGCATTCGGGGACCCTTCGTAAGTATTCTTTCGTTCTTTTCTTTATCTTATTGCTTTTAGAGTCAGAAAGTCAAACTTTGTTTGACTTTCAGCGTTGACCAGCTTATGGTCAATGCGAAGTTCGTTTGAACTTCGCAACGTGATTGTAATCACGTTGGTCATAGTCCCTTGGGACTATGCCCACTGATTACCACGTTGTCTAGGGTCGTAGGGTAGGCGATCTGATAAATCGCCTATACCTTCGAACTCGACCCATTTGGTTGATCATTAGGATTCGACCAAATACATTAGGTGACCATAGTAGGTAGGGAATAACCTTCCGAGGTTATACCCTATGGTCACATCGTTTGAGTAGTTGTATGATAGGTAGTTTATATGCCTTAGGTAAATTACCAGAATACCCTTTTCATGTATAATTGGTAATTAAGCATATGTAACCTAAACTTTTGTCACATAACTGATTATGTAACATGTTTAGGCATATAACACTTGTCATAGGACTAGTTAGGCGATCCGAACGCGTTTCACGCGAATGACGCGTTAAAGTAGCATAAGCTACCTAAACGGGTCGTAATGGGTCGTAAACGCTTAGGTTAAGTTTCATTTAGTATGTAGGCTTTGTTAAACCAAATGACACGAGTCTCTACACTCTTTTGATTTACAAACCCTAATGCTACCCGATCTTCCGATCTAGGTCTGGTTAATTAACATAGTTACCTATATTAGGTGCCGTTTGATATCCGCGATCTCTAGCATTGTTTGGTTGTCACTCAAGGACTACTGAGCATTCTCAAGTGAGTACATAGACCCCTCTTTTACTGTTTTCCAAACTGTTTTGGGGTGAAACACATGTGCCTACTTGTTACTTTCGTGCTTTCGTGCTTTCCTGTTTTCATATCATATACTTGCTATGTTCATTAGTACATTTATAGTACATGATTTCATGGTGTTCTATGCTTTGTATGATGACTTTGCATACTTAGTACATTGTTTTACATGACTTTTCTACTTTGTATGATGACTTTGCATACTTAGTACATTGTTTTATACTGCATCTCTGTTGCATATGTTCCAGTAACATATGGACACATTGTTTTACAGCTCTACCCTGTATGTTTACTCTAGCATACTAGGTACATTATCTTCATAAAACATGCTTACATTTTGGTATGACATTTGGTTTGTTTAAACTATACTATACATTCATTAACACCGATCATGCCGTTCGTTAGTAGGTAGTGGTACCATAGGACTTGACAAATCCCGTTCCGGACATCCCAGGGAAAGGGGATGAAAGGAATGACCGAATCTGAATACATATTCTCTTGATAACTCACTTTTACATAGTTATCCGTCTGTCTCAAGGCTTGGATGTATGAATTTTCACAATACCGCATAAATGTTCATATTCAGTATAGCATGCATATATCTTACAAAACATAACTTTGATTTAAACCAAGTTTTACTTCAATACTTTATTTTGTACATTTTTACTTATGGTTTAAGTAGTCTAAATTTTACTTACCATACATATCATTTTGGTTATACATTACTTGACTACTTTTGGACTATAAACATTTGACATGGTTTATATAAGGACTTTTGACTATTGGTTTAAACATAGACTTATTACATTGGTGGTTTGAGTAAGTGATTAAGTAACGATGCGTGTGTAATATGATACAAGCATGGTGGATACGCCGCTGGTACTTCCTATATATAAGTGTTTGTATGGTATTACATATATCGTAGCGTTATTTGAATCATTTCAGTTTGATACATATAACATTTTATACAAATAACATACCTTTCACAATACATTGTTTTACAAACAACTTAACTTTTACAAACTCATTTTACATGGTTACTCATTTAACCATGCATTATTTTCTTATTTATACATATCATCTGAACTTATTGTTTTTCAAATGACAAAGCAAATTACAAGGTTCATGACTAAACATTTTCTCAAACATAAGTCATGAAACCTATTTTCACAAAACCTATGTATCTCACAGGCATTTTTATGCTGACGTACCTATTTTCACATGTGTTTTTCAGGAACTGTTGCATACGATGATCAAGATACACATAGGCAGACTTGGGCTTTAGTGACAATAAAAGATGCAAGACTAGTTAATTATTTTGTATTTCTCTGTTTGTTAAGACATTGTAACACTTTTAATCAATAAAACGAAACTTCAATTGCCATGGATTTGAAACAATTAATTCTGTTACAACACTCCCCGATGTTTCCGCCACGTTTTGTATGTTCTACGTGGTCGGGGTGTGATATTTTTGGACGGGAGAAAATGTATTATCTTTGGGAAAGTAAAAATATATTTAATTGGGTTTATTAAGAAATATAGTATTTTTGGAAAAATATATATTTTCTTGGGATGTATTGTTTTGAATAAAAATAAGGTTTATATATATATATATATATATATATATATATATATATATATATATATATATATATATATATATATATCTAAGTGAGACTTAAAAATATATATTCTTTTGGATTAACACGCCGGAATATGACGCCAATACTTGACAAAAATACGAAAGTACATGTATGAGATACCCCATCCTTGGGAAGGGAATACAAATACAAAATACTTGAGAAGTATTGATATAAGATATTGTTTAAACAATTATTCCAAAACTAAATATAATTTAAAGTTAAAATAATTATTAACTTGTGCTGGGCAGAAGTTAGCGACAGTCAAATCACTGGCCCAGAACTCGTCGTCGACACAACGAAAAAGATTGCCCAAATACGACAACGAATGGCGGCAGCTCGTGACCGTCAGAAAAGTTACGCTGATAGTCGCAGGAAACCGCTCGAGTTCTAGGTTGGGGATTGAGTGTTACTCAAAGTCTCACCTTGGAAAGGTGTGGTTCGATTTGATAAAGGGGTAAGCTTAATTTGCTTATGTCGGGCCTTTCGAAATCACTGAGAAAATCGGCAAAGTGGCGTAGAGACTAAATCTGCCCGAAGAGCTCAATGGTGTTCACAATGTATTCCATGTGTCCAATCTGAAGAAGTGTCTGTCAGATGAGACCCTTATAGTTCCCTTCAAGGAAATCACTATCGACGATCAGTTGCAATTCGTCGAGGAACCGGTGGAAATTACGGACCGGGAAGTTAAGAATGTGACATCTGTGTCTCTTTGACCATCAAAACAAATACCAAATCAATGAAATACTGTGTTTCATACTTGGGATTTGTATAAATATGTGTATGATTGGAACATATCAATTCTTGTTCGATTTTGAGCTTTAAATCGCTTTCTGGAAGGTTATACGCGAACTGATGCGTAAACGTAATCAGTTTAACGCGACATGTGACATCTGTGTATTTAATCCTTGTACTGTTCTGAACAACTTTGTATTTAATAAAATATGGTGTTTGAATTTCAATATTTGTTTAATTATTTGTGACATTAGTACGTTTTCAACCATTGTTCAATTTCGAACTCTCAAACCTGTTCTTGAAGTGAAATCATAAACCGTTACGTAAACATAATCGGTTTAACGCGACGTACACTCCGAAACTGTGACATAAGCCAAACATACCCTAAATACCCTTTACATAACTTAGGAATAAGTTTCGAAGGATTCGGTATGGCAAAAAAATGTTTGTTCGAACTTTAGAACTAATTAAAGCAAAATTGCTAAACAAACGTTGGTGACCACCCAGATAATATTTAAATCCTAAAAATATTCTGTTATGATTAAAATTTTATTTTTAATCATGTTCGTGTTGAAAAATAAATTAAAACTCTTAAAAACGTTATTTTTCAAGTTTAAGCGCTTACCGCGTGTTACAGCGCAACACAGTGCTTATACTGCGAAACGCGGACAACACAGCCAGTCTCGGCAACTGAAATTTATTTAATTAATATTTTGGCGAGTTTATTTTTATTGAATAATAAAAATAATTTAGAACGCCATAAACCGGGATTTAAACGCTAGATAAAATACCCGGTATCCAGTTAAATACCTGTTTTTATCTAAATTACCATTCAAAATTTAGACTTACCCCCCCCCCCTTTGGAATTCACGGTTATAATGGGGGTGATCCCACCGCAATATTTCCAAGATCTTGCATAAATCCTATTTGATCTTTCTTGGATGCATCAAGATATTATAAGATTTTGTGATCTATGGAGATTCACTAGAAGATCTTGGCCTATATATCACCACCACCACCAACACTTCACTCCATCTCCTCCCTCTTCCTCTCTCCAAAACTGTAACACCCCACCATCACACCCATCTTCATTTTAGCAACTTTGTTCTTGAAGATCCAACTCCAATCCAAGCTAGATTCAAGTTGGTGTGAATATCCAAAGCAGTTTCCAAGGTGCTTTCAAGTGATTTCAAGCTTCATATCATCAAAATCTCATCCCACAACCTACTTGAATCTTGAAGGTATAACATTTATGTTTAAATCATACTCTTGATTCTTGGTTGTTCTTGATGATTTGAAGTTTCTCTTGAATATTGGAATTTTCACAAACTTGAAATCTAAAATGAAATGGGTCTTGATACAAATAAAAATGGTGATGTTTATGGGTGTATATAAACCGTACATATATATATATATATGGGTGTATGCGTTTTGAGTTTGATTTCTTGATAAACACCTGTTTAGGATATTTGCTTGCATGTTTTAGTAACATTTAAGCGATTAACAGCATGCTGAGTAACATTTACAGCCAACTTCAGTTGGCTGTAAACGGACCGTTATAAATCGAAAAATCGATTTTCTGAAGTCTAAATTATATGTTTTCGAAAAACGAATCAAATGACACTGGAATCATATTTTTGGAGGTCGTTTACTATTTTTAAAGGTCCGTTTTGTACAGCAGCAAAAGCTGCGTTTTTACTGCAGAAAATGTGTGTTATGTTTTTCTTCATAACTTGAGATATGTGTAGAATTAGCTCATTAAAATGCAAGGGTTTTGATGATATATGCATGATATGATAAATGTTCAAATACATCAGCAAATAAACATGAATAAGTTGCATATTTGCTACATTTAGATTTATATAAAATGATGTTTGATATGATAGTGTACTTTAGGCACTTGTACATAAGAATACATGTTGATTTAAAGCTCAAGAAATGATAAAAAAAATGATGGTATGACAAAAGTGTTTTAGAACAGGTTATAAACACTAAAAATAACATCATTTGGTATATTATAATGACATGTTAATACTTGACAAGATTATGTGTATTACGCTATTATTAGTATGTTACGTTTGAGTATATATATTACGACGCGCAAATCGTAGATATATTGCTTACAACATGATGAGAGTCACCAATAAAATCGTTCAAGTCGCAAAGTTCTTAAAATATGTATATGAACTCATATATACATAAATACACCAATATAATAAAAAATAATAACTTTTCGAGAAGATCTCAAAGTTATGTGAAAATTCTAAGTATCGGAGAAACTTATGTATTTTTGTGGGTTTTTGATTATTAAATCGTTCTTATTTAATTTAGGACGAATAAACAATTTGAGGGATTGTGTTAACATATAAAAACGCACCCAAAGGTGAGTACATAGTCCCCTCTTTTACTGCTTTCAAATGTTTTGGGGTGAAACATATGTGCCGATACTATATTTTCATGTTTTCGACTATATGATTACACATGCATAAGTACTATCTTTTGACGAACTGAACTATTATCCAAGGCTTAAACACTAATTTCCAAAGTTTGTTAGAACTATTTGTCCATTTATACTGTTATTTATAAATTCATTAACAATGATCAAGCCGATTGGTAGTACGATATAGCGCTATAGGACTAGACACCCGATTCCTGTTGTATGGAATGTCAGAAACCAAATTTTAACCAAATAGAATTTGCCTTTGTGGTATTTCTATAGTCTCTAAAGTGTAGTTTGATGCACTAAGGTTTGAATGTATTGCTAAATCTCTATTTATGGTATATTTCGATATACTACCAACGTGATACTGTTTACTAAAGCATAATTTGATATGCTATTGTTTACTAAAATATAGTTTGATATATTACCAAACCACGATTTGGGTATGTTCCGACATAGTACCAACGTGATATTATTTACTAAAGTATAATTTGATATAATATGTACAAATCCAACATATATTTTGTTATTTACTAAAACATAGTTGATATGTTATTTACCAAACCAAAGTATACTTATGATATACTACCGAAAACTATTATTTTAACAACTAAAGTATATTTAATATACTATCTGTTTAACTGTTTTGAAACTAAAATATATTTTAATATATTACTTATCCGACTTTCTTAAAACCAAGGTATATTTTTATGTATACTACAACTTTTATAAATTCCATGTGTTGTGAAACAATGATTCTGTTACGACACTCCCCGACGTTTCCGCCACGATTTGTTGTTTTACGTGGTCAGGGTGTGACATGAAAAACACTCTGGAACAGTGGCATAGGCTTAACATACCTTAAATAACCTTTATATAACTTAGAAATAAGTTTTGGAGGGTTTGGTGTGGCGAAATCAAGTTTATTCGATCACATGGACTAATTGCGTCAAACTGCAAATGTATACCGAATCGAATGATATCGGACATTCTGGAACTTGATCATAAGTTAAATATGCCCTAAATATCCTTTATAAAGCTTAGAAATAGTCTTTGAGGTGTTTGGTGCGTAAAAATAAACTTTTTGATCAATAGGGACTAAAAGCGTCAAAAAGTGCATAAGTTTGCATTTTCGCGCATATCTTACGTTCTTAATATATCTGGACTTCCAAAAATTTTTGTAGTCATTAAAATATCTTATTTTAGTGATTCGGATGCAAAAATACCATTCGTCGCTTAATTTGGATCGTTTTAGTGCTCGTTACGAATTCCGTCATAATTACCCGAATAACGCAACCGTACGACCAAACGAACTGACATCCGAGATGTTTTTGAGCATATTTTAAGTTCTCTATACTTTAACTTCATTTTAGAGCCTTAAAATGGCCCCCGGGGCTTAAACGTGTCAAAAATGCATCGAAAACCAAGTTTTGGGCATTCAGGGACTAAAATTGTAAATCTGTGAAACTTGTTAGGCCTGGGGCATAAGCCTAAGCTTATTCTTACGCGGCCCGCATCAGCAACCCATATCAGAAACATTGAATCTAGCTTTCCAGCCTGTTTTTGATGGTTTTAATCATAGATTTGCAATACCATTTGATGGTATTTCATGTCCCCGTTGTTTTTAAAACCTTGTGCCCACATGTATGCCTAAGATCGAAGCACGAATTGCGAGGAACGATCCTAACGGTTGTGGGATTTCTATAAATACCCAACACTTTCAGTTCTTGCAACTCACAAATCTGATTCAATTGCTCTAAGTTGGGGTTTAGCACTTCATACCTGAGCAAATTGGATCAAGATCTTCCTAGCTTGGACCCTTTGTAAGTTTCTTTCGTGCTTTTATGCGTTTTTAAGCGTAAAAGTCAAACAGTGTTTGACTTTCTGCTTTGACTAGTCTTTGATCAACACGAAGTTCGTTTGAACTTCGCAACGTGAGCGTAATCACGATGGTCATAGTCCCTTTTGACTATATCTACTGATTACCGCGTTGATTAGGTGTAGTGACGAGTCATAGTTTGGTCAAAATACGCATTCATGGGTATTTTGCAACCAAACTATTCTTGGGAATCAAAACCCTTTGTTTTGATATCAAACTTGTTTTCTAACTTCGTTAAGCATGTTTTAACATGTTTAACTCGTCACTTTTAGATTAGTGCTTATTTAGGGTCGTAAGATAAGCGGTCTAAACAACCGCTTAGACTTTCGAACCCGACCCGTTTGGTCGATCATTAGGATCCGACCAAACATGTTTTGTGACCATAGTTGTATAGGGAATAACCTTTCGAGGTTATATCTTATGGTCACTTCGTTTAGTTAGTTGTATGATAGGTAATTTATATGCCTTAGGAAAATGACCAAAATGCCCTTTTCACACATAATTTCATTTTAAGCATATGTAACCTAAATTTTGACATCTAAACTGATTAGGCAACACTATTAGACTTTTTAAGGCATATAATACTTGTCATAGGACTAGTTAGGCGGTCCGAACGCGTTTTACGCGAACGATGCGTTAAAGTGGCGTAAGCTACCTTAACGAGTCGTAATGGGTCTTAAGCACTTAGGATAGGTTCCGTTTTAGTATGTAGGCTTTGTTAAACCATATCATATGAGTTCCAACACTCATTGGTTTACGAAACCTCATCCTATCCGATCTCCCGATTTATATTCGGTTTATTAATGTAGTTACCTATATTAGGTGCCGTTTGATTTCCGTGATCCCTCTAGTGTTGCTTGGTTGTTATTCAAGACTTCGAAGCAATCTCAAGTGAGTACATAGTCCCCTCTTTTACTGTTTTCAAACTGTTTTGGGGTGAAACACATGTGCCTACTTGTTACTTTCATGCTTTTCATGCTGTTATATCATATACTTACTATGTTCATTAGTACGTATATAGTACATGATTTCATTATGTTTTACTATGTATGTTCACTTAGCATGCTAGCACATTGATTTTCATATATTACATTTTGTTACATATGTTCATCCAGCATATGGACACATTGTTTTACATTTTGAACTGTTTGAACTGTTGGAACAGTTTGGTCTATGTGAACCGTTTGGAACTGTTGATTTATGTGAATCATTTTGAACTGATTGATTATGTGAACCATTTGGAACTGATTGATTGATGTGAACTGTTTGGAACTGTTTGAACCGTTGGGTTAGGGAAGTGATTAGGTAACGGGGCAGGTGTAATGTGTTAAAAGCATGGTGGATACGCCGCTGGTACTTCTTATATATAAGTGCTTTTAACACATTGTATATAGTTGCGTTATCTAGATCACTTGGGCAAATGTTATCAATGCAAAGTTATATTACAAGGTTTTTCTAACAATATAAACCATTCGAGTTTTATTACAAAAATGATTTACAATCTGGGTTTACTTAAACAAATGTTTTGAGTTAAGATTCATGGCATCGAGGTTTTATAAAACAAATCTGTTTTGACTTGGTTATTTCAATTTACATTACAAACATTTTACAAAACTTGGTTTTCTAATTATCAATTAACAAAGGTGTTCAAGTTATTTTCAAAATATAAACGAGCCATGAATCTGACACTCACATAAAACCTATGTACTCGCCGGCATTTTTATGCTGACGTATTTTCACATGTGTTTCAGGTACCATAGTTGGTGATGTTTGATGATGATATTGATGCATGCTCACATAGGAATGAACAAGGCCTTAGTGACTTAATAATAATGGAAGTTAATTTGTTCATGTTTTGTTTCTAATTTCAATACAATGTAATAAATTTAATTCAATAAAACATAACTCTTATTCATGTGTGGTGAAACAATGATTCTGTTACGACACTCCCCGACGTTTCCGCCGCGGTTTGTTGTTTTAACGTGGTCGGGGTGTGACATAAAAGTTGGTATCGGAGCCCTTGGTTATAGGTAATTAGGTTATTAGTAATGCTTTGACCTAGAGTATAACCTTCCTAGGACCCTAACGCGAGTTTACTTGCGTTTAGATCTTAAAACAATACTGTCACTTATCCTTAGGTGACAACCACAACAAGAACACAAATTTCGAATCTGCTTTGAAAACCAATCATCTGTTCTAGGATGATTTATTATAAGGTTTTGAACCTTCAAAGTTTTCAAAATCTCGTCAAAGTTTGGGTCTTATTAATGTGAACACGTGCAATTTGGAAGGGTGGGTGCCTATATCCTGAGTTTTCTATCTAAGGCTAGAGTGTTCGTACAAATCCACATAATCAGACCAGTCACTCTTACCTGGGAACTCTTGGGGTGAGTGTCCACTTATAGGCTAAAGCATGTCTTTGCGATACATTATGAGGACCTATTTACCTTGATTCAGCTTTGGTGTGTCGTTTGTTTGCTTTGTGGTTTGAACAAATGACCATCACCCATGCTTTTTGGTCGGTAATTGTAACATCCTTACCCAATGCCATTTCATTTGTTTTCTCTCATGCTTCCTCTTTTAGAATGCCTCCTCGACGTGACAATCAGATACCTAATGAAGAACTGGCTGCTATCATTACGCAGCAAATGGCTGCTGCACTCCCAAACATCATTGCTCAATGTAACCAAGCCCTCAATAACAATAATGCTCCCTGCAACTTCAAGACGTTCAACTCAGCTATGTCACACCCCGACCACGTAGAACATACAAAACGTGGCGGAAACATCGGGGAGTGTTGTAACAGAATTAATTGTTTCAAATCCATGGCAATTTAAGTTTCGTTTTATTGATTAAAAGTGTTACAATGTCTTAACAAACAAGGAAATACAACATAATTAACTAGTCTTGCATCTTTTATTGTCACTAAAGCCCAAGTCTGCCTATGTGTATCTTGATCATCTTATGCAACAACTCCTAAAAAACACATGTGAAAATAGGTACGTCAGCATAAAAATGCCTGTGAGATACATAGGTTTTGTGAAAATAGGTTTCATGACTTATGTTTGAGAAAATGTTTAGTCATGAACCTTGTAATTTGCTTTGTTTTGTAAATCATTTGAAAAACGATAAGACCAGATGATATGTATAATAAGAGAATAATGTATGGTTAAATGAATAACCATTGTAAAAATGAGTTTGTATAAGATAAGTTGTTTGTAAATCAATGTCTTGTGAAAAGTATGTTATTTGTATAAAAGGTTATATGTCTCAAACTGAAATGATTCAAATAACGCTACAATATGTAATACCATACAAACACTTATATATAGGAAGTACCAGCGGCGTATCCACCATGCTTGTATCATATTACACACGCATCGTTACTTAATCATTTAATCAAACCAAACCACCAAAGTAATGTTTAACAATAGTAGAAATGTTTATGTATGGTCAAATACGGTTCACACGGTTCACAGATACAAACGGTTCACAGATACAAATGGTTCACAGATACAAATGGTTCACATAGTCAAATGATTACAACGGTTCACATAGTCAAATAGTTATAAACGGTTCAAAATGTAATAAATGTGTTCATATACTGGATGAGCATATGCAACAAATGTAATGTAAAAGAATGTACTAAGTATGCACACAATGGACATACATAGCATAAAATGTAATGAAATCATGTACTATAATGTACTAACGAACATAGCAGGTATATAATGTGAAAAGGGGAAAGCATGAATGTAATAAGTAGGCACATGTGTTTCACCCCAAAACAGTTTGGAAAACAGTAAAAGAGGGGTCTATGTACTCACTTGAGATTGCTTAGTAGTCCTTGAGTAACAACCAAACAATGCTAGAGATCACGGAAATCAAACGGCACCTAATATAGGTAACTATGTTAATAACCGGATCTAAATCGGATGTCCTGATAGAATGAGGGTTCGTAAACCAAACGAGTATAGAGACTCGTGTCATATGGTTTAACAAAGCCTACATACTAAATGAAACCTTAATCTAAGTGCTTTCGACCCATTACGACCCGTTTAGGTAGCTTATGCTACTTTAACGCGTCGTTCGCGTGAAACGCGTTCGGACCGTCTAACTAGTCCTATGACAAGTGTTATATGCCTAAACATGTTACATAATCAGTTATGTGACAAAAGTTTAGGTTACATATGCTTAATTACCAATTATACATGAAAAGGGTATTCTGGTAATTTACCTAAGGCATATAAACTACCTATCATACACCTACTCAAACGATGTGACCATAGGGTATAACCTCGGAAGGTTATTCCCTACCTACTATGGTCACCTAATGTATTTGGTCGGATCCTAATGATCGACCAAATGGGTCGGGTTCGAGGTATAAGCGATTTATTAGATCGCTTACCCTACGACCCTAGACAACGTGGTAATCAGTAGGCATAGTCCCAAGGGACTATAACCAACGTGATTACACTCACGTTGCGAAGTTCAAACGAACTTCGCATTGACCATAACTGGTCAACGCAGAGAGTCAAACAAAGTTTGACTTTCAGACTTTCAGACTCGAAAAGCAATAAAAGAACGAAAGAATACTTACGAAGGGTCCCCGAATGCTAATCCCGATCCAAGTAACTCAGGTATGAAACAATGGTTTCAACTTAGAGCTTCTAGGATCAGAATTCTAGTGGGTTTTGAAGTTGTGGGGTGGGGTATTTATAGTTTTCGGGTAACCGTTAAGATCGTTTGTCGAATATCGTGCCTTAATCGTATCCGTACAAGTGTCGGAAAGTTGTGGTGGCTAAAAATGGGTCTAAATGAGCTGAATGTGCAGTTGAGAATGTGTGGATGTGAATAAAACAGCTGGAATCTGCTGACTGTTCGATATTATCTGATCAGAGAGGCTGACGCGGGCCGCCTAAGATTTAAGCTTGGGCTCACGCGGGCCGCCTAGCTCTTCAGATCAGAAAACAAGTTTCAGAATCTACAGTTTTGGTCCCTGCACGTGTTTAAACCCATTTCCGGCACTTCTAAGGCCCATAAAGCCAACTTTAAGGCCCTAAAATGATGCCTAAACATTGTGGACATGAAACATGCTCAAAAATATGCCGGACATTGGTTCGTTTGGCCGTACGAACGCGATGTTCGCTTAATTACGACGGAATGCACATAAGCACGAAAAACGATCCAAATGACGCGACGAATGGATTTTTGGCAAGCCAAACACTAAAGCATAATATAGTCATGCTTACATAAATTTTTGGATGTCCGGATGTATTCAAAACGTAAGTTATGCGCAAAAGTGCAAACTTGTGCACTTTTTGACACTTTTAGTCCCTGAATGACCCAAAAGTTTATTTTAGCATACCGAACCCCTCAAAGCCTATTTCTAAGCTATGTATAGGATATTTATGGTATGTTTAACTTATGGTCATGTTCCGGAATGTCTGTTACAGTTCAAATTGGCATACTTTCGCAGTTTGTCAAATTTAGTCCTTGTAAGCGAATAAACTAGATTTTGCCATACCAAAGCCTTCAAAACTTATTTCTAAGTTATGTAAAGGTTACTTAAGGTATTTTAAGCCTATTTCACTATTCCGGAGTGTTCGTTGCATTAAACTGGTTATATTTACGCATCAGTGCGCGTATAACCTTCCAGAAAGCGATTTAGAGCTTGAAATTGAACAAGAATTGATATGTGCAAATGATACACATATTTATACAGATCCCAAGTATGAAATACAATATTTCATTGGCTTGGCAGTTGTTTGATGGTTGAAGTGACACAGGTGTCACAGTCTCCCCTACTTTAGGAAATTTCGTCCCGAAATTTATTCGCAGGAGTCTATTTGTGACTTTGTGTCAAATAACCACCAGGGATATGTAAGGCATAATCCTGTCATTTCCTTAACGGACATTCTTCAGAACGAAAATGAATAGGCGGAGTCATTTTCCTCAACGAGTATTCTTCAGAAGCGGAAATGAAGGAATAAACAAACGGGGATTCATTTCCTCAACGGGCAATCTTCAGAAACGTAAAATGAACTTACGGAGTCATTTTCAACGGGTGCTTCATCAGAAATGGAATTGAAAAGGAGAAACAAACGGATATTCATTTCCTCAACGGACA
The DNA here is from genome assembly GCA_030545235.1 of Helianthus tuberosus. Taxonomy (NCBI): domain Eukaryota; kingdom Viridiplantae; phylum Streptophyta; class Magnoliopsida; order Asterales; family Asteraceae; genus Helianthus; species Helianthus tuberosus. Next base: position 112,588,441 of record CM060424.1, on the reverse strand, counting down.
AATCTTCAGAAACGAAAATGAACAAACGGAGTCATCTTCAACGGGTGCTTCCTCAGAAATGGAAATGAATATGATAGACAAACGGATATTCATTTCCTCAACGGACAAATCTTCAGAAACGAAAATGAACAAACGGAGTCATTTTCAACGGGTGCTTCCTCGGAAATGGAAATGAAAATGATAGACAAACGGATATTCATTTCCTCAATGGACAAATCTTCAGAAACGAAAATGAACAAATGGAGTCATTTTCAACGGGTGCTTCCTCAGAAATGGAAATGAATAGAGTTAACTTCTAGGCACATAACAAAGCTCGCTGTGGTTTCTGTGCACTAAATTCCATAATTATGTATGCATCCATAATTACGTAATTCCTTGCACAGTCCGCTCAGTTTGTCTTGTAATGTTCATAAGCACATAATCACATAGTTGTTTAACTTGGTTATTAATTTGTTATTTATTTGTTATTGATTGAGAACGGATATGGAAACCAGTCGATGAACTTCAATGTCCTCTGGGATCTATCTGAAGAGATAGGAATATCTCCCAAAAATTCGATTTTGTTTTCAGAGAAACGTAATAGTCGAATTTAAGGAACACAACAATTTTAGGATTCACGGAAATACCCTTAGGTACCCTATCAAGGATTTATAGTGGTACTTTGGGTATTCGTTCAGTTTTGTAACTTGTGCCTTGTACTTCGTTTCCTTCGAATAAACGGGTACTTAGGAATTTCATGGAAACGCAAGAGATCATAGAATGGAAGAAAGTTTGGGGGTAGTCTGTCTTTCAAGGAATACGGTTCCTTGATTGTCGGTATTGTAAGAGATATGTTGTTTATACATACAACCACATAAATACATTGCAATGTATATAAAAGATTTATTTATAAACCACGATGACAACTGTTTCTTGGACCTTGACAACTAAAGAAAATAATACATAAGACGTGATTATTTCTAAACGATGTTGTCGGTCAGATGCTCATCCCTGTGCTGGATTTGCATTAGCAAGCTTTGGGCAATTTCTTCGGAAATGACCCATCTCGCCATAGTTGAAGCAAGAACCTGGTAGAAAACGGCCTTGAGCGGTATTGTTGCCAGCTTGGTTTGGTGCAGCTGCAGCTGGGCAGACTCTTGCTGTATGGCCTATAAGCCCACAAGTTTGGCATTTGCGGCACTTTACATTGGCATGATGATGGAGGCTACATTGGTTGCACAAGGGTGCAGTTCCATTGTATGGCTTCCTAGCAGGGGATTGAGCTGGTTGGTTGGGGACGGCTTGATTATTGTGAGTAACCATGGCGAAGTTCTGAGAAACCTTTCGCTTCTTTGACTTTTTAGGGGATCCAGTCTGTTCATCCATGGTCTTTGATTCCTCGATTGATTTCGATTCCTCGACCGGCTTCTTGTCACATTTTCGGAAAAGTTTACCTTTCCTGATCTTTGATTCAGTCAAGGTTGCAGATAGCTCAATGGCCTGTCTAACTGTAGTAGGGTTGCTGCCAGTCACAATGTCTTGTATTGAGTCAGGGAGGCCATCAATGTACTTTTCGATTGCCTTATCCAAAGGCGTGACCATGTTTGGGCATAACAGACTTAACTCCTCATAACGGTCCGTGTAGGCTCGATGCTCACCGCTGTCTTGCTCAAGATTGTCGAATTCCCTTTCCAAGGCCCGGATCTCGTGACGAGGACAGAATTCCTTCATCATAAGGGCCCTAAGTTCAGCCCATGTCTGTGCTAGAGCAACTTCTGCACCACGATCTCTCATAACCCCGTTCCACCACGTAAGGGCTCTCTTCTGGAACACACTCGAAGCAAACTCGACCTTGCGATTGTCAGGACACTGCACATGGCGGAAAATATTCTCAATGCTCTCGAACCATTGAAGAAGCCCAGTCGCTCCCTCAGAACCACTAAACTTGAGTGGTTTCGCCGAGTTAAAACTCTTGAAATTGCATGGACCATTGTTGTTGTTGTTGGCTTGATTCCACTGAGCAAAGAGGTTTAGGAATTGAGCAGCCATTTGCTGCGCAATGATTTCCGCCAGTTCGGCAGTCGCTATCTGGTTCTCGCGTCGAGGAGGCATTCTAAAAGAGGAAACATGAAAAGAAACGAGTGAGAGATTTAGACGAAAAGAATGAGATGAAACAAATCTGATGAAAGCAAGGATAGTGGTCATTTGTTTGTTACTACAAAGCAACAAACGACCTCGGTGATTAATCAAAGTAGATAGGTCAAAAATAATGTATCGCGAAGACATGCTCGCCTATAAGTGAACACTCATCCCAAGAATTCCCAGGTAAGCACAACTGGTCTCGCGTCTGATGAGATGTATACGAAGTGCTTGCCTAGACAGAAAACCCAGAATACAGGCATTCACCCTTCCAGTTTGCACATGTTCACATTATTTAAAACCCAAAACCTTGACGAGATTTTGAAAATTCAAAGGGGTTCAAAACCATATAACAGAGGGTTCAAAACCTTACAATAGAGGGTTCGAAACCTTGTAATAAATCATCCTAGAACAGATGATTAGTTTTCAAAGCGGTTTTGAAATTTATGTTCTTGTTGTGGTAGTCGCCTAAGGATAGGTGACGGTATCGTTTTATGACTAAACGCAAGTAAACTCGCGTTAGGGTCCTAAGAAGATTATAGACTAGGTCAAAGCATTACTAATAACCTAATTCCCTATAACCATTGGCTCTGATACCATCTTTTCTGTCACACCCCGACCATGTAGAACATACAAAACGTGGCGGAAACATCGGGGAGTGTTGTAACAGAATTAATTGTTTCAAATCCATGGCAATTTAAGTTTCGTTTTATTGATTAAAAGTGTTACAATGTCTTAACAAACAAGGAAATACAACATAATTAACTAGTCTTGCATCTTTTATTGTCACTAAAGCCCAAGTCTGCCTATGTGTATCTTGATCATCTTATGCAACAACTCCTGAAAAACACATGTGAAAATAGGTACGTCAGCATAAAAATGCCTGTGAGATACATAGGTTTTGTGAAAATAGGTTTCATGACTTATGTTTGAGAAAATGTTTAGTCATGAACCTTGTAATTTGCTTTGTTTTGTAAATCATTTGAAAAACGATAAGACCATATGATATGTATAATAAGAGAATAATGTATGGTTAAATGAATAACCATTGTAAAAATGAGTTTGTATAAGATAAGTTGTTTGTAAATCAATGTCTTGTGAAAAGTATGTTATTTGTATAAAATGTTATATGTCTCAAACTGAAATGATTCAAATAACGCTACAATATGTAATACCATACAAACACTTATATATAGGAAGTACCAGCGGCGTATCCACCATGCTTGTATCATATTACACACGCATCGTTACTTAATCATTTAATCAAACCAAACCACCAAAGTAATGTTTAACAATAGTAGAAATGTTTATGTATGGTCAAATACGGTTCACACGGTTCACAGATACAAACGGTTCACAGATACAAACGGTTCACAGATACAAACGGTTCACAGATATAAATGGTTCACAGATACAAATGGTTCACATAGTCAAATGATTACAACGGTTCACATAGTCAAATAGTTATAAACGGTTCAAAATGTAATATAATGTGTTCATATACTGGATGAGCATATGCAACAAAATGTAATGTAAAACAATGTACTAAGTATGCACACAATGGACATACATAGCATAAAATGTAATGAAATCATGTACTATAATGTACTAACGAACATAGCAGGTATATGATGTGAAAACGGGAAAGCATGAATGTAATAAGTAGGCACATGTGTTTCACCCCAAAACAGGTTGGAAAACAGTAAAAGAGGGGTCTATGTACTCACTTGAGATTGCTTAGTAGTCCTTGAGTAACAACCAAACAATGCTAGAGATCACGGAAATCAAACGGCACCTAATATAGGTAACTATGTTAATAACCGGATCTAAATCGGATGTCCTGATAGAATGAGGGTTCGTAAACCAAACAAGTATAGAGACTCGTGTCATATGGTTTAACAAAGCCTACATACTAAATGAAACCTTAATCTAAGTGCTTTCGACCCATTACGACCCGTTTAGGTAGCTTATGCTACTTTAACGCGTCGTTCGCGTGAAACGCGTTCGGACCGTCTAACTAGTCCTATGACAAGTGTTATATGCCTAAACATGTTACATAATCAGTTATGTGACAAAAGTTTAGGTTACAGATGCTTAATTACCAATTATACATGAAAAGGGTATTCTGGTAATTTACCTAAGGCATATAAACTACCTATCATACAACTACTCAAACGATGTGACCATAGGGTATAACCTCGGAAGGTTATTCCCTACCTACTATGGTCACCTAATGTATTTGGTCGGATCCTAATGATCGACCAAATGAGTCGGGTTCGAGGTATAAGCGATTTATTAGATCGCTTACCCTACGACCCTAGACAACGTGGTAATCAGTAGGCATAGTCCCAAGGGACTATAACCAACGTGATTACACTCACGTTGCGAAGTTCAAACGAACTTCGCATTGACCATAACTGGTCAACGCAGAAAGTCAAACAAAGTTTGACTTTCAGACTCGAAAGACTCGAAAAGCAATAAAAGAACGAAAGAATACTTACAAAGGGTCCCCGAATGCTAATCCCGATCCAAGTAACTTAGGTATGAAACAATGGTTTCAACTTAGAGCTTCTAGGATCAGAATTCTAGTGGGTTTTGAAGTTGTGGGGTGGGGTATTTATAGTTTTCGGGTAACCGTTAAGATCGTTTGTCGAATATCGTGCCTTAATCGTATCCGTACAAGTGTCGGAAAGTTGTGGTGGCTAAAAATGGGTCTAAATGAGCTGAATGTGCAGTTGAGAATGTGTGGATGTGAATAAAACAGCTGGAATCTGCTGACTGTTCGATATTATCTGATCAGAGAGGCTGACGTGGGCCGCCTAAGATTTAAGCTTGGGCTCACGCGGGCCGCCTAGCTCTTCAGATCAGAAAACAAGTTTCAGAATCTACAGTTTTGGTCCCTGCACGTGTTTAAACCCATTTCTGGCACTTCTAAGGCCCATAAAGCCAACTTTAAGGCCCTAAAATGATGCCTAAACATTGTGGACATGAAACATGCTCAAAAATATGCCGGACATTGGTTCGTTTGGCCGTACGAACGCGATGTTCGCTTAATTACGACGGAATGCGCATAAGCGCGAAAAACGATCCAAATGACACGATGAATGGATTTTTGGCAAGCCAAACACTAAAGCATAATATAGTCATGCTTACATAAATTTTTGGATGTCCGGATGTATTCAGAACGTAAGTTATGCGCAAAAGTGCAAACTTGTGCACTTTTTGACACTTTTAGTCCCTGAATGACCCAAAAGTTTATTTTAGCATACCGAACCCCTCAAAGCCTATTTCTAAGCTATGTAAAGGATATTTATGGTATGTTTAACTTATGGTCATGTTTCGGAATGTCTGTTACAGTTCAAATTGGCATACTTTCGAAGTTTGTCAAATTTAGTCCTTGTAAGCGAATAAACTAGATTTTGCCATACCAAAGCCTTCAAAACTTATTTCTAAGTTATGTAAAGGTTACTTAAGGTATGTTAAGCCTATTTCACTATTCCGGAGTGTTCGTTGCATTAAACTGGTTATATTTACGCATCAGTGCGCGTATAACCTTCCAGAAAGCGATTTAGAGCTTGAAATCGAACAAGAATTGATATGTGCAAATGATACACATATTTATACAGATCCCAAGTATGAAATACAATATTTCATTGGCTTGGCAGTTTTTTGATGGTTGAAGTGACACAGGTGTCACAAGCTAAGCCATCAAAATTTTCTGGATCTCAAGGAGCAACTGCACTTCTGCAAGGGTTCGAGAGTCTAGAGAGGACCTTCAGGCATGTTCGGTGTCCAATCGAGCGAAAGGTAGAGTTCGCATCTAGTGCTTTTGAGAAATGATCTTCAACATCGTGGAATGGTGTGATAAGAGATAGGGGTGCCGAAGTAGCACTGGCTCAAACCTGGGAAGAACTTCGAGCTCTAATGATGAGGGAATTCTGTCCTCGTCATGAGATTAGGGCATTGGAAAGGGAATTCGACGATCTTAAGCAAGATAGCGGTCAGCATCGAGCCTACATGGACTGTTATGAGGAGTTAAGTCTGTTATGCCCGAACATGGTTACGCCTTGGGATAAGGCAATCGAAAAGTACATTGATGGCCTCCCTGACTCAGTATAAGACTGTCACACCCTGGCTTTGCGGAATCGTGGGTTAATTTGGTGTGACTTCTTAATACCATAGCTTAATCACAACAAAGCTATATGAAAATAAAACCATGCAGATCATCCATTGATTTAAGTTTGAAAAGTAAAATAACACAACATTGTCTTAAAGCGTTGACACATGCAACGGAAATTACAACCTAATAACATAAAAACATTGTTTGAAAGACACAACCACAAACTTAAGATAGACGTAGTTTAAGAACTGTGATTCGTCCAGGTAAAAGCCACAACCCCTAAACTTGGATGATCCCATAACTCTAACGCAGCGAGAAAACGTAGCATACCGTGCCAGATCCTTAGTTCCCAGAAATACATGTAAGTTGGAAAAATCAACAATAATGTTGAGTGAGTTCATGTGTAAGTGAGTAAGTAAAACCTTTGTAAGTATAAAAATCCATAGTATGTAGCAAATAAGGAAAAAGAGATCACCAATGGTTTGCAAGGCCATTGATATGTGTGAAGTGCAAGTAGGAAGACTCAAACCTAGCAGATTTTTGCGTTGGGCCAAAAGTCACCCCGAGGTCCGTTCTGCTGGGCCTGGGGCTGGGCTCGCTACACCCAGATAGATCTACCGCTACTGTCCCTCGGTCCTACAATGAGGATTAATGGCCTCAAGTTGCGCCTACCCACTCACATGATCTAAGTAGTAACCCTCCTTACGCTAACCATACCATGTAAAAAGTACTCGTAATCATAGTAACATGTATTTCACCTCCGCAGTTTAAAACTGAAAACAGTTGAGAGAATAGGGGGACATGAACTCACTGAAGTGAGTCTCTAAAAGTATCTCCCAGAAAATCTGCTGTGCGACGACCTACACGTACTAACTTCTATTAGACGGACGGCCGTGCCTTAGTTTAAGGTTTAATGTCTTTGGGAAATAGTTAGGCAACTATTTCGTGTTTACACTTCGCAATTATTTTGTAAATATATTCCTTCCCAAGGATGGGGGATTTAATACATGTGCGTTCGTATAACTTCGAAATATATTATTCCCAAAATATAAATATTTTTCCCAAAAATATTATATTTTATTCCATATAATTTTCCAAAATAATATCCTTGTCAAAATACACGCTTATGAGTATTTTCTGAAAATACGTAAGTTACGGATAAAGATCGGGTGGTAATAGTAATACCGTTGTAACATAATATTTATTGTGAAGGCGTTCATATTATTTTGGAGCCGTGAATATTGAGTAATATTATTTTTACCCTAAAAATAATATTTACGTAGTTCACAAATTAATCATAAAAATTTTACACAAGTGTTGTTATGAAAATATATATATATTCTAAATATATACTTTAGCAAGTTTTATTTTTTGAAAATCCCACCTCCGACACTTGGAAGTTTCGTAATAAAAATCGTGGCGAAAGTTATTTGGGAAAACAAGTTAAAAATATAGTTATAGACACTTGTCAAAAATATTTCCAAGTGTTTATATTTCTGCAGAAATTTCGCCAGAGTTTCCCCTGTAACTGGAGGTGGCCACGCTTTCTAGCGTATGATTTTCTTTTAAAATTTCAATTCAACAATGTTCCCAACATCAATCAACAAAGTTTCATCATCAAAATAGTCGGAATAAATATAAATCGCAAAACACATGAACTTGTGGTTTGTGCAAAATATATAGTAACTTTCCCCATATTTTTAGTATATCTTTTATAAATAAACTTGGTTTCTTTGAGAACCTTGTTTTTAAAGAAGACGCGTCTTTACAACTTTTTGTCAAAAATTTATAAAAATAATTCTTTGTTAAAACTTTTTGTTACACAAGTTTCTACACACTTGTGTGTTCACAAAAATCACTTTTGTTTAGGAAGGATCCGACTTTAAAATTATGATTTCATTTTACACTTGGTCCTTCGAAAATACCACTTGTAGATCCGTAGATCTACTAGTTTAGAACTCCATTTTGTAAGAAAAATTGTTTTTACACAATTTCATTGTCACACCCCCAAAATCCACACGCGGAGTATCACCGCTTGGAGGCGTGACTGACCAGGATCAAGCCACCAATCATATTGAACATATAAGTAAGTAGTAAAATCAATCATCAATACGAAAGGTGTTTTCAAAACCAAACATCAATAAGTGTATAGCGGAAGCATAAGTATGTAAACCCAATGTAAATAGTAAATTCAAATGTTTAGATAGTTAACATGGCATCATCGATCCATGTCCCACAACGACCTGCTCCTCCCTGTGCAAGCTCCATATGTACCTAAGGTCCTGCAAGGCATGCAAGAGAGAGTCAACAACTAGTTGAGCGAGTTCACAGTTAATAGTTCAGTAATAGTATAGCGTGAGTAGTAGTATGTTCGTTCGTTACAATGTATCGTATTAGTTTCCATCGCGGCCAATGTCCTTGGCAGGTGTGCGAAGATGTTGGGGAAGGTCTTTCCCCAAGTTTTTCTAGACTAGGTTTGTTTGTATCGCGGCCAATGTCCTTGGCAGGTGTGCGAAGATGTCGTAAGTTTAGTTCGCGGCCAATGTCCTTGGCAGGTGTGCGAAGATGTTGTAAGTTTAGTTCGCGGCCAATGTCCTTGGCAGGTGTGCGAAGATGTTGTAAGTTTAGTTCGCGGCCAATGTCCTTGGCAGGTGTGCGAAGTCAGTCATAATATCGCGGCCAATGTCCTTGGCAGGTGTGCGAAGATCGTTCAATAAGTGTTACTAGTCTAGCAGTAGGTTCTGTTATCTATGTATGTACCGTAATCATCAAATCCCCATTCCCCCCTGGGAACCCCATGCCTTGGCTTGTGTGAACTCACCTTGGTTTGCTCGGTATGCTAAATATGTGCTCGCAAATAAATCAATCGCGTCCTAGAGTATGCACGTATAGAATAATCAGTTTGCGTTCAAGTTGTTCACGTATAAGCAAGTAGTACGTATTCGCAAGCATTCAAGTCATGTTTAACATTTAACGGCAGTTAGTTAACTCAGTTAAGTCTTACGGAAACAGTTACTGTATGAATTACCCAGGTCGGCGAAACACCCTCTGTTTCGCCGTGAGCCCCTTCGACGAATCCCAATCTGTTTCGTCATATACCCTTCGGCGAAACACAATCTGTTTCGTCGTGAGTTTTGTTTCGTCAAAACCTTCGTTTCGTCAAATCAGTTTCGTGAAGGCATCAGTTACGTCATAATCAGTTTCATGCAGAACCCTAGCAGCCGTCAACATCATACAAAGATCATATAGTTATCATCATACAGAAATCATTCACTAAAAGAAAAGTCATTGGCACATGTCATGTTATCGGTTCATCATTATCACAACAGTTGCGTACACATCTAATAATTTCTAACAGTTACATTGCCTAAGTTCATTCATCATTCGATCAGTCATAGATGAGTTATTGGAATCATCAAATAATCATCAAGTAACATTATCATATCTGACATCAACATGGATCAGTCCACATTCATAATATGCATGTGATACTCCACTAAAGCAACATTTGCAGTTAGTAGGTCGAATAAGATTTGCATTACCTCTGACATTACATGTGATACATGGGGACTTGAACAATTACAATACATTACATCATCAACAGCAGTTACTTATGCAACCCTAATCATTCTAACAATTAAAATTATCAAGTATCAATAAAATCACTTAATCCAACATTCGAGATATAACCATACAATTTACCAACCCATTACGAGATCAAATCATAAATCGATCAGCAGACCCTCGTTAACAAATATACATAATCGATCATATCATCACATAGCAGCCAAAACGTTTAATAAGAAATCATAGTTAACATCGAATAATCAGGCATCGATATATATATATATGATGAAACTTATCAGAAGCTAACCACAGTGGATTACTAACCAGCAAGATAAACAATAAATCAGTCGATACGAAAAGCTTCGAGATCCTATATTTGCCGTCGGTTTCCAAGGGTAGCGAGAGACAAAGTGTGATTAGGGTTTTGCCGATTATCGAACTTATTCGCACAAGCTAAACAAAATTATATATATAACAATTACTACTGGGCCAAAGCCCATTATTGTTTTCGGCTATAAGCAGTGGACGAAAACACCTTGGGTGTTTTCACCACTGAGTGTTTTCGAGTGGAGCTTTTGGGTTGGAAAGATTTCGGCTAGTGGTGCTAGACAAATTCCATGTTTCAATATAGTTACCAAATAAAATATGTATAACTCATATACACATATTATACATGTTACAAATAATAATTATGATGCACACCATTAAATTATTAAACACCCTAAACAAATAAGCATGAAGTTGAATCGAATGGAGACCTTGAAACTCGGGTTGTCACATTATCCCCAACTTGAAAGAAATTTCGTCCCGAAATTTAGCGCGCGGTTACTGAGGAAGCTAGTTGTGTAACGTTGTTTACCTGTTTCGTATCGCGGCTCCCCGAGCAGGTTTGCGAAGATTACTGGTTTTCTTGGGGTGTCACATTATCCCCCCGTTGATTTGGAATTTCGTCCCGAAATTCTGCATTGGTAGCTTCAGCCTCAGTAGTAGTTGCTTGGTTTCCGAATAACTGGGGATATTTGAGTTCCATTTGATCTTCACGCTCCCAGGTGAACTCTGGGCCGCGGCGGGAGTTCCAACGAACTCGTACAAGAGGGATTCTCGTGTTCTTGAGGACCTTAACATCCCGGTCCGTGATTTCAACTGGTTCTTCGACGAAGTGCAACCGCTCGTCGATAGTGAGTTCCTTCAAGGGAACTATGTGGGTCTCATCTGACGTACACTTCTTCAGATTCGACACGTGAAAGACGTTGTGAACTGCACTGAGTTCAGGTGGTAAGTTCAATCTGTAGGCCACTTTGCCTATTTTCTCAATAATTTCGAAAGGTCCGACATATCGTGGATTTAGTTTGCCGCGTTTGCCAAAACGAACCACACCCTTCCAGGGTGAAACTTTAAGTAGCGCTCGATCCCCAACCTGGAATTCGAGTAGTTTCCTGTCTTTATCAACGTATACTTTCTGCCGGTCACGAGCTGCCGCCATGCGTTGTCGTATTTGTGCAATCTTTTCAGTAGTATCAACTACTATTTCTGGACCTGTGATTTGACTTTCCCCCACCTCTGCCCAACAAAGAGGTGATCGGCATTTACGCCCATACAATGCCTCGAATGGAGCAGCTTTAATGCTGGTGTGGTAGCTGTTATTGTATGAAAATTCCACCAGTGGCAGATGTTTCTCCCAACCATTGCCAAAATCAATTACGCACGCCCGAAGCATGTCTTCTAGAGTTTGAATAGTGCGCTCAGACTGCCCATCTGTCTGAGGGTGATAAGCTGTGCTCATGTCTAAACGAGAGCCAAAAGATTTATGCATTGCTTGCCACAGTTCTGAAGTAAAACGTGCGTCACGATCAGAGATGATGGAGGTGGGCACTCCGTGCCTCGAGACCACTTCTTTTAAGTAAATGTCTGCTAAGGTAGAGAACTTGTCTGTTTCTTTGATTGCCAAGAAGTGAGCAGACTTTGTGAGTCGATCCACGATCACCCAAATAGTATCATTTCCGCGCTGAGATCTAGGTAGGCCAGTAACAAAATCCATGGAAATTTGCTCCCATTTCCATTGTGGTATCTCAGGTTGTTGGAGTGGTCCTGACGGTTTCTGATATTCTGCCTTGACTCTCGCACAAGTCAAGCATTTGCTAACGTATGTGGCTATGTGGGCCTTCATGCTAGGCCACCAATATGTAGTTTTGATGTCGTGGTACATTTTATCCGAACCAGGATGTACTGAGTAGCGAGACTTATGAGCTTCATCCATTACAAGCTCGCGTAAATTACCATAGAGTGGGACCCAGATGCGTCCCGTTACATAGTAGGCGCCGTCCGCCTTTTGTTCCAACCGTTGTCTTGAGCCGCGTAGGGCTTCAGCCCTGACATTTTTTGGTTTCAATGCTTCTACCTGAGCATCTCGTATCTGGGAAGGAAGACTAGACTGTATGGTGAGTTGTAAAGCTCGCACGCGCTTAGGCGCGGTGTCCTTTCGACTGAGGGCGTCAGCCACAACATTGGCTTTGCCTGGGTGGTACCTGATTGAGCATTCGTAGTCATTTAACAGTTCAACCCATCGTCGCTGTCGCATATTCAGTTCTTTCTGTTTGAAGATATGTTCGAGGCTTCTGTGATCAGTGTAGATTGCGCACTTGGTACCATACAAATAATGTCGCCATATCTTAAGTGCAAAAACAACCGCTCCCAGCTCTAGGTCATGTGTCGTGTAATTCCGTTCGTGAATCTTAAGTTGGCGCGAAGCATAAGCAATAACTTTATCCCTCTGCATCAATATACATCCAAGACCTTGGATAGATGCGTCGCAGTAGACTACGAAATCGTCCGTGCCTTCAGGCAGTGAGAGGATAGGTGCGCTACAGAGTCTATCCTTTAAGTGTTGGAACGCTGTTTCCTGTGCATTACCCCAATGGTAAACAACACCTTTCTGTGTCAGTAGTGTAAGCGGCTGAGCAATCTTTGCGAAGTCTTTGATGAACCTTCTGTAGTAACCCGCCAAACCTAAGAATTGGCGAATTTCGGTTGGTGTACGAGGCGCAGGCCAATTCTTGATCGAATCTACCTTGGATGGATCGACATGAATCCCATCCTTGTTTACCACGTGGCCTAAGAAGTGGACTTCACGGAGCCAGAAGTCACATTTCGAAAACTTAGCGTATAGCTGTTCCGTTCGAAGGAGTTCCAAAATAAGTCGTAAATGCTGCTCTTGTTCCTCCCGACTCTTCGAATAGATCAGGATGTCGTCGATGAAAACAATGACGAACTTGTCGAGATAAGGTTTGCAAACCCTGTTCATAAGATCCATGAAAACCGCAGGGGTGTTCGTCAACCCGAAAGGCATGACCAGAAACTCGTAGTGGCCGTAGCGTGTTCTGAACGCTGTTTTGGAGACGTCCTCATCCCGGACTCTCAGTTGGTGATAACCTGACCTTAGATCAATCTTCGAGTAATAGCTCGACCCTTGTAACTGGTCGAATAAGTCGTCGATGCGTGGAAGAGGATAACGATTCTTCACAGTCACCTTGTTCAGTTCGCGATAGTCTATACACATGCGGAAGGTACCGTCCTTCTTCTTTACATATAGTACTGGAGCTCCCCAAGGCGAAGAGCTAAGACGTATGAAACCCTTTTTTTTTTCCAAGAGTTCTTGTAGTTGCTTAGATAGTTCTTCCAGTTCCGTTGGAGCTAAGCGATAAGGTGCTCGAGCTATGGGTGCTGCTCCTGGAGCTTGTTACTATGAGCTACCAAAGGTTCTTAACCAGCACGAGGAATGCGGATGATCTTTTCTTTGCAAGGAGTCTCTGCTCGATGTTGAGGTAGCCAATCCATACCAGTAATGATGTCGAAACCATCACAACGTTGGGGTCATTCCTAGTATCACCCTGACCAATCACGAACACTCGACCCCTGGCACCATTGCCGTCGTTATTACCCCCGTTGTTATTCCCGTTGCCCTGATTATTGTTGTTGTTGGTTCTGATTCGCAGGTCACGAGCTCTTGAAATCCTTAGCTTCATGACCCATCTTGAGACACCTCTGGCAACGACCCCTGTTGTACTGACCATTGTGGTGTCTGTAGCATCTATTGCACTTTGGGTGGTTTCCTCGATATTCACCCTGCCCTTGACTACCAGACGACTGCTGACTGGGGCTCTGGTAGTTATCTGTCTTTCACTGCTGTGCCTGGGACTGAGCCGAAGTTGAACCCTTGCTGAAGGTTCCATCCCACCTTCTCTTGTTGTCACTGGGAATAACAGAAGTAGTAGTAGTAGCACCAATGTGTTTAGGCAGCTTGTTCTGTTCCACTGCCTGGTCTGTGAGACGATGAGCAAGACGAGTAACATCTTGAATGGTAGTAAGGTTAGCAGACGTCACATGACCTTGAATTTCTGATACTAAGCCTTTGAGGTACCGCTCTCGGTGCGCTCGTTGGGAGGTTCCACCATAGTAGGGCACAAAGTTGCCAGTTCGCTAGATCGCTTCGTAAACGCCTCTATTTCTGACCCCGTCATCTTCAGGTTAAAGAACTTCACTTCCAGTTTGTGGTTGTCATCATAGTTACAGTATTCTAGTTTGATTAGTTCCTTGAATTCGTCCCAAGGGGTGGCATTAGCAGCCGCCAGCCCCAGCATCGTAACTTGCGCGTTCCACCAAGTTAACGCAGTGCCTTCGAGAGTATCAGTGGCATATTTCACCTTACGAGCCTCGGGTCATTCACACACTCGAAGACCGATTCGAGTTCCTTGAACTAATGGAGGAGTACAACCGCTCCTTCAGTGTCGCTGAAAGTAGTAGGACGACAGTCCATAAAAGTCTTGTATGTGCATACAGGTGGCTGAGCGTGTTGACTTGTCGTGTGTGTAAGAGTAATCAAAATTAAGCACAAGTGTTAAGTTACGAGAGTAGGATCTAAAGATCCTAGAGTAAGTGGTGATGGCAGGTTACACCTCCTGTCTGGGTAGCTGCGAGTGCTGCAGTAACTTGTTCAGTGATCGAAGCCGCCAACTGGGCTTGTGTTAGGTTAACGCGTCCACTCATGATCTTGACATCAAGGAGGACATGTGTAAGAGAGGTTCGCGAATAGTGCGAAGAGAGTGAGCACACAAGTATTCTCAAGAAATAACGTATAGTAGGTTCTGTAATCTGAGCATACCACGAGCAAAGTTCTATGTAATTCTAGCAAGTAGGTAAAGTAACATGAATAGTAGTACCTATGATGTTGAGCCTTGCACGTGGAGCGAAGCGTCGTTGTGGATCCTTGAGAGCACTGTTCTGGTTATAGTCTGGTTTTAACAAAATCGTTTTCCCTTTATTAAAACCGAGTTCTCTATAACCAATGGCTCTGATACCAATCTGTCACACCCCCAAAATCCACACGCGGAGTATCACCGC
This sequence comes from Helianthus tuberosus, assembly GCA_030545235.1. Lineage (NCBI taxonomy): Eukaryota > Viridiplantae > Streptophyta > Magnoliopsida > Asterales > Asteraceae > Helianthus > Helianthus tuberosus. The sequence goes on along the minus strand of CM060424.1, from coordinate 112,573,239 downwards.
TTGGAGGCGTGACTTACCAGGATCAAGCCACCAATCATATTGAACATATAAGTAAGTAGTAAAATCAATCATCAATACGAAAGGTGTTTTCAAAACCAAACATCAATAAGTGTATAGCGGAAGCATAAGTATGTAAACCCAATGTAAATAGTAAATTCAAATGTTTAGATAGTTAACATGGCATCATCGATCCATGTCCCACAACGACCTGCTCCTCCCTGTGCAAGCTCCATATGTACCTAAGGTCCTGCAAGGCATGCAAGAGAGAGTCAACAACTAGTTGAGCGAGTTCACAGTTAATAGTTCAGTAATAGTATAGCGTGAGTAGTAGTATGTTCGTTCGTTACAATGTATCGTATTAGTTTCCATCGCGGCCAATGTCCTTGGCAGGTGTGCGAAGATGTTGGGGAAGGTCTTTCCCCAAGTTTTTCTAGACTAGGTTTGTTTGTATCGCGGCCAATGTCCTTGGCAGGTGTGCGAAGATGTCGTAAGTTTAGTTCGCGGCCAATGTCCTTGGCAGGTGTGCGAAGATGTTGTAAGTTTAGTTCGCGGCCAATGTCCTTGGCAGGTGTGCGAAGATGTTGTAAGTTTAGTTCGCGGCCAATGTCCTTGGCAGGTGTGCGAAGTCAGTCATAATATCGCGGCCAATGTCCTTGGCAGGTGTGCGAAGATCGTTCAATAAGTGTTACTAGTCTAGCAGTAGGTTCTGTTATCTATGTATGTACCGTAATCATCAAATCCCCATTCCCCCCTGGGAACCCCATGCCTTGGCTTGTGTGAACTCACCTTGGTTTGCTCGGTATGCTAAATATGTGCTCGCAAATAAATCAATCGCGTCCTAGAGTATGCACGTATAGAATAATCAGTTTGCGTTCAAGTTGTTCACGTATAAGCAAGTAGTACGTATTCGCAAGCATTCAAGTCATGTTTAACATTTAACGGCAGTTAGTTAACTCAGTTAAGTCTTACGGAAACAGTTACTGTATGAATTACCCAGGTCGGCGAAACACCCTCTGTTTCGCCGTGAGCCCCTTCGACGAATCCCAATCTGTTTCGTCATATACCCTTCGGCGAAACACAATCTGTTTCGTCGTGAGTTTTGTTTCGTCAAAACCTTCGTTTCGTCAAATCAGTTTCGTGAAGGCATCAGTTACGTCATAATCAGTTTCATGCAGAACCCTAGCAGCCGTCAACATCATACAAAGATCATATAGTTATCATCATACAGAAATCATTCACTAAAAGAAAAGTCATTGGCACATGTCATGTTATCGGTTCATCATTATCACAACAGTTGCGTACACATCTAATAATTTCTAACAGTTACATTGCCTAAGTTCATTCATCATTCGATCAGTCATAGATGAGTTATTGGAATCATCAAATAATCATCAAGTAACATTATCATATCTGACATCAACATGGATCAGTCCACATTCATAATATGCATGTGATACTCCACTAAAGCAACATTTGCAGTTAGTAGGTCGAATAAGATTTGCATTACCTCTGACATTACATGTGATACATGGGGACTTGAACAATTACAATACATTACATCATCAACAGCAGTTACTTATGCAACCCTAATCATTCTAACAATTAAAATTATCAAGTATCAATAAAATCACTTAATCCAACATTCGAGATATAACCATACAATTTACCAACCCATTACGAGATCAAATCATAAATCGATCAGCAGACCCTCGTTAACAAATATACATAATCGATCATATCATCACATAGCAGCCAAAACGTTTAATAAGAAATCATAGTTAACATCGAATAATCAGGCATCGATATATATATATATGATGAAACTTATCAGAAGCTAACCACAGTGGATTACTAACCAGCAAGATAAACAATAAATCAGTCGATACGAAAAGCTTCGAGATCCTATATTTGCCATCGGTTTCCAAGGGTAGCGAGAGACAAAGTGTGATTAGGGTTTTGCCGATTATCGAACTTATTCGCACAAGCTAAACAAAATTATATATATAACAATTACTACTGGGCCAAAGCCCATTATTGTTTTCGGCTATAAGCAGTGGACGAAAACACCTTGGGTGTTTTCACCACTGAGTGTTTTCGAGTGGAGCTTTTGGGTTGGAAAGATTTCGGCTAGTGGTGCTAGACAAATTCCATGTTTCAATATAGTTACCAAATAAAATATGTATAACTCATATACACATATTATACATGTTACAAATAATAATTATGATGCACACCATTAAATTATTAAACACCCTAAACAAATAAGCATGAAGTTGAATCGAATGGAGACCTTGAAACTCGGGTTGTCACATTCATGGTTATAAGTAGTAGTGGTCTTCATCTAACCACTTTTCATACTATAACATACACTAGGTCATGTTCCATGAACATGACTTAGTCGGGTTAGATGACGATCCGAACTAACACTAGCATAAAACAACGCTAAATAATCATAACAAAACAAGTCTTATAAGTTTTACACCAATATTCATCTATTAACCACTTTGTTTATATTATTTTAGTAGACTTTAAATTTTGTTCTTACATGCTCATAAATTTCAACCGTCAAAATTCTTATTAACCACTTTAGAATAGATCAAAAAGGCGTTTAGAGTCACTTACTACTAGCTCGAGGCTAGGGAAGAAACTAGTCGAAAAACGAGTGGTTAAAAGCGTTGAGGTGAGGTCCTTGACGATCCGCAAGCACCGGGTCTCCTCGTATGCGATCCTTAACCCTTGAGTGTATGTAAAATGGCAATAATGAAATGGGAAAATGATGGTGGATGTGAGGTAGCTCTCGGCCGAGAGTGATGAGAGGAGAAAGATAAGTTTTTTTTTTGTAAAGTGTTATGTGAATATGGTGGGTGATCTTGTGGTTTAAATTATAGCCCATCCAAACAAATTACCCATGGAACAATATGTTTAGTAGATTCTAGGCAAAAGGATTAAATTAATCAAAATAGGACAAAGTGTGTCACCTTTGGTGGTAACCGATCGGTTACTTAGGGGGTGTTTGGGGGTTGGATTCTAACTAAATGAATAAGTAATAGTTAGTTAAGTTAGAAGTTTATTTAGTGTAGTGTGTGTGTTGTAACTAATAGCGGGTGTTTGGGTACTCGGGGACCCTAACTGGCTAAGAAAAGAAAAACAATGATAATGACAATATTTTATGTCCCAGGTTAAGTCCGGTTGTTCGGTTGGATACTAGTCCGTTAAAGTGCCAAATAATTATTTAAAGTGTCGTTAATATTATTTTTAGTGACACAATTTATTCCCAACATTTTGGAAAGTGTCTAGTAATATTTTTCCAAACTTTTGCACTTTACTAGTTTAGATAATTGCTGAATTTTTATTTAAAGTGCTGAATTTTGTACTCGAAGTACGTTTTAGGCACATCCGGTCACTATAATTTTCACCTAGTGACGAAATTCTACAATCCTCACCTCCCTACACTCCCTACTAGTGTAGTAATCTATTCCCGGCTCATACTGGCCATAGAGACAGTAACTGTCTGATGCTGGCTATGTCAGCATGTTTACTGGGTATCCTGTATAGTGTGCTCACTGTGCTTTTTGTGCATCAAGGTTGTCACTGATGTTTGTGTAAAAATAATAGAGTGACAGTATAAAATGTGATGCATGAGTATGTACGTATCAGAAATCAGTAAGCAGTTTAATCACAGTTGTAAGCAAGCACAGTAACTAAGCAGTAATTAATTATTAATTAATTCGTACAGATACCTGGTTTGGTGAGGGTTGTCACATTCTGTAACACATGTGCCTCCACGGCCATCAAACAAATACCGAACCAATGAAATATTATATTTCATACTTGGGATTTGTAAAAATACGTGTATCATTTGTACATATCAATTTTTGTTCAATTTCAAACTCTAAATCGCTTTCTGGAAGGTTATACGGGCACCGATGCGTAAATATAACCAGTTTAATGCAACAAACACTCCGGAATAGTGAAATAGGCTTAACATACCTTGAATAACCTTTACATAACTTAGAAAAAAGTTTTGAAGGCTTTGGTATGGCAAAAACAAGTTAAATCGCTTACAGGGACTAAATTTGACAAACTGCGAAAGTATGCCAATTTGAACTGTAACAAACATTCCGTAACATGGCCATAAGTTAAACATACCATAAATATCCTTTACATAGCTTAGAAATAGGCTTTGAGGGGTTCGGTGTGCTAAAATAAACTTTTGGGTCATTCAGGGACTAAAAGCGTCAAAAAGTGCACAAGTTTGCATTTTCGCGCATAACTTACGTTCTGAATACATCCGGACATCCAAAAATTTATGTAAGCACTAAAACATTTTATTTTAGTGTTTGGCATGATAAAAATCCATTCGTCGCGCAATTTGGATCGTTTTTCGCGCTTATGCGCATTTCGTCGTAATTAACCGAACAACGCAATCGTACGGCCAAACGAACCGACATCAGAGATATTTTTGAGCATGTTTTGAGTTCCCTATACTTTAACTTCATTTTATAGCCTTGAAATGAGGTTAACGGGGTTCAAACGCATCGAAAATAGCTTAAACGGGCTACAGGGACCAAATCTGACATTCTGCCAAAAATGGTCCTTGCGCACCGCAACAAATATTTGTTACGGTGCGCAAGCAGTCTGCAGAACATCAGAAACTTGCAGAAACTTTGAATCTAGTCCATTCCACCTTGCACATGGTTTTGGGGTAATACCTTGGGCTCTAATGGTTTTCAAAAACCAGGGTTGTGAGGTGGAGGGTTGAGATTGAAGCACGATATTCGAGAAACGATCTTAACGGTTACCCGAAAACTATAAATACCCATCCACCCCCATTGCAAAACCCACTAGAATCTTGGTTTGAGAAGCTCTAAGTTGAAACCATTGTTTCATACCTGAGCTACTTGGATCGAGGTTAGCATTCGGGGACCCTTCGTAAGTATTCCTTCGTTCTTTTATTGCTTTTCGAGTCTTTTCGAGTCTGAAAGTCAAACTTTGTTTGACTTTCTGCGTTGACCAGTTTATGGTCAATGCGAAGTTCGTTTGAACTTCGCAACGTGAGTCTAATCACGTTGGTTATAGTCCCTTGGGACTATGCCTACTGATTACCACGTTGTCTAGGGTCGTAGGGTAAGCGATCTGATAAATCGCTTATACCTTCGAACCCGACCTATTTGGTCGATCATTAGGATCCGACCAAATACATTAGGTGACCATAGTAGGTAGGGAATAACCTTCCGAGGTTATACCCTATGGTCGCTTCGTTTGAATAGTTGTATGATAGGTAGTTTATATGCCTTAGGTAAATTACCAGAATACCCTTTTCATGTATAATTGGTAATTAAGCATATGTAACCTAAACTTTTGTCACATAACTGAGTTTGTAACATGTTTAGGCATATAACACTTGTCATAGGGCTAGTTAGACGTCTCGAGTGCACTTTTGCGCGCACGACACATTAAAGTAGCATAAGCTACCTTAATGAGTCGCGATGGGTCAAAAGCACTTAGGTTAGGTTTCATTTAGTATGTAGGCTTTGTTAAACCATATGACACGAGTCTCTATACTCGTTTGGTTTACGAACCCTCATTCTGTCTAAATCCTCCGATCTAGGTCCGGTTTATTAACATAGTTACCTATATTTAGGTGCCGTTTGATATCCGTGATCTCTAGCATTGTTTGGTTGTTACTCAAGGACTACTAAGCAATCTCAAGTGAGTATATAGACCCCTCTTTTACTGTTTCCAAACGTTTTGGGGTGGAACACATGTGCCTACTTGTTACTTTCATGCTTTCCTGCTTTCACATCATATACTTGCTATGTTCATTAGTACATTTATAGTACATGATTTCATTGTTTTACATTACGTTTTATGCTATGTGTGCCATTGTGTGCATACTTAGTACATTGTTTTACATTTACATTTTATGCTATGTATGTCCGTTGGTTACATACTTATTACAGTGTTTTCATCACATGCTTACATTTTGTTATGACATTTGGGTTGTTTACAATGGAACAATACATTCATTAACATTAGCTACGCCGTTCGTTAGTAGGTAGTGGTACCATAGGAATTGACAACTCCCGTTCCTGAAATCCTGGGTTGGTGTGGATTGGAAGGAATGACCGAATTCGATATACATAAGTTAGATAAACCTTTAAATTGTTTAAGGGTTTATCGCCACAGTCTCAAGGCTTGGATGTATGCATTTTCACGACACCGCATAGATGTTCGTATCAGTATAGCATGCATTTCCACAGAACATAACTTTGATTTAAACCAAGTTTTACTTCAATACTATGTTCTTGTGCATATGGTTTAGTTGATACATTTCACTAGCCATACATATCATTTTGGTTACATATTACATGATTTACATTGATCATGCATTTACTACACAAAACATAACTTTGATTTAAACCAAGTTTTACTTCAATACTTTGTTTTGTGCGTTTCACCTATGGTTTAGTTGATGCATTTCACTAGCCATACATATCATTTTGGTTACACATTACATGATTTACATTTGACACATAAACATTTTCGACATTGGATATACATTACATGATTTACATTTGACACATAAACATTTTCAACATTGGTTATATGTTGCATGATTTACATCTTGACATAAACATTTTGGTATATTGTTCAATATATTTGACAATTGGTTTAAACATAGACATCTTACATTGGTGGTTTGTTTGGGTAAGTGGTTTAAGAAACGAGGCGTGTGTAATATGATACAAGCATGGTGGATACGCCGCTGGTACTTCCTATATATAAGTGTTTGTATGGTATTACATATCGTAGCGTTATTTGAATCATTTCAATTTAAGATATATAACATTTTATACAAATAACATACTTTTCACAAGACATTCTTTTACAAACAACTTATCTTATACAAACTCATTTTACATGGTTATTCATTTAACCATACATTATTCTCTTATTTATACATATCATCTGATCTTATCGTTTTTCAAATGATTTACAAGACAAATCAAATTACAAGGTTCATGACTAAACATTTTCTTAAACAATAAGTCATGAATCCTATTTTCATAAACCTATGTATCTCACAGGCATTTTTATGCTGACGTACCTATTTTCACATGTGTTTTTCAGGAGATGATGCATAGGATTTATCAAGACATACTTAGGCGGACCTGTGCCTTAGTGACTTAAAACGAGACAAGAACTAGTTAAATTTTGTTATGTACTCTTTATTTCTTGTTTAAAGACAATGTAACTCGCTTGTTTGATGAATAAAACGAAACTTAAATTTCCATGGTTGTGAAACATTAATTCTGTTACAACACTCCCCGACGTTTCCGCCACGTTTGGTTGTCCTACCTGGTCGGGGTGTGACACATTCTCCCCCCGTTAAAGAAATTTCGTCCCGAAATTTAAGTTCTGCTTCTATTTGCAGGGGTCTTGGGAAATAAGTGGGGGTACTTTTCTTTCATTCGGTCCTCACGCTCCCAGGTGTATTCAGGTCCATGCCTAGCATTCCAACGAACTTTGACGAGTTTGACACTGCTCCTGCGAGTTTTATTAACTTTCCAATCCGTGACCTCAACAGGTTCTTCAGTGAAGTGGAGCGTGTTGTCGATATGAACTTCGTCAGCAGGAATGATCACTGTATCTTGTGTTGGACTTTTTCTCAAATTGGATACATGGAATGTATCGTGAACACCATGGAGTTCAGCAGGTAGGTCCAACTTGTAGGCTACAAGCCCAATCCTTTGCAGAATCCTGAAAGGGCCAATGTAACGTGGATTCAACTTCCCACGCTTTCCGAAGCGTGCCACACCCTTCCAGGGTGAAACTTTCAATAAAACCATATCTCCAACTTGGAATTCCAAATGTTTCCGGTTTGGATCTGCATAGGTTTTCTGTCTTTCGCGAGCCGCTTCGATGCGTTTTCGAATCTGCGCAATCTTGTCTGTCGTCTCTTGGACGATTTCGGGACCAACAAGCTGCCTATCACCTGCGTCAGCCCAACATAGGGGTGATCGACACTTGCGTCCGTAAAGAGCTTCAAATGGCGCGGCTCCAATACTGGTGTGATAGTTGTTGTTGTACGAGAATTCGGCCAATGGTAAATGCTTATCCCAGCTACCACCAAGATCCATTACACATGCTCTCAGCATATCCTCCAATGTCTAAATAGTTCTTTCACTTTGGCCATCAGTTTGCGGATGAAATGCAGTACTTAGGTTCAATTGCGAGCCAAAAGCTTCTTGGAAGGATTGCCAAATCCTTGATATGAAATGTCCATCTCTATCAGAGATGATTGTTGGTGCATTTTATGTGACAACAGCGTTGGGTTGGTCTTTGGATATTAAACGAGTTTGGGCCGCGAAGACTTATGAAGACATAATGGAATTCGAGTTTGTTAAAGCCTAAATCGTCCAAGTTCAAGTTCTAGTTAAAGTCCATCTAGTTTAGCCCGAATTGTATCTAGAATTCGTATGGGCTTGGCCCAGTTCGAATTGTATGGTTGTGTATATAAACAACCTTTACCTAGAGTTTTAGGGTTAGACTTTTGGAGATTATTGAGAGCATTCGAATTGTGAGAGTTCTAGAACAAACAGAAATCGGCTGTTGGTTCGTGGAGATCTTTAGTGATTGTAAACGGTTTCGTTGGATAATCATAGAAGATCGGTTGGTAAATCGTTTTGTGTTCTTGTTTCTGTTTGCTAGGTTTATCAAGGGGATTCCGCACCCTTGGTAGATTGTTAGTTTTGTTACGATCCATACGGGATAGGGACCTACAATTGGTATCAGAGCGTTTGCTCTTTTGTACGGTTCAAAACTGATCGGAAAGAAACAAGATTTTTGGGTTGCAGTTTGAATTCTCGAAGAACATCGAAGAACAGTCAAAATTTTCGTGATTTTGATCGGTTTTGGTGTTATTTGGAAGTTGTTTGCTGATTTTTTGGAGTTTTAGTTGGAAAGTTATCAATCAGAAGATTCTACGGTGTAAAAGGTGCTGATTTTTCGGGATTTATTACTGGAAGATTGCTGGTCTCGACAGGGTATTGCTCACTCGCAACAGTGGTCGCGACTCGCAACTGTAGTCTCGACTTGTGCTGATTTGACTCGCAACTGTAGTCTCGACTTGTGCTGATTTGACTCGCAACTGTAGTCTCGACTTGTGCTGATTTGACTCGCAACCGTGGTCTCGACTTGTGCTGATTTGACTCGCAACTGTAGTCTCAACTTGTGCTGATTTGACTCGCAACCGTGGTCTCGACTTGTGCTGATTTGACTCGCAACAGTGTCTCGACTCGCAACACTGGTCTCGGGTTGTGCTGATTTGACTCGAAACGGTGGTCTCGACTCGAAACAGTAGTCTCGACTCGAAACAGTAGTCTCGACTGGACTGTGTGGTCTCGACTGGACTGAGTAGTTGAAACTTTGAAAGTGGTGGAATTTTTCTAGGCAATCGTAGGAAAAATTTCACTGTTTCGTGTTTAGAGAACTATCCGTAACTCATCTGGACAAACCGTTTGCACCGTTGGACTCCTTGGATAATCCCGAAAGCGGTTTTCGACATTATATATCATTGGAATCGTAATCTCGAGACGAATCTAACGGTATAACTTGGTAAAAACAGATTTCGGACTAAAATTGTACGGTTTTACCAGTCTGCTTAAGTTAATATGTCGAACATGTCTAAGTTGAACGAACTCTTAAGGATGGAACATGAGGTAGGCACAACGAACAAACCACCTAAGATGATGAAGGTGGAGAACTACTTGACATGGAAGGATAGGATTCAATCCTTTGTTGAATACCAGGACACTCGTATGTGGATATGTATAGACGATGGGTATGTGAACCCAACTCATGAGTTTGAGGGAAGACAACGTATAACTGCTTATGTTGATATGGAGGCCGAACAAAAGAAAATGTATGAGGCTGAAAAGAGAGCCTTGGCTGCCATTAAAATGTCTTTACCTGATGGCATCAAACATACCTTTAAGAAGTACACTACTTCAAAGGAAATGTGGGATGCACTAGAGAAGAGATATGAGGGAAATCCTAATGTAAAGAAGAACAAAGTTGATCTATTGAAGAAGCAGTTTGCTGTATTCAAGCACATGAAAAATGAGTCACTTGAGGACGTCATCACTCGATACTACCATCTGATGTCAGAATTGGACAATTATGATATAGATTGCTACACTGACATAGAGAAAAATGACAAGCTGCTAGATGCCCTACCTACTAAATGGGATATCTACACTCTCATGATCAAGGGAGAAGCCGATTATGAGACAAAGGAACTGGAAGAAGTAGTTGGAAAGCTAAGAGCTTATGAGCTCAGTATGAAGAAGAAGGAGACTGGATATGATCAGGTTCAAGATCCAGGGATCTACAATGGGCTTACATCTTCTTCATCTCATGATGCTTCTAGCGACTCTGCTACTGCATTTCTTTCATGTGATAATGAGCAGGTCACAGTAAATGAGGATGGTGATGTATGTTTTGTAGCTGCTTCAGGAGGATCAACAGGAGTCAAGAGAACATCAGCCGCTAAGCAAAGTAGTAGTGCAAAGTCGATGCCAATGAGTGTGAAGTCTGCTGAAGAACATCTTGCTCTACTTGCTTCGTTTGTTACGTCTTATGAGAACTACATTCAGGGGAAGATATCTGATCCTGCTACTTTAGATGAAGATTATGATCAGATTGACCCTGATGATCTAGAAGAGATGGATTTGCAATGGCAGATGGCCATGATTTCAAGACGTGTGAAGAGGTTCATGAACAGAACCGGAAGAAAGTTTGTAGGAAAGAGTGTTGGTTTTGACAAGGCCAAAGTCAGGTGCTTTAACTGCCAAAGTTATGGTCATTTCGCTAGGGAATGTCAGAAACAAAAGCATGAGACTTCGAGTCAGAGTTCAAACAATAGAAATTCATCAAACAACTCTAACTCAAGGGCGTTGATCTCTACTGCAAGAGAGGGTTCATATGACTGGAGTATTCACTTGGAAAATGATGAGAATGTCACTCAGGCTTTCATAGCAGAGATTGTGCCAATTGATGGAGGTGAAGCTACAGTAGATGAAGCTAAGGTTGAGACGAAAAGTGAAGCTGAGGAAGATAAGGCTGATCAGACAACAGATGCTGAAAAAGAAACACCAAAGTCTGAGCATGAAAAGGAAGCTGAAGAGAAGGATGAAATCATCAAAAGAATGGAAGCTCAACTTGCTGCTCTTATGGCCAACTCAGACAAATCGACAGGGGAGGTAAGTAACACTGCTACTTCTGTTTGTTTAAAGTGTCGTGAATTACAGGGTGAAGTTGACAGGTTGTCAACTCAAAACAAAAGTCTGGTGAGCGAGATGTCTAATGTAAAAGAATCAAATTTCTTTGCTAAAAGAAATGAGTCATCATATTTGAAAAAGATAAAAGGCTATGAAGCTGAAATTGAAGTTTTAACCTGTAAACTAAACGAAAAACTTCAAGTCATAGACTTAGCTCATGACATGATGGCTGAGAAAACAAAAGAAATTTCTGAAAAATGCAAAGAGTTGTCAGATGCTCAACTCAAAATTGTTGAACTTGAAAAGAAATTAGTTCAATTCAGGGATTCTACTTTTGTTATGAAACACATGATGGGTGGGTTAAAGAAAAGTAATGACAAGACCAGTGTGGGATACCAGGGCTTTAATGAAGTCCCACCTCCTCTTAGTCATGACTATTCATTCCTACCTGATGAAGAAGAGTTCACAGACTTTCTGTCAACATCACCAAGTAGTTTCACATCAAATCAAGGTGATGTGTCTGAAAATAATGATGCTAAGAAGGAGAATAACAGCAAACCTGTTTTAAAACAGAAAAATTCAAATCCTAAGAATAAAAATTCAACTTTTGTTAAAAGGGTTAATTTTGTTCAAGGAAGTGACATGAAAAATGAAACAGCTGTTATTGAAAATGAATCAAATGTTGAGTTTGCTAAAAACAAAAACATAGAAAATCTTGAAACTAAGCAAACTGAACCAAATCCTTCTAAGGCGTCATCATCGAAACCAGAATCTAGTTCAAAGGCTTCAGTTGAGAAGTCTTCGAAAAAGAGATCGTGCTTCAAGTGTCACACAAAGGGACATGTAGCTAGCTGCTGTCCTAACAAAAAGGTTGAAGCACAAGTTAGTGAGAAACAAAGAGGGAAGTCACCAGAGAAGAATGGTGATAAAAAGGAGAAAGAGTCAAATTCTCCAAAGAAATCTGCACCAAAGCAACAACAGGGTGTTGCTGGTGGTGTAGATAAGGCTGAAAAAGGAACTCCACAAGTTCCTCGTTTTCAAAGAAATCAACCAAGATTTCAGCCTGAATCTACATCAGGCAGATATGAAAGACCTAGAAGTAGTTCACCAAGATTGAATAATCAAAATTCAAATAATTTCAGAAGTCAAGGTCAATATCAAAATCGTTACCAAAATAATGGTGGTCGAACTTTTTATAACAATGGCTTTAGAAATTATAACAATCAGGGTTCTTGGAATCAAAATCAAAATTTTCATAGGTCAAATAGTCCAAACACAAATAGGTACCCTCAGGACCAGAGACCTTATGGAAATCAAAACCAATTTCCATCAACAGGTCCAAGATCCAAGACTCCAGTTAGGAGTGATGGATGCTGGATGGACGTTCAAATAGTTGGTGAATTTGGACGACCCAAGACCATTAAGGCTTGGGTCCCCCAATCTAACTAATCTTTTGGTTGGTGTGTGCAGGAGCTGCTAAGGAGGATTATCAACTTATGGTATGTTGATAGTGGCTGCTCCAGGCACATGACGGGGGATGTGAGGTTGTTTTCTGAATTTGAAGAATATGATGGTGGACATGTAAATTTTGCTGGTGCTAAAGGTGGTAGAATTACTGGACGAGGAAAAGTGACGAATGGGAAGATCACTTTGGAGAAAGTGAACTATGTTGAGCAGCTTAAGCACAATCTGATGAGCGTGTCACAAGTTTGCGACAAGGGTCACTCGGTCCATTTTACAAATACTGAGGCATTGGTGTTGAAACCGGGTTTGGTTATTCCGGACGATTGGATAGTGATGCGTGCACCGAGGAAAAATGATACTTATGTCATGGACATGGGTGCCAAGGATCCAACTGCTGCGGTGGCGTGTTTATTGTCAAAAGCATCTGAAGCTGAATCTATGTTGTGGCACAGACGCATGGCCCATATTCACTACCGCAAAATGAATTATATCATTAAGAATGAGCTAGTGAAAGGGGTTCCATTGCTGAGGTTTCAAGTGGAAGATAAATGTCTTCCATGTCAAAAGGGAAAACAACACAAGAAACCTCATAAGTCTAAAACAGTAAATTCCATTAATGCCCCTTATGAATTACTTCACATGGATTTATTCGGTCCAGTGAACGTGAGGAGCATAGGTGGAAAGTACTACTGTCTTGTTGTCACTGATGATTACTCACGTTATTCATGGGTTTTCTTTTTAGGTACAAAAGATGAAACAGCAGAGATGTTGATAGATCTTTTTACGAAATTGGAAAACGTCCATGATGCAAGAATTAAGAGGATAAGGAGTGATAATGGCACGGAGTTCAAGAATCGGATTCTGGATCTCTATTGTCTTCGAAAGGGAATAGAACATCAATATTCTGCTCCTTATACTCCTCAACAGAATGGAGTCGCTGAGAGGAAAAACAGGACGTTGATTGAAGCCGCTAGGACGATGCTTTCAGATTCAAAGCTACCAGTTCTTGTCTGGGGAGAAGCTGTGAATACAGCTTGCTATGTCCTAAACAAAGTTTTAACCGTTAAACGTTTTAACAAAACTTGTCATGAGTTGATGTTTAACGAAAAACCAAACTTAACAGGCTTTGAACCATTTGGATTACCCTGCACCATTGTGCGAAACAAAGATAAACAAAAATTCGGTGAGGTGGCTGACGAAGGCTACTTTCTAGGTTACGTGCCTGGCACACCGAATAAAAGGGTTTTTAATCTCAAAACTGGTAAAATTGAGGTTGTTTTTAATGTGGAAATTACTTCCTACAAACCTCAACAATCAACGAGTGGTCCTGCTATATTATATGATTATGAAAGTGTGTTTAAATCATTTAATATTCCTGAGGTTTCTGATGCAGATGATTCTCAGCTGATTCAAACGGTGATTGGTGAAGACGATGAAGGCGAGTTTATGCCTAGATCGAATGTTGATATGTCAGATGCTCCGGAAACTTCCCATGGTGCTACTAATCCTGATTCAAGCGATAGTGACTCTGAACCCAATCAGGGGGAGGAGTTTGTTAATCCGTTTGCAAATCAGAATATTCAGGGGGAGGTTGGATCAAACCTGGGTGATAATCTAGAGGTCGATGTCGTTGCTACTACACGAGCAAATAAAGATCATCCGGTTGACATGATACTTGGAGATCCTACTGCAGGTGTTCAGACGAGAAGAAGCATAGCAGCGAATTCTGGGTTATTTGTTTCGATTGAGAAGACTGGGATAGTGAACGAGTGCTTGTATAGTTGCTTTATTTCCCAAGAGGAGCCGAAGAACATTCATATGGCTCTTAAAGACAATTCATGGGTTGAAGCAATGCAAGAGGAATTGGCCCAGTTTGCGAAGTTGAAGGTATGGGAGTTAGTGGACCTTCCTAAAGGTGAAAGAGAGATTGGCACTAAGTGGGTGTTTAAGTGCAAGAAGGATGATAGAGGTATTGTCACGCGCAACAAGGCTCGGTTAGTGGTAAAAGGGTTCAATCAGCAAGAAGGGATAGATTATAATGAAGTGTTTGCACCAGTGGCAAGGTTGGAGGCAATTCGTTTGTTTCTAGCTTTTGCTTCATTCAAGGGATTCAAAGTTTTCCAACTAGACGTGAAGAGTGCATTTCTTTACGGCAAAGTCCAAGAAGTGGTGTATGTCTCACAACCAGATGGGTTCGTTGATCCAGACTACCCAGATCGAGTGTACAAACTTGATAAGGCTTTATATGGGTTACATCAAGCTCCCAGGGCGTGGTACGAGACACTGTCTACACATCTGATCAAGAATGGTTTTGAGAGAGGTCAGATTGACAGTACTCTGTTCATAAAGAGGAAGAAGGAATATTTTCTGCTGGTACAGGTATACGTGGATGACATCATCTTTGGGTCATCAGACGAGAACATGTGTAAAGAGTTTGAGCAGGTGATGAAGAGTAAGTTTGAAATGAGTGCTATGGGTGAGCTGTCTTACTTTCTGGGATTACAAGTTGAACAGAAGGAGGATGGGATGTTTATTCATCAAACGAAGTATGTGTATGACATTTTGGATCGGTTCAAAATGAATGATTGCTCTACTTTCAACACACCCATTTGCGAAAATCACAATCTCGGCCCAGATCATGAAAGTACTGAAGATGTTGATCCTACTCAATACAGGGCGATGATTGGTTCTCTAATGTACTTGACTGCTTCAAGACCTGACATCATGTTTGCAGTATGCTTGTGTGCCAGATATCAGGCGAATCCGAAAGAGTCACACATGAAAGCAGTGAAGCGTATTCTTCGTTACTTGAAGGGGAAACCTAAACTTGGGTTGTGGTATCCAGCTGATAGTGATTTGAGGTTCGTTGCTTACACTGATTCAGACTTTGGAGGATGCAAATCAAACAGAAAGTCTACAACAGGTGGTTGTCAGTTCTTAGGAGGCAGGATCGTGTCTTGGCAATGCAAGAAGCAATCCTGTGTGTCTACATCTACGTGTGAAGCTGAATATATTGCTGCGGGTAGCTGTTGCTCTCAGGTTCTCTGGATTCAACAGCAGATGCGTGATTACGGTTTGGATTTCACTAGTACTCCTATTATGATAGATAATAATGCCACCATATTAATCACAAACAATCCCGTAAAGCACAGTAGAACTAAACATATTGACATACGTCATCATTTTATACGGGATTGTGCTGAAAAAAGACTAATTGAATTACATCGAGTTGACACAGAAGATAACCTGGCAGATCTTTATACTAAAGCTTTTGACAGGGCTCGCTTTGAACACTTAGTCGAACTCAACGGGATGAGGAATCCTGAATAACTGTTTTTTCATAAGAATTTTGTAAATAGTTTACTGTTTTTCTTAAAAATCAAAAATTCAAAAACATTGAAAAATCAAAAACATAAAAAAAAATAGAAAAATAAAAAAGGAGTTATCACTGTGTGAAAAGGAAGAAATGATAGTACATCAGCAAGTTAGACTGTCACACTAAAATTGAATTAAAATGCTTAAGTGTGATAGCAGCTTCATCATATGATGTACCAGTAGGCAAAAGCATGAAATAATCAACTTACCAATGTGATATAAACCTAAATGCACTGAGTATGAGTGGGGAACACATCAGTGGTGTATGGTTTAATGACCTTAAATCTTGCGTTAATAGATTGCCAAAATCTGAAGTTTTGGGTCTTTATACTGTTATTTCATCTGGGGATATCTTGGCTGTCTTTCTGTTCAGAACTAAATTGTACATGACCCCAGTAAAGAAAGTCACTTGGAATTAGCTCATTTCTATTTGAATGTCTGTATGTTGTCCCGATACACACAATTTTGATCTGATTCTGAAATCTTCTCTGAAAAAAGTCGTGTACCTCCTTTGCTGCATCCAGATATATGCTGACCTGGAGGTGCTAGGCAACGACAGCTTCTGCTGCATCCAGATACATGCTGACCTAGCTGTACGTTGTCGCGCTATAGATCTAATACACCCGAAAGAGGCCCTCAAGTGCCCAAAAGAAACCCAACAAACCTATATCAAACTGAGAAAAACTCATTTGATCTGTATATTATACCATCTCTACTAAAGATCTATTCTGTTCTCTTCTCAACCTATTCCCAGTTAAGATTTCAGAAATCTGGATTGGACTTGTGAAATATGTGGTAGGGAAGATACTTGCATGATAGAGTGTGTTGTTTATATTTCCAGGATTTGATTATTATTTATTTGGGTGTTCATTGTTAAGCAATCAAAACATAATAAAACAGATTATATACAGACCTAGACATTGTCAGGATATCTTCAAGGATGCAATCAGTATACTCACCTACTACGATGAATCTTTGTGCATACCTTGATCGTGGGGGTATATCCTGAAGTGGGACACACTAGTATATTAGAATTAATATTACCTTAACGTATCATACGGTAATGGTACTTGAAATGTTCATGCATTTTGTTTAAGAGGACAAACATACTGGTAATCGTCTTGAACTGCTTTTCATGACAAATTAAATAAAGAATTATCTAATAGTGTGAAACAGTTTGATTATGCTGATATGATCTTCTTACCAGTGATTCTCGCAAAAATAGAGTGTTTATTGCTTTTAGTATTTATTTGCTTTCAGAAAATACAAAAATACAAAAATAGTGTCTTTTTCTGTTCAAATTCTTAATGTACGGAAAACTGTTATTCTTGGAGGAGTTGTTACTGATAGGGGGAGACGGTGTTAGTAAGTGGGTTCAAAATTTTGAAATGATGCAGGTTATAAGGTGTTTGATTAAACATTGTTGCGTGTTGGTGCTTAATTTGGAAATGCTTAATCTGATACAGTTTAGCTATCTCTTGAATAATAATAATTCTTTAACTATGTTGAAAAATTCTTACGGTTTCTCGAGATGTTTGTTTTATAGTATACAGATTGAAGCAGTTTGTTGATGAGAAGTTGCTTTGAAGAGATGAGGAGGTTGTTGCTGCTTGGTAGAATCCTCCTTCTACAATGCAGAGTGGATGCTGTGAAGACTTATTGAGAATGCTGAATGACAACTTGGAAGATTTGGTGATTGGATACATCAGCTTAGGGGGAGTCTGTTGCTGACAGAATTCATGTTGAAGCTGACGCTATCCAAAGACTAAAGACTTTGATATTCTGAAGACTAAAGTTTCCTTTGCAAGCTATTGTCAAGGGGGAGTTTGTTGGTGCATTTTATGTGACAACAGCGTTGGGTTGGTCTTTGGATATTAAACGAGTTTGGGCCGCGAAGACTTATGAAGACTTAATGGAATTCGAGTTTGTTAAAGCCTAAATCGTCCAAGTTCAAGTTCTAGTTAAAGTCCATCTAGTTTAGCCTGAATTGTATCTAGAATTCGTATGGGCTTGGCCCAGTTCGAATTGTATGGTTGTGTATATAAACAACCTTTACCTAGAGTTTTAGGGTTAGACTTTTGGAGATTATTGAGAGCATTCGAATTGTGAGAGTTCTAGAACAAACAGAAATCGGCTGTTGGTTCGTGGAGATCTTTAGTGATTGTAAACGGTTTCGTTGGATAATCATAGAAGATCGGTTGGTAAATCGTTTTGTGTTCTTGTTTCTGTTTGCTAGGTTTATCAAGGGGATTCCGCACCCTTGGTAGATTGTCAGTTTTGTTACGATCCATACGGGATAGGGACCTACAATGATCGAGAGAGGCACTCCATGACGTGCAACGATTTCTCTCATGTAAATTTCCGCAAGTTTACTCGTATTGTCTTTCTCTTTGATTGGCAAGAAATGTGTGGACTTTGTTAGGCGGTCAACTATCACCCAAATAGTATCGTGACCCCTGGGCGTCTTGGGCATTTCGTTATGAAGTCCATTGAAATCTGTTCCCATTTCCACTTGGGAATTTCGGGTTGTTGCAGAAGTCCTGAAGGCTTCTGGTATTCAGCTTTAACCTTGGCGCACGTTAAACACTTGCTCACGTAAACAGCAACGTCGCCCTTCATCCTGGGCCACCAATAACAATCCTTAAGATCTTGGTACATCTTATCCGCACCTGGATGGATAGAGTACCGTGATTTGTGCGCCTCATCAAAAATAACTTTTCTCAAACCACCAAACAGAGGAACCCAAATCCTTTTCATAAAACATAAAGTTCCTTCCTCGTTTGGTACTAATTGCTTCTCCATCCCACGGAGATATTCTTCTTCAAGGTTTCTTTCCTTAAGAGCTTCTTTCTACGCGGCACGAATGCGCAAGGAAAGATCTGTCTGGATAATCATCTCCAAAGCCCTAACCCTTTTGGGCTTGATCCTTTCTTTACGACTTAGGGCATCGGCGACCACATTCGCCTTCCCTGGATGGTACTTTATCTCGCAGTCGTAATCGTTTAACAATTCGACCCAACGTCTTTGTCTCATATTCAGCTCTTTCTGGTTGAATATGTGCTGTAAACTCTTGTGATCTGTGAAGATTGTACATTTCGTACCATATAGGTAGTGTCTCCAGATCTTTAATGCAAATATCACTGCACCTAGTTCCAAATCATGCGTGGTATAGTTCTTTTCATGTACTTTCAACTGACGTGATGCGTAAGCTATGACCTTCTGGCGCTGCATCAACACGCAACCCAATCCTTGACGTGAGGCGTCACAGTATACCATGAAATCATCTGTACCCTCTGGTAGTGCTAAGATCGGCGCATTGCAGAGCTTGTCTTTCAGCAACTGGAATGCTTCCTCCTGTTTGATTCCCCAATCAAACTTCTTATCCTTTTGTGTGAGCGTGGTAAGGGGTTGAGCGATTTTAGAAAAATCCTCAATGAATCTCCGATAATAGCCAGCCAAACCTAAGAACTGGCGAATCTCGGTCGGCGTCTTTGGAGTCTCCCAGCTCTTTATCGCCTCGATCATTGTGGGATCAACATGGATTCCATTTCCATTAACCACGTGTCCAAGAAACTGGACTTCGCGTAGCCAAAACTCGCACTTTGAGAACTTGGCGTACAACTGTTCCTTTTTCAGCAACTCTAAAATAGCTCTTAAGTGCTGTTCGTGTTCAGCCTTTGTCTTTGAGTAGATCAAAATATCATCGATGAATACAATCACAAACTTATCGAGATATGGCTTGCAGACTCGGTTCATTAGGTCCATAAAAACAGCAGGCGCGTTTGTCAACCCGAACGGCATAACTAGGAACTCGTAGTGCCCATAACGAGTTCTGAAGGCTGTCTTCGGGATACTCTCCTCTTATATCCTTAGCTGATGGTATCCAGATCGAATATCGATCTTTGAATAAAAGCTTGAACCTTGGAGTTGATCGAATAAATCATCGATTCTTGGCAGAGGGTATCTATTCTTGATCGTCAGTTTATTCAACTCCTGGTAGTCAATACACATACAAAAACTACCGTCTTTCTTTTTGACAAATAAAACTGGAGCTCCCCAAGGTGAGAAGCTTGGTCGGATGAATCCTTTGTCAAGTAACTCCTGGAGTTGTGTCGACAACTCCTGCATCTCTGACGGTGCAAGTCTATAAGGTGCCCTAGCTACAGGCGCGGTGCCTGGAACTAAGTCAATGTGAAATTCCACTTGCCTTTGGGGTGGCAATCCTGGCAAGTCCTCTGGAAAGACTTCAGGATATTCCCTCATGATAGGGATGTCTTCGATTTTCGGCTCAGCAGCTTTCTTATCCATGATGTGTGCCAGGAAGGCAGCACATCCCTTTTGTAAACACTTACGAGCTTTCAGGCAACTGATGATTCTTAAAGGCGTATCACGCTTTTCACCATGAACCACAAACGTTTCACCATCTTCGGTTGGGATACGAACGACCTTTTCGTGACATACAATCTCAGCCTTGTTACTTGATAACCAATCCATTCCTATTACCACGTCGAAGCTCCCCAGCTGGACTGGTAGTAGATCCAAAGCAAATTCACGCTCTCCCAATTCGATTACACAACCTCTGACCACTTCATTAGCTTCTACTAACTTTCCATTAGCCAATTCAATTGAGTAAGGAATATCTAATTTACTAGCGGCTAGACCAAGCATATTCTTAAACTCTAACGATACGAAGCTATAATCGGCACCAGTATCAAATAAAACAGATGCAAAGCGTTGGTTTATAGGGAATGTACCAGTGACAACATTGGGATCCTGGCGCGCTTCCCTCGCTTCGATATTGAAAACCCTTCCACGCGCTTGATTCAATTCTGGGCAGTTCCGCTTATAATGCTCCATATCACCACAGTTAAAGCAACCTGGTCTTTGCCCGTTTCCTCCACCATTTCCAGCTTGATTGTTGTTGTTTCGGTTCGCATTACCAGCTTGATTCGCATGGTTGCCTCGATTCCCGTTTCCTCCATTGTTCCCCTGTGGGCGATTCCCAATACCACCACGATTATTGTTTCTATTCCCAAATCCTCCTTGGCCTCCCCGGCTAGCACTAGCCCAGCAAGAATCCTTCAAGTGGCCAAGTTTTCCACAAGCTTTACATACTTTTAAACCACACCGGCCAGAATGGTGACGCTGGCAGGTGTTACACTTGGGATGTGTACCCATATATCCCTTTCCTTTCCTTCCAGTACCAGTTGTAGCTAGGACTGGTGCGCCTGGTTCTTCCTTCTTAACAACCCCGCTTGTTCCTTGTTTGAAGTTCGAGAATTTTCTTTTGTTACCCCCGGATGACTCTACGTGAGTCTCCTTCTTCTTTTGCTCAACATCAGAAAACTTGTTTAGGCGGATAGCCTCCTCAGTGAGAGCTACGCTTAGATCGATCGCCTCAGTGATTGTTGCCGGTTTGGAAGAGGTCACCATACTTATGATTTGAGGAGCTAAACCCCAAATGAAGCGCTCAATCCGCTTGAATTCTGGTGTGACCATATAAGGTACCACATGTGACAGGTCGTGAAACCTTTGAACATACTCTGCGATTTTCGGTCCTTCCATCTTCAGATGCCAAAACTTGGTTTCCAACTTTTGAATTTCAGCGCGAGAGCAATACTTTTTACGAATGAGCTCTTTCAGCTCGTTCCATATCATTGCGTAGGCTGCGGCTTCACCAAGTGTTTGGACTTGTAAATTCCACCATGATAGGGCTTCGTCCATGAATAGCCCCGAAATGTAGGTAACCTGCTGGTCTGGAGCGCATTTGCTCATGCGGAGAACTGATTCTGTCTTTTCGGCCCAACGAACAAAAGCAACAGCACCTCCGGTGCCATCAAAGTTTACAGGTTTGCAGTCCAGGAACTGCTTGTAGGTGCACCCATGAGGCGGATTGTTGTTGCCGTTATTGTTTGAGCTGCTTCCGCTGGGTCCTCCTTGAGAGGCGGCGTATTGCGCGATAGCGGCAGTGATGATTTGTTGAAGTTCTGCCTCGTTGGCAGGCATGCGTGGAACGCGTTTCAGTGGCATCTTCTAAAAGATGGTTTACGTAAGTCAGGTCATGGTAGGTAAAATGTGCGTATATAACGATAGTAATAATACATAACATCTCATGTTAAAATAAACCAAACACATAACATCTCATGTTAAAGAACATAAACAATCAATCATACAACATCCCATGTTATAAATATATCAACCACACAACATCCCATGTTATAGAATATAAATAATCAATCAAACATCACATATGATGAGAATACCGTGATTGCATTGCCATAAATCGAGACCACAGGGTAAAGTGTACAAGCACATAACTGTCACATATAACATCAACGACTAAGGGCTACATCACCCCAGTCCAAAATATCAAATCAGTGTCAACATATCCAATATACATAATAACAAAAGTCAGGATCAATGTGTAGTCTCCCAAAAGTTGTGCAATCTGTGCAATCACTGTCTTCTCAACAAAAGTCCACCCGTGTCGTACAAAATAGCCCTACGCTGATGGCGGTGGAGGAGGGGGAAAGTGAGAATAGAACAAACGGCGCATGTGGAGCCAATCCTCCTCCATGGCTCGGTGAGAACGTAACAAGAAAGCTATCTGCTGCTCCTGTGTCCAAAAACGTGCAGCAGAGTCTGGAGATAACGGTCGAGGGGGATGCAATATCGCAGGATGAGGAGGGCACTGGCATGGGGGTCTCTGAGCTCTCTCGAGTTCCTGCACGCGTCGAGTAAGTGCCTCCTGCTGGACCATGAACGAAACAAGGACATCCTCTACAGTATAACCCATGTGAAAAGGATGATAGGGATCGGTCGGTGGCATGATGGGTGGTGAAGTCCAAAGAAAAGGCTCACCAGACGGAGCAAAGGGTGGTATCGCAAACGGTGGAACAGGGGGAATAGCAGAAGAAAACTGTGGTATGACCGGGACAGATATCGGCACATGACCAACGGGATGAGTCGAGGAACCCTCTCCCGGGCGTGATGGCGGTGTAAACTAACGGAACATAACAGGTAAGTCGGTGTGGTGAACACCGGTAGTATGAACGGGATGCAAAGGAACGTCAGTAGGAACTGAAACAGGTGCTGAAGCAGGTGTAACAGGCACCACAAAAGACGGGTAGTCATCGTCATCTATCCACCCATTGTGGGTGTCAGCATCGCGTGGATCAACATGGGCCTCAAAAAGTGCACGATCGAACTGCACAGGCACAGGGTCAGGAAGGGGGGCAACAACAGGGTCAGCGGGTATATCAGCAATGTGAGGGGCAACAACCTGAGCATCAACAGCATGCTCAGCCCCCAATAGTGGAGCAACAATAGGATGATCATCGAGAGGTACATCAGCAATCAAAGGGTCAACAACGGGTACATCAGCATGAATAAGATCATGCTCGAATGCGGGGTCTGGAGCATCAACTGGCTCCGGGGCCACAGCAGGCTCTGGGCCAGCGTCGTGAGGTGCAACAGAGATCGCCATGTCTGAGTTGGAATCAGAGAAATGGAGCTGTACGCCGTGGGCGTGTAGTGAAGCGGACGCTACTGACTCGAAGGAGTGAGCACCAAACAGATCAAAAGGAGCCTCCTCAATGGGAGCCTCGACAGGAATGACAGGATCAGCAATGGGCATATCAGCAGGAACTCCAGCCAAAGGAGCTACACCATCCTGGTCTCCCTCCGGGGGACCCTCTAGGAACAAGTCGATGTCATCGTCAGGAAGCTCATCATGAGGCAGATCCTGGAGAGGAACTGCGGCAAACGGTAGAGGAGCAGGGACCTGAGGAAAAAGTAGGTCCCCACCGATAGGGCCATCAGCAATAGGGACGTCATCTCCAAAGTCGGGAAGAGCAAACGGCTGAAAATCGTCCTCATCCGTGCTGGTGGTGTCTGACGTGTACACCTCACTCTCTGACATAATCTCATCATCCGACACGATCGCTAAAGGATCCAACGTGTCTGATACTCCAGTATCTGAAGAGGAAGCCATGCCGTGTGTAACACAATCACACACATGCGCAAATAATCAATCACATAGTCAAATAAGCACATTAGTCACCAATAAGCAATCAAATAGTCCTCCTAGTCCCACTAGCCTCCCAGCCTGACTCCCTAGTCCCACTAGCCTCCCAGCCTCCCAGACTGCTCTTCCTAGTCCCACTAGCCTGCCAGCCTCCCAGACTGACTCCCTAGTCCCACTAGACAACTACCTCAGCCTCCCAGACCGAGCCTCAGCCTCCCAGACTGAGCCTATAACTAACAAATAAAATGTGCTCAACATTTGTTTGTAAAAACATTTTGGATCTGGACTTAAGTGGTATGCAGTGTAAAAATGTTTTCGTGAGAGCCCTAGTGATCATAGTCTAGACTCGAGAAGGAATCCTAGTTCGCTACGATCAGAGCTCTGATACCAAGCTGTCACACCCTGGCTTTGTGGGTTAATTTGGTGTGACTTCTTAATACCATAGCTTAATCACAACAAAGCTATATGAAAATAAAACCATGCAGATCATCCATTGATTTAAGTTTGATAAGTAAAATACCACAACATTGTCTTAAAGCGTTGACACATGCAACGGAAATTACAACCTAATAACATAAAAACATTGTTTGAAAGACACAACCACAAACTTAAGATAGACGTAGTTTAAGAACTGTGACTCGTCCAGGTAAAAGCCACAACCCCTAAACTTGGATGATCCCATAACTCTAACGCAGCGAGAAAATGTAGCATACCATGCCAGATCCTTAGTTCCCTGAAATACATGTAAGTTGGAAAAATCAACAATAATGTTGAGCGAGTTCATGTGTAAGTGAGTAAGTAAAACCTTTGTAAGTATAAAAATCCCTGGTATGTAGCAAATAAGGAAAAAGAGATCACCAATGGTTTGCAAGGCCATTGATATGTGTGAAGTGCAAGTAGGAAGACTCAAACCTAGCGGATTTTTGCGTTGGGCCAAAAGTCACCCCGAGGTCCGTTCTGCTGGGCCTGGGGCTGGGCTCGCTACACCCAGATAGATCTACCGCTACTGTCCCTCGGTCCTACAATGAGGATTAATGGCCTCAAGTTGCGCCTACCCACTCACATGATCTAAGTAGTAACCCTCCTTACGCTAACCATACCATGTAAAAAGTACTCGTAATCATAGTAACATGTATTTCACCCCCGCAGTTTAAAACTGAAAACAGTTAAGAGAAAAGGGGGACATGAACTCACTGAAGTGCGTCTCTAAAAGTATCTCCCAGAAAATCTGCTGTGCGACGACCTACACGTACTAACTTCTATTAGACGGACGGCCGTGCCTTAGTTTAAGGTTTAATGTCTTTGGGAAATAGTTAGGCAACTATTTCGTGTTTACACTTCGCAATTATTTTGTAAATATATTCCTTCCCAAGGATGGGAGATTTAATACATGTGCGTTCGTATAACTTCGAAATATATTATTCCCAAAATATAAATATTTTTCCCAAAAATATTATATTTTATTCCATATAATTTTCCAAAATAATATCCTTGTCAAAATACACGCTTATGAGTATTTTCTGAAAATACGTAAGTTACGGATAAAGATCGGGTGGTAATAGTAATACTGTTGTAACTTAATATTTATTGTGAAGGCGTTCATATTATTTTGGAGCCGTGAATATTGAGTAATATTATTTTTACCCTAAAAATAATATTTACGTAGTTCACAAATTAATCATAAAAATTTTACACAAGTGTTGTTATGAAAAAATATATATATATTCTAAATATATACTTTAGCAAGTTTTAATTTGTGAAAATCCCACCTCCGACACTTGGAAGTTTCGTAATAAAAATCGTGGTGAAAGTTATTTGGGAAAACAAGTTAAAAATATAGTTATAGACACTTGTCAAAAATATTTCCAAGTGTTTATATTTCTGCAGAAATTTCGCCAGAGTTTCCCCTGTAACTGGAGGTGGCCACGCTTTCTAGCGTATCATTTTCTTTTAAAATTTCAATTCAACAATGTTCCCAACATCAATCAACAAAGTTTCATCATCAAAATAGTCGGAATAAATATAAATCGCAAAACACATGAACTTGTGGTTTGTGCAAAATATATAGTAACTTTCCCCATATTTTTAGTAGATCTTTTATAAATAAACTTGGTTTCTTTGAGATCCTTGTTTTTAAAGAAGACGCGTCTTTACAACTTTTTGTCAAAAATTTATAAAAATAATTCTTTGTTAAAACTTTTTGTTACACAAGTGTCTACACACTTGTGTGTTCACAAAAATCACTTTTGTTTAGGAAGGATCCGGCTTTAAAATTATGATTTCATTTTACACTTGGTCCTTCGAAAATACCACTTGTAGATCCGTAGATCTACTAGTTTAGAACTCCATTTTGTAAGAAAAATTGTTTTTATACAAGTTCATGGTTATAAGTAGTAGTGGTCTTCATCTAACCACTTTTCATACTATAACATACACTAGGTCATGTTCCATGAACATGACTTAGTCGGGTTAGATGACGATCCGAACTAACACTAGCATAAAACAACACTAAATAATCATAACAAAACAAGTCTTATAAGTTTTACACCAATATTCATCTATTAACCACTTTGTTTATATTATTTTAGTAGACTTTAAATTTTGTTCTTACATGCTCATAAATTTCAACTGTCAAAATTCTTATTAACCACTTTAGAATAGATCAAAAAGGCGTTTAGAGTCACTTACTACTAGCTCAAGGCTAGGGAAGAAACTAGTCGAAAAACGAGTGGTTAAAAGCGTTGAGGTGAGGTCCTTGACGATCCGCAAGCACCGGGTCTCCTCGTATGCGATCCTTAACCCTTGAGTGTATGTAAAATGGCAATAATGAAATGGGAAAATGATGGTGGATGTGAGGTAGCTCTTGGCCGAGAGTGATGAGAGGAGAAAGATAAGTTTTTTTTTTGTAAAGTGTTATGTGAATATGGTGGGTGATCTTGTGGTTTAAATTATAGCCCATCCAAACAAATTACCCATGGAACAATATGTTTAGTAGATTCTAGGCAAAAGGATTAAATTAATCAAAATAGGACAAAGTGTGTCACCTTTGGTGGTAACCGATCGGTTACTTAGGGGGTGTTTGGGGGTTGGATTCTAACTAAATGAATAAGTAATAGTTAGTTAAGTTAGAAGTTTATTTAGTGTAGTGTGTGTGTTGTAACTAATAGCGGGTGTTAGGGTACTCGGGGACCCTAACTGGCTAAGAAAAGAAAAACAATGATAATGACAATATTTTATGTCCCGGGTTAAGTCCGGTTGTTCGGTTGGATACTAGTCCGTTAAAGTGCCAAATAATTATTTTAAGTGTCGTTAATATTATTTTTAGTGGCACAATTTATTCCCGACATTTTGGAAAGTGTCTAATAATATTTTTCCAAACTTTTGCACTTTACTAGTTTAGATAATTGCTGAAATTTAAAGTGCTGAATTTTGTACTCGAAGTACGTTTTAGGCACATCCGGTCACTATAATTTTCACCTAGTGACGAAATTCTACAATCCTCACCTCCCTACACTCCCTACTAGTGTAGTAATCTATTCCCGACTCATACTGGCCTTAGAGACAGTAACTGTCTGATGCTGGCTATGTCAGCATGTTTACTGGGTATCCTGTATAGTGTGCTCACTGTGCTTTTTGTGCATCAAGGTTGTCACTGATGTTTGTGTAAAAAAAATAGAGCGACAGTATAAAATGTGATGCATGAGTATGTACGTATCAGAAATCAGTAAGTAGTTTAATCACAATTGTAAGCAAGCACAGTAACTAAGCAGTAATTAATTATTAATTAATTCGTACAGATACCTGGTTTGGTGAGGGTTGTCACAAAGACATTGTTACTAGTAGCAACCCCACTAGAGTTAGGCAGGCCATTGAGCTATTCGCTACATTGACTGAATCTCAGATCAGGAAAGGTAAACTTTTTCGAAAAGGTGATAAGAAACCGATCAAAGAATTGAAACCAAAGGATGAACAGACTGGAACCTCCAAGAAGTCAAAGAAGCGAAAGGCTTCCTAGAACTTCGCCGTGGTTGCTCACAATGATCAAAATGTCCCCAACCAACCAGCTCAACCCCCTGCTAGGAAGCCATACAACGGAATTGCACCCTTGTGCAACCAATGTAGCCTTCATCATCATGCTAGTGTGAAGTGACGCAAATGCCAAATTTGTGGACTTATAGGTCATACAGCAAGAGTTTTCCCAGCTGCAGCTACACCAAATCAAGCTGGCAACAATCCTGCTCAAGCTCATTTTCCACCGGGGTCTTGCTACAACTGTGGCGAGATGGGCCATTTCCGAAAGAATTGCCCAAAGCTTGCTAATGCAAATCCAGCGCAAGGATGAGCATCTGACCGACTGGAAGACAACTCTATTTAGAAATAATTAAGCCTTATGTATTATTTTCTTTTGTTGTCAAGGTCTATGAAACAGTTCTTGTTATTGTTGTTTATAAATAAATCTTTTACTTACATCGCAGTGTACAAATGTGGTTGCATGTATAAACAACAATTCCCCTATGATACCGACAACCAAGGAACCGTGTTCCTTGTAGAATAACCTGTGACAACCCGTACTCTCTTCGTCGAGAGAAGGGTATTTTAGTGATATTTATTATTATCAGTATTATTATTGTTGTTGTTGTTTAAATAATAACCGTTATGTATAGCTATGAATTTTATAAACAAATGGGCTTAGTGAGGCACGTGATGTTTTGCGGATCCAAACACACGGACCAAGCCCAACGCAAATCCCTTACACATAGAACCCTACCCTATTTATACCCTCTTATATATCCCACCCCCATTCAAAATCAATCTAAAAACCCTAAAATGAAGCCACAGCCGCATCTCACAACCACACTCTCGTTCACCTCCATTCTCCCTCTCACTGTTCACAAAATCCGGTCACCGGATTCCTGATTTCCGGCAACACTTACGGGCAAGCATGCCCCTCCTCTCTTCGTCAATGACCTCACTCACACCCCAACCTGTTACCTCGTTTCTCTCTCCCTCCGATGCACAACTGGCAGAAGACTTGATACCACAGGTGACGGCCGACCACCACGGACGGTGGCCGGTGATGTTGGGGATGACAACGCCATCACTCGCAGCGGCAGTGACGGGTATTCCGGCAACTGTTGGCTGAAGATTTGCTGAAAGTGACTGAAGATTGTTGACGATGACGTGGAGTGATGAAGATGATGAGTTGGAGCTGGTCGACGGCGGCACTGTCCATCGGAAATCCGGCGGCGGCAACGGTCCGGGCATTAAAGACATCAGTTGAGTGACGGTCCGTTTCGGGTCAAGTCACGTCTCGATCAAAGCATGTCAAAACGAATCAACTCGGTTTGACCCGCGTCAACTCGGGTCAACGATTAGAGTCTCAGGTGAGTTGTTAGGAGCCGACAGATTTGCGGTGGAGCTTCGATTCCTGACAGTGGCAGTAGCAGCGTACACCCCTTCCATTTTATGGCCCATTGGTTAGTGTTTGATTATTATTGGTGCCTCCTTGTGATTTCCTGAAAAATGTGAAATTGTTACTGTATATTTATTAGATACGAAAGTTGTTTGATGAAATCAATTATAAACTGGGTAGGAATGATTTGGAAAGAATGGTTAAAATGTTGTGATTTTGTGTATGCTTATTGCTACGAGACTGATGTTTCCTTTGGCCGATTTTTGTATTAATTTCTCTATGATTTCTGAGTTGTAATGAATGAGTGCATATGTGGGCATTAACTTAGACAATGGTTAACTGAATTGGTGTATAAGAGGTTAGGAATAGGTATATTAACATTGACTATTTTAGCGCAAATGGAATTTAAAAAGAATGATATGTCTGTGATAGTTGCATGTGATATAAAAGGTGCTAGATGTTAATCGGTATTGTACAATTTGATGTTTTGATGACATTAAGGAAGTGTTAGTCAAATTCCCAAAAGAATGCTCATGATGTTTGATAGTTAGATGTGTTTTTGTATGATAGTTAGGATTTTGCTCGATGTTGATGGTTTGATGCGTACATTGACTACCTCTCGTTTATGGTAGAAAATTGTAATATTAGGAAATAACACGATCATGCTAGAAGCCCTAAGGATGAACAGTTTGAATGATATGAAAATATTTGAAATACGTTGGTATGATCTGAATTTAGGAGTGTACAGTATTTGGAACATGTTAATAAAATCTGATTGGACAGTACATGTTAATGAAATTTGATTGGGTAGTACGGATATGAAAATTCTAGAAGCATCTGCATAGTTGCGAGTCGAGACCTTATGGTTGCGACTCGAGACCATTGAATGATAACTCGAAACCAGACAACACACTCCAGGAGTCGAGACCAGCTTGGTTACGACTCGAGATCTCCTAATCTCGACTCGAGACCTGACTCGAGACCTCTAAGGTTGCGACTCAGTTCTGCTCAAACCGAGATCATCTGATCTCAACTCTGGAACTCGTGGTTGCGACTCGAGACCTCTTCTTCTCGAGTCGAGACCACCCGGTTTCGACTGGACTACTCTGCTTAGCTATTGGGCCGCACAAGTTGATGTTTTGGACTATGTGCTACTGTTAACGTTTAATTGTTACTGTTTAACTGTTTATATGCTAGGATAGGCCCAATAACATATATGTTAGTATGACTTACGTGCTCTGTGTTAGATACGTGTAATTTATACGTGACATTTCTTGCATACGAACCTAATAAATATTTAATAACCATAATAGGGTATGGTTGACCAACGTAACACAAGTAAATTGTCTACCGAGCAAAGCAAAGGTGAGTTCACTACTTTTTACTTAAAGCATGCGTTCCTGGTGGTTGGGAAACGGAACGAAACACTTTTCCTGGTTTGGGATTGCTTACTATCTCCTTGTGCGGGATACGGTATTTCTATCTCCTTGTGTGGGATACGGGTAACAACGCTATCCCCTTGTGAGGGATACAAACTACTTTTCTCCCCTTATGCGGGACACTTAGTTAATTACTGTTTGTACGGAAATGCAATGAGCAACACTAAACGAAACTCTATCACTCAAGTCCCTACTACTTAATACCGATTAGTCGCCGGGGCCAGGCGAACGGGTTATTAGTTGATAGCGCTATTTAGGTTCGACCAGCCTCACACCGACCCTTGTTATTGGGAACGGGCGTGAACTAATAGACTCAGGCAAACCGTCAATGATGATAGAACATTGACAAACGGGGCACTGCGGAAACGTATGGTCAAGTAAGTATTCGGTATTGGAAAAAAAAACAGTTTAGTCGCTCACTTATGGGGTAGCTCCCCATGGCATGTATAAACGGATAAATTAACTGGTTAAAATAAGTTTTTGGAATTAAACCTGAAAAACTACAAACATGTGAACTCGCCAACGTTATGTTGACACTCTACTGCATGCTTTGCAGGTTGCTCGATACAGTTTAGGACGGACGTTGCAAACGGATGGAGTGCGTGGGTTGTAAGTTTCATGATAACAAACTTGTGGTTTTAAATTACGATACGTACATCCTTCCTTTCCGCTGCAAAAACCTTAAACTATGTTTTGAAAAATTTAAATTGGCTGCTAGTTACACTATTATTTGTAATAATAACTAAATGGTTCAAAATAAGTAGTGGCTGGATCCTGGTCAGTCACACGCCTCGCGGCAGTACTCCGCATGTGGTTTGAGGGTATGACAGATTGGTATCAGAGCCATTGGTTATAGTGAACTAGGTTAAAATATAAAATGTTTTGGACTTAAAATATTTTTTTATGAAAACCAGACTATAACCGTTCTTTAACGAAAACCACAACGACCCCACACTCCGGATTGCAAGGTTCGTCAACCTCAGATACTCACCTGGTAATGGTAGGTTAACAGCATTTACTTGTGCATAACTTATATGTGTGAAGACGCATGTGTGTATGTGTATAATTAGCATATATGTGTTAGTATGTATGCGTATATTTAGTATTTAACACAGTGGATCATACGAAGACTAGGCAAGCGTGTTACGTGCTAAACAGGAGCGAGTCCTCCAAAACCTGGTTCGAAACCACGATACACTAAGGGCAAGGAACCAGTTATTCCAAGCCCTCGTCCACGTATTTCCTGATATCATCCCTGGATTGCAAATCGACGCAAGGGACGTTCACTCGATAGACCTGCCCAGGAAAGGCTTGCTGCGAAGCACATAGAGAAGTTACGAGAACGAATCGACGAAGGGGAGCCACCCCTATATCATGGGATATTAGAAGGAATGACGACGCCATTCGCATCCTTTTTACCTGCGTATTTCCTGTCCCGACTTTAGTGGTGAGACTAGTTCCCTCACCCGACTGATCACCTGGATTCTTGAAGCATTCTAGTAAGTCTACACTTTTCCGGTTCCTGTTTGCACGTCTCGAACACAAAAGGCATACGCGGAGTATGCTTCTCATTGTAGTGCCAGCAAGCGAATCACCCTTCCATCGACCACAAAGTTATTTCCCCTAAATCCTCGTTACATGGTAAATCCTTATTCAAGTTCAACCTTATACTTTAGCACGCCCCAAAACCCAACAAAGCGATATCTTTCTTACAAACCGGCGTATTTGGAGGCGTGGCAAGACGAACATACGAGCCATTCAACCCACCTACTAGTACGGTGACCTAGATGCTTACCTTATCCTTCATTCGCCAGAATCGTTATTCTTTGACGACTTTTCTGATTCCGTGGATCCTTTCGCTAGCTTTTGTACGAATTCGCGCTTCTTGCTCAAGATGGTATCCCCTCTTCTATCGTTTCTTTATCACGACATCCACGTTTCTTCGTACAGAAACCTTGACCATATCTCTCTTTAGTTTGGTGAATTCAACAAACTCGACCTTTAGTCAACAAACTTGTTAGCCCTTGAAATTCAGCAACGCGTTACTCCAATCGTGCTTTTTCGAAGGCCTGTTTCCGCATTTTCACATCGAAACCCCTCGACGACGCAAGCGCTACTTCAAACTCATTTGCACGACTTAGACTAATCCACTCGAACTTGATTTTCTACCGACCCGAGAAATCGCATCCAGCCACACGTCTCAGTAGACCCTGAAACCTACAGAACCGCACGACGACCATCCCTCTCTAGCTACTTCATTTTGCGCCAACCACATTGACGTAACACTTCTTATCAACAAGCGACGTTCTTTAATTCTAACTGCATACAACTTGTGTACGACCAGCTACCTTGTCGACATCAGATAAATCCCTATTGCCGATCCCAAAGCCTTTATGTTTTGTCTCAAGTTGAGCGCATCAATTTTGACTACCCCTCTTGCATTATCTCACTACTCGTGTTATGTCTCACGGATTCCATGATCCTTATCCTACTCTACCCTGCACAAATCTCTGTTTGGACGAATTACTTCCTACGAATGTTACTCATTGGAGCAACGAGCCAAGGATACCCCGGGGGCAACGGGTATCGCAAGCGTTGTTATTTGAACTTGATACGCTCAACACCTAGTTACGACACTCAAATTCATTCCATCCTGTCAAAATTCGACACTTGTTTCTTTCGACGACGTCCGAACCTACTCAGAAAACCCGAGGTAGTCCGAACGACTCCTCTGCCTTACCCTGGTACTCCTACAACCAAAACCGCCTTGCGCTAAGTTTTCAATACACGACTTTTAACGTCGCAAAGCCCGCATTTCTCGACCGTATACGCAACCCCTCAAGATTTAAACTCGAAAGAACATCACCTAGCATTCGAGAGATGCTCAAATATCCGCAACTCCAGCAATTGGAAGATGATCTACGAGGTGCTCCTATCTCATTCTATCATGTCCAAGGCATTGAAGAAATGTCTGCTAGTAGTGGCACGCGACCAAAGAAACCAACAAGTTTTCGAATTTGCAACCATCTACTTGACAGAAGTAGATGCTGGGCACGGAGTGCCAACTTCTATCACTTTTGATCGAAACCCACGTTTTGCATCCGATTCGTCGCAGGCTGTGCACAAAGGCCTTTGGCTCACAGTTAGGCATGAGCACCGCTTATCGCCCGCAAACTGATGGTCAGGCCAAACGCACCATCCAAACACTCAAGGGCATGCTGAGAACATGTGTTATCGACCTTGGACATGAGTGACACTCCTCTTTTGTAAAAAAAATTCTCTTCCAACAACAGTTACCAAACTAGCATTTAGGCAGCACCATTCGAGGCATTGTGCGGTCGTAGGTGCCGATCACCTTTACGCTGGGCGGAAGTTGGCGAAAGCCAAACTACCGGCCCAGGGCTTGTACTTGGTACTATGGATAAGAATGCCTAGATCAGACAACGCACGATGGCAGCTCGAGACCGTCAGGAAAGCTACGGTGATAAGCGTAGGAAACCTCTGGAATTCCAGATCGGGGACCGGGTTCTACTTAAAGTTTCACCCTGGAAGGGTGTGGTACGTTTTGGAAAACAGGGCAAGCTTAATCCGCGATAAGTTAGACCATTCGAAGTTACTGAAAGGATCGGTAAGGTAACCTAGCAGACTAAACCTGCCTGAAGAGCTGGGTGTGGTACACAACGTCTTTCACGTTTCTAATCTGAAGAAGTGTCTGTCAGATGAGACACTCATTTTTCCCTTTAAGGAGCTAACTTTTGACGATCATCTACACTTTATTGAGGAACCAATTGAGATCACTGACCGAGAAGTCAAAACCCTCAAACGTAGCCAGATACCTATTATACGAGTTCGTTGGAACTCGCGCCATGGCCCAGAGCATACCTGGGAACGGGAAAACAAGATGATGCGCCTGTATCCACTGTTGTTTACAAACATTACTCCCAGCACTGAGGCTACAACTAAATTTCGGGAAGAAATTTCAAACCAACAGGGGGGTGATGTGACGCCCCACGAAAACGTTTAAACAAACTAGCTCATCAGTGGCTGCGCACTAAATTTCGGGATGAAATCTCTTGAACTTGGGGATAATGTGACACTTCGGGTTTTCCTGTACGTTTCTTGGATGTTATAATTAAATTTGTGAAATTTTATAGTAAGTGAAATACGTGCGAACTCTGTGGATCTTGTGCTACATGATTTTTCGTGCTATGTGACTGTGTGTGCTATGTGGCTTACATGTTCGTTCTGTGGACTTTCATGAAACTGCTTTTATCTGCGGATAGTGACGAAGTCTATGTGTACATATGGGGCGTATCGTTTGACTTTTGCCTAATTTCGAGGACGAAATTCCTGTAACATGGGGAGAATGTGACAACCCGTACTCTCTTCGTCGAGAGAAGGGTATTTTAGTGATATTTATTATTATCATTATTATTATTATTGTTGTTGTTTAAATAATAACCGTTATGTTTAGCTATGAATTTTAACAAACAAATGGGCTTAGTGAGGCACGTGATGTTTTGCGGATCCAAACACACGGGCCAAGCCCAACGCAAATCCCTTACACATAGAACCCTATCCTATTTATACCCTCTTATATATCCCATCCCCATTCAAAATCAATCTAAAAACCCTAAAATGAAGCCACAGCCGCATCTCATAACCACACTCTCGTTCACCTCCACTCTCCCTCTCACTGTTCACAAAATCCGGTCACCGGATTCCTGATTTCCGGCAAGACTTACGGGCAAGCATGCCCCTCCTCTCTTCGTTAATGACCTCACTTACACCCAAACCTGTTATCTCGTTTCTCTCTCCCTCCGATGCACAACTGGCCGAAGACTTGCAACCACAGGTGACGGCTGACCACCACGGACGGTGGCCGGCGATGTTGGGGATGACAACGCCATCACTCGCAGAGGCAGTGACGGGTATTCCGGCAACTGTTGACTGAAGATTTGCTGAAAGTGACTGAAGATTGTTGACGATGACGTGGAGTGATGAAGATGATGAGTTGGAGCTGGTCGACGGCGGCACTGTCCATCGGAAATCCGGCGGCGACAACGGTTCGGGCATTAAAGACATCAGTTGAGTGATGGTCCGTTTCGGGTCAAGTCTCGTCTCGATCAAAGCATGTCAAACCGAATCAACTCGGTTTGACCCGCGTCAACTCGGGTCAACAATTAGAGTCTCAGGTGAGTTGTTCGGAGTCGGCAGATTTGCGGTGGAGCTTCGATTCCCGACAGTGGCAGTAGCAGCGTACACCCCTTCCATTTTATGGCCCATTGGTTAGTGTTTGATTATTATTGGTGCCTCCTTGTGATTTCCTGAAAAATGTGAAATTGTTACTGTATATTTATTAGATACAAAAGTTGTTTGATGAAATCAATTATAAACTGGGTAGGAATGATTTAGAAAGAATGGTTAAAATGTTGTGATTTTGTGTATGCTTATTGCTATGAGACTGATGTTTCCTTTGGCCGATTTTTGTATTAATTTCTCTATGATTTCTGAGTTGTAATGAATGAGTGCATATGTGGGCATTAACTTAGACAATGGTTAACTGAATTGGTGTATAAGAGGTTAGGAATAGGTATATTAACATTGACTATTTTAGCGCAAATGGAATTTAAAAAGAATGATATGTCTGTGATAGTTGCATGTGATATAAAAGGTGCTAGATGTTAATCGGTATTGTACAATTTGATGTTTTGATGACATTAAGGACGTGTTAGTCAAATTCCCAAAAGAATGCTCATGATGTTTGATAGTTAGATGTGTTTTTGTATGATAGTTAGGATTTTGCTCGATGTTGATGGTTTGATGCGTACATTGACTGCCTCTCGTTTATGGTAGAAAATTGTAATATTCGGAAATAACACGATGATGCTAGAAGCCCTAAGGATGAACAGTTTGAATGATATGAAAATATTTGAAATACGTTGGTTTGATCTGAATTTAGGAGTGTACAGTATTTGGAACATGTTAATAAAATCTGATTGGACAGTACATGTTAATGAAATTTGATTGGGTAGTACGGATATGAAAATTCTAGAAGCATCTGCATAGTTGCGAGTCGAGATCTTACGGTTGCGACTCGAGACCATTGAATGACACCTCGAAACCAGACAACACACTCCAGGAGATGAGACCAGTTTAGTCGCTCACTTATGGGGTAGCTCCCCATGGCATGTATAAACGGATAAATTAACTGGTTAAAATAAGTTTTTGGAATTAAAACTGAAAAACTACAAACATGTGAACTCGCCAACGTTATGTTGACACTCTACTGCATGCTTTGCAGGTTGCTCGATACAGTTTAGGACGGACGTTGCAAACGGATGGAGTGCGTGGTTTGTAAGTTTCATGATAACAAACTTGTGGTTTTAAATTACGATACGTACATCCTTCCTTTTCGCTGCAAAAACCTTAAACTATGTTTTGAAAAATTTAAATTGGCCGCTAGTTACACTATTATTTGTAATAATAACTAAATGGTTTAAAATAAGTAGTGGCTGGATCCTAGTCAGTCACACGCCTTGCGGTAGTACTCCGCATGTGGTTTGAGGGTGTGACATAACCTACTCCCAAAATTCTTCCATCTTATGATTTCTTGCGATTTCCACGAAAATCCTAAGTACCCATTTCTCCCAAAAGTATGCACGAGTTTGCATACTTTCATAGTTTTTACGCTTTTAGTCCCTATGATCAAATAAGCATATTTTCACACACCGAACCCCTAAAAACTTATTTCTAAGTTATGTAAAGGGTATTTAGGGTATGTTTAGCTTATGACCTTATTCCGGAGTGTACGTCGCTACGTGAATCGACAGACTTGTGAAGTTTGTCGCAAATAGTCATTGTGATCATATAAACTTGTTTTTGCCATACCAAACCCTTCAAAACTTATTTCTAAGTTATGTAAAGTTATCTAAGGTATGTTAAGCGTGTGTCACTATTCCAGAGTGTTTGTCGCGTTAAACTGATTACGTTTACGTAACGTTTTTGTTTAACTTTCCAGAAAGTGATTAAGAGCTCGAAATCGAACAAGAATTGAAACGTGAAATTATCAAACTTAAATAAACAAATATTGGGATCAAAACACTATGTTTCAGTGATTGATCTTTTTCTACATCATATAGTGTTTACAAGAGCACAAATATCACAGTCTCCCCTACTTTTGGAAATTTCGTCCCGAAATTTTAACTAGAGGAAACTTGTGAAAACAAATGTGGATATTTTGCCTTCATTTGGTCCTCACGTTCCGAAGTAAATTTTGGGCCACGTTTGGATTCCCAGTGAACTTTGACTATTGGTATTCGTTTGTGCTTTAGTCTCTTGACTTCGCGGTCCATTATCTCCACATGTTTCTCGACAAAGTGCATTGTGTCATCAACTTGAATTTCGTCAAGGGGGATGTGGAGATTAGTATCGGCTAAACACTTTCTTAAATTGGACACGTGGAATGTTGGTGAATATTCCCAAGTTCAGGAGGTAGCTCAAGTCGATAGACAACCTTTCCGATTCTTTCAATAATCTTAAATGGTCCAACGTATCGTGGTGCAAGTTTTCCTTTCTTTCCAAATCTCACCACTCCCTTCTAAGGGGATACCTTGAGTAGGACATGGTCTCCAACTTGAAATTCCAAGGGCTTGCGTCGCATGTCCGTATAACTCTTTTGATGGCTTCTAGCTGTCGGAAGGTTATCGTGAATTTTCTTGAATTTGTCCGTTGTTTCTAGAATGAGTTCAGGTCCAGTAAGCTGAGCTTCACCGACCTCATTCCAACAAACAGGTGAACGACATTTTTGACAGTCTAAAGCTTCGAAAGGCGCCATGTTGATGCTAGCATGATAACTATTGTTGTAAGAGAACTCGATCAATGGTAGATGTGAATCCCATTTACCACCAAACTCTATCACACATGCTCTAAGCATATCCTCCAGTGTTTGTATCGTCCTCTCGGATTGTCCATCCGTTTGGGGATGATAAGTAGTGCTCAGATTTAGTTGGGTTCCCATAGCAGATTGCGTGGTCTTCCAAAAGTGAGATGAGAATTGAGCATCACGGTCAGATATGATGTTCAAAGGAACACCATGTCAAGACACAATGTCATCAACGTAAATCTTGGAGAGTTTATCAGCAGATAGATCCTCGCGATCGGCAAAAAGTGTGCTGATTTTTTAAGACGATCTATGACTACCCAGATGGCATCATGACCTCTAGATGTGTGTGGTAACTTAGTGATGAGATCCATCGCAATGTTCTCCCACTTCCATACCAGTATTTCTAGTTGTACAAGCAAACCAAATGGACGTTGATGTTCAGCCTTGACTTTGAGACAAGTTAGGCATTTAGACACATACAAGGCAACATCCTTCTTCATACGCAACCACCAATACAAAGTACAAAGACCCTTGTACATTTTGTCAGCACCAGGATAAATTGAATAACGAGACTGATGAGCTTCGTCCATCACTAGAGTGCGAAGATTGTCTTGACTCGGAATCCACAAACGGTTCTTGAAATAAAGTAACACATTATCTTTTGTTTCGAGTTGAAACTCAAGATTTAATGGCAGCTCATTTTTCAATAGGCCTTGGGTTACACATGTTTGTTGTGCTTGAAGGATACGTGTTTGGATATCGGATAGAATTCAAACACAGTGTAGCTTGAATCATTCCTTTCGACTTAGCACATCCAACTACGACATTCACCTTACCAGGATGGTAGCGAATTTCGCAGTCATAATTGTTCAAGAGTTCAACCCATCGTCTATGTCTCATGTTTAGTTCCTTTTAATTAAATATGTGTTGGAGACTTTTGTGGTCTGTGAAAACTATACATTCCGTGCCACAGAGAGAGTGTCTCCAAATTTTGAGAACAAAAACCACAACACCTAACTCAAGATCACGAGTCGTGTAGTTTTTCTCGTGGATTTTCAATTGCCTTGACGCATAGGCTATGACTTTACCTCGTTGCATGAGAACACAACCAAGGCTAAGATTTGATGCGTCACAATAGATAACGAAATCTTCGTTTCCATCAGGCAAGGATAAAATAGGAGCATCATAGAGTTTTTGTTTCAGTGTTTGGAAAGCTTCCTCTTGCTTGGGTCCCCACTCAAAAGGTTCTTTTAAGTCAAAGCAGTGAGAGGAACCGCAATCTTCGAGAAGTTTGTGATAAATCGTCAATAGTATCCAGCAAGACCAAGAAAAGAGTGAACTTTTGTATGAGTAGTAGGTGTGTTACAATCCTTAATCGCATCGATTTTGGAAGGATCCACATGAATGCCTTTCCCGTTGACAATATGGCCCAAAAATTGAACTTCCTTAAGCCAAAATTCGCACTTGGAGAATTTGGCAAAGAGTTGTTCCTTCTTCAGGAGTTCTATTGTTAGACGAAGGTGTGGTTCGTGATTGGCTCGATACTTTGAATAAATAAGAATGTCGTCGATGAACCCAAGATGAACTTGTCTAAATAATGTTTACAAACCCTATTCATTAAGTCAAACCAAATAAGAATGTCTAGTGCATTTGTCAAACCAAAAGGCATGACGGTGAACTTGTAATGACCATATCTCGTGTGGAAAGCAGTTTTGGGAATATCTTCTTCGAGTAAACGAAGCTGATGATACCCAGAACATAGTTCGATCTTGGAGAAACATGTAGCACCTTGCAGCTGACCAAAGAGATCATCAATTCGTGGTAGGGGATATCGATTCTTGATTGTGAGTTTATTGAGCTCACGATAATCGATACACATACGGAAATATACATCTTTCTTTTTCACAAACAGGACTGGAGCGCCCCAAGGTGAATAACTCGGATGGATGAATCCTTTGTCATATAACTCTTGAAGTTGTTTCGACAACTCTTGCATATCAGATGGTGCAATGCAGTAAGGTGCTTTAGCAATCGGGTAGGCATTAGGTACAAGATCAATATGAAACTCGACTTGATGAACTGGAGGTAAACCAGGCAGTTCATCAGGAAACACCTCTGGGTAATCTCGAACTATAGGAATATCTTGAATACACTTGCACTTGCCTTTCTCCTCTACGACATGTGCCAGAAAGGCCATATAATTCTTCCATAGGTATTTTTGGGCTTGAGTACATGACATGAGTTTCAAACCACTCGAAGGTTTCTCGCCTCGAACCTCTAAGGCTTCACCAGATGAAGGAGGGATACGAACAATCTTATCGAAACAAATCACCTCAGCATGGTGTTTGGTTAACCTAGGGATGAGATCGGTACGATACCGATACCGTACTGGTACCGATACCGCAAATGCCGTTACCGAAATTGAGGAAATGTGGATACCGATTACCGTATCGTGTTTATAGATTCGGTACCGGTACAGTACCGGTATCGGTACCGGTATTTCAGTAATTTACCACATTGGTACCGCTTTGGTGTCATCCATTATT
The DNA here is from genome assembly GCA_030545235.1 of Helianthus tuberosus. Lineage (NCBI taxonomy): Eukaryota > Viridiplantae > Streptophyta > Magnoliopsida > Asterales > Asteraceae > Helianthus > Helianthus tuberosus. The sequence goes on along the minus strand of CM060424.1, from coordinate 112,531,806 downwards.
TTTCCTAAAAAATATCATGTGCAACCCATCCATCCATACTCTTTTTCAAATGTAAATATGTGAAGGACAATATAATCATGTAACTAGGCTGAAACTTATCAGTCAATAACAGTACACCACAAGAAATAGCTAATGCATATGCAATTACATAATATAATTCCTATGTTGAACCCTCGATATGTGAAATGAAGCACAACAGCAAACAAAATCAGGTAAAACACACAAACTTTGAATAACTACAAGTCACTAAAATGAAAACCATAAAAGCTTATCAATTAAAAAATTTTCATTCTATCTCAAATATGTAAAAAAAATAATATGCTATGAAAAGATTATACTATTATTATTTTTTGAGGCTTCATATATATATACCATTAAAATAACTTTATATTCGCTTTATGAAAAGATTATACTATAAATCATTGTTATTGGAAAAAGATGATTCATGGTATAACGATACCTTTAGATTTGAATGAATATAAGCTTTACATTATATTAGAATCTCTTTTTTATGATTATAAGCTAAACTAAATATTAACTTAGTTGCCATGAAACCATCTAATGTTTTAATTTAATCTTAACGTACAGACGAATTCATTTGAATATTAACTTTCATGATTCACAGGAACTTGGACTTTTTGTAATCCAACCTAAAAACCCATTGGAATTCATTATTAAATTCGGTATTAAAACCTGTATTTACCGAAAAATACCTATACCGATACCGTTTTTTACCGATACCGAATTTTGAAAAATCTATTTCCGATACTGGTACCGTTTATGATCGGTAAGGTACGGTATCGGTACGGTACCGGTATTTCGGTAAAAAATCTCATCCCTAGGTTAACCAACCCATTCCTATGATAATATCGAAACTCCCAAGTTGCATCAGTGTAAGGTTGATAGGAAATAGATGGTTATCAAGGTTCAATTGGCAATCACGAATGACCAAATCGAGTACAAGAGGTTCACCAGTAGCAATTTCGACCGATAAGGGCTTTCCAAGTTTAGTTCTAGGCATCGTAACCAAAGGCTCAAAGGCTAACGATACAAAACTTCTATCGGCATCAGAATCGAAAAGAATAGATGCAGGGTGATGGTTAACAAGGAACGTACCGTTAACGACTTCGTTATCAGCACCAGCCTCGTTAGCGTTTATGTTGAAGGTGCGTCCACGTGCTGGATTAACATTCACAAGCTTCGGACAATTGTTCTTGAAATGACCCATTTTGTCATACCCTGACTTTTGCGGAAGCGTATGATGTGTGAGTTGTTCAATATCATTGCATTCAATCATAACAAACAACTATATAATCAAAACGATGTTCATCCATTCATTAAGTTTAAAGTATACAAACACAAGTCATTTAAGTTTCAAACAACACGACCCTTGACTAAGTTACAAACCAACAAAAGTTGATGACATCTAAACTTGGAATTTACTTCTAGAAACAACACCAGCGCCCAAGATCCAACTTGTTACCTGAAATACATGTAATTTTGGAAAACATCAACAAAAGTTGAGCGAGTTCATGTGTTTTGTATTAGTACTGATAAGCTCGTAAACATTTGAGAGACTCCTTTGAAAATAGGTATGAAGAGCGTCTATGAACAGATCAAATTAATGTTTTGCAAGGACATTAATGTGTGTGAAGACATAGGGAGCACTCAATATGAGTAGGCTTATACCCTCGTCGAATCCCCTCGACTGTGTCAAATTCCCCTCGACTGTGTCAAATTCACCTTGACTGTGTCAAATTCCTGTGACCGTATCAAATCACCTTGACTGTGTTAAATCACCCTTGACCGTTGTCGAATCACCTCGACTGGGACACCAAAGCACTCAAAGTGGTCACATACGGACCATGAGTGGGGCTCGGCCGTACCCGTTAGATCTAACCTATGTCCATATTTCTTATGAGAGTTAATGGAATTTCAAATTCAATCTATGCTCACATGAACTAATAGTTCATTTCACAGCCAAATCATACCATTTAAACATTCGTAACATGTATTCCACCCCCGAGAGTTATAGATCCGAACACAGTAAGAGAAAAGGGGGACATGAACTCACAAGTTTGCATCCTGCTATCTCGTATGCTCAAGGTCCTTCTATGAGTCGTACAACTACCTACACACGTGCCATGTTTTATTAGACGTTTAGGTCGTGTAACGACTCTTTATCTTAGTTGTTCATTAAGACTTGTTTTGGAAATCTATGTGTATTCTGAGTTACATCATTGATGTATATTATAATATTCCAGGGTATATAATTATTTATTAAAATAATAATATTTTAACTTAAATTATATTTATTAAATTTTTGGAATGTTAGTTAAAACAATATATTCTAACTTGGTATATCATGCAGTTATGCGTATCTTTTCTCCCAAGGATGGGTATAGTCATACTTGTATATATTAGACTTATGTATTTGCCAAGTATTGGTGGCGTATTCTGGTGTATAATTATACGTACGGGAATACGTTTTCTTATTGTGTTAATTAAGTATCCTTATACACAACTTTTTGTATTAACTTTTCCTGAATATTATTTCTAATAAAAATATATATTCTCAAAAAATATATTTTAAGAGATATTACATAGAAAAATTATTTATAATTTTCCCTTGGCAAAATATTTATATTTTCATATAAACCTCAAAATAATATATTTTCAAGATTATCTTTAAAAAATATTCATAAATCCATTTTTCACCCAAAAATAATATGTTCAAAGTTTATTTAAGAAAGTATATATTTTCTCCAAAAAATAATATATCTTCTAATAATTTCAAGAAAACGCACATATTTTTATTTACCCAAAAATAGTATATTTTCTTCTTGTCAAAAATACGATATATCTTTGTAATAATCGTAAAAATCATATTTTTGTTTTCTCAGTGTCCAAAATACCATTTACCAAAATATACTCATGAATTAAATTCCGGAATATTTATGTGAGTTATATTCCTTGTTCGGTTTCTCTAATATTTTGAGTATAAATTATATATTTATTTTTTGGAATTTTGGTAATATTTTATATTATAATTTCTGGGTATTTTGGTGAGTTATATTATTTCAAGTCCTAAAATAATATAACTAACACACATAATATACAAATAATGACACACATGGTGACATCTAAATACATATTATCCTAAATACATATTTAGTCACTTTTATTATCAAAACCCAACCTCCAATATTTATAATTTTTGTAACAGAAATTATGGCAAGCTTTGTATGAAAATTTATGGTTTAAAATATACTTGTAAATATTTGTTTAAAAATATTTTTCTAAGTATCTAATTTTAAGAAATTTTTTCCATAGTTTCCCCTTAAAAATGGAGGTTTCCATGCTTTCAAAACATATCATTTTCTTTTATAAATTATCACAATCAACAACAAATCAACCAATACTTATCAATTTGCCAAAATCAAGCATTAATCTCTACTTCATGAACTTGAAAATTTACAAAAATTTGTAGTAACTTACTAGTGTGTTTAGTAAGCCTAGTTACCATTTAAAGTGTGGTTATTTATTTAAAAACATCACTATTGAAGAAGTTAGATGTTTACAACTTGTAGATAAATTTTCTAAAAATATTTCTTCTTGAGGTTTTTTTGTTAAATATATATTTCTACACTTGATTAACCACTGAAAATGTGGTTAATCTCTTTAAGAACCAAGTTTATGTAAATCTTGTATTTTTAACTTGGTCTCTTGAAAAATCATTCTTGAAATCATATGTTTACCAGTCTCGTTTCACACTTTGATCATCATACTTCAAGAAAAAATTAAATCTTTCAAGTTCATGTTGTAACATAAGAATGATCATTATGATTTTCTCAAGATCTATCCTCATACTTCCTAGATCATGTGTTTAATCATTATCTAGCTAGGTTCTTATGATGATCAACATCATAAACACAAGAAATTAACAATCAAGTATACTACATACACTTAAAACAACTTGTTCTTCATGTATTTAAGCTTTATGTTCATGTTTATGCTTATGTTTTCTTGAGATTCTTTAGATTAACATAATACTTAACACTTTAACCATCAAAATCATGAGTAAAAATAGGATCAAAGAGTCTTACTACTAGCACTAAGGCTAGGGAAGAAATCAAGTTGAACAAGATGACAAACTAGGTGGATAAAAGCTCCAGGAAGTGGTCCTTCAAGCTCCAACGCCTCCAAGCTTCCAAACTTAGCTCCTAGCACCTTGGGACCCCCTTAGAATGGTTGAGAATGGTGGAGATGTGGTGGTGGTGTGGTGGCCGTAGGTTATGGAGGAAGGGAGGAGGATTTTTGGTGTTTGATGATGAAGAATGATAAGTGAATAAAGTCTAGTGGTTTTTATATAAGTCTTCCAACATTAGAATGGCATATGGTATAATGTGTTTAGCATATTCTCAACATGATCTAATAAATTAATCAAAGAAAATCTTCATGTGGGACCCATGTTGGGCCTTAAACTAGATGGGGGGGGGTAAAGTGTAACATTTCAATGGCAAGTTACTTGATTTAGTTAGGATTTAATGGTACTAGTAAGGTATTTTATATATTTAGTATTTATGAGATGTAATATGATGTTCGGTGACCATAACTAGCTTCGTAACACTAAAACAATGCTTCTAGTGAAAATTTGTTGTTTCGGGTAGCGTCCGGTTGTTCGGTTGGTTACCGGTTCGTTAAAGTGCTAAATTGCGCAGTTTAGTGTGCTTTATGTTGTCTTTCATGACAGTTTTGATTCCCGACATCTAGGAAGGTATTCAGGACCATTAAATCATAATTCTGCATTATATTTAGTTGTTAAAATGCTGAAAATTGCTGAATTTGTTTATTTTCTGCAGAATTCTGCAGTTTTAGTGTGTTTCTGGCACTTTCCGGCACCTAATTCGTCACTAGGAAGGCAGTTTGTAATCCCTACTTTCCTACACACTATCCTAGTGTAACACTTGGTTTCGGGGCTCATTCCGTGTCTTAATTTCATGTCTGTCTGAGCACTGAACTCCCGTCAGTACTTCTAGTTTATCTGATAACTGTGCTAACTTTGTTTCGTGCACTAATTAAACCATATTGTGTTGTATGTGATAAGGATAAAAATCTTGCAACATGAAATGCCATTGTATGTATATGATAGTAAACATAAATTCATTTGTCTTGTTAATTCAATCATGCATAGTCATTAAAGCACAGATTACAGTTTATTATTATACGTAATTTATGGTAAAGTGCCAGTTGTCACACATTTCACCACAATTATAGCATGAACCAGGTGGGAAAGGAGGTCTAGCAGCATTTCCTTGAGCTTGAACTGGGTTCTGAGTAGCTTGGTTTGGACCGGATCAACAAATATTGGTCGTGTGGCCAACTCTCCCACATGATGTACACTGTCGACAAACTAGTTGTGCCGAAGGATGACCATTGCACCGATTACACAACGGTGCAGTACCAACACATGGCTTCCTCACAGGAGGCTGTGCTGGTTGGTTATGTGTGTTCTGGTTGGGTTGTGTGGTAATAGAAAAGTTTTGGGCAGCCTTGCACTTCCTCAACTTCCTCGATGACTCGGCTTTCTTCTTGTCTTTCCCTTTGTCTTAAGTGGTTTTGGCTGCCTGTTTCTTATCACCCTTCCGAAACAACTTACCCTTCCTGACCTGAGACTCTGTCAGGGTTGTAGCCAACTCGATGGCTTGACGTACTGTGGCAGGGTTGTCACACCCTGACTTTTGCGGAAGCGTATGCGCGTGACTTGATTGGTTCTCATTGCATTCGATTATAATAAATAACTATATGATCAAAATGATGTTCATCCATTCATAAAGTTCAAAACATTACAAACACCTGTCACACCCCGACCACGTAGAACATACAAAACGTGGCGGAAACATCGGGGAGTGTTGTAACAGAATTAATTGTTTCAAATCCATGGCAATTGAAGTTTCGTTTTATTGATTAAAGGTGTTACAATGTCTTAACAAACAAAGAAATACAACATAATTAACTAGTCTTGCATCTTTTATTGTCACTAAAGCCCAAGTCTGCCTATGTGTATCTTGATCATCTTATGCAACAGCTCCTGAAAACACATGTGAAAATAGGTACGTCAGCATAAAAATGCCTGTGAGATACATAGGTTTTGTGAAAATAGGTTCCATGACTTATGTTTGAGAAAATGTTTAGTCATGAACCTTGTAATTTGCTTTGTTTTGTAAATCATTTGAAAAACAATGAGTTCAGATGATATGTATAAATAAGTGAATAATGTATGGTTAAATGAATAACCATAGTAAAATGGGTTTGTATAAGATAAGTTGTTTGTAAAACAATGTCTTGTGAAAAGTATGTTATTTGTATAAAATGTCATATGTCTCAAACTGAAATGATTCAAATAACGCTACGATATGTAATACCATACAAACACTTATATATAGGAAGTACCAGCGGCGTATCCACCATGCTTGTATCGTATTACACACGCCTCGTTACTTAATCACTTACTCAAACCAAACTATCAAGATGAAATGTTTAACAAGTATAGAAATGTTCATGTATAGTCAAATACGGTTCACACGGTTCACAGATACAAACGGTTCACAGATACAAACGGTTCACAGATACAAACGGTTCACAGATACAAACGGTTCACAGATACAAACGGTTCACAGATACAAACGGTTCACAGATACAAACGGTTCACTGATACAAACGGTTCACAGATACAAACGGTTCACATATACAAACGGTTCACAGATACAAATGATTACAACGGTTCACATAGTCAAATAGTTATAAACGGTTCAAAATGTAATATAATGTGTTCATATACTGGATGAGCATATGCAACAAAATGTAATGTAAAACAATGTACTAAGTATGCACACAATGGACATACATAGCATAAAATGTAATGTAAAACAATGTACTAAGTAATGCACACAATTGGCACACCTAGCATAAGATGTAATGAAATCATGTACTATAATGTACTAATGAACATAGCAAGTATATGATGTCAAAACAGGAAAGCATGAAAGTAACAAGTAGGCACATGTGTTCCACCCCAAAACAGTTTGGAAAACAGTAAAAGAGGGGTCTATGTACTCACTTGAGATTGCTCAGAAGTCCTAGGATAACCACCAAGCAAAGATAGAGATCACGGAATCAAACGGCACCTACTATAGGTAACTATGTTAATTAACCAGACCTAGATCGGAAGATTGGGTAGTATTAGGGTTTGTAAACCAAACGAGTGTAGAGACTCGTGTCATTTGGTTTAACAAAGCCTACATACTAAATGAAACTTAACCTGAGTGATTTCGACCCATTACGACCCGTTTAGGTAGCTTATGCTACTTTAACGCGTCGTGCGCGTAGAACGCGTACGGACCGCCTAACTAGTCCTATGACAAGTGTTATATGCCTAAACATGTTACATAATCCGTTATGTGACAAAAGTTTAGGTTACATATGCTTAATTACCAATTATACATGAAAAGGGTATTCTGGTAATTTACCTAAGGCATATAAACTACCTATCATACAACTACTCAAACGATGTGACCATAGGGTATAACCTCGGAAGGTTATTCCCTACCTACTATGGTCACCTAATGTGTTTGGTCGGATCCTAATGATCGATCAAACTGGGTCGGGTTCGAGGTATAAGCGATTTATTAGATCGCTTACCCTACGACCCTAGACAACGTGGTAATCAGTGGGCATAGTCCCAAGGGACTATGACCAACGTGATTACACTCACGTTGCGAAGTTCAAACGAACTTCGCATTGACCATTACTGGTCAACGCTGAAAGTCAAACAAAGTTTGACTTTCTGACTCGAAAAGCAGTAAAATAAGGAAAAGAACGAAAGAATACTTACCCAGGGTCCCCGAATGCTAATCCCGATCCAAGAATCTCAGGTATGAAACAATGGTTTCAACTTAGAGTTTCTAAAATCAGAATTCTTGTAAGTTATGCAATGGGGGGCATGGGGTATATATAGTTTTCGGGTAACCGTTAAGATCGTTTGTTGTAAAACGTGCCATGATCCAAGGCGTACACTTGTCGGAACCTTATGGTGGCTGAAATTAGGTTCTTATCCGCTGACTAGACGATTGAGAATGTGTGGTTGAGAATCGAACAGCTGGGACCCGCTTGTTAAAACATTGAATCTGATCCAGATAGGCAGTCGCGTAGCGCGACGGGTAAGCCTATAGGGCTCGCGCTACGCTAGCCCCCCCCCCCTGAATCAGAAAAGTTTCAAAGTTGGCAGAAATGGTCCCTGCACGTGTTTAAGGCCTTTTTCGATGCGTTTGAACCCCGTTAACCTCATTTCAAGGCTCTAAAATGAAGTTAAAGTATAGGGAACTCAAAACATGCTCAAAAATATGCCGGATGTTGGTTCGTTTGGTCGTACAAACGCGATGTTCGCTTAATTACGACGGAATGCGCACAAGCGCGAAAAACGATCCAAATGACGTGACGAATGGATTTTTCTTATGGCGAACACTAAAATAAAATATTTTAGTGCTTACATAAATTTTTGGATGTCCGGATGTATTCAGAACGTAAGTTATGCGCGAAAATGCAAACTTGTGCACTTTTTGACACTTTTAGTCCCTGAATGACCCAAAAGTTTATTTTAGCATACCGAACACCTTAAAACTTATATCTAAGTTATGTAAAGGTTATTTAAGGTATGTTAAGCCTATTTCACTATTCCGGAGTGTTCGTTGCATTAAACTGGTTATATTTACGCATCAGTGCGTGTATAACCTTCCAGAAAGCGATTTAGAGCTTGAAATCGAAACAAGAATTGATATGTGAAATCGATACACATATTTTTACAAATCCCAAGTATGAAATACAATATTTCATTGGTTTGGCATTTGTTTGATGGTTGAAATGACACAGGTGTTACACACCAGTCATTTTAGTTTGAAACAACACAACCTTTGATTAAGTTACAAACCAACAAAAGTGGATGACATCTAAACTTGAAATTTACATCCAGAAACAACACCAACGCCCAAGATCCAACTTGTTTCCTGAAATACATGTAATTTTGTAAACATCAACGAAAGTTGAGCGAGTTCATCCGTTTTGTATGAGTACTGATAAACTTATAAACATTTGAGAGACTCCTTTGAAAACAGGCATGAAAAGCGTCTATGAATAGATCAATTAATGTTTTGCAAGGACATTAATGTATGTGAAGACATAGGGAGTACTCATCCCGAGTAAGCTATTATTAGTGTCGAATCCCCTCGACTGTGTCGAATCCCCTCGACCGTGTCGAATCACCGTGACTGTGTCAAATCCCCTTGACTGCATCAAATCACCTTGATTTTGTCAAATCCCCTTGACCGTTGCCGAATCACCTCGACTGGGAAAAAAAAGCCCTCTAAGTGGTCACACAAGGACCATGAGTGGGGCTCGGTCGTACCCGTTAGATCTAACCTTTGTCCATGAATCTTATGAGAGTTAATGGCATTTCAGTTTCAGCCTATTCTCACATGATCTAATAGTTCATTTCATAGCCAAATCATACCATTGAAATATTTATAACATGTATTTCACCCCCGAGAGTTATAAATCCAAAAACAATTAAAAGAAGAGGGGGACATGACCTCACAAGTTTGCGTCCAGCTGTCTCGTATATTCAAAGGTCCTCATACGAGTCATACAACTACCTACACACGTGTCATGTTTTATTAGACGTTTAGGTCGTGTAACGACTCTTTGTCTTAGTTGTTCACTAAGACTTATTTTGGAAATCTTGGTATATTTTGAGTTACATCATTGATGTATATTATAATATTCCAAAGTATATAATTATTAGTTAAAATATTAATATTTTAACTTAAAGTATATTTATCTCATTATTTGAAATGTTGTCAAAATAATGTATGTTTGCCTTAGTTCGTTTTCTAATTCTTTTCATGGATATTTCTCAAGTATGGGTATAATTATACTTGTGTATTTTGCCAAGTATTTGTGGTGTATTCCGGTGTGTATTTGTACGTATGAGAATACGTATTTTCTTATATTCATTAAGTATTCCTATACTTAATTTTGTATTAAATTTTCTGGAATATTATTTTTAATCAAATAAAATCACCACTTCATATTCTTAAAATGTATGTATTTTAAGAAAAGTTTGATAGGATATTATCTATAATTCTTTCTTGGCAAAAATAATTATATTTTCATATAAACCTCAAAAATATTATATTTTCAAGATTAATTTAGAAAATATTCATAATTCCATTTTTCACCCAAAATAATATATTTTTGGTTTGTTTAAGAAAATATTTATTTTCTTCAAAATAATATATATTCTAATAATTCAAGAAAATATATACACCTTTTTATTTATTCAAAAAAATAATGTATTTTCTACTTGACAAAAATATGATATATTTTTGGAACACTTGTAAAAAATATAATTTCCGTTCTTTCGGTTTCCAAAATACCGTTTAACTTATTTGTCAAAATATATGAACTTAATTCCGGAATATATATATCTAATCCATGTTCCTTGTTCGGTTTGTCCAATATTTGGGTATAAATTATATATTTGTTTTCTTTGGATTTTGGTATTATTTGGTATCATAATTCTTGGTATGTCACACCCCGACCACGTAGAACATACAAAACATGGCGGAAATGTCGGGGAGTGTTGTAACAGAATTAATTGTTTCAAATCCATGGCAATTGAAGTTTCGTTTTATTGATTAAAAGTGTTACAATGTCTTAACAAACAAGGAAATACAACATAATTAACTAGTCTTGCATCTTTTATTGTCACTAAAGCCCAAGTCTGCCTATGTGTATCTTGATCATCTTATGCAACAGCTCCTGAAAAACACATGTGAAAATAGGTACGTCAGCATAAAAATGCCTGTGAGATACATAGGTTTTGTGAAAATAGGTTTCATGACTTATGTTTGAGAAAATGTTTAGTCATGAACCTTGTAATTTGCTTTGTCTTTGTAAAACATTTGAAAACAATAAGTTCAGTTGATACGTATAAATAAGAGAATAATGCATGATTAAATGAATAACCATGTAAAATGAGTTTGTATAAGTTAAGTTGTTTGTAAAACAATGAATTGTGAAAAGTATGTTATTTGTATAAAATGTTATATGTATCAAACTGAAATGATTCAAATAACGCTACGATATGTAATACCATACAAACACTTATATATAGGAAGTACCAGCGGCGTATCCACCATGCTTGTATTATATTACACACGCATCGTTACTTAATCACTTAATCAAACCACCATTGTAATAAGTCTATGTTTAAACCAATAATCAAAAGTCCTTGTATAAACCATGTCAAATGTTTATAGTCCAAAAGTAGTCAAGTAATGTATAACCAAAATGATATGTATGGTAAGTAAAATTTAGACTACTTAAACCATAAGTAAAAATGTACAAAACAAAGTATTGAAGTAAAACTTGGTTTAAATCAAAGTTATGTTTTGTAAGATATATGCATGCTATACTGAATATGAACATTTATGCGGTATTGTGAAAATTCATACATCCAAGCCTTGAGACAGACGGATAACTATGTAAAAAGTGAGTTATCAAGAGAATATGTATTCGGATTCGGTCATTCCTTTCATCCCCTTTCCCTGGGATGTCCGGAACGGGATTTGTCAAGTCCTATGGTACCACTACCTACTACCGAGCGGCGTGATCGGTGTTAATGAATGTATAGTATAGTTTAAACAAACCAAATGTCATACCAAAATGTAAGCATGTTTTATGAAGATAATGTACCTAGTATGCTAGAGTAAACATACAAGGTAGAGCTGTAAAACAATGTGTCCATATGTTACTGGAACATATGCAACAGAGATGCAATGTAAAATAATGTACTAAGCATGTACTAAATGGACATACATAGCATGTGATGTGATGTGATGTAAAACAATGTACTAAGTACGCACACAATGGGCATACATAGCATGAAATGTAATGAAATCATGTACTATAATGTACTAACGAACATAGCAGGTGTATGATGTGAAAACAGGAAAGCATGAAAGTAACAAGTAGGCACATGTGTTCCACCCCAAAACGTTTGAAAACAGTAAAAGAGGGGTCTATGTACTCACTTGAGATTGCTTAGTAGTCCTTGAGTAACAACCAAACAACGCTAGAGATCACGGATATCAAACGGCACCTAATATAGGTAACTATGTTAATTAACCGGACCTAAATCGGAAGATCGGATAGAATGAGGTTTCGTAAACCAAACGAGTATAGAGACTCGTGTCATATGGTTTATCAAAGCCTACATGCTAAATGAAACCCAACCTAATAGCTTACGACCCATTACGACCCGTTTAGGTAGCTTATGCTACTTTAACGCGTCGTTCGCGTGAAACGCGTTCGGATCGCCTAACTAGTCCTATGACAAGTGTTATATGCCTAAACATGTTACATAATCAGTTATGTGACAAAAGTTTAGGTTACATATGCTTAATTACCAATTATACATGAAAAGGGTATTCTGGTAATTTACCTAAGGCATATAAACTACCTATCATACAACTACTCAAACGATGTGACCATAGGGTATAACCTCGGAAGGTTATTCCCTACCTACTATGGTCACCTAATGTATTTGGTCGGATCCTAATGATCGACCAAATGGGTCGAGTTCGAAGGTATAGGCGATTTATTAGATCGCCTACCCTACGACCCTAGACAATGTGGTAATCAGTGGGCATAGTCCCAAGGGACTATGACCAACGTGATTACAATCACGTTGCGAAGTTCAAACGAACTTCGCATTGACCATAAGCTGGTCAACGCTGAAAGTCAAACAAAGTTTGACTTTCTGACTCTAAAAGCAATAAAATAAAGAAAAGAACGAAAGAATACTTACGAAGGGTCCCCGAATGCTAATCCCGATTCAAGAATCTCAGGTATGAAACAATGGTTTCAACTTAGAGGTTCTCAAATCAGAATTCTTGTAATTTTGAAGCATGGGGGGTGGGGTATTTATAGTAAAAGGTCCACCGTTAAGATCGTTTCATGGAAAACGTGCCTTAATCCCACCCGTACAAGTGTCGGGACCTTATGGTGACTAAAATGTGATCCTTATCAGATGACTAGACAAATGAGAATGTGTGGTGGTGGATCAAACAGCTGCAATCTGCTGTTAGAAACATTTAACCTGGTCAGAAGGTCTGACGCGCGCCGCCTAAGGATGTTAAGATCCTGAGGCGGGTCGCCTAGGAGTCACAGATCAGAACAAAGTTTCAGAAATGTCAGTTTCAGTCCCTGCACGTGTTTAAGGCCATTTCCGACACTTCTAAGGCCCGTAAAGCCAACTTTAAGGCCCTAAAATGTTGCCTAAACATTGAGGACATGAAACATGCTCAAAAATATGCCGGGTGTTGGTTCGTTTGGTCGTACGAACGCGATGTTCGCTTAATTACGACGGAATGCGCATAAGCGCGAAAAACGATCCAAATGACGCGACGAATGGATTTTTGGCAAGCCAAACACTAAAGTATAATATAGTCATGCTTACATAAATTTTTGGATGTCCGGATGTATTCAGAACGTAAGTTATGCGCGAAAATGCAAACTTGTGCACTTTTTGACACTTTTAGTCCCTGAATGACACAAAAGTTTATTTTAGCATACCTAACACCTCAAAGCCTATTTCTAAGCTATGTGAAGGATATTTATGGTATGTTTAACTTATGGTCATGCTCCGGAATGTCTGTTACAGTTCAAATTGGCATACTTTCGTAGTTTGTCAAATTTAGTCCCTGTAAGCGATTTAACTTGATTTTGCCATACCAAAGCCTTTAAAACTTATTTCTAAGTTATGTAAAGGTTATTTAAGGTATGTTAAGCCTATGTCACTATTCCAGAGTGTTTGTTGCATTAAACTAGTTATATTTACGCATCGGTGCGCGTATAACCTTCCAGAAAGCGATTTAGAGTTTGAAATTGAACAAGAATTGATATGTGCAAATGATACACATATTTTTACAAATCCCAAGTATGAAATATAATATTTCATTGGTTCGGTATTTGTTTGATGGCCGTGGAGGCACAGGTGTTACATGGTATTTTGGTAAGTTATATTATTTTCAAGTCCTAAAATAATATAACTAATACACATAATATACAAGTAATCACACAAATTGTGACATCTAAATATATATTTTTCTAATCACATACTTAGTCACTTTTATTTATCCAAAAGCAACCTCCAACATTTGTAATTTTTGTAACAAAATTTATGGCAAATTTTATATGAAAGATCATGGTTAAAATTTACTTATAAACACTTGTTTAAAAATATTTTTCTAAGTGTTTAAATTTTACAAAAAATTTGCCATAGTTTCCCCTTAAAAATGGAGTTTTCCATGCTTTCAAAGCATATCATTTTCTTTTAAATCATCATCAATCATCAACAACATAAACAAGACTTACCATATGCTTTAAATATGCAATTTACCCTATAAAACATTGTTATTTTTTATAAATCTCATTCTTGAAGAATTTAATTTTTCACAACTTATGAGATGATTTTTCTAAAAATGATTCTTCTGTAGTTTTCTTGTTTCAAACATGTTTCTAGTCTTGATTTACCACTAAAAATATGATTAGTTTCCTTAGAAATCATGACTTTGTAAATCTTGTAAATAAGCTTGGTTTCTTGAGAAAATAGTTTTGAAATCACCCATTTACAAGACTTTTAACTTGTATCATACTTCATCATATACAAAATCATCTTCATTTTCAAGTTCATGAGAAACATAAAGGATGATCATCTTGTTTTTCACAAGATTCATCCTCTCACTTGCTAGATCATGTGTTTAATCACAATCTAGCAAGCCTCTTATGATCTTTAACAACATAAACACAAGAAATCAACAATCAAGATTCACACATACACTAAAACAACTTAGTTTCTTATGTTATTTAGCTTTATGTTAAAGTTCATCTTCTTGTTTCTTCATGATCTTCATGTTTAACCATTACATAATCTTTTAACCATCAATATAAGAAGTAACAACAAGTTATGAGAGTCTTACTACTAGCACAAGGCTAGGGAAGAGATCAAGGACGAAGAAGATGATAAACTAGGTGGATAAAAGCTCTTGATGAAGGTCCTTCAAGTTCCAATGCCTCCAAGCTTCTTAACTTAGCTCTTAGCACCTCTAAATCACCTTGGATTGTTTGAGGAAGGTTGAAAATGGTAGGAGTATGGTGGTGGTATGGAGGCCGTAAGCAAGGAAGGGAAGAGGAAAAGTGAAGGTGTTGGTGAAATGGTGAAATGAGAAGTATGTTGTAACTAGTGGTCTTTTAAGCATTAACTACCAACAACTCAATAACTAATGGATCTTATGCTTCAAAAGAAAACAATATATCAAATAACCAATGGCAAGAAAATCTTAGTGTGGGTCCCATAATGGTGACCGTAAGTGGGGGGGGGGGGGGTATAAGGT
Source organism: Helianthus tuberosus (assembly GCA_030545235.1). Classification (NCBI taxonomy): domain Eukaryota; kingdom Viridiplantae; phylum Streptophyta; class Magnoliopsida; order Asterales; family Asteraceae; genus Helianthus; species Helianthus tuberosus. The sequence continues at coordinate 112,516,294 of CM060424.1, read as the reverse complement.
TGGGTTTCAAATGTAAGTTAGGAATTCTAGTTAGGTTATAAGGAAATTAGTTAGTGTTATATAGGTTTACTGTTTGTAGGATGTATTATGATATTCGGTGACCGTAACTAGCTCGGAAATGATAAAACAGTGCTTCAACTGAAAATTTGGTGTTTCGGGTAGTGTCCGGTTGTTCGGTTGGTTGCCGGTTCGTTAAGGTGCTAAATTACGCAGTTTAGTGTGCTTTATGTTACCTTTTCTAACAATTTTGATTCCCGACACTTAGGAAGATATTCTGGACCATTAAACCATAATTCTGCATTGTATATTGTTGTTAAAAAGCTGAAAATTGCTTAATTTTAGTGTTTTCTGCAGAATTCTACAGTTTTAGTGTGTTCTTGGCACTTTCCGGCACCTAAATCATCACTAGGAAGGCAGTTTTGTAATCCATACTTTCGTACACACTATTCTAGTGTAACACTTGGTTCTGGGGCTCATTTTGTGTCTTAATATCATGTCTGTCTGAGTACTGAACTCCCGTCAGTACTTCTAGTTCGTCTGATAACTGTGCTAACTTTGTTTTGTGCATTAAGTGAACCACACTGTGTTGCATGTAATAAAGATAAACAATCTTGCAACATGAAATGCCTTTGTACGTATATGACAGAAATCAGGAAATCATTCGTCTTGTTAATTTTAATCATGCACAGTCATTAAAGCACAGATTACTATTCATTATTGTACGGAATACATGGAAAAGTGCCAGTTGTCACATTTTCCCCCCCGTTAAAAGAATTTCGTCCCGAAATTCATGCTATGTTATTAGTCGTAGGGGAGTTGTGATCCAATATGGATGCTTAGACTTAATTTGATCTTCATGTTCCCAAGTAAATTCTGGGCCATGATATGAATTCCAACAAACTTTAACAAATTTAATACGACTTCTCCGTGTTTTGTGGACTTCCAGTCCGTAACCTTAACAGGTCCTTTAGTAAATTGCAGTTTGTCATTGATGTGAATCTTGTTTGCACGAATGACGACTGTTTCTTGAGTCCGACTTTTCTTAAGATTAGGCACGTGAAACGTGTCAGGGACACTACTAAGTTTCTTCTGGAAGTTTTAGCTTTGAACACAACGGTTCCGATCCTTTCCTAGGTCTCAAAAGGTCTAACATACCGTGGGTTCAACTTCCCACACTTTTCCAAATCGTGCCACGCCTTTCCAGGGCGAGATTTTCAATATAACCATATCTCCAAACACAAATTCCAACGGTTTCCGTTGCTTGTTGGCGTAGCTTCCCTATATACAACATGCTTGACTTGATACGATCATGTATCTGAACGATCATGTCTGTAGTTTCCCGAACCAACTCGGGTCCAGTAAATCGTTTATCTCTGGTCTCCGCCTAACACAAAGGGGACCGATACTTACGTTCATATAAAGCTTCACACGAGGCGGCCTGAACGGCGGTGTGATAAATATTATTGTAGGAAAACTCCACTAAGGGACAAGTGAGTATTCCAACTTTTCATCAAAGTTCATTACACAAACACATAGCATGTCTTCCAAAGTCTGTATCGTCCGATCACTTGGACCATCGTCTGAGGGTGAGAGGCAGTACTAAGGTTCAATTATGATTCAAATGCTTTCTGAATCGTTTGCCATATCCTCGGCGCAAAACGACTGTCTCGGTCGGATATGGTAGAAATAGGCACTTCATGACGTGCCACAATCTCTCTAAGATAAGTCTCTGCTAGTTACCTTATGCTGTCTTTCTCACTGATCGGTAGGAAATGTGAAGACTTGGTGTGTCGATCAGTAATCACCCAAATCATATCGTGACCTCTTTGGGTTCTTGGTAGCTTTGTAATGAAGTCCATGGAGGTTTGTTACCACTTCCACATGGGAATCTCAAGGTCTTGCAGCAGCCCTGACGGTTTCTAGTATTCTGCCTTAACCTTGGCACAAGTAAGGCAGTTACCCACATATGTAGCAATACCAGCTTTGATCATGGGCTGCCAATAAAAGTCTTGGTACATCCTGTCGAATCCAGGATGGATCGAGTACCTTGACTTCTAAGTTTTGCTCAAAATAAGCATACGTAAATTGTCGTGAGTCGGAACCCAAAAGTCGTCCCATGGAGTATAAAGTTATGTCTTCCTTAGGCAATAACTGCACTTTCATTCTATGTAACGCTTCAGCTTGAAAGTTCTCTGGTTTGAGCACCTCTTGCTCAGCTTCATGAATCCGAGTAGCGGGATCCGTCTGTATGGTCATCTCTAAGGCTCGCACCCTTAGAGGCTTTGCGCAATCCTTGTGGCTCAAGGCATCTGCTACAACGCTCGCCTTGTCCAGGTGACACTTAATCTCACAGTCGTAATCATTTAGTAGCTCATTCCATCTTCATTGTCTCATATTTAAATCCTCCTGATTAGAGGTTTGCTGCAAACCCTTGTGATTAGTAAAGATCGTGCAGCATTTTTCTATACAAGTAATGATGCCAAATCTTCTATGCGCAATTCACTGCACCTAGTTCAAGGTTGAGCGTGGTGTAGTTCTACTCATGATCCTTCAATCGACGTGACGCGTACGCAATGACTTTGTCTCTTTGCATCAACACGCAATCGAGACCTTGTCAAGAAGTGTCACAATAATCCAAAAATCCATCGGTACTGTCGGGTAAAGACAAGATGGGTACCGTCTAGGTTAGGGTTGTTAGCGGTTGAGCAATCTTTGAAAAGTCCCCTATGTATCGTCTGTAATTGCCTGCAATCCCCAGAAATGTCGTATCACAGTTGGCGTCCTTAGGGCTTCCCAGTTCTTGATTGCTTCCTTCTTAGCAGGGTCTACAAAGATTCCATTCTTACTCACCACGTCACCTAAGAATTGCACCTCGCGAATCCAAAATTCGCACTTCAACGACTTTGCATATAACTATTATTTCTACAAAAGGTCCAAGATAGCTCTCAGATGTTGCCCACGACTTTCCTTGATCTTTGAACAAACAAGAATGTAGTCAATAAATATAATCACGATCTTATCCAGGTACGGCTTACATTCCTGATTCATGAGGTCCATGAATACTGCCGGTACATTTGTTAATCCAAAGGGCATGACAAGGAACTCGTAATGCTCAAAGTGAGTCCTAAGGTCGTTTTAGGGATACTTTCTTCTTGTGTCCTCATCTAGTGATATCTTGTCCTTAAGTCAATCTTGGAATAGTAGTTGGGACCTTGTAGTTGGTCCACAAGTCATCAATTCTCGGTAAGGGGTACCGATTCTTAATGGTTAGTTGTCTATCTCCCTGTAACCTATGCGTAATACTTTTTCCTCATTAATTCTTCTGAATTCCTCTCATATTAGGTTGTATACACATATGAAAGCTGTTGTCCTTCTTCCTAACGAATAACACTGGGGCTTCCCAAGGTGAGAAGCTTGGCCTGATAGATTTCCCCTAACTTGTAGCTCTTGCAGTTGCATCGGAGGCTCCTGTATCTCGGTAAGGCGCCACTGGTCACTGGTGCCACTCCTAGCTCTAGATCTATCCGAAACTCCACTTGTCGCTGCGGAGGTAGCCCCGTCATGTCTTTGGGAAAGACTTCTGGGAATTCCTTCACAACGGGGATGTCTTCGAGCTTTGGCTCCTTGGTCTCCTTATCGACAACATGAGCAAGGAAGGCTATGCAGCCTTTTCGAAGACACTTCTCTGCCCTTATGACCAATGTGGGATGTCGCAATCCACCGCCTTAGGGGCCTAGTGCCCTCGTATCAATTGCAAGAAGGTTGTGTACTATAAGTGTCTCATCATTCGCTAGAGGGATGCGAAAGATTTTCCTTATGACAAACAACTTCAGCTCCATCCTTGGATAATCAATTCATGCCGACTACAACGTCATAGCTTCCCAAATCAATAGGTAGGAGGTCAATAGAAAATTCCCGCTCTCCAAGTTCCAAGGTACAACCCTTAATAACTTCATCCCTTTTTGACTAATTTCCCATTTGCTAACTCTATGGAATATGGGACGTCTAGATTACTTGAAGCTAGGCCAAGTAGGTTCTTAAGTTCTAAGGATACAAGGTTAAAGTTGGCGCCAGTGTCAATCAAAATGTATGCATAGAGTTGGTTAGTAGGGAACGTACCCGTAACCACATTTGGATCCTGGCGTGCTTCACGAGCTCCGATCCTGAAGACTCTTCCTTGCTTGGTTCTTCCTAGGGCAATCTTTCCTAAAGTGCCCCACGTCACCACATTTGAAGCAACCTAGAACTCTACCATTATCGTTTCCGTCCTGGTTACAGTAATCATTTCCCCTTGTTTGGGATACTTCGCCCAACAAGCATCCTTGTTGTGTCCTTCTTTTCGACATTTGTCGCACATAGGCCTTGGACATCGACCTTTATGGTGAAACTTGCATTCTTCACATCTCGGCTTAGTCCCCAAATAAACCTTACCACTAGCCTTATTAGTGGCTCCATAAGCTCTCATGCCACGAGGCAGGTTCACTTCCCTTCTTTTGTTTGTATTAGAGTTGTCATAACTGACTTGGTTGCCTTTCTTCAGGTTCAAAAACTTTCTTTTGTTGTCGCCCAATGACTCCACATGAGTCTCTTTCTTGTTTGTCTCAGATCCCAAAAACTTTCCCATTCGAAGAGCTTCTTCAGTAAGCGTAACACTCAAATCGATAGCCTCTGTGATGGTTGGAGGCTTTGAGGCAGTAACCATGCTCAGGATTTGAGGTGTAAGTCCCCCCAATGAATCATTCAATCCTCTTAAATTCAGGCTCGACTAAGTTGGGAACAACCCTAGACAAGTCGTGAAAGCCTTGGACGTACTCAGAAATCTTCGGCCCGTCCATTTTCAAATTTCAGAACTCAGTCTCAAGCTTCTGGATTTCGGCACTGGCGCAGTATTTCTTCCACATCAATTCCTTGAGCTCGTCCTAGCTCAGTGCATAAGCAGTAGCTTCACCAAGGGTCTGAACCTGAAGGTTCCCCCAGGAGAGTGCGCCATCCAAAAACAACCCTGAGATATAGGTAACTCTCTGCTTGGGCGAACATTTACTCATTCTCAGAACGGAGTTAGTCTTTTCTGCCCAACGAACAAAAGTAACGGCACCTCCTGTGCCATCAAAATTCAATGGCTTGCAGTCCAGGAACTGTTTATAGGTGCAGCCTGTATCACACGCAACACAATTCTCGAGTGAGCATTGACAAGCACAATTGCAAATATCCAAAATATTTGTAATGTGTCTTGGGTGACTTAACATTACTAGTTGGAGGGTTATTTCCGGAAGTGCCACCGCTGTGTTCAGAGCGGTGGGCTTCATGTTGCGCTATAGCTTGGGAAATGCGCTCATTGAGTTCGGCCTCAGTCCTTGTTAAAGTATTAGTGTCTGTGTCATGTCTGGGCGGCATTTTCTTCTGGTAAAAAGGTATGGGGTAGGTTAGAAAACAACCAATAATCGTCTATGAGGTATACATCACCACAAACAAACATGTAATCACCTAACATTACATGCATATAAAATCAACAATGTATAAGTAAGAAAACAACCACTGAGCTCTCATATATGCTTGACAACTTGACTTAATGTTTTTAACAGGGAAAACAAAATGAACTCGAGGTTACATCACCTCGGTCATACAAGTTTCATAATATGAAAGTAGTAGTTATTTTCCTTCTACATTGGTTTTCTTAGGTCTTTAGTTTCATAGAGACGGGTATACTTCGGAAGAGATGGGGGTTGTGCATTTCTACCACATATAAGGGTGATAGAGAGTGTAAAATTACTGAATCTTTCCCGAGTGTTAGCCATCTTTACGTGCTTTGATATCGGTTCCCAAACGACTCGTATTACGGGTAGAAGTGTTAGGCATGAAGTAGGCAAAGATAGACTTCCTACTTTGTAGAGTGTTATAGCAACTACCTCATTATTGTTCCATTAGATGGAGGTGTGAACACTTAGGAATTTTTGGATGGGTGGTGATCATTGGCTTGACCCGTAGAGTCCACCAGGATTTCCATGCACTACAAGTCGTTAATACATGGGCCCTCGTAATAATAAATTGTCTTGCATGGTCACCTCAATTTTCCCTCGTTCAAAGCAGATGCTGAACCAAAGAGGGGACACCGCTGTCCTTATACCTTCGACATGGGAAGGACCATTGAGGTGGTCCACGCGCTAACATCCGTTATCGTTATGCGCGAATAGGCACGAGGCTTAGACGTAATAGGAATAAGGAGAATTCCTAGTAGTTGGAGGGGCACCTTTAAGATGAGTACCTCAACTTTCTTGACTAGACGAGAGTGTCGTCAATCTTGTTTCACAAAAGCCACAGGGACCTCGTCCCACTGATAAGGGTGTTGTCCAAGATTGCCTCCTCCGCCTCGCCGTCACTACCGTAGTCAGGCACCTTCGCATTAGAGAGGGAAGAACAACCATCTTCTACGTAAACAAGCTCAAGATCTCATTTGGTAATCACTTCAGCCATGAGCTTCGCAATAAACGCGTGGTCGATAGTCTCATCATGCGAGTCAAGAACAATAATAGGATTTGGAGTCGAAGGTATCTTGTTCACGTCAATAATTATTCCGTACACTTATCGCATATATATTAATGAATAAATATGTTACTTAGTATAAACAGGAAAATAAATGCATCATGTCACATATAACTCTCGTTTGTCCTTTCGGAGGGGGGGTCATTTTGTCTTTGGCAAGTCTATGTCACATAGACTATATGTGACACCTGTGCTTGTAATCATTGTAAACAGATCAGTTATCAATAAAATAATGTTATTTGATCCCAATGTTTGTTTGTTTATGTTTGACATTTTTCATGTTTTGATTTTTGTTCAATTTCAAACTTTATATCGCTTTCTAGAGAGTTTTACGCAAACCGATGCATAAACGTAATCAGTTTAACGCAAAAAATACTCGGGAACATCAATTTATGCTTAACATACCTTAAATAACCTTTACATAACTTAGAAATAAGTTTTGAAGGCTTTGGTATGGCAAAATCAAGTTTATTCGCTTACAGGGACTAAATTCGACAAACTGCGAAAGTATGTTGATTCGTACTGTAACGGACATTGCGGAACATGGTCATAAGTTAAACATACCCTAAATATCCTTTACATAGCTTAGAAACAGGCTTTGAGGAGTTTGGTATGCTTAAATAAACTTTTTGGTCATTCAGGGACTAAAAGCGTTAAAAAGTGCATAAGTTTGCATTTTCGCGCATATCTTAGGTTCTGAATATATCCGGACATCCAAAAATTTATGTGATCATTAAAATATTTTATTTTAGTTATTGGCATAGTAAAACTTCATTCGTTTCGCAATTTGGATCGTTTTCGCGTCCGTTACGACTTTCGTCGTAATTAACCGAACAACGCAACCGTACAGCCGAACGAACCAACATCCATGACATTTCTGAGCATATTTCAAGTTCCCTATGCTTTAACATCCTTATGGAGCTTAAAAATGGGTTTGACGGGTGTTAGAAGTGCCAAAACACGACAATACGCACACAGGGACCAAAATTGACATTTTGCAAAAGTTGCTGGTCTGCACATAGCATACGGACCGTAAGGGGAACTGCATATGGTCTGTAAGCAGCCTTCAGATATCAGAAACTTGATTCCAGCTATTTCCAGCCTGTTCCAGCTGTTTTGGTGAGTTGCAAATGGTTTTTCTTGAAATCTATGGGCTATTTTGGGTGCCCATGGTATTCCAAAACCATGGATGCATGTGTACAGCCTAGATCAAAGCTCCGTGTTCGATGAACGATCCTAAGGGTTCTTCGAAATCTATATATACCCAACCCCCATTTGCTCCCAACTCACACTTTGATCAGATTTTTCTCTAAGTTGAAGGATAAAACCTTCATAACTGAGAATTTTCATATCAAAACCTCCATTCTTGGACCTTTTGTAAGTATTCTTTCGTTCTTTTACGCGTTTTAAGCGTGAAAGTCAAACATTGTTTGACTTTCAGCTTTGACCAGTTTATGGTCAACACGAAGTTCGTTTGAACTTCGTAACGTGAGCGTAATCACGATGGTCATAGTCCTTTGTGACTATACCTACTGATTACCACATTATTTAGGCATAGTAACGAGTCGTAGTTTCGGTCAAAATACGTATTCTTGCGTATTTTGCAACCAAACTACTTTTAGGTATCAAGACCCTTTGTTTTGATACCAAACCTGTTTTCAAACCTCGTTAAACATGTTTTAACATGTTTAGCTCGTCACTTTAGGATTTAGTGTTTATATAGGGTCGTAAGGTAAGCGATCTAAACAATCGCTTAGACTTTCGAACCCGACCCGTTTGGTCGATCATTAGGATCTGACCAAACACATTAGGTGACCATAGTTGTATAGGGAATAACCTTCTGAGGTTATACCTTATGGTCACTTCGTTTACTTAGTTGTATGATAGGAAATTATATGCCTTAGGAAAAATGACCAAAAAACCCTTTTTGCGCCAAAATTCATTTTAAGCATATGTAACATAATTTTTGACATCTAAACTGATTAGGCAATATTATTAGACATGTTAAAGCATATATTACTTGTCATAGGACTAGTTAGGCGGTCCGAACGAATTTTACGCGAACGACGCGTTAAAGTAGCAAAAGCTACCCAAACGGGTCGTAATGGGTCGTAAGCACTTAGGATAGGTTCTGTTTTAGAATGTAGGCTTTGTTAAACCATATTACATGAGTTCTTACACTCATTTGGTTTACGAAACCTCATTCTATCCGATCCTCCGATTTAGGTCCGTTTATTAACGTAGTTACCTATATTAGGTGCCGTTTGATTCCGTGATCTTTCTAGCATTGCTTGGTGGTTATCTAAATACTATTGAGAAATCTCAAGTGAGTACAAAGTCCCCTCTTTTACTGTTTTCAAACATTTTGGGGTGAAACACATGTGCCTACTTGTTACTTTCGTGCTTTTCATGTTTTCATATCATATGCTTGTTATGTTCATTAGTACACTTATAATACATGATATCATTATGTTTTTGCTATGTATGTCCATTTAGTGCATACTTAGTACATTGTTTTACATTACATTTTATGCTATGTATGTCCATTTAGTGCATACTTAGTACATTGTTTTACATTGCATTTTCTGTTGCATATGTTTACTCAGTATATGGACACATTGTTTTACATTTCTACCTTGTATGTTCACTTAGCATACTAGGTACATTGTTTTCATAAAACATGCTCACATTTGGTATGACATTTGGTTTGTTTAACGAACTAAAATACGTTCATTAACATTAGCTACGCTGCTCGGTAGTAAGTAGTGGTACCATAGGACTTGACAACTCCCATTCCTGATATCCTAGGTTTGTTTGGATGTAAGGAATGACTGAATCCAAAAACATTTTTGATAACCTTTACTCTAAGGTTATCCTACAGTCTCAAGGTTTAAATGTATACGTTTAACATTACCACATAAGTGTTTGTATCAGTATAGCATGCATTTTTACAAAACATATCTTTGGTTTAAACTGTGTTTTACATCAATTACATTGTTTTGTACATTCTTCTAATAGGGTTGAGTAAATACTTTTATTCACTATACATTACAATTGTTTACATAATAACATTTTAACATTTGTTTGAACACTACATTATGGTGGTTTGTTTGGGTAAGTGATTTACATAACGAGGCGACATGTAATATGATAAAAGCATGGTGGATACGCCGCTGGTACTTCCTATATATTAGTGCTTTTATGGTGTTACATATCGTAGCGTTATTTAAACCATTTAAGTTTAGACATATTACATTTACAACATATTTTCACATAAACATTGTTTTACAATCAACTTACTTTATACAAACTCATTCTTAATTAATTATTTAATTAAACATCTTTCTTTGTATATACCATAAGATTTTCTTATCACTTTTACAAGATTTATAAAAGAAAAACAGTAAACGAGATTCATGACTAATTTTTATTAAACATTTCTTTAAACTTAAGTCATGAATCCTATTTTAACAAAACCTATGTATCTCACAAGCATTTATATGCTGACGTACCTATTTTCACATTTGTTTTCAGGAGCTGTTGCATAGGACGGTCAAGATAGACTTAGGCGGACCTGTGCCTTAGTGACATAAAAGGAAGCTAGAACTAGTTTAATTATGTGATGTACTATTTGTTTCTTGTTTTAATACAATGTATTCCACCTTTGTTTATAAATAAAACAAAACTTTAATTACCATGGTTGTGAAACAATAATTCTGTTACAACACTCCCCGACGTTTCCGCCGCGGTTTCGTTGTTTTACGCGGTCAGGGTGTGACACCATACCTCAATTGGCACTTTAATTTGGGGTATTCTCCTCCTTACTAATGTCATTGTCTTGTATTTTCTTTGAAAAATGTTTGACTCATGGATCTTAGCGCTGTCGTAAATGAAATGAAAAACCTTTTTTGTAAAAATGTTTTCATGAGAGAGTCCTAGTGATTGTAGTCTAGACTCGAGAAGTAATCCTAGTTCACTACAATCGAAGCTCTGATACCAAACTGTCACACCCTGACTTTTGTGGAAGCGTATGCGTGTGACTTGATTGGTTCTCATTGTATTCGATTATAATAAACAACTATATGATCAAAATGATGTTCATCCATTCATAAATGGTGTATAATTATACTTGTGTATTTTGCCAAGTATTTGTGGTGTATTCCGGTGTGTATTTGTACGTACGAGAATACGTATTTTCTTGTATTCATTAAGTATTCCTATACTTAATATTGTATTAAATTTTCCGGAATGTTATTTTTAATCAAATAAAATCACCAATTCATATTCTTAAAATGTATGTATTTTAAGGAAACTTTTATAGGAGATTATCTATAATTCTTCCTTGGCAAAAATAATTATATTTTCATATAAACCTCAAAAATAATATATTTTCAAGATTAATTTAGAAAATGTTCATAATTTCATTTTTCACCCAAAATAATATATATTCTAATAATTCAAGAAAATATATACACATTTTCTTTATTCAAAAAAAAAAAAATAATGTATTTTCTACTTGACAAAAATATGATATATTTTTGGAACACTTGTAAAAATTATAATTTCCGTTCTTTTGGTTTCCAAAATACCGTTTAACTTATTTGTCAAAATATATGAACTTAATTCCGGAATATATAGATATGTAATCCATATTCCTTGTTCGGTTTGTCCAATATTTGGGTATAAATTATATATTTGTTTTCTTGGGATTTTGGTATTATTTTGTATCATAATTCTTGGTATTTTGGTAAGTTATATTATTTTCAAGTCCTAAAAAAATATAACTAATACACATAATATACAAGTAATCACACAAATTGTGGCATCCAAGTATATATTTTCCTAAAAACATACTTAGTCACTTTTATTTATCCAAAAACAACCTCCAACATTTGTATTTTTTGTAACAAAATTTATGGCAAATTTTATATGAAAGATCACGGTTAAAATTTACTTATAAACACTTGTTTAAAAATATTTTTCGAAGTGTTTAAATTCTACAAATTTTTTTCCATAGTTTCCCTTTAAAAATGGAGGTTTCAATGCTTTCAAAGCATATCATTTTCTTTTAAAATCATCATCAATCATCAACAACATAAACAAGACTTACCATATGCTTTAAATATTGAATTTACACTTTGACATGAACTTGAAATTTTGTAAAAAGTTGTAGTAACTTAGCATGTTATTTAGTAGGTTTAATTACCCTTTAAAACATGGTTATTTCTTTATAAATATCAATCTTGAAGAATTTAATCTTTCACAATTTACGAGATGATTTTTCTAAAAATGATTCTTTTGTATTTTTCTTGTTTCAAACATGTTTCTAGTCTTGATATAACACTAAAAATATGATTAGTTTCCTTAGAAATCATGGCTTTTTAAATCTTGTAAATAAACTTGGTTTCTTGAGAAAATTAGTTTTGAAATCATCCATTTACAATACTTTTAACATATATCATACTTCATCATATACAAAATCATCTTCATTTTCAAGTTCATGAGAAACATAAAGGATGATCATCTTGTTTTTCACAAGATTCATCCTCTCACTTGGTAGATCATGCGTTTAATCACAATCTAGCAAGCTTCTTATGATGTTTAACATCATAAACACAAAAAATCAACAATCAAGATTCATACATACACTAAAACAACTTAGTTTTTTTATGTTATTTAGCTTTATGTTAAAGTTCATCTTCTTGTTTCTTCATGATCTTCATGTTTAACCATTAACATAATCTTTTAACCATCAATATAAGAAGTAAAAACAAGTTATGAGAGTCTTACTACTAGCACAAGGATAGGGAAGAGATCAAGGATGAAGAAGATGATAACTAGGTGGATAAAAGCTCTTGATGAAGGTCCTTCATGTGACAACTGGCACTTTTCCTTACATTCCGTACAATAATTAAACAATAATATGTGCTTTAATGACTGTGCATGATTTAGTTTACAATACGTATGAATTTCTGATTACTATTATACACACACAATGGCATTTCATGTTGCAAGACTTTTATCATTACTACATGCAACACAATATAGTTCTATTAATGCACAGAACAAAGTTAGCACAGTTATCTGAGAAACTAGAAGTACTGACGGGAGTTCAGTAATCAGACAGACACGATATTAAGACACAGAATGAACAACGGGAACAAGTGTTACACTAGTATAGTGTGTAGGAAAGTAGAGATTACAAAACTGCCTTCCTAGTGATGACATAGGTACCGGAAAGTTCCTGAAACACACTAAAACTGCATAATTCTGTAGTAAATAAATAAATTCAGCAAAAATTCAGCTTTTAACATCTAAATATAATGCAGAAATGTGATTAAATGGTCCAGAATACTTTCCTAAGTGTCGGGAATCGAAACTGCCATAAAAGACTACATAAAGCACACCAAACTGCGCAATTTAGCACTTTAACGAACCGGTAACCCACTGAACAGCCGGACAGTACGCAAAATACCAAATTTTCACTAGAAGCATTGTTTTAGTGTTACGGAGCTAGTTATGGTCACCGAACATCATATATCTCATAAACATTAAATAGATAAAATACCTAACTAGCACCTTTGAATTCTAACTAAATCATGTAACTTACCATTAAAATGTTAAACTTTACCCCCCCCCCCCCCCACCCCACCCATGTTGGACGGTTAAGGGACATGGGTCCCAGACAAGATTTCTTTGTTATACTTTATTTTATTTGTTGAGGAATATACCAGCACAAATACCAACACAATATACCATATGCTACTTTAAATGTTGGAAGAGTTATACAAGAACCATAAGTCTTTCATTCATCTCATTCACAACACTTCAACACCAAACTCTTATCTTCTTCTCCCCTTCATACCTACGGCCCAACACCCCCTCACTAACACTTTCATTTTCAATCATTCTCAAGTAATCTAAGCATATATTAAGGTGTATCAAGCACATTTAAGAAGGCTGGAAGCATCGAAACTTGAAGGACCTCTTGCAAGTGCTTTTAACCACTTCATCTTCATCTTGTGATCATCCCTAGCCTTGAGCTAGTAGTAAGATCATCTACACTCTATTTTACAACTTATTAAGTTGGTTAAAAGATGATACAAGTTGGTAATCATGAAGAACACTATGAATCAAGAACATGAAACTTGAACATAAGCTTAAAAAACATAAGAAATCATGTTGTTAAGTGTTGTTATGCTTGTTGATTGTTGATTATTTGTGTATATGATGTTAAACATCATATAATATTGCTAGATAGTGATTAAAGACATAATCTAGCAAGAGGAGAGGATGATTATGTTAAAGATCAAGAGATCATCCTTATCTTACAACATGAACTTGAAAGATTTAATGTTTTCTTGAAGTATGATGATAAAAGTGTGAAATGAGACTTGTAAACATATGTTTTCAAGAATGATTTTTCAAGAAACTAAGTTTAAAATACAAGAATTACTTAAACTTGGTTCTTAAAGAGATTACCCACATTTTTAGTGGTTAATCAAGTGTAGAAATATATATATTTAACAAGAAAAACTCAAGAAGAAATATTTTTAGAAAATTTATTCACAAGTTGTAAACATCTACCTTCTTCAATAATGATGTTTTAAAATAAATAACCACCCTTTAAAGGGTAACTAAGCTTACTAAACACACTAGTAAGTTACTACAAATTTTTATAAATTTTCAAGTTCATGAAGTAGTGAATAATGCTTGATTTTGGTGAATTGGTAAGTATTGGTTGATTTATTGTTGATTGTGATGATTTACAAAAGAAAATGATATGCTTCGAAAGCATGAAAACCTCCATTTTAAGAGGAAACTATGGCAAAAATTTTCTAGAAATTAAACACTTAGGAAAATATTTTAAAACAAATATGTACAAGTATATTTTAACCATGATTTTTCATATAAAGTTTGCCATAATTTTAGTCACAAAAATTACAAAATATTGTAGGTTGGTTTTTGATAATAAAAGTGACTAAATATGTATTTAGGAGAATATATATTTAGATGTCACCATGTGTGTGATTATTTGTATATTATGTGTATTAGTTATATTATTTTAGGACTTGAAATAATATAACTCACCAAAATACCAAAAATTACAATACAAAATGTTACCAAAATTCCAAGAAAACAAATGTATAAATTATACCCAAAATATTGGAAAAAACGAACAAGGAATATAACTTACAATAAATATTCTGGAATTAGATGCGTAAGTATATTTTGGTAAACGGTATTTTGGAAACCAAGAGAACAAAAATATGATTTTCATAAGTATTATAAAATAGATCATATTTTTGACAAGAAGAAAATATATTATTTTTTGGTAAAGAAAAATATATATGTTTTCTTGAAATTATTAGACGATATATTATTTGGAAGAAAATATATATTTTCTTAATTAAACATAGAATACATGAAAAATAAATTTCTATATATGTTTTCTAAGTTAAACTTGAAAATATATTATTTTTGGAGGATTAAACAAAAATACAATTATTTTTGCTAAAGGAAAAATTATAAATAATTTTTCTATGTAAGTTTCTTAAAATATATATTTTGAGAATATATATTTTTATTAGAAATATGAATCCGGAAAAGTTAATACAAAAATTAAGTACAAGAATATTTAATGAATACAAGGAAATACATATCCTCGTACGTACGAATACACGCCGGAATACGTCACAGATACTTGGCAAATACACAAGTCTAATATACACAAGTATGACTATACCCATCCTTGGGAGAACACATACGCATAACTGCATGATATACCAAGTTAGAATATATTGTTTTAACTAACATTCCAAAAATTAATAAATATAAGTTAAGTTAAAATATTTATTATTTTAACAAATAATTATACACATAAGAATATTATAATATACATCAACGATGTAACTCAGAATACACCAAGATTTCCAAAACGAGTCTTAATGAACAACAAATACAAAGACTCGTTACACGACCTAAACATCTAATAAAACATGGCACGTGTGTAGGTAGTTGTACGACTCATAGAAGGACCTTTGAGCATATGTATTTCAGGAAACAAGTTGGATCTTGGGCGCTGGTGTTGTTTCGGGATATGAATAACAAGTTTAGATGTCATCCACTTTTGTTGGTTTGTAACTTAATCAGAGGTTGTGTCGTTTGAAACTTAATTGACTGGTGTTTGTAATGTTTTAAACTTTATGAATGGATGAACATCATTTTGATCATATAGTTGTTTATTATAATTGAATGCAATGGTATTGAACAAGTCACATATCATACGCTTCCGCAAAAGTCAGGGTGTGACAGTTTGGTATCAGAGCTTTGATTGTAGTGAACTAGGATTCCTTCTCGAGTCTAGACTACAATCACTAGGACTTTCTCACGAAAACATTTTCACAAAAAGTTTTTCATTGCATTTATGAAAGCGCCAAGATCCATGAGTCAAACATTTTTTTCAAAGAAAGACAAAGCAAGGACATTCGTAGGGAAAATAATACCCCAATTAAAGTGCCAAATGAGGTATAGTCTAC
The DNA here is from genome assembly GCA_030545235.1 of Helianthus tuberosus. Classification (NCBI taxonomy): domain Eukaryota; kingdom Viridiplantae; phylum Streptophyta; class Magnoliopsida; order Asterales; family Asteraceae; genus Helianthus; species Helianthus tuberosus. Next base: position 112,500,215 of record CM060424.1, on the reverse strand, counting down.
GTAAGATAGACTTATCAAAGACGAAATGAACCCCCCCCCCCGAAAGGGCAAACGAGAGTTATATGTGACATGATGCATTTATTTGCCTGTTTATACTAAGTAACATATTTATTCATTAATATATATATATATATATATATATATGCGTATAAGTGTACGGAATAATTATTTTCGTGAATGAGATAGCTTCGACTCCGGATCCTATTATTGTTCTTGACTCGCACGATGAGACTATTGAACTCGCGTTTATTGGAAGCTCATGGCTGGAGCGATTACAAAACGAGATCCTGAGCTGGTTCGGTAGAAAATGGTTGTTCTCCCCTCTCGAATGAGGAGGTTCCTGACTACGGCAGTGACGGCGGGGTGGAGGAGGCAACCTTGGACAACAACCTTATCAGCAGTACGAGGTCCCTGTGGCTTTTGTGAAACAAGATTGACAACATACTTGACCAGAAAAGGAAGATGAAGTACTCATCTTAAAGGTGCCCCTCCAACTACTAGGAATTCTCCTTAATCATATTACGTTTAATCATTGTGCGTATTCGCGTGTAACAATGACGGATGTTAGCGCGTGGACCACCGCAATGGTCCTTTCTATGCCGGAGGTATAAGGACAGTAGTGTCCCCTCTGTGGTCGATCATCTGCTTTAAACGAAGGAAAGTTGGGGTGACCGTGCAAGACAATTTATTATTACGGGGGCCCATGTAATAACAACTTGTAGTGCATGGAAATCCTGGTGGACTCTGCGGGTCAGGCTAATGATCACCACCCATCCAAATTTCTAAGTGTTCACACCTTCATCTAGTAGAACAATACCTAGACAATTGCTATAGCACTTTACAAAGTAGGAAACCTGTCTTTACCTAACTCGTGTCGGACACTTCAACCCGTACGAGTCGTTTGGGAACCGATATCTAAGCAAGTGAAGATGGATAAAACTCGGAAAGTATTCAGTGACGTTACACTCTCTATCACCCCTATATGTACAACCCCCATCTCTTGGGAAGTATACCTGTCTTTGTGAAGCTAAAGACCTAAGAAAAACCAATGTAGAAGGAAAATAACTACTACTTTCATATTATGGAACTTGTAGGATCGAGGTGATGTAACCTTGAGTTCATTTTGTTTTCTCTGTTACAAACAATAAGTCAAGTTGTCAAACATATATGAAAGCTCAGTGGTTGTTTTCTTACTTATACATTATTGATATTTGGTCATTACATGTTTGCTTGTGGTAATAGGTACCTCATAGACAATTATGGAATGTTGTCTAACCCACCCCATACCTTTTGACAGAAGAAAATGCCGCCAAGACGTGACACGGACACCATTACGTTAACTGTGGCCGAACTCAATGAGCGCATTTCCCAAGCTATAGTGCAGCATGAAGCCCCTGCTCTAAACACAGCGGTGTCGCTCCCGGAGATAACCCTCCAACTGGTTGCACCTATAAACAGTTCCTGGACTACAAGCCATTGAATTTTGATGGCACAGGAGGTGCTGTTGCTTTTGTTCGTTGGACAGAAAAGACTGACTCTGTTCTGAGAATGAGTAAACGTCCGCCCAAGCAGAGAGTTACCTATATCTCAGGGTTGTTTTTGGATGGCGCACTCCCCTGGTGGAACCTTCAGGTTCAGACCCTTAGTGAAGCTACTGCTTATGCACTGAGCTGGGACGAATTGATGCGGAAGAAATACTACGCCAGGGCTGAAATCCAGAAGCTTGAGACTAAGTTCTGGAATTTGAAAATGGACGTGCCGAAGATCTTTGAGTACGTCCAATGCTTTCACGACTTGTCCAGGGTTGTTCCCTACTTAGTCGAGCCAGAGTTCAAGAGGATTGAACGATTCATTTGGGGACTTTCACCTCAAATCCTGAGCATGGTCACTGCCTCAAAGCCTCCAACTATCACATAGGCTATCGATTTGAATGACACACTTATTGAAGAAGCTCTTCGTATGGGAAAGTTTTCGGGATCTGAGACTGATGTGTGCAAAATGCAACATATAAATTACATCAATTGTGGCATAAAGCTAACCCTTTTTTAGTACTAATGCTGGAAAAAGTGTGTTTTTGTCTTCCTTTTGTATTTTCAGGATTAAATGAACTCAAATTAACAAAAGAAGAAAAAAGGCAGCTAAATCTAACATAAATACAAGAAAAGGAATAAACGTGGCATGCCCGACCTCCCCGAAAGCATCTTCCCAAGCAAAACAAGAAGACAGAAGACTGAATACGCCCCGTGCTCAGTGAGCACGGGGGCGTGCCCAAGTGTCAGCATAAAAGACAAAGTTGTAGAAGCTTCCATCGCCCACCACGGGGCCGTGCTCAGCGGACACGGGGTCGTGGTCAACTATAAGATTCGCAGAATCTAGGCAAATCTTGATAGTACAAATATGCTTCTGCACACGGGGTCGTGCCCAACGGACACGTGACTGTGGTCAACTAATAAAGACAAGAGCAATTAATGAAGAAAGAGAAGGATGTGGACACGGGGCCGTGCCCACTGGACACGGGGCCGTACCCGAGCTTCTGTTCAGCCTATAAATAGGAGTGTTTGGCTCAAGCTTAAACCATCCCTTGGCACACCACCTCTCTCACACTTCACCCACCACCCACCACCACCATAACACCATCATCCACCACCATCATCCATTGTCCATCATAGAGTGTGTGAGTCGTCTCGGGATCCAAGATTGATCGTAAGAGTTCTTGACAATCAAGGCCATGTTTGCCTAAGTCTCTTACATCACTTGGTGAAGACAAAGTGTCTAGTGTAATACTTTTTATTTTTAATCTTTTCACACTTTTTAATTGGTTATGTATTAATGACTTTAATAACTAGTTTCTTATGTTTAAGGTGATTCTTCCTTATCGTTTGTCCGTGGTGTCTTGGCATTATTTTACTGTCTATATAAAATAAAAGATTTTCACCATTCATATCTCCACGGTCTATATGGAGGTATGTTGGCTACCTGGTCGGGGGTTAAGGGAACGGTTTGGTAAGAGTCTTGCCATTGTTCAGTGTATAGATCCTGCAAAGGACCTGGGTTAAATTTAGTAGGACCTCCTTCAATACTTAACGGTATTGGATGGCAGGGGTCCAAACTCTTTGATCCCCTCATAAGTTAAACTACTATTAATATTTTAACCCGGCTATTTAGGACTGTATCCCTGCTGACTCAGACTACTTAGCCGAGGGTAACGTCACCTTCAAAAGAGGGGCCTACCACATTATGCATTAATAACTTAATTAATTATCTTTCAATAATCCGACCCTTTAGGATTGTATCCTTGCTGACTCAAACTACTGGGTTGAGGGTAACGTCACCTCCAAAAGAGGGGCCTACTACAATAACTAAGATAATCTCTTAAATAGTGCAAAAGTGCAGAAATAATCAAAGGTTACACTAAACATGAGTCGGAGCCAAGTGATTCATCTTGTCTATCTGTTTTTATTTTATTTTTATTTTCAGCATTTTAGTTAATTTTTACTTTTCTTAGTTTAAAACATTTTTCTAAACTTTTTGATTTGATTAGACGTTGAGGATAAACCGATACTAAAAGATCTTGTGTCCTTGGACGACCTCGGTATCTTGCCAACACTATACTACGCTCACGATGGGTGCACTTGCCCATATGTGTGTTTAGTGTTAGTAAAATATCGTGTTTTAAAAATTTAAAACTTGGTTAAAAAGTGTTAAAAAGGGCTTAAAATATACATTAAAAACTAATTACACTCACGCACATCAAGTTTTTGGCGCCGTTTCCGGGGACACAAGGATTTTAAGAAAGTTAGGAATCAACGGCCTAATCGTTTTTCTTATTATTCTATTTTTTTAGGATTTTTCTTAGTTTTTCAGCTTCTTCAGATTTCAGCACGGGCCGTGCCAGCTGAACACGCCCTGTGCCCAATCATTGGAACTGGCAATCCTGTTTTAACTCAGACAGTAAGCTAAACACGGGGCCGTGCCTACTCAACACGCCCCGTGCCCAAGATTCAGTTACTGAAAATAGAACCGTAAGATCCCGACGGTTGGTAATTTCTGACACAAACATGAGTGATACTGATACTTTTTACTTTCGACACTCTTATGGTACGTGGTGTCAATTATGTGGTGGTACCCATGAGGAATTAGAATGTTACTTTCTAAATTATAAGCCTCACTATATAGACCCATCGTTTCCTTGTATCCTTAAGAGGGGCGAAAGTAAAAATAATCCCTATCTCTCCCTTGAATGCTCCCAACCAGATTTTCTAGGAGAAATGCTTCTTGATGAATTATTTCAATTAGAAGATCTAATTCTTAATTGGTTAATAGAACTTAGGATAGATTTCAATAATTTATCTCAAGATAATAACCAAGAAGAAGTGTTGGAATCGCATTCAAACAACTTCATTGTCCCCGACGATACTTCTAACTCTAGTAAGGACTTGAGCGATAGTCGTCCCTGTGCCGATTGTGCCATGAAGGACTCCCCATCGACTTCGTTCGATGCATACATAGACCTGAGAGATTCGGCATACACCTTCTTTAAAGAGAGCCCGGGAAAGGGTTGGACTTGTCCACCTACATATAGCATAGGAATCACCCTCACTGATAACCTCTTGCGTTCTCTAGTCTCAATCTAGAACAATTAAGGTATCTTAGGCACTTTGGGGTTGTTCCATCCAGTAAGGAACCACCCGATCCGGAAAAGTTCCTTGAAAATAGATGAATTTCATAAGACAGCTTCTAGACACGGGGTCGTGTCCAGGTCAGCACGCCCCCGTGTCCACCAAAAGATTCCCTTCTGATTTTATCAGAATACGGACAAATTGTGTCAGGATTCTGTCTGCACACGCGGCCGTGTCCAGCCGACACGGGGCCGTGTGCAACGTACTGTCATTTTCTATAAATGCAGCCAAGAATCCTGCACATTTGAACCATTCCAGGGACAGAGATTTGGGGAATATTCTCACATACCGTCCTAGGTATTTTATAAAAGAAGTTTCTCAATTATCTTCTTGTCCTTTCCTCTTTTATCCACTATCATCTTCTTCAATTTTTCTTTCCTTGTACTTCCATTAAAGCTTGAAACTTCCATAATTTCAAGCTTTGTTGAGATGTTTGTTAGATATTTGTACATGGAATCTTGTTAATAATAAGTTCTACAACAATGTTTTAAGTTGTTTCTGTTCAAAAATGCTTTAAAAATCACGGAAACAATTTAAAACCCCAAGATTCCTTGTTCCTATTGTTTTGGTCAAAAATTACCGAAGCAATTTAGTGATCAAATTAGTAATGTGAGGTAGTGTGCTAGAAAGTTTATAGAAAATATGCTTGTTGAGTTATTTAGAAAATCAATATTCAGGATACGGCTCAGGATATTGAGTTGTATCTGCGATCAAACAGTGAGCAAATAATAAGCAAAAAGTAAAGGAAACGACACGAGATGTACGAGGAAAGCCCTTGATTAATCTAGATCGCCGGCATAAAACCTCGGGAGCTGACAATCGCAGCTGCCTTGTTCTTCTTATTGCTTTAAACTTCAGGATACAGTGCAGGATATCAACCAGATCGCTAAGTGTTACAATGAATCCGTGTGAGAGTACAAATTGCGAAAGAACAAGTGTTAGTGTATAGTGAGTGTGATTGCAGTGAAATTGTTGTGTCCTATTTGATCTGGTGTTCCTCCTATTTATAGTAACGAAGTACAAACAAATATTCCTATAAATATGGGATGCTCCGAATATTCCACCACGAACGTTGTAGACCGAGTAATAAGGTTTCAACGTCTTTCTTTGAACGGCATGGACCGAGTCTTCCGCGGAATAAGTCTTTGTGAACGTTGCTAGCTTCTAACACACGTACCTGCACATAATCCATTAGTAATCCCGAGGATATCGTTCAGGATACTACCAATATCCTGAACCAGCATCCCGGATGTAAACAGATACTACATAAATAAAATATAGATCAAGATATTTTCCAGGATATGGGCTCAGAATTTCACCCATAACAATTGTCCCCAAAAATGTTACCGTTTGATATCCTAACGGTTACATTTTTTCACAATGGCCGAGACAATTAAGAGATAAGACTTCTGATGTGACAGCTTTCAACTACCCAGCCTATATTTACTCATCATACCCTATATCTTCTCATCCTCATCTTCTTTTTTACCCACAGTCGTCAAGAAAAGGTAATATTCTCTCTCTCATCTTCATAACCATTTCTCATTTTACTCCGGCAAGAATTCAGGCGACCAAATGCCTAGGCAAACGAGATCCAGTTCAGGCGACTCGGCTCCCACATTCATCCAACAGAATCTTCTCCAAGAACCAGAGAATGAAACATGCACCTTTGATAGTGCTCATCTGTCGGCTCTGAAATCTTCCGGAATCTTTCCGGATGGAACCATATTCCGACCCTTTGACAGAGAAATCCGGTCAGATATGGTTTCCACCGAGTGGATTTGCTTCAATGCTTTCCCCTTCACCTTAGGGCTACGATTCCCCTTTCCGGATTTTATTACCGAGTTCTTTAACATCACTAACATTTCTTTCAGCCAAACCATGCCAATGCTTTGGCGTGTTTTGTCTGTTCTTGACCAAATCAAGAGAAACCACATACCTGACCTTTCTGTCCATGATCTTCCTTTAGCCTACAAGCTTAGATGCCATGGCTCCTCTAGGTTTCTATTTTACTCTAGCTCCGGTCCCCCATTGATTCTTCGCGCCACCAAAAACGAGGATGGTTGGCAATCCAAGTTTTTCTTTGTAAAAAGGGATTCGATCCCCGGTGGAATGGATTATCCGATGAGATGGTTAAGAAAGGGTAGGAATTAGGGTTTAAGAATGATCCTGTCTCTTACCCTGTCTCATATTCGGAACTAATAAATTTTCATTATTGTGCAGCTGATTTTAGGAAGATTGCTCCTCCTCTTGCTAATTCCCAAGAAAGAATAGACGCCATTAGACTTCTCCCAGAGGCAGAAAGAAGTTTCAATCCTTCTCCACCAACTCCAAGTCCTCTTTCAAGTGCCAACATGTCTGGTAAGGATCCTGCAAGATATCCTGCACACATATGCTTCTTATCTGTTATTTATAGGAGGGATTTAGAATTTACTCCCTGTGTGCAGATTCCAGCAAAGTCCCAGTCTATCTAGACCTGGATGAACTTGACAGCTATCCAACTCCAGCCATAGTCAAGAAGGAGACTCCTGCTACCACCAGCTGCAAGCCACTCCCGGCTCCCAAGGCCAATCCAAGAACCCGTGCTTCCGCAGCGAAAAAGAGAAAGGGCCTTGAGGTCAGTACTCCAGGCTCAGAAGGGTTCTCCTATGATGAACTCAGCTTCTCCGACTCCTTAGAGCCAATGACATCCTTCCTCAACAAGGTAATATCCTGCCGCATATCCTTCATGTATATCCTGCACATATATCCTGCACGTATATCCTAACAGGATATCCTGGTAGGATGTCTTAGTCAGCATACATTCTAACCCCATACCTGTGATCAATATACAGGGCCTCCAGCACTTGCTCCACTTGTACAATGACGCTTGTGGTACTGTGGCACTTCATGAAGCCAGGATCAAGCAGCTCGAGAGCACCGTTGCTGACCAAGGTGCTATTGCCGAAGCAAAGAGCCGGCACTATGAAAGCTTGCTAAAGAAGGTTACCCAAGATGCTGAGGTCAAACTTGCCAGCGTTCAAATGGACCATGATCAGGCCTTGATCAGCTTTCGAGAGGGAATCAAGGCTTCTGCTATCGTCTCCCTGCTACAAGCACGCATCAAGATGGCCTATGAGGCCAAGGAGACGGGCCTTGTTTGTCCATCTTGGCCAGTCGAATCCTGGGTGGCTAAATTGAAGGAGCTCGGAGGTAAAGCTGTGCCACTTCCCGCTGAAGCCGGTGAGTCTTCCAAGTCAACGGAGGTGGTGGTCCAAGATGGAGAGAAGAAGGATGCTGGAGGTGATGCTGAGATGGACATTGGTCAGGATGCTGCGCAGGATGCTGGTCAAGATGCTGGAGCGGAGAAGTCTGAGAAGGTTGGAGGTGATGCCGCTATGTGAGGGCATTTAGGTGGGCGATGACGGATATACGTGCCAAGGCCAGAGCCCACCTTTTTGAATTTGAATGTTGGTTTGCAGTTCCACAAACATTTTACTCTTCTGCATTTTACTTTTCCGTACCTGAACAATTTACATTTCCTGCATGCTTTTTGAACAATACAACAGTTGAAGGTGGATGGGTCTCAGTTTGAGACGAAGCCCTCAACTGTTGGGTAAATATGGTTATGAACTACTAGTGCTCTTAGTGGATGGGCCTTGTTTTGAGCTGAAACTAAGAGCACATCTTTTGGTATGTTAATAATATAACTACTTTCTTGACTTTATTGTTATTGTCATACAAATTTTACTTATGAAAATTGTTTGGTTTGAACATTCTTAGGAACAGATATTATAAATGAATCCTGGAAGATATCCTGAAAGATATCTTGATCAGGATATTAAAATACACCAAATAAAAAGGAGAAATCATACCAGAGATCCTTAGAGGATCAGTTCCGATTTTTTATCATAAGTTTGTCCCCAGTGCATACTTATAAACTTGGATCCATCCTTTGAGCAGTATTACGTATGTCCCCTGTGTTCGACAAAAACACAAATGTATTTACATTTTGACTCGAACAAATTCCGAATGCCCAAGGGCAGAACCCCTGATATCCTGAAAAGAATCCTTAGTATATTGGGGATAAACCCTGATATCTGGGGATAAACCCTGAATTTCATGCGCTACAGGCGAGAGTGTATAAACTCTTAGACTTAGAAAGGTGAAAACCTTTAAACCTTTGAGAGTATGAAAATACTCTTTCGTGAGAGAGGGTGATCAATCCTCATATACCTTTAGGATCCAGGATATAGCCAACAGTAACGAAATTGTCAGCCACTTTTACATGAACTGGTCCCGCTACCTTGAACTATACCTAGATAACTTGCGCTCCAGGCGAGGTGTTTAAACCCAATTCGAAAGAAAGGTGAATACCTTTAAACCTTTGAAGGGATCAGGATCCCTTAAACGTGAGAGACGGGGCCAATCCTCTAATCTTTCGACTTATCCTTGGTATATATCCTGGAGCTATATTCTGAAACATATCCTGCAAAACAATTGTAAACTAAGGTGGGTATTAGCTTGGCTAACACCCCTCCGATGCTTAAGTCAGTATTGGGTTCAAGATAATAAACAAATATATTTAAAAGAGATAAAACACATACCATTCCGAGATAGAAAATAAATTCTACTCTTACTTGAAATAGAGCTTCAAATGTATTGCATTCCAGGATCTTGGTAGCATATCCCCTTCCACATTCCTGAGTTGATATGCTCCTTTCCCTGCTTCTGACTCGACTTCATAAGGTCCTTCCCATTTCGGAGCTAGCTTGCCATCGGCAGGATTAGTGGTATTTTGAAAAGCCTTTCTCAGCACCCAATCACCAACTCGAAATCTTCTAGTCCTTATGTTCTTATTGTATGCTCTGGATATTCTTTGTTGATATGCTGCTATCCTTAGCCTTGCTACATCTCTTTTTTCATCTATAGTATCCAAATCCTGACATAAGACTTCAGGATTCTGTTCAGGATCCTGTAGCATAGATCTTGCAGTAGGTATCGTCATTTCTGTTGGAATCATTGCCTCTGCTCCAAATACCAAGGAAAACGGGGTTTGGCCAGTTGCATTCTTCACCGTTGTCCTATCAGCCCACAAAACAAAGGGTAACTCTTCCGCCCATCTTCCTTTTTTGGCTCCAAGTCTCTTCTTTAAGTTATTGACTATTATCTTGTTCGAGGATTCGGCTTGTCCATTCGCTTGAGGATGTACCGGAGTAGATGTGATCATTTTGATTCCCCAACTCTTGCAAAAGTCAGTAGTCCTTTTGCTTATAAACTGGGACCCATTATCACAAATGATCTCAGCTGGTACTCCAAACCTAGTCAGGATATTCCTCTTTATGAAGGATACTACTTCTTGGTCTCTTACTTGAACGAATGCTTCAGCCTCGACCCACTTAGAGAAATAATCCGTCATTGCTAACATAAATACTTTTCCTCCCGGAGCTTTTGGTAACTTCCCTACTATATCCATCCCCCACTTCATGAATGGCCAAGGGGAAACTACAGGATATAGTGGTTCAGCTGGTTGATGTAGTATGTTACTATGCCTTTGACATGCATCACATCTTCGAGCATATTCTGCAGCATCTTTTCTCATTGTTGGCCAAAAGTATCCTGTCCTCAATACTTTCGAGAATAATGATCTGCCCCCAGTGTGATTACCACAGTCCCCTTCATGTATATCCTGAAGTACTTCTTTGGCTTCATGATCCTCCAAGCACCTTAAATATGGTCCTGCAAGAGATTTCTTGTATAGAATATTATTTATAATAGTGAATCGTGATACCTTCATCCTAAATGCCTTAGGATTTTCATTTTCGGGGATGTGTCCATCTTTAAGATATTTCAGAATTGGAGTTGTCCAGGATTTAGGATCCTGTTCAGGATATTCCATTCCAGGATCCCGAATATCCGCTACTTCTTTACCCTGAGGATTAGTTGCAGGATATAAGACATGTATTATTGGTATTTGGGTCCCTTCCGGTATCCTGATTGATGATCCCAGATTTGCTAAGGCATCCGCTTCAGCATTATCCTCTCTTGGTACCTGTTCAAGTGTAAAAACATCGAAATATCCTGCTAATTTTTTGAGAATATCAAGATATTCAGTCAATTTCTCACCCTTAACTGCATATGATCCATTAAAATGGTTAGTAATTAACAAAGAATCAACATATGCTTGTAAATTTTTTATACTCATATTCTTAGCCAATTCTAATCCTGCAATTAAAGCTTCATATTCTGCCTCATTATTGGTAGCAGGAAATTCACACCTAATAGCCTGGGGTAATATGTCCCCCTGTGGCGATTTTAGTAGTATTCCCAATCCTACTCCTCTTATATTAGATGCACCATCAGTATATAATGTCCAGGATCCTGAGGATTCTCCTAATTGTTGAACTTCTAGGTCTACCTCATCCTGGAGGTTACTACTAAAATCAGCCACAAAGTCAGCTAAAGCCTGAGATTTTATGGCATTCCTAGGTTCATATACTAAATCATAAGCACTCAACTTTACTGACCACTTAGCCATCCTGCCTGACATCTCTGGTTTCCTAAGCACATTCTTGACAGGATAATTTGTTTTAACATGAATCCTATGAGTCTCAAAATAATGTCTAAGTTTTGTTGATGCCATGACTAATGCTAGTATTAATTTTTCTAAGTGAGAATACCTAGTTTCAGCATCTAACAAACTTTTGCTAACATAATAAACAGGATATTGCTGACCTTCATGGTCCTTTACAAGGACGGCACTTACAGCGTTCCCTGATACCGCGAGGTATAGGGATAATGGTTCACCATTCTCAGGCTTCATTAGTAGGGGTGCGGTTGAAAGATATTGCTTTAACTCTTGTAGGGCCGCTTCATGCTTCTCACCCCACTCGAATTTTTTGTTCTTCTTCAGGATATCATTAAAATCTTTGCATTTCTCTGAGGATCTTGAGATAAATCTGTTTAATGCTGCCACTCGCCCCGTTAATCGTTGAACATCTTTCATATTTGAGGGTGATTTAATATCCAAGATGGCTTTAATCTGCTCCGGGCTTGCTTCTATTCCTCTTTTGGTCACCATATATCCTAGAAATTTTCCTGCCCCCACTCCAAAATGGCACTTAGCAGGATTCAGCTTCATATTATACTGATCCAGGATATCAAACGCTCCTTTAATATCCTGGAGGTGATCCTGAGCTTTCTTTGACTTTACTACCATATCGTCAATGTACACTTCCATGGTGTCCCCCAGTTTGTCTTTGAACATCATGTTTACTAATCTTTGGTATGTTGCACCTGCATTTTTCAAACCAAAAGGCATAGCTGTATAACAATAAATACCTGTTGGTGTCATGAAGGCAGTATCCTCCTGGTCAGAGGGCTCCATTTGGATCTGTTGAAATCCTGAGGATGCATCCATGAAAGTCAGCATTTCATGCCCAGCAGTGGCATCTACCATTGCATCAATATGGGGGAGAGGAAATGGGTCTTTAGGACAAGCTTTATTCAAGTCTGTGTAATCCACACAGACTCTCCATTTTCCGTTTTTCTTCTGTACCACAACCACGTTTGCTAGCCACCTTGGGAACTTGACTTCTCTAATCATTTTGGACTTCAACAATCTTTCAACTTCCTCTTGAATAATTGTATTGCGTTCAGGAGCAAACTTCCTTCTTTTTTGTTGCACTGGCTTGAATGATTTATCAATTCCAAGCTTGTGAGTGATAATATCTTTGGATATGCCTGTCATATCCTCATGCTTCCATGCAAACGTTGACATCCTGCATCTTAAAAAGTTAATTAATTGCTCTTCAATATCCTGAGGGATATTGGTCCCCACGAGCACCGAAATATCGGGGTTATCCTGGTCCAGGACAATTTTCTTCACATCCTGCTCCAGATCCTCCACGATATCCTGGGCCCGCGTCTTTAATTGCTATGTTGCACTAGGTTTGGTTGAGGATTTCATCGAGGATGAGTAGCATTCTTTCGCCTCCTGCTGATCGCTATCAACTTTGACAACTCCCCAAGGGGTAGGTATCTTGATGCATTGGTGATATGTTGATGGCACGGCCTTCATATCGTGAATCCACGGTCTTCCCAGTATAATGTTATAGCAGGATAGAGAGTCCATCACACAGAAACGTTGTATCGAGTTGACTCCTTCAACGTACACCGGCAACTTTATCTCTCCCACTGTGTTTCTGGCCTCTCCACTGAACCCAACAAGCACGGTGGACTTCGAAGTGATATCCATTGGAGATACATTCATTCTTTTAAGTGTCTCTAGTTGGATTATGTTGACGGAGCTGCCATTATCAACCAATATCCTGCGTATAAAATGGTTAGCCACATATAACGTTATTACCGGAGCATCATGGTGAGGATCCTGGACAGTATCCCTGTCATCAGCATCAAATGTGATCACTTTGTCAGTTGTGAGTGTAGTCATCCTGACAGGTTTGTCTCCCCTTTCGGCCTTAGCTTCTTTTGCATGTCTCTTTGCTGCCGAATACGAAGTCCCACAAATGTCGGATCCTCCCGAAATGAAGTTGATTATCTTGGCATCCGCGGGAGGTGAGGCTGCCCGCTCAGGATCCTTCTCAGTATCCTGACCCTTATTCTTCTTTCTTCCTAAGAGATCTTTCAAATATCCCTTGCTTAGAAGATAGCTTATCTCTTTCCTCAAAGCAATGCAATCCTCGGTCATATGTCCGAAATCTTCGTGGAAAGCACACCATTTTGATTTGTCTTTCCAATCCGCTTTTTGTTGATTCTTTCGAGGCCATCTTGCCTTGTCCCCTAGGCCCTGCATGGCATACATCAATTCAGGAATGTTAACAGAAAAGCAATATTCAGATAATTCAGGATATTCTTCAGGATCCTCATCTTCAACAGCATTCACTCTCTTGTTCTCATTCCTGCCATATGGCTTGGACCGATACGACTTGAATGATGATTCCGACTTCCTGTTAGTTGACTCATAAGTGTTGGATGAGTTCATCCTTTCTTGCATCTTTCTGTCATCTTCCAACCGAATGTATCTTAGGGCCCTGTTCCGAGCTTCATCCAGGTTCCTGCATGGGTTCATTACAAGGTCTTGGTAGAATTGAGAATCCTTTTGCAACCCCATCTTGAAAGCTTGCACAGCTGTTGCAACATCAAGATGAGGAATGTCTAGTGATTCTCGGCTAAACTTGTTCACATAATCCCTAAGGGATTCCTGAGGCCCCTGCGTTATCCTGTAGAGATCACTTGTTAATTTTTCAAAGCTCCTACTACAAGAAAACTGACTATTAAATAAATTAACTAAATGAGCAAAAGATGTAATTGAATGTGGAGGAACATTCAAGAGCCACTTCAAAGCTGATCCTGTCAAGGTTGAACCAAAACCCTTGCACAAGCATGCTTCCTTGAGATCCGGAGGGATAGGGTTGATCTCCATCCTTTCCCTATACTGAGCAATATGCTCCTCAGGATCCGTCGTTCCGTCGTAAAGCTTCATGTTGGGGGTTTGGAACCTCTTTGGAATCTCTGCATCACAGATAGGATATGCAAAGCGAGATATCTTATGGCTGTCTTGAGACACTTCCGGGATTGGCTGGACCACCCCGGGTACACTTGATATCATGTCCTTCAACTTTTGAAGTTCCCTGGTAAGTGCTGACGTCACACCTGTATCCTGCGAGGATCCACTATTGTTAGTAGTATGAGTATTATTATTATTATTTAATATGTTACCCGTTGGAGGATTCTGCCCATATCCTGAAGCATATCCTGAGCTCCTTATGGTCGATATCCTGACCGAGGAGGGTATTTCAGGGGTATGATTCTGAGGAAGGCTGGGCACGATATTCCCCCTGTTATCCTCTGTATACACGGCTGAACTGAAGTTCAAAGCTCTGGGTTGTAATGGAGTGACAATATCCTCAGCGGATCTGCTCGAGCCAGACTTCAGGAGTTGTATTTCCCTTAAGAGCATTTGGTTCGTTTCCTGCTGCTGCCTCATTTGTTCCTGCACACTTCCAAACAAGGTTAAAATTTCGTCGTTAGATGCTAAAACAGGGGCAGATTCCTGAACACTGCGGGTAGGGATAATATCGTGAGGTCGTGTAGAGGCTGGCATTCTTGGAGGAGGTGGTGGAAGCACCGAACCTGTAGTAGCAGAAGTCGTAGCAGACATAGTAGAGGAACTCATGTTTGATCGTGAGGCCATTGTGGACAATGTAGCAAAAAGTTTTGAAAATAAAAAACCGATTAGCGATTTAACAAAAATTTTTAGTAAAGAGAGCACCACTTGCCCCATGGTGGGCGCCAAATTGTTTTGGTCAAAAATTACCGAAGCAATTTAGTGATCAAATTAGTAATGTGAGGTAGTGTGCTAGAAAGTTTATAGAAAATATGCTTGTTGAGTTATTTAGAAAATCAATATTCAGGATACGGCTCAGGATATTGAGCTGTATCTGCGATCAAACAGTGAGCAAATAATAAGCAAAAAGTAAAGGAAACGACACGAGATGTACGAGGAAAGCCCTTGATCAATCTAGATCGCCGGCATAAAACCTCGGGAGCTGACAATCGCAGCTGCCTTGTTCTTCTTATTGCTTTAAACTTCAGGATACAGTGCAGGATATCAACCAGATCGCTAAGTGTTACAATGAATCCGTGTGAGAGTACAAATTGCGAAAGAACAAGTGTTAGTGTATAGTGAGTGTGATTGCAGTGAAATTGTTGTGTCCTATTTGATCTGGTGTTCCTCCTATTTATAGTAACGAAGTACAAACAAATATTCCTATAAATATGGGATGCTCCGAATATTCCACCACGAACGTTGTAGACCGAGTAATAAGGTTTCAACGTCTTTCTTTGAACGGCATGGACCGAGTCTTCCGCGGAATAAGTCTTTGTGAACGTTGCTAGCTTCTAACACACGTACCTGCACATAATCCATTAGTAATCCCGAGGATATCGTTCAGGATACTACCAATATCCTGAACCAGCATCCCGGATGTAAACAGATACTACATAAATAAAATATAGATCAAGATATTTTCCAGGATATGGGCTCAGAATTTCACCCATAACACCTATATCCTGCAGATATCTGAACACGGGGCCGTGTCCGAGGTACTGGTCCCATAAAATTGAACTCTTTTCGGTATGTTTTCTCATAATGGCAAGCAGAACAAGCGGAAACTCTTCGTCGCATTCCAGAAACAACCGACAGGGGAGAAGATCAACAACGGTTGAGGACACTCTTGTAAACTATGTTTATGCTCTAAGAGAAGCCATTGATGAGATAACGGGGGTGGAAGAAGCATTGGTCGACCGTATTAATCATCTAACGGTGGGACTAGAAGGATGTCTCCGAGAAGTCAACCTTTTGCACCAAAGGTTGAACATTCTCGCCTCTCCTCCTTTGGTGCCGATTATCACCCAAAGGGTATGGAATGTGGTACCGGAAGTCATCATTCCGGCCGAATGGTACGCCTTACATCCGGAGCCCCCTCGAGACATACTACAAGGGGTTCCGATTGTTGTCACTCCCCCTCCACAAGATGTTCAGGAACATGAAGCCGCCTTCCTTCTCCCGAGGGAGATAGAAGAATGGCTTTAGCAACATCTAAGGGACACCGCTCGGCTTGGAGTTCTACAAGACTTTTAGACCGGAAAACTATTTCCGGAATTTTGGTTCTTATTGTAGAAGTAGAGCTCCTTAGGAAGATTTTACGTATCACTTGACCTATCTAATATTAGGACTTTTAACTTTTATTTTCTGCTTTGTTTTTCAATTTTTAGGACTATTATGTAATTCTCTATGACTTAATGAATGATTGTTTTAGTTAATTTGGTGTTTGGATGGTGTTGAAACGAATAAAACTCACTCGGAGATGACAAAGGATACAAGGGAAACTTGAACCAGCACCCCATGCAGGAAAACAGGACCATCCGACAATTTTCTTCATTAACAGTAAGCTCAGCACGGGCCGTGTCCGCCCAACACGGCCCCGTGCTGCACAGTCTGCAGAAATGACCCAGTTCAGGTAACTGGACACGGGCCGTGTTCACCCAACACACCCCCGTGTCCAGGCTTCTGTTTCTTTTGTTTAATTTTTGTTACTGGCACTTGAACACGGGGTCGTGCCCGGACAACACGGGGCCGTGTCCAGCGCCCAGTAACACAAATTTTTGCTTGATTCACACCTTTTACACATTCAATCAACCTAAAACGTTATTTTTGGGACACATTGAGGACAATGTGTAATTTAAGTGTGGGGGGGGGGGATGCTAAAACCTTGAATCTTGCAAGTCCTAATAACAAGCCTTACACAAAACTCTATTGGAACCGCTAATCACCCCAAAAAAAAAAATTCAAAAATTTTCATTTTTTACTTGTCTACGTTTAATTTGGGAATTTCAAAATTCTAAAAAGGTTATATTTTTACAAATTTACAACCGATAGCGTCGTGATAAAAAGAACCAACATAAGAAAATTATGAAAAGGCATGACAAGTTTAGTTATAATTTATTTATATATACTTGATCACATAAAAACTCATTCCCACGAAAGTGAGTTTTGAGCCTTTATTGAGCATACAAATACATATCATTAAACTAAATGTTCATTTTTCGTTTCTTGTGTGAATAGCCGCTTGGTTCTTACAACTCTAGAACTTGCCACGATGATACACTCCCGGTCCTTACCAACTTAAACCCGAGTAAGTAAATGATGGAGGCATTAGGACTAACCCTTTTTATTTCTACACCATTATTTTTCTTTTTTTTTACCACCTACCCAAAATCCCCCTAGTTAACCCCATTGAGCCTAAAACCTTTTCATTTCTTAACCCAAACCAAACACCCTTTCACCCACCAAAACCTTTTTATTTTTAACCCTGTGTTTTAGTAACAAGCTCGTTTTTTTCGTTAGACTTTCAAAAAAAAAGTGTTGATGAAGAAGCAAAAGAAATAAACAAACAAGTTCATCAAAAATAACTTTGTTTGAATGATAGCTTCATCAAAATAAAAATTGCAAAAATAAAAAGTCTTTCGAAAACCGACGCTTGTTACGCTTTTTCGCCCTTTTCTACTAACCACTAACCCAACCACCTACCTTTAACCCAAGCCTAACCCTTCACCCAAAAGCCCTCTTGATATTTACAAAGGTATATAGTTGAAAAGGAGGAGGATTGATTGCTTGGCATGCCTATGATAGGAGTAAGTTCAATGCCGCTCTCGAGTGATTCACTAAAATACATCTTCGGCCGAGTCTTGAGTGATCCCCCGTGAGGTATGTGAACTTGTATATAAATAGAATTTTAAAGAGGCATGTTATGCCCTAATAAGTAATTTATCTTATGAAAAGTTTTAAATAAATCATGACGAATAGGATTGTAAATAAATAAAAATAAAACTAAATAAAGAATCTTGGAAATCCCGACACTCTATGACAAGCCCAAAAACCTTCTTTTCTACCCATTCCATTTGGGAGTGTAAAGCCATATTATAAAGATTTTTGCTTGAGGACAAGCAAAGATTCAAGTGTGGGAGTATTTGATGTGTGCAAAATGCAACATATAAATTACATCAATTGTGGCATGAAGCTAACCCTTTTTTAGTACTAATGTTGGAAAAAGCGTGTTTTTGTCTTCCTTTTGTATTTTCAGGATTAAATGAGCTCAAATTAACAAAAGAAGCAAAAAGGCGGCTAAATCTAACATAAATACAAGAAAAGGAATAAACGTGGCATGCCCGACCTCCTCGAAAGCATCTTCCCAAGCAAAACAAGAAGACAGAAGACTGAACACGCCCCGTGCTCAGTGAGCATGGGGGCGTGCCCAAGTGTCAGCATAAAAGACAAAGTTGTAGAAGCTTCCATCGCCCACCACGGGGTCGTGCTCAGCGGACACGGGGTCGTGGTCAACTATAAGATTCGTAGAATCTAGGCAAATCTTGATAGTACAGATATGCTTCTGCACACGGGGTCGTGCCCAGCGGACACGGGGCCGTGGTCAACTAATAAAGACAAGAGCAATTAATGAAGAAAGAGAAGGATGTGGACATGGGGCAGTGCCCACTGGACACGGGGCCGTGCCCGAGCTTCTGTTCAGCCTATAAATAGGAGTGCTTGGCTCAAGCTCAAACCATCCCTTGGCACACCACCTCTCTCACACTTCACCCACCACCCACCACCACCATAACACCATCATCCACCACCATCATCCATTGTCCATCATAGAGTGTGTGAGTCGTCTCGGGATCCAAGATTGATCGTAAGAGTTCTTGACAATCAAGGCCATGTTTGCCTAAGTCTCTTACATCACTTGGTGAAGACAAAGTGTCTAGTGTAATACTTTTTATTTTTAATCTTTTCGCACTTTTTAATTGGTTATGTATTAATGACTTTAATAACTAGTTTCTTATGTTGAAGGTGATTCTTCCTTATCGTTTGTTCGTGGTGTCTTGGCATTATTTTACTGTCTATATAAAATAAAAGATTTTCACCATTCATATCTCCACGGTCTATATGGAGGTATGTTGGCTACCTGGTCGGGGGTTAAGGGAACGGTTTGGTAAGAGTCTTGCCATTGTTTAGTGTATAGATCCTGCAAAGGACCTAGGTCAAATTTAGTAGGACCTCCTTCAATACTTAACGGTATTGGATGGCGGGGGTCCAAACTCTCTGATCCCCTCATAAGTTATACTACTGTTAATATTTTAACCCGGCTACTTAGGACTGTATCCCTGCTGACTCAGACTACTTAGCCGAGGGTAACGTCACCTTCAAAAGAGGGGCCTACCACATTATGCATTAATAACTTAATAAATTATCTTTCAATAATCCGACCCTTTAGGATTGTATCCTTGCTGACTCAAACTACTGGGTTTAGGGTAACGTCACCTCCAAAAGAGGGGCCTACTACAATAACTAAGACAATCTCTTAAATAGTGCAAAAGTGCGGAAATAATCAAAGGTTACACTAAACAATAGTCGGAGCCAAGTGATTCATCTTGTCTATCTGTTTTTATTTTATTTTTATTTTCAGCATTTTAGTTAATTTTTACTTTTCTTAGTTTAAAACATTTTTCTAAACTTTTTGATTTGATTAGACGTTGAGGATAAACCGGTACTAAAAGCTCTTGTGTCCTTGGACGACCTCTGTATCTTGCCAACACTATACTACGCTCACGATGGGTGCACTTGCCCATATGTGTGTTTAGTGTTAGTAAAATATCGTGTTTTATAAATTTAAAACTGGGTTAAAAAGTGTTAAAAAGGGCTTAAAATATACATTAAAAACTAATAACACTCACGCACATCAGAGACAAACAAGAAAGAGACTCATATGGAGTCTCCGGGCAATAACAAAAGGAAGTCTTTGAACCTAAAGATAGGCACCCAAGTCAGTTATGAAAGCTCTAAAGCAAACAAAGGAAGGGAAGTGGACTAGCCTCGTGGCATGCGAGTTTATGGAGCCACCAGTAAGGTCGGTGGTAAGGTTTACTTGGGGACTAAGCCGAGATGTGAGGAATGCAAGTTTCACCATGAAGGTCGATGTTTGAGGCCTAAGTGCGATAGGTGTGGAAAAGAAGGACACAGCAAGGATGCATGTTGGGCGAACTATCCCAAACAAGGAGGAATTGATGACTTCAACCAAGACGGAAATGATAATCGTAGAGTTCCAGGTTGCTTCAAATGTGGGGACGTGGGGCACTTTAGGAAAGATTGCCCTAGGAAGAACCACGCGAGGAAGGGTCTTCACGATCGGAGCTCGTGAAGCACGCCAGGATCCAAATGCGATTACGGGTATGTGCCCTATTAACCAACTCTATGCATCCATTTTTTATTGATACTGGCGCCGACTTTAACCTTGTATCCTTAGGAATTAAGAACCTACTTGGCCTAGTTTCAAGTAGGATAGACGCCCCGTATTCTTTAGAATTGGCAAATAGAAGGTTAGTTAAAGAAGACGAGGCGATTAAAGATTGTCTTTCGGAACTTAGAAGGAAGGAACCTTCTATTACCATTGACTTGGGAAGTCATGATATTGTAGTCAGCTTGGATTGGATATCCAAGTATAGAGCTGAAGTTGTTCGTCATAAGGAAAGTCATTCGCATCACTCTTGCGAATGATGAGACACTTATAGTACACAACCTCCTTGCATTAGTTGCGAGGACACTAGGCCCCATAAGGCAGTGGATTTACGACACCTCACATTGGCCATAGAGACACAGAAGCGCCTCCGCATGGGCTACATGGCCTTCCTTACTCATGTTGCCGATAAGGAGACCAATGAGCTGGAGCTAGAAGACAACCCCATTGTGAAGGAATTTCCAGAATCCCTTCCTGAAGACTTGGTTGGGTTATCTCCACAGTGACAAGAGGAGTTAGGATAAACTTAGTGCCGGGAGCGGCACCCGTGGCGAACGGTGCCTTACCGACTAGCTCCGTCTGAGATACAGGAGCCTCCGATGCAACTGCAAGATCTGCTAGGTAGAGGAAATCTACCTGGTCGAGCTTCTCACCATGGGAAGCCCCCGGTGTTATCTGTTAGAAAGTAGGACAACAGTTTTTACACGCGTACACAGCCTAATCTGAGAGGAACTTAAAAGAATTAATGTGGAAAAAGTATTACGCATAGGTTACAGGGAGATAGACAACTAACCATCAAGAATCGGTACCCCTTACCGAGAATCGATGACTTGTCGACCAACTGCAATGTCCCAGCTACTATTCCAAGGTGGACTTAAGGACAGGGTATCGCTAGTTGAGGATACGAGAAGAAAGGTGGCAGTTTCCGTTTTGCATCAACTTCAGAGAATTGGATATCAAGGACCGGTATCCTTTGCCAACGATTGATGACTTGTTCAACCAATAGTAAGGTTCTAGTTACTACTCGAAGATCGACTTGAGGTCAGGATGTCCTCAACTACAAATACAAGAAGAAAGTATCCCTAAAACGACCTTTAGGACTCGCTTTGAGCATTATGAGTTCCTTGTCGTGCCGTTGGCTTAACACATGCACCGGCAGATTCATGGACCTCATGAATAAGGTGTATAAGCCGTACATGGATAAGATCGTGTTTATATTTATTGACTGCATTCCTATAAGCTCAAAGACCAAGGAAGGTCACGAGCAACATCTGCGAGATAACTTGGAGCTTTTGAAGAAAGAACAGTTATATGCAAAGCCATTCAAGTGTGAACCTTGGATTCGCGAGGCAAGATTCTTAGGTTACGTGGTGAATAAGAACGAGATTCATGTCGATCCTGCAATCAAGAACTAAGGAGTCCCAAGGACACAACTAAGAATTTTTGGGGATTGTAGACTGTATCAGACGACTCCTAGAAAACTTTTCAAGGATTACACAATCGCTAACAACCCCAACCCAGACGATACCTATCTTGTCTTCACCTGACAGTACCAATAGAATTGCGGTTTTTGTGACGTTTCTCGACAAGGTCTCGATTGCATGTTGATGCAACAAGACCAAGTCATCTCGTACGCGTCACGTTGATTAAAGGATCATGAGAAGAGACCTTGAACTAGGTGCAGTAATTGCGCGTTGAAGATTTGGCGTCATTACTTGTATGGGAAAACATTGTAGGATCGTTACTGATCACAAGGGTTCGCAGCACATCTTTGATCATAAGGACTTAAATATGAGATAACGAAGATGGATTGAGCTACTGAATGGGTATGATTGTGAGATTAAGTATCACCTGAACAAGGCAAGCATTGTAATAGGACGCCTTAAGCCGCAAGGATCGCGTAAAGCTTCTAAGGGTGCCCGCCTTAGAAATGACCATACAGACGAATTTCGCTACTCGGTTTCGTGAAGCTGAGCAAGAGGTGCTCAAACTAGAAAGCCTTCAAGCTGAAGAGTTACGTAGAATGGAAGTATAGTTATTAACTAAGGAAGACGGAACCTTATACTCCATGGGACGACTTGGGGTTCCGTTTCGCGACAATTTTCGTACGCTTATTTGGGACAAGGCTCGTAGGTCCAGGTACTCGATTCGTCCTAGATCCGACAAGATGTACCAAGACTGAAGGATTAGTATGGATGGCCCAAGATAGGAGCTGATATAGCTATATATGTGGGTAACTGTCTTACTTGTGTCAAAGTTAAGACAGAATACCAGAAACCATCAAGGCTGCTGAAACAGCCTGAGATTCCCATGTGGAAGTGGGAACGAACCTTAATGGATTTCATTTCAAGCTACCAAGAACCCAAAGAGGTCACGATATGATTTGGGTGATTATTGACCGACACACCAAGACTGCACATTTCCTACCAAACAGTGAGGAAGACAACACAAGGGAATTAGCATAGATGTGTTGCGACCGAGATGGTCGTTTTGTGCCAAGGATATGGCAGACGTTTCAAAAGGCATTTAGGTCATGATTGGACCTTAGTACTACATTTCACCCTCAGACGGACGGCCAGAGCAAACGAACGATACGGACTTTAGTTGACATGCTACGTGCTTGTGTGATGGACTTTGATGAGAAGTTGGAATACTCACTTACCCTTAGTGAAGTTTTCCTACAATAATAATATTTATCACACCGTCGTTTAGGCCGTCTCACGCAAAGCTTTATAGGAACGTAAGTATCGGTCCCCTTTGTGTTAGGCGGAGACCAAGGATAAACAATTTACTGGCCCGAGTTGGATCAGGAAGCTACAGACAAGATTGATCGGATACATGGTTATATCAAGTCAGCACGTGATGTACAGAAAGGCTACGCCAATAAGCGGTGGAAACCGTTGGAGTTTCATGTTGGAGATATAGTTTTAAGGAAAGTCTCGCCTTAGAAAGGCGTGGTACGATTTCGAAAGCGTGGGAGGTTGAACCCACGGTATACTAGACCAAATTAAACCTAAGTGACCACATTTTATTCACAACTCCCCTGCGACCGATGGCATAGCTTGAATTTCAGGACGAAATTCTTTTAACAGGGGGAGAATGTGACAAGTGGCACTTTTCCATGCATTACGTACAATAATTAAACAGTAATATGTGCTTTAATGACAGTGCATGATTTTGTTTACAAGACGAATGAATTTCTAATTACTATTATATACATACAATGGCATTTCATGTTGCAAGACTTTTATCATTACTACATGCAACACAATATAGTTCTATTAATGCACAGAACAAAGTTAGCATAGTTATCAGACAAACTAGAAGTACTGACGGGAGTTCAGTAATCAGACAGACACAATATTAAGACACAGAATGAGCCCTAGGAATAAGTGTTACACTAGAATAGTGTGTAGGAATGTAGGGATTACAAAACTGCCTTCCTAGTGATGACATAGGTACCGGAAAGTGCCAGAAACACACTAAAACTGTAGAATTCTGCAGAAAATAAATAAATTCAGCAAAAATTCAGCTTTTAACAACTAAATATAATGCAGAAATGTGATTTAATGGTCCAGAATACTTTCCTAAGTGTCGGGAATTGAAACTGTCATAAAAGACTACATAAAGCACACTAAACTGCGCAATTTAGCACTTTAATGAACCGGTAACCAACCGAACAACCGGACACTACCCGAAATACCAAATTTTCACTAGAAGCATTAGTTTAGTGTTACAAAGCTAGTTATGGTCACCGAACATCATATTACATCTCATAAACATTAAATACATAAAATAACTAACTAGCACCATTGAATCCTAACTAAATCATGTAACTTACCATTAAAATGTTACACATTCCCCCCCCCCCCCCCATGATGGACGGTTAAGGGACATGGGTCCCACATAAGATTTCTTTGTTATAGTTTATTTGATTTGTTGATGAATATACCAACACAATATACCATATGCTACTTTAAATGTTGGAAGAGTTATACAAGAACCATAAGTCTTTCATTCATCTCATTCACAACACTTCAACACCAAACTCTTCTCTTCTTCTCCCCTTCAAACCTACGGCCCAACACCCCCTCACTAACACTTTCATTTTCAATCCATTCTCAAGTAATCTAAGCATATATTAGGGTGTATCAGGCACATTTAAGAAGGTTGGAAGCATCGAAACTCGAAGGACCTCTTGCAAGTGCTTTTAACCACTTCATCTTCATCTTGTGATCATCCGTAGCCTTGAGCTAGTAGTAAGATCATACACACTCTATTTTACAACTTATTAATTTGGTTAAAAGATGATACAAGTTGGTAATCATGAAGAACACTATGAATCAAGAACATGAAACTTGAACATAAGCTTAAAAATCATAAGAAATCATGTTGTTAAGTGTTGTTATGCTTGTTGATTATTTGTGTATATGATGTTAAACATCATATGATCTTGCTAGATAGTGATTAAAGACATAATCTAGAAAGATGAGAGGATGATTATATTAAAGATCAAGAGATCATCCTTATGTTACAACATGAACTTGAAAGATTTAATGTTTTCTTGAAGTATAATGTAACACCCTTGTTATTATTTTAAAGTTTTTCGTATAAATAACGAAAATAAACATGTAATTACGATTAAGTATCCTTAGAAAATACGAGTAATTTAAAACTTTTACAACTTAAAAGTTTTCAACATAATATAAATAAGTTCGTCGTTTAAAAGTTATGACGTAACGACGTGCGAAAGCTTTATTCTCGTGTGTTCGGTTCTTCGTTGATGCTTGATCGTCATCCGGAGCATGCCCAACATCACCTAAGATCAAAACCACATCCCTTGTTAGTTTTGACAACGTTAGAATGAATATAAACGAGTTCCATGGGTTAAACATCAACAAAATAACATTTTTCCGGAACAGGGGGGCGTCGCGTGACGCCTAGCCCCCTTTTCAGCAGAATGCTGCTTAACAGTTGCTGTACATTCCCAGCACGACCCGATTTCATGGAAACGAGCATAACTCTCTCGTTTTTAATCCGTTTTACCCGATTCTTTTTCCTACGCATCCTTAATTTATTTCTCCATCTTATGGAGTTAAAATCCGACATCCGGATTAATATAATTTCAGACTTTTAAGTCTTCGGCTTACTACCCTTTTTACCAAATATTGACCCGTTCATGATTTTATCACACCAACATGTTTAATTGACATTTAAACTCATGAAATTCATTATTTCAATATCTTCTATCATATTAATCTCAAATCACGGGTTTCTTACTTAATAAAATCCCGTTTACGCTTAAATGCTTGTTTGACCCGTTAAGAGTATTTATGTACTTTTAAGCTTAATTTACGCTCGTCCCTTGTATGCAACATAAGTCCACCCATTTATATTGAATAGTCTTCCACCACAATTATAATTGTGGTGGATTTAACGTACTAAATACTTATTCCAAATTTTATCCCTCTGATATGTCATTTTACGGCAAGACGCACTTTAAGGCGTTTAACCCCAGAAAGTTATTCCTACAACTTTTATGCGCACCCAAGGGTTGCATGGTCATAATATAAGTTTCTAAACAACCTCTAAGGGTCGTTTGCCCGGTTGACCCATCAAGGGCTTTTTGGTCGATTTTAGTCCTTCAACTTGCGATGAAGGACTTTCACTAACTACTTGACCAATCATTGCACTTTCAACTATAAGACTATATATGCGTACCTGACCCGGGTCAACAAATAGACCTGACTTATACCTTGCTTTAATTAACCAATATTCTATGGCGCGCGATTATCCAAATTGCTAATCGCTCCTGATAACATACGACTTAACAATCACATTAGTCGATATTTGTCAAATGGTGTTATCATCACCGTTTGACCCGTTTGGACTATAAGACCAAAGATAAAAGCATGATTTTAAATTTCCAAATTCACCCAATTGCCCCATTTACCATAAACCATGGTTTTTATCATTTACACTTGTTCCGACTTGTGTCAATCGTGTCGGAACCCTTATTTTGGACATTACACCATTCGCATTTATAGTTTATAAAATAAACACGTGTCCTACAAAAGGGTGTAAGTTTTACTTACCTCATATCCAAGCTACACTTTTCTTTTCCTTCTTGATCCGTTTGACCCGCTTTCTCTCCAAGCTTCACCTAGCTTGTTAAGCGCCAACTATTATTCGTCATTCGCAAGGTGGTTAGTTTAATCATGACTTAATACGATTATTCCACCTTACGCATTTCTATATCTAATTATCATTCATCATAACGTAAGTCAGTTTGACTTTTTAAAAGTCAAATGCCCATTAGTATACTAGATGCATATTCGAGTTCATCAACTAGTTTTTGCATTCTTTAATTACCCGGTAGGCGTTATCTTTAGGCCACCGTTTTAACCAAAGTTCTAACCACGTTTATCACATTTCAATCACTTTAATTAGTTCAAGCGATTATCAAAAACTAATTTATTCATTCATTTCACAAGAACAAAAGGGTTCTCATCTATAAGTGAGACCCATTCATCATATCACTAGGATTCATCCCAACACCTTATATAATCAAGTTCTTCATATGAACTAATATACTACACGATTTCATACACCAATTTATATGAACGAAATTACCAATTTCATCATAACATACCAAAACCCACTTCAAGTCATGCATGAGCTTTCACTCAAACTTATAATTTGTTCAAGTATCTTGCATCAACTATCACTTATGATGATTTCTAACACAAACATATCATCATCTTCATTAATAAGTCAAAACCCACTTAGCACATAATAGGGTAATTATCAAATCCCTAGTTTTAACACCAATTCATCAAGTTTTCAACTGGGTTTGTTTCTAAACATGAATTCAACACATATATCACTCATACATTCAACATTCATTCACGAATTTGGATCATGGGTGTTCATCATAAATTCTAAGACATCACCAAATTACGAAATTTAGCATACCTTACGATCCCCTTGACTTGGTGATCATTTGTACATGATCATGCATTTGATTTGAGCTAGTTTTGCCCTTCAATTTGGTGAAATTGAGATGAGCTAGGGTTTGAGCTCCTGGCTCCTCTTCTGATCGATTTCACACACACACACACACTAGTGTGTGTAGTGTTTTAATTAAATAAAAACCAACTTTCAACTCTTCCTCTTTTGGCCCCTCTAGTTTACAACCTTATAATAAGGGTTATTACCCAAGTTTCCTTCTTTATTTTAAGGCACGTAGTTAACTAGGTTATTATTCCTAGTTACTTGGTGGGTTCGGGGGAAGTTATAACCTGTTTTATTTTTAAGTCCTATTAACTCGAACCTTTTTATAAATTTATTTCCTTAACAGCATTTATTCACTTTTCATTAAATATTAGGTTTATTTATTAAAATCCTAATATTTACCGGGTTACTTTTACCACTAACGGTATTTTACCCGCCTTTTAGTATTAACGGGGTTTGATTACCAAACCCGTTTTCGGGATGTTACAAGTCTACCTCCCTTAAAGAGGTTTCGTCCTCGAAACCTTTCTTACATAGTCCATCGAGTTTTAAACACAGTGCATTTGACCTGAGTAATCTTTTAAGCATTACTCATACTTTAACCAATTGTTAGTATTACCAGAAAAATTATGGTAATATCTTTTTGGTTACAGAACATCTACGTACCTCATACGACATAATGCAACTTGAAATAACGTAATTCCGTTATTTCTACTAGTTTAGTCAACTTAGCGATATCCATCGCTTTTATATATTATCGAACTCTTTGTGAATCCGTTACCTCGACCCGTTTAAAGGTCTTTAGTGAAATCTTTCACTTTTAGCAACAATTTCTTTTGTTTTCAAATTCATTTATTCGGTTCAGTTATACCGAATCCACTGCTTACAAGCAACCAAATTTATTTAAATGACCTTAACCGGTCTCACTGACTAGACTTATTAGTCCAGTTACTTTTTACCGCTCGCTTGGTTATAATGTGATTCCACTTCACATTGCATTTCTTGACCGTGATCGTGTCACATCATGTTTAATTTATATCAACGTTTCTTTACCATACTTCTTCTTTTTGAATGTATCGTCTCGCACCTATCAATGTTAAGACTCATACTCTTTGATATTTGTTATTTCCGAATTCATCTTATAGTATTCATATTTGTTAAAATGTTATTCTTTACTAAAACTGAATTTTAGTTTAACATTTTTCTCTTTAATTATGTCAATTACTCATATCAAGGAAATTCACAACCTATAATTTATTGTTTTCCGTTCTCGTTTTACGCGGGGAATCGTAACAAATTCCCTCACCTTACATTATTGACCCGTAGGTTCCTTCACATAGCCTCGTAGGCTATTTCCTTAAGCTTCCACCTCTTTAAGGCGAGGCCCTTATGATCCCTTGCTTCAATTCATGGCCCGTGGGTCATTTTGGCCCTGTAGACCGTTACACTAATTAATGTCCCGAAGGTTATGATGATCCCGTAGGTCGTCTTTTATTCGAGTCCTTATTCAAATGTATATACGTTTATATACGCATATGGCGTTAAGGCACCCCTTTTTATGTTTAGAATTATTCACTTTTACTTTTTGGATTTCGTTTGACCTTGACCGTAGTCTAAGGCTACATTGTTTTCTTTCAAATTATTTTTCCGACTTCATGACTTCTAACGTCAATTACACGTCGAATTGCCCTACACTTACCGTTACCCGGTTCTTACCTATACTTCTTTACGTCCCATTACCCGGGTTCTTTATTTCAATGTTTTTAACACCTATAACTCCTTTACATAGGTTTATTAATATTTCACACTTTTATTTATTCGATTCACGCTTACTTACTTTAGCAAGTGTCATTCTTTATTAAATTTGTTTGACTTGTTCGTGTGAAATTTCACCACATGTGAACATCAAACTCTATTCTTTATTCGACCCGTTCAACTTTAAAATAGTTGAGCGTAGTTATTGACATTTCTGTTTGCAAATTCTCATTGTCTTTTAGTCATGACTCATATTCCGAGTCTTTTGACTTTCTATTTCGCGTTCCCGTCTCTTGGTTTACGCATTCTTTCCAAATCCTACCCATTCATCGGGTATCTTTATCGTAATCATTTCCAAGTAACCATTCTTATATGGTTTTAGACGTTATTTTAATTTATTTGGTCGTCTTAGCGAGATCCATCGCTTTTATTCAATCAAGTCCTTTATTCTTTATTCAATTCGTTTGACTTGTCCATGTGAATTTCATCACTTGTGACAGTCAAACTTTTATCCCTATGCCTTAGCATTCCTATTGGTCAGTCTGTATATTCTTTTTACTTGATCCTTGTCCCTTCTCTCGGGCTCGTTATTCTTACGTAATACGCTTCCGTCCTCCGACTTACATTTACGTTTACTATCAAACATCTTACTTATTTGATTCATTTGGGTACCATTTAAGTTAGTCCCATTCACCCCATCCTTACTACATCAGACATAAATGTGTCCATCATAAGAAGTTCATGGTACCACGTGTTCACTACTTACTTGGCCAGAGTAAGCGATCAACACCTGGTATACATGACCTTTTTATAATTTTCACATTACACCCCATATAAGTAATGCCTCTATTTGTTTTTTTCTTGGAAACAATATCCCGGATAGGTTTTCTATTCAGGTTTTTCCAAGTTTTCAATCTACATATGCAACTTTCAATCTCTACGTATTTGTTGCATATTACTATTTATGCAATAATTTAAAACGTGCACCTGATAATGCTTGCTCTAACAAGCTCCCCTTGCCATTAACTTATTCGCAATCGTTGCGTGATTTAGGTCCTTGGTGAGCGTGCTTTATTTGTCATACTTTGGACCATTCCTCTGTCAAATCCATGATTTGTTAAACTCTCGCTATCTTCAAATGCGAGTTTCCTCCAATTAAAACATTCATAAAAGTTAGTAATGTCAACTTTACTAAATGCCCGTATCATAATACAAGACTTTTCTACTATACGTGTTAACGCACGTAATTTTGTTAACTACATCTATTATTTAATTGAGGTATCGTATATTACACGATAACCCTATGTGTTGTTTACAGCACTTTAACATGCTAAACCATTAAAATACACGTACTTACCGGATTTGCGATCAAGCCTCGAACCGAACACATTTTGTCAACAACCTTAAGCTCTGATTACCAACTTGTAACACCCTTGTTATTATTTTAAAGTTTTTCGTATAAATAACGAAAATAAACATGTAATTACGATTAAGTATCCTTAGAAAATACGAGTAATTTAAAACTTTTACAACTTAAAAGTTTTCAACATAATATAAATAAGTTCGTCGTTTAAAAGTTATGACGTAACGCCGTGCGGAAGCTTTATTCTCGTGTGTTCGGTTCTTCGTTGATGCTTGATCGTCATCCGGAGCATGCCCAACATCACCTAAGATCAAAACCACATCCCTTGTTAGTTTTGACAACGTTAGAATGGATATAAACGAGTTCCATGGGTTAAACATCAACAAAATAACATTTTTCCGGAACAGGGGGGCGTCGCGTGACGCCTAGCCCCCTTTTCAGCAGAATGCTGCTTAATAGTTGCTGTACATTCCCAGCATGACCCGATTTCACGGAAACGAGCATAACTCTCTCGTTTTTAATCCGTTTTACCCGATTTTTTTTCCTACACGTTCGTAATTTATTTCTCCATCTTATGGAGTTAAAATCCGACATCCGGATTAATATAATTTCAGACTTTTAAGTCTTCGGCTTACTACCCTTTTTACCAAATATTGACCCGTTCATGATTTTATCACACCAACATGTTTAATTGACCTTTAAACTCATGAAATTCATTATTTCAATATCTTCTATCATATTAATCTCAAATCATGGGTTTCTTACTTAATAAAATCCCGTTTACGCTTAAATGCTTGTTTGACCCGTTAAGGGTATTTATGTACTTTTAAGCTTAATTTACGCTCATCCCTTGTATGCAACATAAGTCCACCCATTTATATTGAATAGTCTTCCACCACAATTATAATTGTGGTGGATTTAATGTACTAAATACTTATTCCAAATTTTATCCCTCTGATATGTCATTTTACGGCAAGACGCACTTTAAGGCGTTTAACCCCAGAAAGTTATTCCTACAACTTTTATGAGAACCCAAGGGTTGCATGGTCATAATATAAGTTTCTAAACAACCTCTAAGGGTCGTTTGCCCGGTTGACCCATCAAGGGCTTTTTGGTAGATTTTAGTCCTTCAACTTGCGATGAAGGACTTTCACTAACTACTTGACCAATCATTGCACTTTCAACTATAAGAATATATATGCGTACCTGGCCCGGGTCAACAAATAGACCCGACTTATACCTTGCTTTAATTAACCAATATTCTATGGCGTCGCGATTATCCAAATTGCTAATCGCTCCTGATAACATACGACTTAACAATCACATTAGTCGATATTTGTCAAATGGTGTTATCATCACCGTTTGACCCGTTTGGACTATAAGACCAAAGATAAAAGCATGATTGTAAATTTCCAAATTCGCCCAATTGCCCCATTTACCATAAACCATGGTTTTTATCATTTACACTTGTTCCGACTTGTGTCAATCGTGTCGGAACCCTTACTTTGGACATTACACCATTCGCATTTATAGTTTATAAAATAAACACGTGTCCTACAAAAGGGTGTAAGTTTTACTTACCTCGTATGCAAGCTACACTTTTCTTTTCCTTCTTGATCTGTTTGACCCGCTTTCTCCCCAAGCTTCACCTAGCTTGTTTAGCGCCAACTATTATTCGTCATTCGCAAGGTGTTTAGTTTAATCATGACCTAATACGATTATTCCACCTTACGCATTTCTATATCTAATTATCATTCTTCATAACGTAAGTCAGTTTGACTTTTTAAAAGTCAAATGCCCATTAGTATACTAGATGCATATTCGAGTTCATCAACTAGTTTTTGCATTCTTTAATTACCCGGTAGTCGTTATCTTTAGGCCACCGTTTTAACCAAAGTTCTAACCACGTTTATCACATTTCAATCACTTTAATTAGTTCAAGCGATTATCAAAAACTAATTTATTCATTCATTTCACAAGAACAAAAGGGTTCTCATCTATAAGTGAGACCCATTCATCATATCACTAGGATTCATCCCAACACCTTATATAATCAAGTTCTTCATATGAACTAATATACTACACGATTTCATACACCAATTTATATGAACGAAATTACCAATTTCATCATAACATACAAAAACCCACTTCAAGTCATGCATGAGCTTTCACTCAAACTTATAATTTGTTCAAGTATCTTGCATCAACTATCACTTATGATGATTTCTAACACAAACATATCATCATCTTCATTATTAAGTCAAAACCCACTTAGCACATAATAGGGTAATTATCAAATCCCTAGTTTTAACACCAATTCATCAAGTTTTCAACTAGGGTTTGTTTCTAAACATGAATTCAACACATATGTCACTCATACATTCAACATTCATTCATGAATTTGGATCATGAGTGTTCATCATAAATTCTAAGACATCACCAAATTACGAAATTTAGCATACCTTACGATCCCCTTGACTTGGTGATCATTTGTACATGATCATGCATTTGATTTGAGCTAGTTTTGCCCATCAATTTGGTGAAATTGAGATGAGCTAGGGTTTGAGCTCCTGGCTCCTCTTCTGATCGATTTCACACACACACACACACACTAGTGTGTGTAGTGTTTTAATTAAATAAAAACCAACTTTCAACTCTTCCTCTTTTGGCCCCTCTAGTTTGCAACCTTATAATAAGGGTTATTACCCAAGTTTCCTTCCTTATTTTAAGGCACGTAGTTAACTAGGTTATTATTCCTAGTTACTTGGTGGGTTCGGGGAAAGTTATAACCCGTTTTATTTTTAAGTCCTGTTAACTCGAACCTTTTTATAAATTTATTTCCTTATAAGCATTTATTCACTTTTCATTAAATATTAGGTTTATTTATTAAAATCCTAATATTTACCGGGTTACTTTTACCACCAACGGTATTTTACCCGCCTTTTAGTATTAACGGGGTTTGATTACCAAACCCGTTTTCGGGATGTTACATATAATGATCAAAGTGTGAAATGAGACTTGTAAACATATGATTTCAAGAATGATTTTTCAAGAAACTAAGTTAAAAATACAAGAATTACTTAAACTTGGTTCTTAAAGAGATTAACCACATTTTTAGTGGTTAATCAAGTGTAGAAATATATATTTAACAAGAAAAAATCAAGAAGAAATATTTTTGGAAATTTTATTCACAAGTTGTAAACATCTAACTTTTTCAATAATGATATTTTTAAATAAATAACCACCCTTTAAAGGGTAACTAAGCTTACTAAACACACTAGTAAGTTACTCCAAATTTTTATAAATTTTCAAGTTCATGAAGTAGTGAATAATGCTTGATTTTGGCAAATTGGTAAGTATTGGTTGATTTATTGTTGATTGTGATGATTTACAAAAGAAAATGATATGCTTCGAAAGCATGGAAACCTCCATTTTAAGGGGAAACTATGGCAAAAATTTTCTAGAAATTAAACACATAGGAAAATATTTTTAAACAAATATTTACAAGTATATTCTAACCATGATTTTTCATATAAAGTTTGCCATAATTTTTGTTAAAAAAATTACAAAATATTGGAGGTTGGTTTTTGATAATAAAAGTGACTAAATATGTATTTAGGAGAATATATATTTAGATGTCACCATGTGTGTGATTCTTTATATATTATGTGTATTAGTTATATTATTTTAGGACTTAAAAATAATATAACTCACCAAAATACCAAAAATTACAATACAACATGTTACCAAAATTCCAAGAAAACAAATGTATAAATTATACCCAAAATATTGAAGAAACCGAACAAGGAATATAACTTACAATAAATATTCCGGAATTAGATTTGTAAGTATATTTTGGTAAACGGTATTTTGGAAACTTAGAGAACAAAAATATGATTTTCATAAGTATTATAAAATAGATCATATTTGTACAAGAAGAAAATATATTATTTTTGGGTAAAGAAAAATATATATGTTTTCTTAAAATTATTAGACGATATATTATTTTAGGAGAAAACATGTATTTTCTTAATTAAACATAGAATACATTATTTTTGGGTGAGAAATAAATTTATATATATATTTTCTAAGTTGAACTTGAAAATATATTATTTTTGGAGGATTAAACGAAAATACAATTATTTTTGCCAAAGGAAAAATTATAAATAATTTTTCTTTGTAAGTTTCTTAAAATATATATTTTGAGAATATATATTTTTATTTGAAATATTATTCCGGAAAAGTTAATACAAAAATTAAGTACAAGAATACTTAATAAATACAAGGAAATACGTATCCTCGTACGTACGAATACACGCCGAAATACGTCACAGATACTTGGCAAATACACAAGTATGACTATACCCATCCTTGGGAGAACACATACGCATAACTGCATGATATACCAAGTTAGAATATATTGTTTTAACTAACATTCCAAAAATTAATAAATATAAGTTAAGTTAAAATATTTATTATTTTAACAAATAATTATACATATAAGAATATTATAATATACATCAATGATGTAACTCAGAATACACCAAGATTTCCAAAACGAGTCTTAATGAACAACAAATACAAAGAGTCGTTACATGACCTAAACATCTAATAAAACATGGCACGTGTGTAGGTAGTTGTACGACTCATAGAAGGACCTTTGAGCATACGAGATAGCAGGACGCAAACTTGTGAGTTCATGTCCCCCTTTTCTCTTAACTGTTTTTGGTTTTATAACTCTCGGGGGTGGAATCCATGTTACGAATGTTTAAATGGTATGATTTGGCTATGAAATGAACTATTAGATCATGTGAGCATAGATTGAAATTGAAATGCCGATAACTCTCATAAGAAATATGGACAAAGGTTAGATCTAACGGGCACGGCCGAGCCCCACTCATGGTCCTTATGTGACCACTTTGAGTGCTTTGGTGTCCCAGTCGAGGTGATTCGACAACGGTCAAGGGTGATTTGACGCAGTCAAGGTGATTTGATACGATTAAGGGAATTTAACACAGTCAAGGTGAATTTGACACAGTTGAGGGGAATTCGACACGGTCGAGGGGATTCGACGAGGGTATAAGCCTACTCATATTGAGTGCTCCCTATGTCTTCACATACATTAATGTCCTTGCAAAAAATTAATTTGATCTGTTCATAGACGCTTTTCATACCTGTTTTCAAAGGAATCTCTCAAACGTTTACAAGTTTATCAGTATTTATACAAAACCCATGAACTCGCTCAACTTTTGTTGATGTTTTCAAAATTACATGTATTTCAGGAAACAAGTTGGATCTTGGGCGCTGGTATTGAACAAGTCACATATCATACGCTTCCGCAAAAGTCAGGGTGCGACACTTCAAGTTCCAATGCCTCCAAGCTTCTTAACTTAGCTCCTAGCACCTCTAAATCACCTTGGATTGTATGAGGAAGGTTGAAAATGGTAGGAGTATGGTGGCGGTGTGGAGGCCGTAAGCAAGGAAGGGAAGAGGAGAAGTGAAGTTGTTGGTGAAATGGTGAAATGAGAAGTATGTTGTAACTAGTGGTCTTTTAAGCATTAACTTCCAACAACTCAATAACTAATGGATCTTATGCTTCAAAAGAAAACAACATATCAAATAAACAATGGCAAGAAAATCTTGGTGTGGGTCCCATAATGGTGACCGTAAGTGGGGGGGGGGGGGTTGGGTTTCAAATGTAAGTTAGTGTTTGTAGGATGTATTATGATGTTCGGTGACCATAACTAGCTCGGAAATGATAAAACAGTGCTTCTAGTGAAAATTTGGTGTTTCGGGTAGTGTCCGGTTGTTCGGTTGGTTACCGGTTCGTTAAGGTGCTAAATTGTGCAGTTTAGTGTGCTTTATGTTACCTTTTATGACAGTTTTGTATTTTGTTGTTAAAAAGCTGAAAATTGCTGAATTTTGTTGTTTTCTGCAGAATTCTACAGTTTTAGTGTGTTTCTGGCACTTTCCGGCACCTAAATCATCACTAGGAAGGCAGTTTTGTAATCCCTACTTTCCTACACACTATTCTAGTGTAACACTTGGTTTCGGGGCTCAATTTGTGTCTTAATATCATGTCTGTCTGAGTGCTGAACTCCCGTTAATACTTGTAGTTCGTCTGATAACTATGCTAACTTTGTTCTGTGCATTAAGTGAACCACACTGTGTTGCATGTAATAAAGATAAACAATCTTGCAACATGAAATGCCTTTGTATGTATATGACAGAAATCAGGAAATCATTCGTCTTGTTAATTTTAACCATGCACAGTCATTAAAGCACATATTACTATTCATTATTGTACGGAATACATGGAAAAGTGCCAGTTGTCACAAGGGTTGCAACAGGTAACAATGTCTTGCACAGGGTTAGGCAAACCATCGATATACCTCTCGATTGCTTTATCCAGCGGGGTAACCATTGTGGGACACAGTAAGCTTAATTCCTCATAACAATCCGTGTAAGCACGGTGTTCTCCCCCATCCTGTTTCAAATCATCAAATTCTCTTTCCAACACCCTTAGTTCGTGACGGGGACAAATCTCTTTCATCATGAGAGCCCGAAGCTCTTCCCAATTTTGTGTCATTGCCACATCGGTACCCCTGTCTCTCCTCACGCCATTCCACCATGTTAATGCCCTTTTCTCAAAGACACTAGATGCGAACTCAACTTTTCGCTCATTTGGACATTGAACATGTTGGAATGTGCTTTTCAGACTCTCGAACCACTGTAGGAGCCTAGTAGCTCCTTCAGATCCAGAAAATTTTAGCGGTTTAGCCGAGTTGATGTCTTATAACTGCACTGAGCATTGTTATTGCTATTATTGTTTGCTTGATTTATCTGAGTAATAAGGTTCAGAATCACAGCAGCAATTTGCTGAGCGACTAGCGCTGCGATTGCAGCATCCTGAGTTTGATCACGTCTAGGAGGCATTCTAAAAAGAACAAGGAAACATGAGAAACGTGTGAGATTGACATTTGGATAAACAAAAGAGGTATTGAAAATATCGAAGAAACATAAAGAAGGTGATCATTTGTTCGTTACCTCGAACAAACAAACGACACACAGTGACTAATCAAAGTAAATGGGTCTTTATAATGTATCGCGAAGACATGCTTTAGCCTATAAGTGGACACTCATCCCCAATAGTTCCCAGGTAAGAGTGATTGGTCGGATACTACGGATTTGTACGAACACTCTAGCCTTAGACAGAAAACTCGGGATACAGGCACCCACCCTTCCAGGTTTCACGTGTTTACATTAATAAGACCCAAACTTTGACGATATTTTGAAAACTTTGAAGGCACAAGGCCTAAAAAAATCATCTAGAAATAGATGATTAATTTTCAAAACAGATTTATAATTTGTGTTCTTGTTGTGGTAGTCACCTAAAGATAGGTGACGGTATTGTTTTAAGATCTAAACACAAGATAACTTCTGTTAGGTTCCTAGAAAGGTTATAGTCTAGGTCAAAGCATTACTAATAACCTAATCCCCTATAACCAAGGCTCTGATACCAACTCTTCTGTCACACCCCGACCGCGTAAAACAACAAACCGTGGCGGAAACGTCGGGGAGTCAAGTAACAGAATCATTGTTTCACAATGCATGGTAATTGAAGTTATGTTTTATTGAATTTATAATTGTTTAACATTGTCTTTGCAGTAAAATAAATGAGTTTAAACATGTTGTCTTTCATGGTTTATGTCACTAAGGCCCGCGTCCCATCCTATGTGAATCATTATAATCATCAAACAACTGCACCTGAAACGTATATGAAAATAAAGTCAGAATAACAACGTTCTAATTAGGTTATACATCCACAATAATTAATGCAACTTCCAGTAAGATACTTATGGCTACCAACCTCCTGCACTGCCAGGTTTATATTTCCGCTGTGATGTTTTCGGGGTTTGACAAGTGGTAATGGAACCGAGTTACCGACACCATCATTCAAAACTGTTGTGAACCAAAAGAGGTTTTTCCTCCCATCACCTCTATCGCTTGCCACCTTTCTAAACGAAGGCGATTCCTCCCAAGGCCACCAACTCCATCGTTTGCCACCTTTTGACCACTATATAACCATCAACACCACCATAGATCTGAGGAAGATAAGTAGAAGACAGGAGGTGGTGCTAGGCGTGTTATAGTTGGAGACGGGAAAACGATGTACTGTTGGGATTGAACCTTACAAAGGAACAAATGATATGTAAAGCCAAAACTGGTTCAGAACAGTAGATCATCATAAGCAGTGTTTGCACAAAGATTCTCCCATTGACAGTGGTTATCTAACAACTGATGGACTCCAAGCACTGATCAACCCAACCACTGTTAGGCCAAGCACTGATGAAGTTTAAAGAACTGTAGCTCTATCTGCAGCTGACTTCTAAGAACTGCTACTGATTAAAGCACTGTCCATTCAAGGACTGATCAACCTTAGAAGAAAGCACTGATGCTAAACATCAGTGCTTAGACTACATCAGTGGAAAGTGAAATAGTAGTTTGATTCTAATCAGTGTTTATATAAATTAGTGGATGTATAGAACAGTGTTTATAGTTTGTTAGGAAGTTAGATGTCACTTTCATGGTGACATCAGCTTTGATTCTCAGTGGTTTGATCTGTACTATAAATAGAACAGTTTGTACTGTTCTATGTGAGAGAGTTTTCTCCTCCAATTCACTCATCTTGTACGATCAACCAGTGAGATCAGGCTGGGGGGAGTTTAGTACGTAAACATGCATTTAGTTGATTAATTGTAAACTTTGGATTGTAATCTTTTGACTAATGAAAAGCATGTGTTTGTCAAAACTATTTCTCTTCGATTGTGTTATAAAGTTTGTTTCCATTTCCGCTGCATTTAATCTATGTTTTATATTCATTCATTTGT
Source organism: Helianthus tuberosus (assembly GCA_030545235.1). Lineage (NCBI taxonomy): Eukaryota > Viridiplantae > Streptophyta > Magnoliopsida > Asterales > Asteraceae > Helianthus > Helianthus tuberosus. The sequence goes on along the minus strand of CM060424.1, from coordinate 112,460,659 downwards.
TAAATTTCATCAAATAAACACAATCAAAAGAAACTCAGATCCTAACAGTTGGTATCAGAGCGAGGACAGTCAAATTCGATCTAACAATCAATTTGACATAACAGTTCAGCTCAAAATCTATTGATACTAAGGTTGATCGTATTTATTGAAAAACAAAAGTAAAAGGTAATCAGGTCTAAAGTTGATTATTCAGAAACTTTTGTAAAACAATCAAGATGTTATTTATCACACAGGATTTACGTAACACTGAAAGTTTTATATAAACCACCGATGGTTGTTAGACTTAAAAATATCTAATAATCTCGGATTGGGTATATTCACTCACAGTTCTATGATACTTCAGTGTTTATGATGAAAACTATGTTGGTTCCATGATTGACTGCTGCTAAGGGTTCATCTCAAGTCATTAAAGACCTATGTTCAAAAATTGCATTTATGCTCTTGGTAACATAAGAGAGTTGAAAAAAACCTTAGGAACAAGATCTTATATGTGAACAACAATTTTGAAAATCAGTAGCCTTAAAAATATGCATCAAACATAACCAGGATCAACTCCAAACTATGTTAGTAAAATATCAGTGTTGAAAGGAGTTTGAAATTAACCCAAATCACTTGTGAAGGGTGAAATCCTACAAAGGTTATATGTTTGATGTTTAGAAAACTATATCATGAGTAATGTGAAATTTGGCATAAGCATGTGCAAAAATGATCAAATCTCTCAAAACATTGTTGAAAATGATTCTGGATTGAGTATTCCTTCCTTAAAAACCTTCCAGTGAAAGTTTCAATACTTATCTATGGAAAGGGTAAAATGCAAAAGAAGAAAAATTACAAAAACTCAAAAGTGTGTTTATCTCAAAACTTTTGAAATCAAAAGGAAAAGAGTATAAATCTAAAAACACTTAAGAGTCCATAGGTTAGTCCTACAAAAGGAAAACCAAGAATAAACATACATCTTTGGTCAAACATATGCCATTAAGCAACTATATACAATCACAATATCAGGGATGTTCAGGTAACAAAGGTATCACCAGATAATTATCAATAGAGAGGATTACGCCAAATTTTCAGAAAATCTTCACATGGTAAGAAGGTTCACAAAGAACTTTCAAAACCATTATGAACAGGCTATCTCATAGTTACAATCATCTGACAAGGTAATGGTATCAAACAGTGGTTATGAAATTTTGTTTCAAATCACTGACCATTTTCCTAAAACTTGTGAATGAAGTGATTCTGACCTAATTAAAAGTTACATTGATTTTGAAAATGCACCAGATCTAATTGATGTGGTTATCAGAGAACCTTTATTTTTTTCTAAAAGGTTTTACTTTAATAAAACAGGATATATGTTAAGATCGGAGGCTCTCATGATTGTGTTTGTTTGTATGTTTGGAACGATTTGTAAATATGAAAACATGTAAAGTGCAGCGGAAATGAAAACAAACTTTGTAAACACAATCAGATGGAGAAAATAGTTTGATAAACAATTGCTTCTCATAGAGTCAAAAGATTTACAAATCAAAGCAAAAGATTACAGATATGCTTACAAACTAAACTCCCCCTCAGCCTGATACCCCAAGGTTGGTTGCACACAAGATGAAAGGATTAGACATGAGGAGAAGAACTCGCTCAGTCAATCTAATGTAACAGTACAGGGTACTGTTACATTTATAGGCAATCCAAACCACTGAGGTATCTCAGCTGACGTCACCATGAAAGCGACGTCTAACAGCCTAACAACCTGTATCTACTGTCCTTACACAAACACTGCTAACCTAACCACTGACTATACATAAAACAGATATTTCACTAAACAGCTGCTTTCTCTTTATGTCAGTGCTTTCCTCAAGGTTGATCAGTCCTTGACTGGGCAGTGCTTTATCATCAGTAGATAGGACCAGCAGTGTTGGATACTTCAGGGTTTTCATCAGCAGTTGAAAGGACAGCAGCAGTTGAATATGAATAGCAGATAGAGACCATCAGTTGTTATAAATCACTTTCAAGGGGAGAGCAAAGTGTAAACTGCTGCTTATTGTGAATCCTCTGTTGTGACCTGGTTTTGGCTTTACATTATCTGTTCCTCTGGTAGGGTTCAATCCCAACAATCTCCCCCTGGAACAGATAATGCCAAAACCCTTCATTATTCAGGACCTTTATTACTCATCAAGAGTGCCTTAGCTTGATCTTTGAATTCAGCTTCAAATTCCTGTGCACTCTGGTCATCCTCATCCCTACACAGTGTAAGTTCAAGGAGATCCTGCAAATCTTGAACACTAAGGCCTAGTGCTTCTTTCCTTGATATGTACTTCACTTCGCCATTGGCTCTGACCAGGGTCAATACGTGAGTCTTTTGATCAGACATCCACTTTAGTATTTTTAAGCCAAGTGGGTTTCTTGGGAGAGACTTATTTGAAGATGAGTTAAGGGATGATGGCCTTGAAAACACCTGCAGACTTTCAGACATTCTTTTGAAAGCTTCTTCAGTGACTTTGTCAGCTGCAGCTATATCTTCTGCAGTTTCTTGTTCAATAAGTTCTTGTCTTTCAGCTTCTGTCTTGTCTTTAGCAGTGTTTGGAGACGCAGGTTTGTTTAATGCCTTAAAAAGGCTTTGAAGCTTTGTTGAAGTTTCTTCTTTTAGACCCATTTTCGTGATGGTATCTTTGAAGTACTCTGCTTCCTTTTCTATTACCTCTTCTTCAGTCAGCTGTTCTCCCTCTTCTTGATTTGTTACAAAAGTAGACCGGAACAGTGTGTCAAGGTTTCCTATCTTCTGTTCAAGCTTCATCATTTGTTCTTGCTTCTTAGAAGTGCCTGAAATAGTTATCTTTCTTTTCTTCAGCCTTTCGTAGGCTTCATCAGTCTGCTGTTTTGACCATTTTGATATGGCTTCAGCAGTATCCATTTTTGCATCCACCAGCTCCTTTTTCTTTCTTTTATACTCAGCAGTGAAGTCAGCAATGAGCTTTTTGAATTTGTTCCAGTTTGGAGCATTTTTCTTCTTTGTAGGATCATTCTTAATTCTGTTGATCCTCTCAGCCTCATGCTTTAGAGCGATTATTGGCCATTCTTCAAACTGTTTTTCTTCAGCAGGATAGAATTTTTCTTTCATAAGGTAGGCAATATATTATTTTCTTAGCTCTTTGCGTTGTTCAGCCTTTTCTTTGATTAGTTCCTGTGCGAATTCTTCCATCTGCTTTACCTTTTCAAGGAAGAAATCCAGTCTTTTAGCAATGCCTTCTTCGCTTAGACGTTCACATTCACTTTCAAATTTAGCTCTTGCTTTAGCCTGCCTTGCCTTGAGTTTGAGGTAAACATCCATATCCTCTGGTGGCATGTAGCCTATGAGTGAGGAGAATCTCCTTTTTGAAGGATCTTCTTCTGTATAGAATTGCCTCATCTCATTTTTGATGACTTCAAGTTCCAGTGGATGTTGTGCAGCATTAGGATCATGTGTACTCTCATCGGCAGGTATTGGCTTTCTTTTTTGTTGAAGAGCTTTGGCTGTGAAGTAGGACTCCTAACAGTGGTGGATGACTGACTAACAGCTGTTGAGACAACTGGTGTCTCAACATCTGCTGGCATTACAACTGCTGATATGTCAGCAGTTGTCTTCTGCTTCTGAGCAGGGGATGGAAGTGGTGAAGTAGTTTTTGATGGTGGTGGTGAATCATCATCTGATATGAGATTCCTTCTCCTTTTTAATGAAGAAGGAGCAGATGATGTTTTGGGTGGATCAGTGGTGGTAGATTGAATAGCAGTGGTTTGTGGCAGTGATTGACTGACAGTGGTTGAAACAACTGGTGTTTCAATCACTGTTGTCATTACAACAGATGTTGTAACATCTGTTGTCTTCTGTTTTATGACAGGAGGCAGTGGTGATGGTATGATTGTAGATGATGATGGTGGAGCAGTAGTTGTAGTGGTGTGTGGTAGAGTGGTGTGTGTTGATGACATGGCAGCTGTTTGGCTACTGACAGCAGTTTTTGTAACTACTGCTGTATCAGCTGTTTGGCTAACAGGTTTTGAGACCTGCTTTTCTTTTTCTTTTTCTTTTTCAGACTCAACATGAAGGCCATGTTCTATTCCCATCCTATTCATTTTTTCCAACAGCTTGTTATTCTCCCCCTTTTTGGCATTATCTGAAGGGGGGTTTACAAGAAATGGTATGGAAGAAGGAACTTTGCCAGAGGCACTTTGAATGCTAGCCTTTATAGCCTTGATATCTGCTTGAGTGTCTTTAAATCTTGATTCAACCATGTTGGTCAGCATTTGTACTTGAATAGCATGCTTTTTGTCAGCCATAAGTTGCTGTGCTTCAAGCATGGGTTGAAAAGTATTCCAAAGCTCATTTTCAGCAAATGCATGTTGTGCAGGTGCTTGAGCAGGAACAGCAGTGGCTTGTGCTTTCTGAGCTTCTAAAATCTCTTGCACCATCTCCTTTATTTCAGCAACTGATTCTTCAAGTTTGTCAACTCTGCCCGTCAATTCCTGATATCTCGAATCATCACCTACTTTAGTAGGATCATCTGAATCCCCACCAGCAGTGGTTATATCAATGTGTGTCTTAGGAACAGAGTCCCAAAAATCACCCATTGATGCCCCTTGTTCTTGGTACTGGGGACTTCTTTCTTCAGCACTTGATAAACCATTGATGTTACTAGTGGTCAAAATAGGCTCACTAGTGGTTAACATTGGTGCTATTGAAGAAATTGCCTTCAAGGGAGTCTGATTTATGAAACAACTGGCCAACTGGAGATCTGTTGATCCACCAGTTGTAGTTGCTGCTCCACTTGAACTACCACCGAGAGTTACTTGTAACTCAGGGGGTGTAACCTCCTCAACTGTTGCTGGGATAGCAGGAGTAGTAGCATCAGACCCAGTTACCTATGGGGGTATACTCTCAGTGACAGGTGATAGAGAGGAACTGGTATGTGTCTGAGCTACAGCAGCTGCATGCAACAAAGGTAGGATGGATTGTGGCATTATTATTGGTGAGGGGATGGGAGTTGAAAGAGACATGTCCTTGGGATCAGGACTAAGGAAGATGGATCCAAGTGGATTCAGAGCTTCATATTGTGGTGTCCCTGTGCTTACAACCTGATCCTTTTGTGAGGATGCAGGAGGAGTTTTAGGCTTGGGTTGAGATCTTTCTTCCAACTGCTGTGAGGAAGTAGCAGCAGTGGTTTGTGGTGACTTTTGTGTTGTCACAGGCATTTCCTCTAGGATCTCATCTTCCAGAGTTGCCTTTGTTTTGGGTATGGTGGGTTTTCTGGATGTTTTTCTTTTGGTCTTTTTGGTGATGTCAGGTGTGGGTTTCAAAGCAGTGGTTGTGCTGCTATGATCACCTGGAGCAGTGGGCTCAGCAGCTGATACCTGAGGAGCAGTTGTAACCGCTAAAATCTGCTCAGGTACCCCTGCTTTTGTTTTTATTGGTGCCATCATCCTTGAAAATGTTTCTTTTGTTAAGCTTTTTATTTGACAATGAACACCTTGTTTTGGCAAATTTTCATTTTCCTTTACAAATTTTTGTTTAAAGTAATAACTCAAAAATCTTGGAAAAAGTAAAAATGCTTTGTTGTCAACATTTTTCACTAAGTCATTGAAGATTTCCTGGGAATAGTTGTAATCTTTGTTATTCAAAATGGCATACCCCAGGCATTGAATCTTCAATGGTATTTCATTAAATGATGTTGTTTTATTTGAAACACACATCAAAAGTGTGTGAAATAAAAATCTTGGAGCAGACGGAAAATAACCTTTTTGTAAGGTATCAACCTTTGATTGTTCTGCATATCCCCTTTTTACGAAATCAGTTTTCATCTCGGCTTTCTCAAAAGAGAGTTTACCTTCCTGATCGTTGAGATTAAAGACTTCAGAGATCGACTGTGGGGTTATTTGAACTGCTTTACCCTGTATTGAGGAGTTAATGGCTATGACTTTTCCGTCTTGTTTTTCAAGCGACGCCTTTTTCCAAAACTCTCTCTGGGTTTGCAGATAGATGGGAGCATTTGCTGTTAACAAAGTTTTGTACTTTGATGCAGATAATGTATCAATGATGGTGTCAAAGGTGTGATTATCAGTAGGTTTTGTGAGTAAACCCAGATAGTTGTGAGATTGTTTGAATGGTATTTCGATGGGTTCTTCGGCCGTTTGAGCGACCTCTTTGGAAGGTGATGGTGATTTAGGTTTTGATTTTGATTTTGACTTTGATTTTGTCATTTTTGCGGAGAAGAACGAAGGAGGATTTTGGAGATTTTGAGAAGAAGGGTTGGAAACTGCTATGAGAAGAGAATTTTGGAATTCAATTCGACAGTGTAAAACCCTGTTTGGGGTTTAGGGCAGGGTTTTATTTAAAAATGATCGCTGATGTGGCAGCGGTTATTAAGATCTGAGGGCTAAAAACTGACCACGTGTCAAACACTGATGAAGTGGATGAAGTATGTAGAACAGTTGTTTTAAGGGCCACTGACGTATCAAGCATCAGTGGTTACAACGGTTAAAATTATGGGCAGTGGATGATTTTTACTATCAGTGGATAGCATATCAGTGGATAAGACACTGATTTTGAGCATCAGTGCTTTTCAAGAAAATGAGGGATCAGTGGTTAACTTTCAGCAGTGGACAGTGTTTAGAGATCAGTCGTTGGAACAAAACAGTGGTTAGGGTAAATGGTACAATTCTGAAGGACAGGTGTTTCAGCAACAGTTTTGAAGATTTTCATTCAAGGTTTTGCCACATGTCAATTTTGAAAGACAGTGGTTTAGTACCCCAGATAATGAAAACTTTTTGCTAAGGCAACTCATTTTCGTTTAATATTCAATTAACACATGAGTACCCTAGTAATTTAAGCACAGTTTACAATCAACCTTTGATAAAAATTTAGGAGCAAACCTGAGTATGACATGATCATGACATATGTACCATTTCCTTTTGACCCATTTTTGAGGACACTAATACCATCAAAAAATAAGCTATTACATCCTGACAGGAGCTGAAACTATTGCCAACAAAAACAAGCATAAGTTCCAAATATATTATTAAAAAAAATGAATAATATATCCTGGTTATTTGAGAAAATCCTTTGAACAACAAAAAATAGTTAAAGGATTTTCTGAGAATAGTATCAAAAAGGATCTGGTATAATTTCAATAGAGTATATAATCATATCATTCACAAGTTTTTTTTTTTTTTTTTTTTTTTTTTTTTTTTTTTTTGAAAATGGTCAGTGGTTTGACAACAGTGGTAGGAAACTTTTGGATACATTTTGACCACTGTTTGGAACCATTTTCTTTGTCAGTTGATTGCAAACCTGAGGACACATGGAGAAATTTTTTTTTGAACATTTGTCTAGTCCTCTTTGGAGTTCATTTACTGGAATCAAAACCTTTTTCTGAACAGATAAATGCACATAGTTGCTTAATGACCATTATTACCCTAAACTTTGACTCATAAGTGTTTTATGTTTATACTCTTTTCTTTTGACTTCAAAAGTTTTGAGATAAACACACTTCTGAGTTTTTGTGAATTTCCTTAATGTATTTTAACAAAGTTGATTTTGTCCTTTTGAGGGACTCAACCTGTTTTTAACACATAAGATCTGAATGACTAAAGTTTTAATTCCCTCTTTTTGAGTTAACAAGACATCAATGTCTTATGAATCATAGGTTTTGTTAATCTGAGGTTCATACTTTAGTATTTAATGAAAACATCACAAATATCAAAACAACAGTTGAAATCAATATTGAAAAATATGAAACAATCCCATAATTTAACAGATATGTTTACAGATCTGAAAACTATGGGTGACTTTTGCATGATATCACTTGTTGTGTGAAATTTGTGTGTCATATGACATCTTGGTTGATTTTCAGAGTTTTTGAAAAACCATTTTGAACATGATTTACACAGTACTCTGTTTTTCAACTAAATACAACCAACCTTAGTATCAATGAATTTTGAGCCGAACTGTTATGTCAAATTGATTGTTAGATCGAATTTGACTGTCCAGGCTCTGATACCAATTGTTAAGATCGGAGGCTCTCATGATTGTGTTTGTTTGTATGTTTGGAACGATTTGTAAATATGAAAACATGTAAAGTGCAGCGGAAATGAAAACAAACTTTGTAAACACAATCAGATGGAGAAAATAGTTTGATAAACAATTGCTTCTCATAGAGTCAAAAGATTTACAAATCAAAGCAAAAGATTACAGATATGCTTACAAACTAAACTCCCCCTCAGCCTGATGCCCCAAGGTTGGTTGCACACAAGACGACAGGATTAGACATGAGGAGAAGAACTCGCTCAGTCAATCAAATGTAACAGTACAGGGTACTGTTACATTTATAGGCAATCCAAACCACTGAGGTATCTCAGCTGACGTCACCATGAAAGCGACGTCTAACAGCCTAACAACCTGTATCTACTGTCCTTACACAAACACTGCTAACCTAACCACTGACTATACATAAAACAGATATTTCACTAAACAGCTGCTTTCTCTTTATGTCAGTGCTTTCCTCAAGGTTGATCAGTCCTTGACTGGGCAGTGCTTTATCATCAGTAGATAGGACCAGCAGTGTTGGATACTTCAGGGTTTTCATCAGCAGTTGAAAGGACAGCAGCAGTTGAATATGAACAGCAGATAGAGACCATCAGTTGTTATAAATCACTTTCAAGGGGAGAGCAAAGTGTAAACTGCTGCTTATTGTGAATCCTCTGTTGTGACCTGGTTTTTACTTTACATTATATGTTCCTCTGGTAGGGTTCAATCCCAACAATATATTATCTTTCATTTCTTTTTGTTGAATAATATATTTTGAACTTCTACTCATTTTTAGATAGTTAAAGTTCAAACACCTGTCAGGATGTAGAACCCTTTTATTTTTGCCTAGGGTGATATTTTCCTTGATAATGGATCATAAGGAGATGGTGTTATAGTTAGGGTCATTTCATTCATAAACTTAAGTCTAAATCTGTAAGCAAAGTTGATTGTTATCAAATCTCAAAATGTTTGGCTGCTCATGATTTACTCTAAATTCTTAAAAGATTAAAACACAAAATGGATGGTCAAAGTAAGATATGGTTATCATCTGGGATATTCAACCACTGTCAAAATCATTTACATCATCAAAGCAGCAGATGTACAAAACAGCTATTAAAGCCCAAACCACTTATACACCAACAGTGCTTGACGAAAGTGGCCTTCTAAACCTCCACCACTACCTCACTCCTAACCACTGTTGATAAAAATCTATAAAAAATGGATAAAAATCATCAATGTGCCAAACCCATTTTTCTTAAATCCTTTCACCCTCATTTCAACAGACGTTGGATCATCAAAGTCCCCAACAGATGTTAGTTCATATGACTCACATCTGCAGCCTCACCTTTTACACATCAATCTTCCTTAAAACTCAACCATTTTACCAAACACTTGGCAACATCAATGAAAGGGGATTCTTACAAAAATTCAATCCTAAAACATTTGTCTTCTTATTGGCATTCTACCATTCCATCAACGAGTCAAGTACTATGGGGTACTAAAAGACAGAAAGTTGGGTAGTTGTTTTGTAAGAAGAGCTTCGAGAGTTCAGTGACAACAAGATTGAAAACTTATACCACTGCCAAAGGATGAGAATTCAATTGGTAAAAAGTGGGTCCTCAAAGAACATAGCATATGTTAGGAGCGTGGTTGTCAAGATTCATGATAATTCAGAAAAGTATAACACCAAGAATATAGAGGCTTACATCAGGAGGATGTTAATTCCTAGGCAACAAGCCTAGTGTTTTGACTAGGTTAAAAGCAAGCAGATGTTCCTACAACTACCGATTGAATGATATTATAATGCTGTTGCATCCTGAACAGTTCAACTGTTTGTAACTTCAAAATATGTTATTGAATTTTGGTATAATTGCTCAAAAGACTTCTTTTATGCAGGACAGTCAAGCAGTAGAAAATATCATCAAAAATCCAGTTTCACATTCCACCACCAAGCACATTGACATCAGACATCACTTTGTGAGTGATTGCTATGAAAAAGGTTTGATTTCTCTACACCATGTTCCAACTAAAGATCAGCTGGCAGATGTGCTAACAAAAGCATTAGACACATCCACCTTTGAAAGCTTGATCTCTAGGATTGGCATGCTAAACATGGAATAACAGGCAAAATCCTGTTTTTCTATGAATAAAAGCATTAAAATGTTTTCAGAAAATCAAAAATTCATCCTTAAAAATAACTAAAAATGAAAATTTTCATTAATCCTTAAAAGTCTGCCACAACCACTGTTTTGGTTCAAACATCTGTTCTGTTGATATTTCCCACTGCTGAAAGTCAACCTCTGTTCCTTCATATCCTTATTAATCAATGTTGATCAAACACCAGTGTTTTAACCCACTGATGGCTATGCACTGATAGTAAAAGTCAGCCACTGTTTTCATTTTCCCTACTGTAAACCACTGATATTGATCATCATTGGTTTCCTAAACAACTGTCATCCATTATTCATCAGAGGTTGTCACGTGGACAGCACTTAGCCGTCAGATCTTTGTAACCGCTGCCACGTCAGCATTCACTTTTTCACTTTATAAAACCCTGATCAAAAACCCCAAACAGGGTTTTCACTGTCGAATTGAATTCAAAATTCCTTTCAAAAGCAGTTACCATCAACTTCTTTCAAATCATTCATCTTCTTCTTTCTCTCGCAACTACCTGCAAATCACCATGACTCTCAATCTCAAAAATCCTCATAATTATCTGTGTACTCTTGAGAAAACAGATCAAAACTCAGAATTTCACTCCATCATTGACGCCCTGCCCTTTCTTCTTCAAAGTACAAATTTTTTTTGACTTGCAACGCACCAATTTATCAAGAAACCCTACGTGAATTCTGGAAAAATGCAAATGTTCAAGTTCTAAACAAAAATCCCTGGGCTATTATATCTGAAGTTGGCAAAATTCTTGTTTCCATCACACCACAAACAATCTCTGAGGTTTTTGAGATGAATGACCACACAGGTAGTACTTCGTTCCCTAAACATGAATATCAGACTGATCTGACCGAAAGGGGTATGAGGGACAAATGGATAAAGCAACTTTGCAAAAAGGGAATTTCCCACCTCCCATGAAATTTTTATTTCATACCCTACTCATGTGTGTTTCAAATAAAACCACAGCTTTCAATGAAATCCCATTAGACATTCAATATCTGGGATATGCTATCATGGAAAAAGCTGATTTTAATTACTCTCGAAAAATTTTCAATGACATAGTTAAAAATGTTAACAATATAAAAGCCAAAAAGAAAGCATTTTTGTTATTTCCTAGATTTTTGAGTTATTATTTACAAAAGCGAATACCTGAGGATAGTGCACAAGTGCTCATCCAAGGTGCTCCATGTCAAATAAACAGTCTGTCCTCTGAAACCATTACAAGGATGTCAGAGTCAAAAGATTTGAAAACACAAACAGAGGAACCTGGGCATAATTTAGCAGAGACAACCTCTGCTCCTCAGGCTCCTGCTGTTGAGCCCACTGCTCATAGTGAACACAGCAGCACAACCACTGCTGTGCAACCCCCACCAAAACCCACCAAAAAGACCATCAAAAAGAAAGTCACCAAAAAGCCCACCAACCCATCCAAAAAGGATCTTTTGGAAGATGAGATCCTAGAAGTAACTCCTGTGACAACACAAAAGTCACTTGAAACGACTGCTACTACTTCCTCACAGCAGATGGTAGAAAGATCTCAACTTGAGCCTCAAACTCCTCCTGCATCGTCATAAAAGGATCGGGTTGTATACACAGGGACACCAAATTACGAAGCTCTGGAATCACTTGACTCCATCTTCCACAGCCCTGCTCCTGGGGCAAATTCTCTTTCAACCCCTATCACTACTTCACAAATTCCACCATCTTTTCTACCTCTGTTATTCGCCTTGGACATGGATCAGACACAAATTAGTTCTTCTCAACAACCCATCACTGAGAAAATCCCTCAACAAGTGACTGAGTCTTATTCCTCTGCCATTGCTAACCCATCAACAGCTGAGGAGGTTACACTGCGGGAATTACAAGTAATTCCTTTCAATAGTTCAAGTGGAGCAGCTACTACAGGTGTTAAATCCACTGATTTACATCTGGACAGTAGTTTCATTAGTAAGCCTCCCTTGAAGGAAATTTTCTCTTTGGGAACCAAGGTGACCACTGGTGTATTTCCATTATTCACTGGTGTGCTTACATTGGTAACCAATGTTGAGGAAAGAAGTCCCCAGTACCAAGACAAAGGGGCATCAGTGGATGACTTTTGGGAAACTTTCCCTAAGTCAACTACTGATACAACCACTGCTAGTGGGAAATCAGATGATCCCATTCACTTGGGTGATGGTTTGAAATGCAAAGAATTGACGGAGATAGTGGATAAAATTGAAACCTCTGTTGTAAATATCCAAAATATGTTGTAGTAGTTGTTACAATCACAAAAAGCTCCATCAACTGCTTCATCATCTGTTTCATCTCCCACTGAGCTATGGCATCTGTTTCAACCTCTGCTCCATCAACAAAGGAAATATGCAGATCAACAGCATGAAGTTCAACTTCAAATGTTCAAAAATGTCATGGAAGCTAGGTACAAAGATACTCAAGAAGATATCAAAGCCATTAAAGCTCATCTGCTCCAAACCACTGGCACTGCTCCTCCTTCAATCATCTATGTTGAAAACCCTGATGATGCCAAAAAAGGGGAGAAAGGAAAGAAGGGAAAAGAAGGTCTATATATGCCACCAGATCCAATGTCTAAACTTGTGGTAGAAATTCCAAAGCCAGATGGATCAAAGAAGGTTGATGTGACTCTAAATGCTTTTGCTGAAGAAAAAGCAAAGTTAAAAGAGAAAATGGAAACAAAAAGAGATAAAAGATTTGAAGAGGAAAAGAAAGTTTTTATGGCTAAGGAGGCACAGGGTACTTCAAACAGAAGAAAGACTACCAGGAAGGTTAGCCAACCCAAAACCACACCTCCCAAAACCACTAAACCACCTCCTAGAATCCTCAAAAAATTCCTCACATCAAACCCCTAAACCAACATCCAAACCAACAGATGTTAAGACACCTGATGTATCAACAGTTGTTGATACTTCAGTTGTTTCAACAAATGTTGTGTCAACCACTGCCCTAATCACTTCACCAACCATCACTACTCAATCCACTGCTACATCTTCACAAAAATCACCACCTACCATAAAGCAGAAGACAACAGTGGTTGAAACACCAGTTGTTTCAACAACTGTTAGTCAGTCACCCATCATTTCAAACATTCCTTCACAAGCCAATATCCTTTCAGTTCCAAAAACTCAAACAAAAACACCTTCTCCTAAAAAGGTGTATACAAGAAAAAGAAAGTTCCAGGTGTATGATGATGACATACCAGCACCTGATCCCATTTCATATGTCCCTTACAATATCACCAAACCTCAACCATTCATTCCTCCCACCTTGGCTAACCCAATCAAAGATCCAAAGGAACTTGAAGGATATGACCCTGCTGATACTGTACCAGTAGCTGCCAGTTATCCACTAGAATTGCATGCAGTAAGAAATGAAATGAAGCATTTCTACACAGTGGATGATCCTACAAAGAAAAAATTCCCTTCTCTGATTGGTTTTAGAGATCCAGTCAACATGGAAGAGTATTTAAAACTTAAAGGTAGGCAAGCTGAAATAAGAGCTAAACTTGAATGCAAAGGGAAAAGTGATAATGTAATCTCAAGTCATATGCAGTTTTTGCTTACCAAAGTTAAACAACTAGAAGACTATGCAAGAGATTTGAGTAAAGAAATATCCAACCTGCCACTAGAAGCTGATCAGCAACAGGAAATGAGAAAAGACCTTCTTGCTTTGATTATGAGAGAAAAGTTCTATCCTGCCAAGGTTGAGCAGTTCAGAGACTGGCCACTCATTCCTCTGAAACACGAAGCAAATAGAATTGAAAGAATCAAGAATGATCCAGGTATGAAAAGATCAGCACCAAATTGGAGCAAATACAAAAAGACAATTGATGATCTTACCTTAGAGTATAAGAGAAAGAAGCAAGAGTTGGTTGCAGCAAAGGTTGGTACATCCAAAGCCATAGGAAAATGGACAAGGCAATACACTGATGAGGCTTATGAAAGGCTGAGAAAAAGAAGAGAGATAGATCCTAGCCTTCCAAAGAAGCCTGAATACAAAGACAAGAAAGCTAATGATCCAAAGTAGCAAACCCTTTCCTTAAAGACCTTGTTCACATCTTCTGATACTTCCATCATTGCCTTAAACCAAAGAAAGAGGCAAAGACAAATGGATGAAAAGGAAGTCAAGGCTCATGAAGATCTCATTATGAAAGAAGCTCTTCAAGAATAATTGCAGAAAATCAAGACTCAGCAAAATCACAAGATTCTGCCAAAAGAGTCATAAGTAGACCTCCTTCTCCAAACTCATCTAAAATAAAAACTCTCCCAAGAAACCCATTGAACTCAAAGATACTAAAGTGGAAGTTTGATCAAAAGACCCACGTATTGACTTTGATCAAGTCCAATGGTGAAGTGAAGCATATATCAAGGGAAAATGCACTTGGCCTAAGTATAGAAGATTTACAAGATCTCCTTGAGCTTACACTGTGCAGGGATGAGGATGATGAGGATTCCATGAACTTTGAATTACAATTCAATGGACAAGTTAGGGAATTCTTGATGAGGCAATAAAGATCCAGAATAATGAAGTGTTTTGGCGTCATCTGTTCCAGGGGGAGATTGTTGGGATTGAACCCTACAAAGGAACAGATGATATGTAAAGCCAAAATTGGTTCAGAACAGTAGATCATCATAAGTAGTGTTTGCACAAAGATTCTCCCCTTGACAGTGGTTATCTAACAACTGATGGACTCCAAGCACTGATCATCCCAATCACTGTTAGGCCAAGCACTGATGAAGTTTAAAGAACTGTAGCTCTATCTACTGCTGACTTCTAAGCACTGCTGCTGATTAAAGCACTACCCATTCAACGACTGATCAACCTTAGAAGAAAGCACTGATGCTCAACATCAGTGCTTAGACTACATCAGTGGAAAGTGAAACAGTAGTTTGATTGTAATCAGTGTTTATATAAATCAGTGGATGTATAGAACTGTGTTTATAGTTTGTTAGGAAGTTAGATGTCACTTTCATGGTGACGTCAACTTTGATTCTCAGTGGTTTGATCTGTACTATAAATAGAACAGTTTGTACTGTTCTACGTGAGAGAGTTTTCTCCTCCAATTCACTCATCTTGTACCATCAACCAGTGAGATCAGGCTGAGGGGGAGTTTAGTATGTAAACATGCATTTAGTTGATTAATTGTAAACTTTGGATTGTAATCTTTTGACTAATGAAAAGCATGTGTTTATCAAAACTATTTCTCTTCGATTGTGTTATAAAGTTTGTTTCCATTTCCGCTGAATTTAATCTATGTTTTATATTTATCCATTTGTTCAATTTCATCAAACAAACGAAATCAAAAGAAACTCAGATCCTAACATGTACCATGTACAGTGGTTAGAGATTTTAGTTCCTTTGTTTGCTTCGTTGCCTCGGACTTCCGCTGTAACTGCAATTACCAAAAATGTCCATTGGTGGTGGTGGTGATGTCGGTAAAAGGTTAAGATGGGTGAAAACTGCAGGTGGCGGTGGTCTACGGTGGCGCTGACCATGGCCGTAATACTAGGGCTGTCCAAAAAGCTCGCGACTCGGAGCTCGCTTGAAGCTCGTTCGGATTTAGCTCGGAAAAAGCTTGCTCGATATGGCTCGGTTTGAAAGTGAGCCGAGCCGGCTCGACTTGGTTAGAAAGTTAGCTTAGCTTGGCTCGGCTCGTGACGAGCCAAATTGGCTCGGTTTGGCTAGCTTGGTAGCTCGGCTCGGCTTAGCTCAAATTAATTTACTTATAATATATTTTATTTTTATATAAATATAATATATTACAAAAAGGTGATTATTATTTACATGTATTTAGGCTTTAGTTTGATATCTATAACATATTTAAAGGTTGATTGTCATGCTAATGAACAAATATTGTATTTACTTGAAATATAAAACTTATTTTGCGTTGTTGAACGTGATTTTGGCTTGTAATATATTAGGTTGAACTTATTTTGAATATGTTTTTTTGAAGTATTGAATAGTATTTTAGAATACTGAATTTTGAGAGCCATGTATTAATTTTTATTTTTAAAATCGAGCCAAACCAAGCCGAGCTGAGCCTGCTCGGTTTAAAACCAAGCCGAGCCCGAGATTAGATTTTTAGGTCGGTTTCAAATCCGAGCCGGGCCAAGCTAGCTCGGTTTATAATCGAGCCGAGCTTACCCTAGCTCGGCTCGACTCGGCTCATGAACAGCCTTACGTAATATTGGTGTATAATATGTTTGTTGCTGTATAACAAAAACGGTTAAAAATAGAATAGATGTAATTTTAGTTTTGTAAACTTTAGTTTAAATTATTTGCGGTTGTATACGTTGAACTCTACTTTCTTTGTTCACTCGGAAGAAAGCCAATGTGATTTTGTTTAAAAAAAAAAATAAAGATAATTTTTGGATTGATCTATCCCTTTTATTTTATTTATAGTAACTTATATTATTTAAATTAGTATTCGGAAAAAAAGACAGTATCTTTTTTATAATCGTAATGATAGTGTCACAACTAGGGCTGTAAACGAACCAAACGTTCGACGAACAGTTCGTAAACCGTTGGGTGGGAAGTTCGTTTGTGTTCGTTTGTTTGAACAAAAATTTTGTTCGTTTAGTTAAATAAACAAACATGAACAAAGGTTCTGTTCGTTCGTTTATGTTCGTGAACGTTCGGTAACGTGTTCGTTTGTGTTCGATACTTCATTGGTGTTTTTAGTTTGTATATTTATTTAAATACTTCAAAATTCCAACAAATTAAATATCTAATAAGTGTCGGTGTATTATATATTCTGTCCAAGAACGATTGTTTGTGTTCGTTTGTTTCCATTTGTATTCATGAACATTAGTTTCTGGTCATTTGTGTTCGTCAATGTTCGCTGCCTAAAATTAACAAACAAACACAAACGAACACGAACAAGTTCATTTCCTTAACAAACGAACACGAAAATAAAATCTCGTTCGATAAGTGTTCGTGAACAGTTTGCGAACACATATATTTCTTAACAAACGAACACGAACAAAGTCTTGTTCGTGTTCGTTCGGTTCATTCACAGCCTTAGTCACAACTGGTATATTAATAGAGATGATGATGATATACATAGTAATGTCGTACCGGATTAACTTTTATTTGCATATAATGTTTTGCATTTTATTTTGGTATTGTTTGTGTATTTATAAATTTATGTTTACTTATATGTTTTATTATACTGAATATAGTAGTTACATGCACAAGTCGAGTAAAATATAATATGTTTTCGTACATAGTATAAATTCAAGTTATTTCATAGAAAAAGAAATACAAATGAGAAATTATAATTTACGCTTCGTCGCAACACACGGTTGAGCGTCAACTCATCAGATGGACAAAGAGGTTGCCATTTTTTAGATCTGAATAATATATTACCAACAAGCTTGCGTTACTATATGCAGATACCATTACCAACAAACGTACCCGTGAAAGTGGGATCTCGTTCAGAAACGAGTAAAAGTCTGAACGTCAATCGTATCGTCAATTTAGCGACGACATTCCATCGAATCTTCTGTCCGCAATAGTCTTTTCCTGGTTCCATCGGTAATGTCAGAGTAAGTACCAACTTATACCATTTGTCAATGACAAGCCGTCAGTGATACTCATTGTTGTAGTAGTATAGGTGCATCTTTCAGCTGACGATCAGTTCAACTTGGTCACAGATATAAAAATGGATATTTCAATTAAAATCTGGCATGCAATTTTTACGTAGTGGTACAGTAAAAACTACTACCAAGTCGCTACAATGTGGTATTTTTTTGAGTTTGGTGATGTTTCTACAAAATGGGAGGACTGGTTGGAAGATCCCAATTGGTGGTTGTTTTCTTTCTTTACGATTTCACAGATTGCTATAAAAAGAAGATACTCTACGAGGCATATCTCTATTTCTATTTATTATTTATTGTTTATTTAAAAAGAATATGTTAAAGTAGCACCCTTAAAAAACGGTTCAACCATCTGATAATTGTGCTACCTTTGCTTCGTGCATCATTTGTATAGTAGCACCCTTAAAAAACAGTTCAACCAACAAGTGACAATTAATTCATAAAATATTATTTGATCCATTTGTCGCTTCAGACTTTGAAGATGTATGGTTCTAAATATTGTGCCGACCATACGAGTCAGTCTCAGATCGAGTGAAAAATTATACCCAAATTAAAACAAATTAATAACTTCCCCTACCTCGTGCCGGCTTAATAGATGTGTTCCAAATCGCGCGCAAGGTCACGGCCAAGAAAGGATCAGTTTTGACACTTAGCTCTTTTGATAAAAGACATGTCTTCCATAACCCGGCGCCGACTGCACAGATTATACCTAGAGTCGTGCAGAGGTTAGAAGCGCAAGTAAACATCAGACAAGTACAAAGTTACAAGTGGCACAGCATGTGACAATTGTCAAATTTGCATGTATCCGTACAAATATTAAAAAATAATTAGACAATGATTAGTGCTTAATTAATGTGCTGATTTAACATTTATGACATGAATGCTTTCTGATTATTGTTATCATATATACATGTGCATCATATATTGCAAATGTCATGTCGTTTTTGCACGCAACACTTTATTGATTCAAATGATGCACGAAGCAAAGGTAGCACAATTATCAGACAAATCAGAAAAATGCTAACGAAGTTCAGTACATAGACAGACATGGTATGGAGATACAGAATGAGCCAAAAACTAAGAGTTACACTAGTATAGTGTGTAGGAAAGTAAGGATCATAAAACTGCCTTCCTAGAGATAGTTTAAGTGCCGGAAAGTGCCTAAAACTCACATAAACTGCAGAATTCAGCAAAAATCAGCAAAATTTAGCTTTTAAACACTTTAATATCATGCAGAAATATGGTTAAATGGTCCTGAATGCTTTCCTAAGTGTCGGGAATCAAAACTGTCACAAAAGGTAACAAAATTTAGCTTTTAAACACTTTAATATCATGTCCTGAATGCTTTCCTAATCACTAGATGAAAGTGCCTGAAACTCACATAAACCTTAACGAACCGGTAACCAACCGAACAACCGGACACTACCCGAAACACCAAATTTTCACTAGAAGCATTGTTTTAACATTACCAAGCTAGTTATGGTCCCCGAACATCATAACAAACTATATAACATACTAATAACTAATCACCCTAACTAATATACTTGGATTTCAACTATGATCTAACTACACCATTACAACCTAGTCTAGACCCCCCCCCCCCCCCTTCATATTCACGGCCAACATGTGGCCCTCACTCAAGATTTTATTTGAATATTAAAATGGATCTTGTTTAATCTTTACTAAACATATTATACAATAGGTAAACTTGTGTTGAAGTATTATAAGTTTAATCACAAAACATAACACTCTCATTTTCATCACACACCAACACTTTACTTCTTCTTCCCTTCCTCTTGCTTACAGCCGAACACACACCACCACACAACCATCATTATCAATCATCATTCAACCATTCTACATATATACAAAGGTGTAAGAAGGTGTATAAGGAAGCTTGGAGCTTTTGGGAGTTGAAGGACCACTCACACAAGCTTTTATCCATCTCATTTTCATCTAGTGATTATCCCTAGCCTTGAGCTAGTAGTAAGATCATTCTACACTCCATTTTACATCTTGTTTTGGCAGTTAAAGAATGATACAAGTTGTTAATCATGAGAACACTATGAATCTTGAACATGAAACTTAAACATAAGACTAAAATCATAAGAAATCATGTTGTTTAAGTGTTGTTATGCTTGTTGATTTCTCATGTTATTGATGTAGATCATCATGTGATCTTGCTAGATAGTGATTAAAGACATAATCTAGCAAGATAAGAGGATGATTATGTTAAGAATCAATAGATCATCCTTGTGTAAATCATGAATTTGAAGTGTAAATTGTTTTTCTTGTAAAATGATGATAAAAGTGCATATAAAGTCTTGTGAATCTATGATTTTAAGAATGATTTTTCAAGGAACCAAGTTAAAAACGCAAGATTTACCTAAGCTTGGCTCTTAAAGAAATTAACCACATTTCTAAGGGTTAATCAAGTGTAGAATTATATATGTAACAAGAAAAACTCAAGAAAAACCATTTTTAGAAAAATGATTTACAAGTTGTAAACATCTAACTTCTTTAAAAACGACGTTTTTAAATAAACAACCACACTTTAAAGGGTAACTAAGCTCACTAAACACACTAGTAAGTTACTACAATTTTTTGTAAATTTTCAAGTTCATGAAGTAGTAGTTTATGCTTGATTTTGGCAAATTGGTAAGTAATCGTTGATTTGTTGTTGATTGTGTTGAATTATAAAAGAAAATGATATGCTTTGAAAGCATGGAAACCTCCATTTTTAGGAGAAACTATGGCAAAATTTTTCTAGAAATTTAACACTTAGAAAAACATTTTTAAACAAATATTTACAAGTATATTTTAAACCATGAATTTTTATATAAAGTTTGCCATAATTTTTTTTTACAAAAATTATAAATGTTAGAGGTTGGTTTTTGTAAATAAAAGTGACTAAATATGTATTTAGGAAAATATATATTTAGATGTCATCATGTGTGTGATTATTTGTATACTATGTGGATTAGTTATATTATTTTAGGACTTGAAATAATAACTCATCAAAATACCAAGAAATTACAATCCAAAATATTACCAAAATTCCATGAAATAAATAAATAATTTATACCCAAAATATTGGACAAACCGAACAAGGAATATAACTTACAAAAATATTCCGGAATTTAATTAATAAGTATATTTTGGTAATTGGTATTATGGACACAAGCGAACCAAAATTATGATTTTTACAATTATTACAAAATATATCATATTTTTTGACAAGGAGAAAATATATTATTTTTAGTAAGTAAAAATATATATTTTCTTGAAATTATTAGAAGATATATTATTTTTGGGAGAAAATATATATTTTCTTGAATAAACATGAAATACATTATTTTTTGGTGAAAAATAAGTTTATATATATTTTCCAAGTTAAACTTGAAAATATATTATTTTGAGACTTGTATGAAATTTATAAATAATTTTTGCCAAGGGAAAAATTATAAGTAGCTTTTCTATGTAATATTTCTTAAAATATATATTTTGGGAATATATATTGATGTATCTTTATTAGAAATATTATTCCGGAAAAGTTAATACAAAAATTAAGTAAAAGAATACTTAATAATTACAAGAAAATACGTATTATCGTACGTATAAATACACACCGGAATACGCCATTGATACTTGGCAAAAATATACAAGGATATGAATACGAATACAAATACACCCATCCTTGGGAAGTTATACATGTACAAATACATAAAAGTGTCAAGTTAAAATATATTATTTTAACAATTATTCCAAAATGAAATAAATATAAATTATGTTAAAATATTTATTATTTTAACAAATGATTATATAACTTGGAATAATATTAAAGACATAATGAAACGTAACTTAAAGACACTGATAAAGAATAAAAGGTCAAGGCACAACCCACCCATCTAATAAACCGTAGTACGTTGTAGGAAGTCATGAGAACGAGTATCAGCTATGAGTTACGTTGGATTGAATTGAAGAACACAAAACTGTGAGTTCATGTCCCCCTTTTCTTTTAACTGTTTTCGGTTTTATAACTTTGGGGGTGAAGTACATGTTACAAATTGTTTACAAACGTTTAAGACCATTAATCCTCGTTGTAGGACCGAGGGACATGAGTGATAGATCTATTTGGGTGTAGCGAGCCCCACCCATGTGGACCGGGGTTTTGCCCATGAGGTGACTCTGTCTTACAGCCGGAAGCCAGGTGCAAAATCTGCTAGGTTTGAGCCTTCCTTCATCACGTCACACATATTAATGGCCTTGCAAACCATTAATGATCTGTTTTCCTTGTTTGCTTTCATACCACGGTTTAAAAATATATACATACTTACTTATGATGATTACAAAGTTTATTCGAGCTCACACACTAAACACATGAACTCGCTCAACTTTTGTTGATGTTTTTAAACTACATATATTTCAAGAAACTAAGTATGGATCTGGAGGGCGTTGAAGTTTTCAATGGTTGTTTGGAATAATAGATGTCATCCGGTGTCTAAGGATTTGGATTGCGTATCTTATCCTGGATGAGATATCAAAGCCTAGCTTTTATTAAGTGTCTTTTGTGAAGTCCTTATGGAACTTAAAACCTGTTGGTGTTGTATTCTGAGTGCGAAGTCTGTGTGTTGTTATGGTTGAATGTAATGATATTAAGCAAGTCACACATAATCACGCTTCCGCAAAAGTCGGGGTGTGACAGTTTGGTATCAGAGCTTCGATTGTAGCGAACTAGGATTCTTTCTCGAGTCTAGACTACAATCACTAGGGCTCTCACGAAAATATTTTTACAACATGTTTTCATTGCATACACAAAACGCCCAGATCCATGGAACAAACATTTTTACAAAAGGAAAGACAAGAAACACGATTGCAAGGTTACATTTGTGGTTTAGTCTGGGAAAGACTAGGAAGGATAGAAAGGATTCGTGAGGAATAATGAGGATACATGATTTCATGATACATTATCTCTGATTGCATAATAAATGATAGTGGTTAATATATGTGCATATGTTATGATTATTCTATTACAGGCACTATGTCTTCTTCCGAGAGCGGACTATCAGATGTTGACGACCTGATGGCTGTAGTCTCAGATGACGAGATTGCACCTGAGCCCGAGATACTTACATCCGAACCTGAGAGCGACCTAGACATGCTATCAGATGACGAGGACGACTTTCAGCCGTTTGCGTTGCCTGACTTTGGAGATGATTTACCCCTGGCTGATGGTATTCCAGGCGAGGATCCTTTTCACATTCCTGATTCAGTCCATGAGCATCTCATCATTGGGCATCCTGATGGTGAGCATATCGTGGCTCCGATCCTCGATCTTGTTCCAATCGTGGTCATTCCTCCCGAGGATTGGCCTTTTGACGATCTGTTTGATGATTACGTTGATTTGTTTGTTGATGGTCCTCCTGTTGACGCCCAGGGTGATGGAGAGATAGACGAGGATGTGATTGCTGTCCCACCTCCTGAGATTCTTGTTGTTGAGTTATCCTCTGATTCTAGCTTACACTCCGTTTCAGATTCCTTTGAGTCTGTGACGTCTTCGGCTTTACGGGCGGTCGGATTACAGCGCTATGCCACTGATTCTGATGATGATACCGCTATGTCTGTTGCACCATCTCCTCCACACGACCCCGAGCTTGATCCTGAGCCAGATTTTGTTCCTCTTGATCAGCCTGATGTTGCACCTGCTGATCTTGAGCCCATGCCTGATCATGACCCTATTCCTTTTGGTTTACCAGACATTGCACCCCTTATTCTTGATCCAGTTCCTACACCTGTTGACCCTCCTTTTGTTGAGCCATTCATTCCTCCACCCGCACCTGCTGATGTTGCTCCTTTTCCTCCTGTGGAGTCCGATGTCCATCACACTGATTTTCCTATCGTTTTCCTTCAGGACATACCCTCACCCCGTCTAGGGGAAGGTACTTCAGGCCAGCACCCGCGTGATGATCCTTATGCTTCAGCAGCCTTTCCACAGATCCCTCAGTCTGCACCGTTTGCTCCATTTACTTCCTCACTACTTGATGAGCCACTCCGATGGTTCCCACCGTACTCTATGCCGATTTCAGATCCCTATCACCCCTCCCATTTTGTTGGCTATACACAGGATGAGTTACTTTATTCGCTTCAGCTTCGATTTGAGGTTATGAGTCGTAGAGTCTTGGAGCTTGAGCTGACCCGCGTCCCCTACCGTGTCCTTGTCAGCCTACTTTTGTTCCCCCACATTCATCACCGTCTCCTTTTGCACGTCCACCTGCTCCTCTTGCTCCTTTTCCAGAGTTTGATGCTCGATTCCTTACCGCTGAGCAGCAGATCAGTTAGTTGCTTTGTCATGTGTGCAAACTCGAGGAGGAGCTCGCACATGTTTTTGGTTTATGCAGATTGCATTGCTTTTGGTGAGAGCACCACTATTGAGCCGAGATTGCGAAGCCTTTTGGAGACCACCTTTTGTTCATATGATTATTGTATACTGACAGACTTATTGAACAAGGGTAGTGTGACCCTGAGTCCCTTTTGATGTGATACTTTGTAAACAATATAACTATGGTCGATGATTAATGAAAGCTTAATCGTCATGTTCTCATTAAACACATTGTGGATTACTTGTTTATGCTATGACTATGTTGATTACCTGATTGCTTGCTATAATAAATGCTATTATATATTCGTACTATATATTTATTTTACGAATAAGACCTGACCTATCTGATCTTCTTCTTAGAAGATGCCTCCTCGAAGGAACACTTAACTGCCCACGACCGAGGCAGAATTACAAGCGCGCATTACACAGGCCATCGCACATCACGAGGTCCTTCGCTTCAGACACAGCGGAGGTACCTCAGGGAATAACCTACCTAACGGTAATGTTTAAGTCACCGAAGACACATTACAATACGTTTGGACATTTCCGAGTGTGCTTTGTTAATGCTTTCTGTGAATGATGCTGCTGGAGTTGTAGGCTATACCTACAAGCAGTTTTTGGACTGCAAGCCTCTGTTCTTCGACGACATTGGAGGTGCCGTAGCTTTTGTGAGATGGGTCGAGAATACGGATTCTATTTTGGGAATGAGAAATTGTACTCCAGAGCAACAAGCCACGTATATTTCTGGACTGTTTCAAGATGGGGCTCTGTCATGGTGGAACCTCCAGGTTCAAACGTTGGGCGAGGTTGCTGCGTATGCTTTGACATGGAATGAGCTGAAAGAATTGGTGCGTAGGAAGTATTGTTCTCAGGCGGAAATCCAAAAGCTGGAAATTGTATTCCGGAACCTGAAGATGGAAGGTCCAAAGGTGGCGGAATATGTGCAGAGACTTCATGATTTGTCGCGAGTTATTCCATATCTGGTGGAACCAGAGTTTAAGAGGATAGAACGATTCTTCTAGGGATTAGCACCTCAGATTCTGAGCTTGATGACGGCAACAACGCCTCCAATAACCATCGATGCGATTGACTTAAGTGTGGCACTCATTAAAGAAGCGATTAGATTGGAAAAATTTTCAACCCCTGACAAGAAGAAGGAGACTCATGTAGAGTCATCGGGGAAGAACAAAAGGAAGCTCACTGATTTCCAAAAGGATGCTCGGGCAAATAACAACAACAATGCCAAAAAGGGAAAAAGATATATGGGTACCCTGCCTAAGTGCGACAACTGCCTACTTCATCATGCTGGGCCATGCAGGTATGGAAATTGTGATACCTGTGGCAAATGGGACATCCCAAGGAGACGTGTTGGCACGGTGCTGAACATGGAAATAAAGGTCGATGTCTGAGGCCTAAATGCGATAGGTGCGGAAAGGAAGAACACATAGAGGATGCCTGTTGGGCGAAGTATCCCAAACAAGGAGGAAATGATGACGGCAACCAAGACGGAGACTATAGTGGTAGAGTTCCAGGTTGTTTCAGATGTGGGGACGTGGGGCACTTTAGGAAAGATTGCACTAGGAAGAACCAAGCAAGGAAGGGTCTTCACGACCGGAGTCCGTGAAGCACGCCAGGATCCAGACGTGGTTATTGGTACGTTCCCTATTAATCAACATTTTGCATCTGTGCTATTTGATATCGGTGACCACTGTAGCTTCGTACCTCTAGAGTTTAAGAATATACTTGGTTTAGTAGCTAGTAAGTTAGATATCCCATACTCGATAGAACTAGCTAATGGGAATCTAGTAGAAGCTAATGAAGTGATTAGAGGCTGTGTTATAGAGCTTGGAGAGCGTGAGTTCTCATTAGATCTTCTGCCAGTTGAGTTGGGAAGCTTCGACGTAGTAGTTGGGATGGATTGGTTATCGAGTAATCGAGCTGAGATTGTATGCCATGAGAAGGTTATCCGCATCCCGTTGGTAAATGAAGAGATGATCGTCATTCATGGTGAGAAGCAGGATACGCCTCTGCGGATTATTAGTTGTTTGAAGGTACGGAAGTTTTTGCGTAAAGGATGTGTTGCCTTCTTAGCTCATGTTGTGGACAAGGAGGCCGAAGAACTGAATCTAGAAGATATCCCTGTGATAAGGGAATATCCTGAAGTCTTCCCCGAAGACTTGCCAGGGTTACCGCCCCAACGACAAGTCGAATTTCACGTTGACTTGGTTCCAGGAGCCGTGCCTGTAGCCAAGGCACCTTATCGACTTGCGCCTTCAGAGATGCAAGGGTTGTCAACGCAACTTCAGGAGTTATTAGATAAGGGATTTTTAAGGCCAAGCTTCTCGCCTTGGGGAGCTACAGTTCTGTCACAAAGAAGAAGGACGATAGTTTTCGAATGTGTATCGACTATCGGGAGCTGAACAAGCTAACCATCAAGAAATCAGTATCCCTTGTCGAGGATTAATGATTTATTCGACCAACTGTAAGGATCCAACTACTATTCCAAGATCGATCTTCGATCAGGTTATCGCCAGCTGCGGATTTAGGAAAAAGTATGCCGAGGAACATTGAGTCAACAATTTATTTTAAACATACGCTAATATTATGCTTTCTGCACGGTACACAAAACAGTTATACACATAATACAAAACTTTGAGAACCTAGGAAACATGTACTTAGGACCTTCGGGAACTTATGTCAAAGCTCATTAAAGGTTATCACTTAGGAACCACGTCTATTAACTCGGGCAAACACCATTAATCTGTCATGTATGCTATTTTAGTTAACTGAACAGGTGAAGTACTCAAATTTCTTTTATTGAAATTTCCACTTTTGCATCTAGCCAATAGATTTTTACATCTCTACTCCTCTTAATGGTAGTTGCATCGCGACAATTTTCTTCATTAGAGCAACACTCCTTTGTTTCGATACTTGATCATTTCATATGTTACAAATGCATCGTTTGTTACGCATGTGGCTTCCCCTCGAAAGATTGTTTTCATCAAAGTTACAAATATCATTTCGCTATATCCAGTTATTGCCTGGTGCCTCGGATGATCCACATTATTGTAAGTATCGACTCCTTGATATTGAGTCAATAAAACCTTCTTGAAATTTCTTTTCCTTCGAGTTACATACATGGTTCATCTTTGTAACCATGCCGAAATTCCCTTGTCGATACATACGTTTATTGTCGGAATACGCTGAAACCAAGTTCAATTGCTTGAACTTGTCCATTTTGCACATTCAATTCAAGACACCGTATGATGTATCGAAAGCATCATATTCAAATTCATTTTAGCAAGTGTTTCATTTGTTCTGAGTCATAGTAAACTTGTTTGGTCAACGACTCCATTAAATCGTTCGTTGGTTTTGACACCTTGTGGTGATGCTTTCACTATATTGAAGCTTGCGCTAATCTCGTTTACGCGTCTCATATACGGATTTAATTGTTTATTTTACTTCCTCTAAATCCACTCTGATTTATCATGTTAAAGCAGTCTTAACACAATCGTGTGCTAAGAAAATGGTACACAAATTCATTTTTATATTCCGGGGTACATATCAACGTTTCTTTCATTATCATTCGATGCCTTGCAGTACTTATTGCTTTTTCATCTTCGATCGGAAACAGTAGTTCTTTGGTGTTCCATATTCAATTGAAAATCTTACGACGTCGTTTGAATTAAATTTTCAGGTTTGCTTCATAACACTTTCATATGATTTCAAACACGGTGAGCTTGTTCGGTCACCGCTATTCTTGAATTGTCTCATTTACTACGACACCTCGTAGCATAGGTATAAACTTGTGCTAATCATGGTCAACCGTTTCATACGAAACTACGTCTATTTTACGTTTGACTCATCATTTAAACACTCTTAATGCAATTATGTATTAAGAAAATGATACACCATATTCAGTTGTATATCATTTCGGTATATTCTCATAATTCAATAATGTCAACACACTAATTTTATCCATTTATTTGTTCGAAAGTTGACGGAACATTTCATGTTACTATTACATTTGAGCTTGTTGATTCTGAGTTCATCTAGCGGATGTCATTGTTTCTAGAACTCATTTGCATATTGTAAACGATCGTTTGGAATTCTATCGGTCAAAACTCCTCTTTTGTTGAACCCCTGTTAACTAAGTTACACTGGGTTATACATCTCGTATCCTTTAACATCAAATTATGAAACACATACCTTTTAACCGCTGGGTTCCCATTGTTGTAATATGTCCCTGGATTCACCTGATTCAATAAGTCTTGATTCGGTTTCGTGGTTAATCACTTTGGCATTATTCATATCCATACACACATAACGTAACTCTAAGGAGTTAATGTAGTTTAAATTTCGAGGATGAAATTTTCTTAACAGGGGGAGAATGTGAAATTGTCAAATTTGCATGTATCCATACAAATATTAAACAATAATTAGACAATGATTAGTGCTTAATGACTATGCTGATTTAACATTTATGACATGAATGCTTTCTGATTATTGTTATCATATATACATGTGCATCATATATTGTAAATTTCATATCGTTATTGCATGCAACACTTTATTGATTCAAATGATGCACGAAACAAAGGTAGCACAGTTATCAGACAAACCAGAAAAACACTGACGGAGTTCAGCACATAGACAGACATGGTATTGAGATACAAAATGAGCCAGAAACCAAGAGTTACACTAATATAGTTTGTAGGAAAGTCAGGATCAAAAAACTGTCTTCCTAGAGATAGTTTAAGTGGCGGAAAGTGTCAGAAACTCACATAAACTACATAATTCAGCAAAATTCAGCAAAATTCAGCTTTTAAACACTTTAATATCATGCAGAAATATGGTTAAATGGTCCTGAATGCTTTCCTAAGTGTCGGGAATCAAAACTGTCACAAAAGGTAACATAAAGCTCACTAAACTGCATAGTTTAGCACCTTAACGAACTGGTAACCAACCGGACACTACCCGAAACACCAAATTTTCACTAGAAGCATTGTTTTAACATTACCAAGCTAGTTATGGTCCCCGAACATCATAAAACACTATACAACATACTAATAACTAATCACCCTAACTAATATACTTGGATTTCAACTATGATCTAACGACAACATTGCAACCAAGTCTAGACCCCCCCCCCCCCACCTATTCACGGCCAACATATGGCCCCCACTCAAGATTTTATTTGAATATTAAAATGGATTTTGTTTAATCTTTACTAAACATATTATACAATAGGTAAACTTATGTTGAAGTATTATAAGTTTAACCACAAAACATAACACTCTCATTTTCATCACACACCGACACTTTACTTCTTCTTCTTCCCTTCCTCTTGCTTACGGCTGAACACACACCACCACACAACCATCATCATCAATCATCATTCAACCATTCTACATATATACAATGGTGTAAGAAGGTGTATAAGGAAGCTTGGAGCTTTTGGGAGTTGAAGGACCACTCACACAAGCTTTTATCCATCTCATTTTCATCTAGTGATTATCCCTAGCCTTGAGCTAGTAGTAAGATCATTCTACACTCCATTTTACATCTTGTTTTGGCAGTTAAAGAATGATACAAGTTGTTAATCATGAGAACACTATGAATCTTGAACATGAAACTTAAACATAAGACTAAAATCATAAGAAATCATGTTGTTTAAGTGTTGTTATGCTTGTTGATTTCTCATGTTATTGATGTAGATCATCATGT
The DNA here is from genome assembly GCA_030545235.1 of Helianthus tuberosus. NCBI lineage: Eukaryota > Viridiplantae > Streptophyta > Magnoliopsida > Asterales > Asteraceae > Helianthus > Helianthus tuberosus. The sequence continues at coordinate 112,430,727 of CM060424.1, read as the reverse complement.
GATCTTGCTAGATAGTGATTAAAGACATAATCTAGCAAGATAAGAGGATGATTATGTTAAGAATCAATAGATCATCCTTGTGTAAACCATGAACTTGAAGTGTAAATTGTTTTTCTTGTAAAATGATGATAAAAGTGCATAAAAAGTCTTGTGAATCTATGATTTTAAGAATGATTTTTCAAGAAACCAAGTTAAAAACAAGATTTACCTAAGCTTAGTTCTTAAAGAAATTAACCACATTTCTAGTGGTTAATCAAGTGTAGAGATATATATGTAACAAGAAAAACTCAGGAAGAAATATTTTTAGAAAAATGATTTACAAGTTGTAAACATCTAAATTCTTTAAAAACGATGTTTTTAAATAAACAACCACACTTTAAAGGGTAACTAAGCTTACTAAACACACTAGTAAGTTACTACAATTTTTTTGTAAATTTTCAAGTTCATGATGTAGTAGTTTATGCTTGATTTTGGCAAATTGGTAAGTTATGGTTGATTTGTTGTTGATTGTGATGAATTATAAAAGAAAATGATATGCTTTGAAAGCATGGAAACCTCCATTTTTAGGGGAAACTATGGCAAAATTTTTCTTGAAATTTAACACTTAGAAAAACATTTTTAAACAAATATTTACAAGTATATTTTAAACCATGAATTTTTATATAAAGATTGCCATAATTTTGTTACAAAAATTATAAATGTTGGAGGTTGGTTTTTGTAAATAAAAGTGACTAAATATGTATTTAGGAAAATGTATATTTAGATGTCACCATGTGTGTGATTATTTGTATACTATGTGTATTAGTTATATTATTTTAGGACTTGAAATAATAAAACTCATCAAAATACCAAGAAATTACAATCTAAAATATTACCAAAATTCCAAGAAATAAATACATAATTTATACCCAAAATATTGGACAAACCGAACAAGGAATATAACTTACAAAAATATTCTGGAATTTAATTCGTAAGTATATTTTGGTAATTGGTATTTTGGACACAAGCGAACCAAAAATATGATTTTTACAATTATTACAAAATATATCATATTTTTTACAAGGAGAAACTATATTATTTTTGGTAAGAAAAAATATATATTCTTGGACTTATTAGAAGATATATTATTTTTGGGAGAAAATATATATTTTCTTGAATAAACATGAAATACATTATTTTTGGGTGAAAATTAAGTTTATATATATTTTCCAACTTAAACATGAAAATATATTATTTTGAGACTTGTATGAAGTTTATAAATAATTTTTGCCATGGGAAAAATTATAAGTAATTTTTCTATGTAATATTTCCTAAAATATATATTTTGGGAATATATATTGATGTATCTTTATTAAAAATATTATTCCCGAAAAGTTAATACAAAAATATAGTATAAGAATACTTAATAATTACAAGAAAATACGTATTCTCGTACGTATAAATACACACCGGAATACGCCATCGTTACTTGGCAATAATATACAAGGATAAGAATACGAATACAAATACACCCATCCTTGGGAAGTTATACATGTACAAATACATAAAAGTGTCAAGTTAAAATATATTATTTTAACAATTATTCCAAAATGAAATAAATATAATTTAAGTTAAAATATTTATTATTTTAACAAATGATTATATAACTTGGAATAATATTAAAGACACAATGAAACGTAACTTAAAGACACTAATAAAGACTAAAAGGTCGAGGCACGACCCACCCATCTAATAAACCGTAGTACGTTATAGGAAGTCGTGCGAACGAGTATCGGCTGTGAGTTACGTTGGATTGAATTAAGAACGCAAAACTGTGAGTTCATGTCCCCCTTTTCTTTTAATTGTTTTCGGTTTTATAACTTCGGGGGTGAAGTACATGTTACAAATTGTTTACAAACGTTTATATGTGGTATGGTTAGTTAAGGAAAGATACTGCTAGATCATGTGAGTGGTGGGTACAACGCTTAAGACCATTAATCCTCGTTGTAGGACCGAGGGACATGAGTGATAGATCTATTTGGGTGTAGCGAGCCCCACCCATGTGGACCGGGGTTTGGCCCATGAGGTGACTATGTCTTACAGCCGGAAGCCCGGTGCAAAATTTGCTAGGTTTGAGCCTTCCTGCATCACGTCACACATATTAATGGTCTTGCAAACCATTTGTCACACCCCCAAAAACCACAAGCGGAGTATTACCGCAGGAGGCGTGACTGACCAGGATCCAGCCACCAATCATATTGAACAATTTAATTAAATAAATAAAAGTCCAACTACACAATATAATTGGTGTTCAAAACAAGTTAATCAAATTCAAGCTATCAGCGGAAGCATAAAGTTTAAAACCAAAGTATAAGTTTAAAAGTTCAAATGTTTAACATGGAATTCAACAGTCCATGTCCCACAACGACTCATGCCCCCATGCGAGCTCCAGCTAAGCATCTAACGACCTACAAGGCATGTAACAACAAGTCAACAACAAAGTTGAGCGAGTTCACAGTTGGTTGTCCATTTTAAAGTTGTTCCAAAAACCATAAGTTCTTTCGAAAACCATGTATTAACCAATTCCTTGTTTCCCGAACCATAACCAGTGGGGGCTACCCCATGTTAACCACTAGACCCAATACCATATCGATAACTGACTGAATTCATGTTTATGTGCCCTACGTCAATTCCTATCATCATTGACTAAGTGCCCAGATCCATTAGTCCACTCCCGTCCTCTGCGGCACGGTGTGAGGCTTGTCAAACCTAATACCGTTATTTAACTAATGACCCGCTCGCCATTGGCACGGTGATTAAGTCGATATAAAAATGAGGGACTTCATGATAGAGTTTTGTCTAGTAAGTTATATGTTGTCATCCTTCCTACGGAGGATGAAGGTACGTAATCTACCCAAGGAGAATATGCAGGTTTAATGTTGTCATCCTTCCCATGGAGGATGGAGGTACATATTCTACCCAAGGAGAATATGCAGGTTCCGTTTTAGTTTCTTAACCCATTCCCAAACCACCGGGAATCCCATGCCTTATAGAAAGTGTGAACTCACCTTGGTTTGCTCGGTTTGTTAAGTCACTTGTTCTCAGCTAATCAATCAAAGCCTATGATATTCATGCATACGCGATCAGTTTCACATTCGCAAGGTTCAAGTATAAATGCAAATCACAGTGGGTATTCTATCAGTGATCACCAAATAGCACATAGCAGTTACACAACTTGTTCAAATTCACAGTTCATATGCATGTTTTACAACAGTACCCAGCAGTTAAGTAACTATTCATCATAAGCAAATTTATGTTTCCTCAATCATGATTAGCATCATTTACAGGAAGGTGATAATCATTCAGGTTTCACACACATGATGAACCACAGTCTGTTGCAACCCATCCACTGGGTGGTGAAACTTCAAACGGCGAAACTTATAGAGTTTCATCGAGATGCTAAGTGGCGAAACTTATAGAGTTTCGTCAAGTTAACATGTGACGAAACACTTCATGTTTCGTCGAGATATAGTGTGGCGAAATATCTCAGGCTTCGTCACTCGTCATCAGTTAATGAAACACAGATACACATGGTTACAGTTTCACGTTTCCTAGATCTCTATTCATCCCCAACGATTCCAATCATGATCACTGATCGATTATCTAGTTGCTAATTATCGGTCACATACAACAGCCAAGCATTAACAATCCTCATGTTCTAAACATACGATCATAATCATCAACCCTAATATACACACCATACATAACCGTACCTGATAATCACATAGATCTAATGACTTATTAACAAAATCCTCATCCAATCGTGATCTTAAGCATTGCATAGCAACCGTAAGTAATGATTCCAAACAAACAGTCAATGATAATTTCAATCCAACAATCAATAATGGTTAAACACTAACTGAGATAGGAGGAACAATGAATTGATCGATATAGAGGGCTTCGAGGACTCAAGGTTGCCATCGTACAGAGAGGATGGCTCTAGGGTTTGCAATGGAGCAGTTACATGACAGATAGCAAGTGTTCCAAGTAAAATATACTCGAGAGATAGTACTGGGCCCTTACGTGGCTTCGAAGAACCCTGGGCCGGCGAAAGTTGTTTACGACGAAACATGAGATGTTTCATCGGGTCCCCTTGTGGCGAAACACCAAGGTTTCGTCGGGATATGTATGACGAAACCCCCTAGGTTCACAACTCAAACAGTTCATAAGTTTATTATTTGACTCAACTATGTTACAATACACCATACAAATATCAAACAGTTCCCAAGTTTATTATTTAACCCAATCTTTAATACATCAAACATATACCAAACATCGACAAGTTACAATGCAAGCGGATTATAAAAACATTATGCGAAACAAGACACGTGACGAGTAAAGATCTTGACAACTCGAGTTGTCACATCATCCCCAACTTGAAAGAAATTTCGTCCCGAAATTTAGCACGTAGTTACTGAGGAAGCTAGTTAGGTTGCGTGGTTTCCTGGTTTTCCTGGAGTGTCACATAATCCCCCTGTTGGTTTGGAATTTCGTCCCGAAGTTCCGCAGTAGCTTCAGCCTCAGTAGTGGTTTCACTTTTCTCAAACAACTGGGGATACTTGTCTTTCATTTGGTCATCTCATTCCCAAGTAAACTCTGGGCCACGACGGGAGTTCCAACGAACTCGAAAAATGGGTATTCTGGTACGCTTGAGAACCTTAACGTCTCGGTCAGTAATCTCAACTGGTTCCTCGACGAATCGTAACTGATCCTCGATGGTGAGCTCCTTGAGAGGAACTATGAGGGTCTCATCTGACAGACACTTCTTCAGATTTGACACATGGAATACGTTGTGAACTCCACAGAGTTCTTCAGGTGGGTTCAGTTTGTAGGCCACCTTGCCTATTTTCTCAATGATTTCGAAAGGTCCAACATAGCGTGGATTCAGCTTGCCTCACTTGCCAAAACGAACTACACCCTTCCAAGGTGAGACTTTAAGTAGCACTCGATCCCCAACCTAAAACTCGAGTGGTTTCCTGCGCTTATCCGCGTAGCTTTTCTGACGGTCACGAGCTGCCGCCATTCGTTGTCGTATCTGAGCAATCTTCTCTGTTGTGTCTACGACAAGTTCTTGGCCAGTGATCAGAACTTCCGTGCGTACAATGCCTCGAACGGAGCAGCCTGGATACTGGTGTGGTAACTGTTGTTATACGAAAACTCCACTAACGGGAGGTGCCTTTCCCAGCCGTTACCAAAGTCGATTACACATGCTCGAAGCATGTCTTCAAGGGTTTGGATGGTGTGTTCAGACTGCCCATCCGTCTGCGGATGATATGCTGTGCTCATGTCTAGACGAGAACCAAAGGATTTTGCATCGCTTGCCACAACTCAGAGGTAAAACGCACGTCACGATCAAATATGATGGAAGTTGGCACCCCGTGCCTTGAAACTACTTCCTTCAGGTAAACGTCTACTAAAGTAGAAAACTTATTCGTTTCCTTGATAGCCAGAAAATGTGCAGACTTGGTCAGTCGATCCACGATCACCCAAATGGTATCATTTCCTCGTTGAGATCTAGGTAAGCTAGTAACAAAGTCCATGGAAATTTGCTCCCATTTCCATGTCGGGATCTCTGGTTGTTGAAGTAGGCCTGATGGCTTCTGGTATTCAACCTTGACCCTAGCACAGGTTAAGCATTTATAAACATAGGTCACTATGTTAGCTTTCGTATGGGGCCACCGGTACGTAGCTTTGAGATCGTGGTACATCTTATCCAAACCAGGATGTACCGAGTAACGAGACTTGTGTGCTTCATCCATCACAAATTCACGTAGATTACCATAAAATGGAACCCAGATGCGCCCTGTCACATAGTAAGCGCCGTCTTCCTTTTGTTCTAACCATTTCTTTGATCCTCGCAGGGACTCAGCCCTGATCTTCTCTGCTTTCAATGCTTCCACCTGAGCATCATGAATTTGAGTGGAAAGACTAGAGTAGATGGTAAGCTGTAACACACGTACACGCTTAGGTTTAGTCTCCTTTCGACTGAGGGCGTCGGCCACAACATTGGCTTTGCCCGGATGGTACTTGATCGCGCATTCGTAATCATTCAGAAGTTCGACCCAGCGACGCTGTCGCATGTTCAACTCCTTCTGTTCGAAGATATGCTGGAGACTCCTGTGATCGGTGTAAATGGTGCACTTGGTACCGTACAGGTAATGCCTCCACATCTTGAGTGCGAAAACAACAGCTCCCAGCTCCAGGTCGTGGGTAGTGCAGTTCCTTTCATGAACTTTAAGTTGGCATGATGCATAAGAAATAACTTTCTCACGTTGCATCAGCACACAGCCAAGTCCTTGGATTCACACGTCGCAATAAACCACGAAATAGTTTGTGCCTTCAGGTAACGAGAGAATAGGTGCGCTACAAAGTCTCTTCTTTAAGTGCTGAAACGCGGATTCCTGTGCATCACCTCAACGATAGGTGACACCCTTCTGAGTTAGTGAAGTGAGAGGTTGCACAATCTTGAGAAATCCTTGATAAACCTTCTGTAGTAACTCGCCAAACCCAAGAATTGGCGGATTTCAGTTGGTGTACTGGGTGCAGGCTATCTTGATTGACTCAACCTTGGATGGATCCACATGAATCCCAACCTCGTTTACCACGTGGCCTAGGAAATGGACTTCACGAAGCCAAAAGTCGCATTTCGAAAACTTAGCATAAAGCTGCTCTGCTCGAAGAAGTTCCAAAGTAAGTCGCAGATGATGCTCGTGTTCTTCCTGACTCTTAGAATAGATCAGGATGTCGTCGATGAAAACAAAAACGAACTTATCCATGTAAGGTTTGCACACTCGGTTCATGAGATCCATGAAGACCACCGGTGCGTTCGTCAACCCGAAAGGCATGACTAAAAACTCGTAGTGCCCGTAGCGAGTTCTGAATGCTGTCTTGGAGATGTCCTCGTCTCTGACTCTCAGTTGATGATAGCCCGATCTCAGATCAATCTTAGAGTAGAAGCTCGACCCTTGCAACTGGTCGAACAAGTCGTCAACACACGGTAGAGGATAACGATTCTTCACAGTCACCTTGTTGAGTTCGTGATAGTCAATACACATTCGGAAGGTACCGTCTTTCTTCTTCACAAACAAGACTGGAGCTCCCTAGGGGGAAGAGCTAGGACGAATAAAACCCTTGTCCAAAAGCTCTTGTAGTTGTGTGGATAATTCTTCTAGTTCTGATGGAGCTAAACGATAAGGTGCACGAGCTATTGGTGCCGCTCCAGGAGCTAGCTCGATTTGAAACTCGACTTGACGATGAGGCGGAAGACCAGTTAATTCCTCAGGAAATACCTCAGGAAAGTCGCGTACAATAGGGATGTCCTCTATCTTCTTCTCCTTCGTTGAGGTGTCAGTAACGAGGGCTAGAATAGCTGTGTGGCCCTTTCGTAAGCACTTCTGGGCCTTAAGGAAAGATATGATGCCTACAACAACACCACTCTTGTTACCACGAACCACGAGAGGTTCTTCACTAGAACGAGGGATGCAGACAATTTTCTCCTTGCAAAGAATCTCTGCTTGATGATGAGATAACCAATCCATCCCGAAGACAACGTCGAAGCTACCAAGAACAATGGGGATAAGGTCGATAGAGAAGGTCTGATCAGCTAAAACGAGATTACTACCCTTAACTACGTGTGTGGCCTCAAGATTTTTACCGTTTGCTATTTCTACAATGTGCTTGGTGTTCAAGAGAATTGGAGTATGCTTAAGCATCTGACTAACTTTTAAGGATACGTAACTAGTATCGGCACCCGAATCAAATAAAACTAAAAAAAAGAAGTCATCTAGTAGGAACTTATCCATCACAACGTTGGGATCATTCCTCGCATCACCCTGACCAATCACGAAAGCATGCCCCCTGGCACCATTGCCATCATTGTTGCCCCTATTATTTCCATTTCCCTGGTTGTTGTTGTTGTTCTGATTCTGGTTCAGCTGAGGGCAGTTCCTCTTGAAGTGGCCTTCAGCACCACACTGCAAACACCCTTTATTACCCTTTTGTTATTGCTGCTGTTGGTTCTGTGGTCCCTGTTGCTGCTGCTGGCGATTCTGGTTCGCATGATATGGGCTCCTGCAATCCTTTGCTGCGTGACCATGCTTGTTGCATCTATGACAGCGACCCTTGCTACACGGCCCGCTGTGGTGCAAGTTACAATGGTTGCACTTAGGTTGATTTCCCCTGTACCCTCCTTGACTCTGATTACCTGAAGGTTGCTGACTAGGGCTCTTGTAGTCGTCAGTCCTTCGCTGCTGAGACTGAGACTGAACAGAAGTTGAACCTTTGCTTGAATTTCCATCCCATTTGCGCTTGTTGTCGCTAGGAGCATCGGAAGTAGTGGCGCTAATACTCTTAGGCAGCTTGTTCTGCTCAACTGCCTGATCAGTGAGACGATGAGACAGTCGTATGACTTGCTGGATCATAGGGAGGTTAGCTGCAGTCACATGGCTCTGAATCTCTGGAACTAAACCCTTTAGGTACAGCTCGATACGTTTGATAGGAGGATCCACCATAGTAGGATACAATGCAGCCAATTCGTTCGATCTCTTCGTATACGCCTTGATTTCAGACCCCGTCATCTTCAAGTTGTAAAACTCCATCTCTAGCTTGTGAATGTCGTCACGATGATAGTACTCTTCTTTGATCAGATCTTTGAAGTCGTTCCATGGGGTGGCATTAGCAGCCGCCAACCCTAGCATTTGAACCTGTGCATTCCACCAAGTTAACACACCGCCTTCAAGTGTTCCAGTAGCAAATTTCACCCTACGAGATTCAGGGCATTCACACATCTCAAAAACGGATTCGATATTCTCGAACCAGTGTAGAAGACCTACAGCTCCTTCTCTACCACTGAAGGTACTAGGTCGACAGTCCATAAAGGTCTTGAGCGTACATACGAGAGGCTGAGCATGTTGACCTGTTGTGCGAGAAAGAGAAGACAAGGTTAAGCATGAGAGTTGGTTCACGAGAGTAGGATCTAAACATCCTAAGATAGGTTGAAATGGCAGGTTTTACCTCCTGCTTTAGCTGCTGCGAGTGCCTCAGCAACTCGTTCATTGATTAAAGCCGTCAGCTGGGCTTGAGTCAAGTTGAGACGTCCACTCATGATCTTCACATTGAAGCAAACATAAGTGAGAAAGGTGTCGCGAAAGTGCCTAAGTATGGGATGACAGAAGAGAGTAAGCACACAGATTTTCAAGCAACAGTTGTTACACTGACTAAGCATACCATGATCAATGCACTACTTAAACTAACAGGCAGGCAATACAATCATAAACCATATCACCTATTGTGTTAAGCCTTACGTGGAGCGAAGCGTCGTTGTGGATCGTTGAGCACTGTATAGGTTATAGTCTGGTTTTGTTAAAAGCTTTCCCTTTTTAAAACTAAGTTCACTATAACCAATGGCTCTGATACCAATCAGTCACACCCCCAAAAACCACAAGCAGAGTATCACCGCAGGAGGCGTGACTGACCAGGATCCAGCCACCAATCATATTGAACAATGTAATTAAATAAATAAAAGTCCAACCACACAATATAATTGGTGTTCAAAACAAGTTAATCAAATTCAAGCTATCAGCGGAAGCATTAAGTTTAAAACCAAAGTATAAGTTTAAAAGTTCAAATGTTTAACATGGAATTCAACAGTCCATGTCCCACAACGACTCCTGCTCCCATGCCAGCTCCAGCTAAGCATCTAACGACCTGTAAGGCATGTAACAACGAGTCAACAACAAAGTTGAGCAAGTTCACAGTTGGTTGTCCATTTTAAAGTTGTTCCAAAAACCATAAGTTCTTTCGAAAACCATGTATTAACCAATTCCTTGTTTCCCGAACCATAACCAGTGAGGGCTACCCCATGTTAACCACTAGACCCAATACCTTATCGACAACTGACTGGAGTCATGTTTATGTGCCCTACGTCGATGTCTATCATCATTGACTAAGTGCCCAGATCCATTAGTCCACTCCCGTCCTCTGCGGCATGGTGTGAGGCTTGTCAAACTTAATAGCGTTATTTAACTATTGACCCGCTCGCCATTGGCCTGGTGATTAAGTCGATATAAAAATGAGGAACTTCATGATAGAGTTTTGTCTAGTAAGTTATATGTTGTCATCCTTCCTACGGAGGATGGAGGTACGTAATCTACCCAAGGAGAATACGCAGGTTTAATGTTGTCATCCTTCCTACGGAGGATGGAGGTACATATTCTACCCAAGGAGAATATGCAGGTTTCGTTTTAGTTTCTTAACCCATTCCCAAACCACCAGGAATCCCATGCCTTATAGAAAGTGTGAACTCACCTTGGTTTGCTCGGTTTGTTAAGTCACTTGTTCTCAGTTAATCAATCAAAGCCTATGATATTCATGCATACGCAATCAGTTTCACATTCGCAAGGTTCACGTATAAATGCAAATCACAATGGGTATTCAATCAGTGATCACCAAATAGCACACAGCAGTTACACAACTTGTTCAAATTCACAGTTCATATGCATGTTTTAAACAGTACCCAGCAGTTAAGTAACTATTCATCATAAGCAAATTCATGTTTCCTCAATCATGATTAACATCATTTACAGGAAGGTAATAATCATTCAGGTTTCACACACATGATGAACCACAGCCTGTTGCAACCCATCCACTGGGTGGCGAAACTTCAAACTGCAAAACTTATAGAGTTTCGTCGAGATGCTAAGTTGCAAAACTTATAGAGTTTCGTCGAGTTACCATGTGACGAAACACTTCCTGTTTTGTCGAGATATAGTGTGGTGAAACATCTCAGGTTTCGTCACTCCTCATCAGTTAATGAAACACAGATTCACATGGTTACAGTTTCACGATTACTAGATCTCTAATCATCCCCAACGATTCCAATCATGATCACCGATCGATTATCTAGTAGCTAATTATCGGTCACATACAACAGCCAAGCATTAAAATTCCTCATGTTCTAAACATACGATCATAATCATCAACCTTAATATACATACCATACACAACAGTAATTGATAATCACATAGATCTAATGACTTATTAACAAAATCATCATCATCCAATCATGATCTTAAGCATTGCATAGCAACAGTAAGTAATGATTCCAAACAAACAGTCAATGATAATTTCAATCCTATAATCAATAATGGTTAAACACTAATCGAGATAGGAGGAACAATGAATTCATCGATATAGAGGGCTTCGAGGACTCAAGGTTGCCGTCGCACAGAGGGGAGGGCTCTAGGGTTTGCAATGGAGCAGTTACGTGACAGATAACAAGTGTTCCAAGTAAAATATACTCGAGAGATAGTATTGGGCCCTTTCTAGGCTTTGAAGAACCCTGGGCCGGTGAAAGTTGTTTGCCACAAAACATGAGATGTTTCGTCGGGTCCCCTTATGGCGAAACACCAAGGTTTCGTTGGGATATGTATGACGAAACCCCCTAGCTTCACAACTCAAACAGTTCATAAGTTTATTATTTGACCCAACTATGTTACAATACACCATACAAATATCAAACAGTTCCCAAGTTTATTATTTAACCCAATCTATAATACATCAAACATATACCAAACATGGACAAGTTACAATGCAAGCGGATTATAAAAACATTATGCAAAACAATACTCATGACGAGTAAAGACCTTGAAAACTCGAGTTGTCACACCATTAATGATCTGTTTTCCTTGTTTGCTTTCATACCAGGGTTTACAAATACATACATACTTACTTATGATGATTACAAAGTTTATTCGAGCTCACACACTAAACACATGAACTCGCTCAACTTTTGTTGATGTTTTTAAACTACATGTATTTCATGAAACTAAGTATGGATCTGGCGGGCTTGTTTGGAATAATAGATGTCATCCGGTGTCTAAGGGTTTGGATTGCCTATCTTATCCTGGATGTGATACAAAATTCAAAGCCTAGCTTTAATTAAGTGTCTTTTATGAAGTCCTTATGGAACTTAAAACCTGTTGGTGTTGTATTCTGAACACGAAGTCTGTGATTTGGGATTTAAAATAATGTTGCATGTAATGTTTTAAAACTTATCTTGGGATTTAAGCAACTCACACATAATCACGCTTCCGCAAAAGTCAGGGCGTGACACAGCAGTGGGGCCAATAAACGTCCAACAGGTTGTACCTGATCATGCCACACGATGGATAATCGTACATGAGACAAAAAGGTACACAAGGATGTATTTGTGGCACCAATCAGCGTGCGCCGACCACTGCTCCACAATCTCCACTTAGCTGCTGATGACAGACCCGACAACAAGTACAATCGTCAGGACACATGGATCCATTTAGCATGCGCCAACTACCCTCTCGTCAGAAATCACTAACGGTTGTCACACCCCAAAAACGTCGTAGTGGTGACGGAAGTTGGTGCCCATAAATATCTTGCTGAACGATGCATTGTTAGTGTTGGGCATTCAACTTAATTAAGACATCATTTTTAAAACTTAAAGTTTAAAAATACATCACAACCACACCACAGTTAAGTTGTCTTGATCCTTATGCATCTTATTACATAGGTCCCAAATTTGTTTTAAAAGTTTTCCAAACATTTATCAAACAAAACATGCATCAACAACCACCAGATAGGCCATAATTCCCGAAGCCGAACTCAAGTACCTGAAGCACACGTTAAAATCAAGTGTCAACACAAAGGAGAGTGAGTTCACATATCCAAATTTAAATAATTTGATCCAAGGAAAACTTTCTAATTATGTGTTTATTATCAAAAAAATCCATATAATTTATGAAAGTTAATTTATTTCCTTAATAAAAATCCAAGTGTCAGTCGTCGCAAGCGTTTCCCAAAAACCTTCGACCAAAAGCATCTTCCCAAGTTTACATATTAAATTGATAGCATCACATGTTCGGATTCGTAAGTTTGCAAAACATTACGAACTATATATTAACAATGAAGGTATAATCAAAGCTAGACTATAACAGAACATGAATTCGTCGCTTGATTTGACACGGAGCTACCAGTCATGACGGGGTGGTAAACCCGATAGATCTATCAACAATTCAACGCGTGCAATACTTAAATGATTAAACGGCAATATTTGCATATGCGCCCATAACGGACCATCTATAATGCCTACCTCATGAACAATATATATGTCCTACTAATACTGATAAATTTAATATATTGTGTTGCACAAATTTCCTAAAGTCCCCACCGAAACGTAAGCCCATACCGATACTTACTCTCTTGAGATCAATCAAATTTGTTACAACTTAGATTTTAGCATTTTTAAATCTACACGGTCGTTTTTATTCAAACACCGTAAAAATCCTCGTTTCTCCGTGAAACATATTTATTCAACAAAACCATTTCTATCCGAAACATATTTATATCATCAAAACCATATATTTTCCATGAAAATATATTAAATAATCAAAAGGTATATTTTATTCAAAAAAATCTTTAATCCTTTTAAGGCGTGTTCTTCCCCAAAACATATACAAAACAGTAAAAAGAGTGGGTTTAGTGACACTCACCTTTGGGTGTTTATTATAATAGCGCAATCCGACAAATTGATTCTACACGTCCTAATATACGTAGGAACGATTTATCAATCAATCTATAACAAAATTCCTAAGTTTTTCCAAATCTTAGAATTTTCACATAACTTTGAGATTTTCTCAAAATGTTATTATTTTTTATTATGTTGGCATATTAATATATATATATATATATATATATATGTGTGTGTGTGTGTGTGTGTGTGTTCATATATACATATTTTAATATTTTTCGACTTGAACAATTTTTTTTGGTGACCCTTAATATGTTATATCCATTAACACTCCCGTTTATACGTAATATATCTACGATTTGCGTGTCGTAATATATATACATAAATATGCACATATACTTAATATCGTAACTCGCGAAATCTCGTTAACTTATACGATTTATCATTTTTAAAGTATTTCTACATGAAATAACTCATCAAGTTAACCTATGTATCAATTTTCATGCTCGAAAAATAAGTACTCATTTAACGCGACTTTACCGATTTTACCGCTTTAAACATACAAGTGTACATGCATAGTCTAAATTCCCGCTATCATGTCAACACTTAACATATTATCATATACACATATTTAAATCACATAACACATTCTAACACATAAGGTTCACCCATGAACAACCCATTCTAGTGTATATTGAAAAACGCGTATTTTAGTGATTCGGTAACGTTTTCGGGCGTCGAAAATCACGTATGACTAACCAAACACCAAGTAAACTTAATATAAGTTAAAATACTTATATTTATATCAAAAATATCAGTTTACTTATAGATCTAAAACAAATTTGTAAAAATCCTCCGAAAAGCCGATTTTTAACCGTTTTACCGCATAGTTTTGCATCAAACGTTACCATAACCATAACCATCCCAAATCGTAACGACTTGATATTTTACAATAATCCTTGTTATTTAATGATTAAAATGATGCTTATAATCAGGTTAGTTCAGTTTTATGTAAGTCACATAAATCATGCGATTTCACATATTTTATAACTTTTTATGCTACATGTATAATAACCCTCCTAAAATAATTCCAACACTCCTAAAATATTTAGAATGGCCTTATACGTACTAAAATACACAGCAGATACGAAAATCGGGCCCAAAAATACCTTATATAATTAAAAATAAAATAAAAACAATTATTTAAGTCTGTCGCGGGGCGCGACAGACAAGTCTTGGTTCTACGCGGGCCGCGAGCGCCCATCTACGAGGCGGCACCCTGAGCTGCCACGTGGCAGCCCCGTGTCAAACCTAGTTCAACGATTCAGCATAGCTAGGCCCTACCTCCTATGTCGCGGGGCGCGAAGACCCCTTAAGTATCCTTCGCGGGCCGCAAGAAAGTCACGATCAGACCCTATAAATAGGATCGATCGACTTCAGTCCCAACTCGCTCAAACTTTTACTTTCTCTCTTAAATTTCTATAGTCTAGACACTATACTCGGGCATTATACCCACTAAAATAACGAAATACTGCCTCGTTGTAAGTATTTTAACCCCCGGTTACGTATTAGATACGCTGCCCGATTGATCTAGCGCTCCGTAATGGCTGTCGAGGTTCTGCCCGACGTAGTCATTGGAGTTCTGTATCGGGGAGGGTATAACTAATATAAATATTGGGTTATTATACTAACGCGTGTGCATTGTTTACTTTATTAGATTATAACCAGGAAACCACAGGAAAAAGTCTAAACTAGCAATGTGAGTAATCTCCTTTTTGTGAACCTTTTTGCAATATATTTTTACAAAACCTTAATTATTTTAAATTATGATTAGCAGTGATTGAGTGTTTGTAATTCTTCAATTACTGCCGGTATGTTGGGGTTTCGTATATAAAATGTGGAACACGTTACGATTGGACAACGAGATAGCCAATGAGTTATATGACCCTCCAGTCAGGATTGACAATACTGAATGAGTAATTGTGTAGATATAAACATTGTAATCGCTCTCAATACTGTTAAAGGATAGAATACTTCTTGATTAAATTGGGATTCACTCACCAGTATTTCCCACTGATAAATGTTTTTAAAACGCGTTTCAGGTAACAAAATGTGAAAGCCAAATAGAAGCCAGCTGTAGAGCACTGAAGGCTTGGAAAAATGTGGCTATAAAAGTCACCTTAATAAAGAAAGATGTTTTATTCAATAAATTAGGGTTTATCCCTGTAAACATGTTGTAATGAAAACTTGGGAATTTCCCATGTGTTTACTATTATGGAAATGTAGTATTTTACTCTGATAAAATATTTCCTAACTACGGTACTGATGTAAATTCCGCTGCCAAAGAATGATAAACATCGATACCACCATCTCTTAGTAGGCCGCGGCCGCCCGCCTCCCGGGGCAGGGGTCGGGGGTTGCGACAGAATGGTGGTATCAGAGCTACAACAACTAATTTCAGCCAAAGAATTGTTCTGCTGACATTGAAATTATTAATTTTGTTAGAAAATAATCAATAAGACTATGTGCATACGTGTAGATTATTATTTTGTGTTATTTGACAATTTGTTAGTTTATAGTATGAGTTATCAAGGACCTTTGGACGCTTACCGTCAACTGTCCAGTTCACCTAGGGACGAAGGAACCTCTTCCCAGCCTACCCCCTCGGGGTATTCGGCTGACACCGAAGTGATCAAGTTTCCTTATTTTCCCTTTGAGTTGTAACTCAAAGTCTAAGGCATCTGTGTCATCTTCATCCCTGCACAGTGGAAGATCAAGGAGATCCTGCAGATCTTCAAGACTTAGGCCAAGTGCTTGTTCCCTTGATATTTTCTTCACTTCTCCACTAGATTTGATCACAGTCAGTACATGGGACTGTTTATCAGTTTTCGACTTTAGTACTTTTGAGTCTAGTGGGTTTCTTGGGAGATTTTTATTAGATGAGGAGTTTGGAGATGCTGGCCTTGTGATGACTGACTGAGCAGTGCTTTGAGCTTTAGCAAGTTCAGGAATATCAGCCATCATTTGTTTCATAACCATCTTTATCACTTCATTACCAGCAGCTATATCTTCTGCTGTTTCTTCATCCATTTGTTTTTGCCTTCTTCTTTGATAAAGAAAGGCACCAGTTGGAGCAGTGGCTCTTTTGATTTGCAGCTTTGGTGGTCTTGTTGGAACCTCTGCTTCAGGATAGTCAGGTTTTTGAGGAATCTTTGGATTTTTCTTTCTTAATTCTTCCAACTTTTTGTAATTAACCCTGACCTTGTCTTCTTTGTTAGTGCATTTATGTCTATCGCCTCCGTCATCTCACACCGTAGCAGAAACAGTTTATTTCTAGTGCTTATATTGTAATAGCTAGAAATATCTAGAAAAAGGCAAGGTGGCAAGATTGTAAATAAGAGGAAAGCTCTTATAAGCCTTGGCCTATAAATAGGAGCCTTAGGGTTTCATTTAGGAACTTTTGCCATTTTGAAGATTTGAAGCTTAGAGGATAGAGAGAGAAAGTAGAGAGAGAAAGTAGAGAGAGAAAATCAAAAGGTGATTCGAGGTGCTTGTATCTTTCATACGTTTTATAGAATCACAGATTGATTACGTTTCGTGTGTTTCGGTCACTCACGTACACGGATTCCGCACGTGTCATGTCTGTTTCGCAATCGTTTCGGATTCAAAACGGGACCTAACAAGTGGTATCAGAGCAGGAGCTCGATTGCACGGATCAATCACACGAATTCGCACGGAAATTCATCAGATTCAGATCTCAATTTGCATCAGATTCGATCTATTTCTTCATCTTTTTTACTTCTTCACGTTTTTATCGGAAAAACGCCAAATTAAACGACTTTTTACGGATAAAAATTGCTAAAATTTGGATATGTTGTGCGAAATTCATTGATCTACAAGCCTACAAAGTTTCATATCTTAATTCATAGTCATTTGTGAGAAAATTTGATATTTGTGGTTCGAAAAAGTTGAAAAATGTTGAATGTTGCTGCTGTTATGGTTACTCGCACGAACAACTTCCTCGTGCGGACAAACAATCCGTATTGACTTAGTTGACCACTCGTGCGGATGACCAATCTGTGTCAAGACATTCTCATGACCATTTCATTAAGTTGTTGACTTGTTGACTAGCTTCTCGCACGGATAACATTAATATCAAGATTCCTTATTTGTAATTCATTTAAAAGATATTTGACTTTGTTGACTGTTTCAGGTTTCTACTCGTGCAGATAACATCATTTTCACTCGCACGGATAACAATACGTGTTGACTTGTTGACCCACTCGCGCGGACAAACTATCCGTGTTGACCTTTGTTGACTGATTGCTCGCGTGGATAACTTGTCCGCACGAATAAACCACTCGCACGGACAACTTGTCCGCACGGACAACTCGTCCGCACGAACAACTCATCCGCACGGACAACTTCTCCGCGCGGATAACAATCCGGGTCATAGCAATCGACTCGCACGGACAACTTCTCCGCGCGGATAACAATCCGGGTCATAGCAATCCACTCGCACGGACAACTTCTCCGCGCGAATAACAATCCGTGTCTGTCATTTTAGTCAACATATTCAGGTTTGTCAGTCAACATATTCGGTGAACATGTGAATGTGCATGAATTAAGTGTCTTAGCCATGTGAACATTTTAATTGTCTGACCATTTTGTATGTGAAGTTGATATTGAAAAGTTATCACGTGATTATCTTTGCCCAAGAATAGTTGTCTGCATTGCATGTGATCAGTCAAAGAGTCAAAGTGCCAACCGATCAACTCAAGTTTTGTCGGTTTGTGTCAAAGAGTCGGCTTACATTATCCGCACGGATTACAATATCCGCACGGATTACATCACTCGCACGAATAAACAAACCGGAGCACTCGCACGATTGAACCATCCGGATCCTCACTCGCACGGATTACACCATCCGGATCCCCACTCGCACGGATGACACCATACGGATTATCTCTCGTCCGGATCACTACTTGTGCGGATAACTCAGCCACCCGGATCACCATCCGGACGAATCACCATCCGGATCCCCATCCGTTCGAGGACACCCATCCGAGTGGGCTGATCTCATCTGATTGGGCCAACATCATCCGATTGACAATTGATCCATCCGAACGGATCAAATTCTTTTACGATCGTCTGATAAATTTGATTAAACTCACTGTGTTTGTTTGTTCGTGATTCAGGTAATTCAAGATTTACAAAGTGCGAAGTTCAAGAAATTGTTTCAAGATGTCGAACAGCAGTGAAGAATTTTACAACATGTTCTACAATGCCTTTACTTCAGAATCATCCGAAAGAAGATCTGAAATAAGAGAGTATTCGAAAGAGATTTCAGAAAATTTGAAATATGACAATATGTATGGAAGCCAACAGAAACCACCGAAGCTAATGAAGATTGAAGATTATAACTGGTGGAAAAATCGGTTTGAGGGTTGGGTAAAAGCTTTCGCTCCTGAAAGCTGGTTAAAATTGAAAAATGGATATACAGAACCAGTGAAAGAAGGAGGAGAGTTAGTAGAGGAAAAAGAGTTCACAGAAACAGATATAAAAGATGTTGTGGCTGAATATAAAATGACTACAATGATAAAACAATCAGTGAGAGAAGACATTATTTCGTTACTTGAACATGAGAAAACATCGAAGAGTTTGTGGGAAGCATTAGAGAGAAAATGCGTAGGTAGCACTGAGATTGTGAAAAACAAAAAGAAATTGTTACGCAAAGAGTTTGATTTATTTGATTGTATGAAAAATGAATCTGTTTGTAAAATGATTGAGAGATTTGGGCATCTGAAGATGGAGCTGGTAAGACACAAAATCACATACACTCAAGAGGCGCTGGTTGATAAATTGTTTGATGCATTGCCGAAGGATCAAGAGTGGCAATACTTTGCTTTAATGTTGAAAAACACAATCAAGCCTGAAGAGTTAACAGTGGATTTGCTGATTGAAAGACTTGAAAGTCATGAGTTGGAGATAAAGAGATCTAAAGTCAACAATCCGGCTTATCAGCAGAATGTAGAGCTTTACTACCGAGGAAATGCACCTCAGGCTGGATCTCCAAAAACAACATTTTCTGCAGAAAGTTCAAAATCAGTAAACAATGAAAGTCTTCAAATTGGTTTTCACAGTGGATCTTCTTCAACAACTTCTGATCAATTTGCTTCAAAGAATTCATTCCAGTGTAATATTGCAGTGGATCTGAAGAATGGGCAGAATTTCAGCGAAGAATCGGCGAAACAACAGATGGTTTTCTTGGCATCTGTACTTGAATCGTATGAAAGCCTCGTTGCAGGGAAGATTGGAAATACCAACTTGACGAATGAAGATTATGACCAATTAGACCCCGAGGAGATGGAACTAATGGATATAAGATGGTGCATGGCCAGTTCGGTTCATCAGGCACAGCGGTTCATGGAGATCACGGGGAGAAAGTCAATTGGTGGACCATCTACCAAACTGGGATTTGATAAATCTAAGGTGACATGTTTCAAATGCAAACAAAGAGGTCACTTTAAGCACGAGTGCAGAAATGCGTATGCTAATGATGAGTCTGCAAACCCGTTCAACGAAGATTATTACAAGAAAGCGATTTACCATCAAAACAAGTCTGAGCCACCAAGATTGAAACAGCCTGAAGAAAAATCAAGGGCTCTTGCAGTTATATATGATGATGAAGGTTACGACTGGAGTCAAGTATGCCCTGAAGAAGATGCTGTTGGGTATGCATTTGTGGCTGATGTTGATCCTGATAGATGGTGGAAAGCAGATTATGCAAGATGGGAAATTGGAAAATTAAACGAACCATTCAAAGAAGCTCAGAGAGCCAAACGATGGAATGATGAGTTGGAATGTTACATGGATCCACGGGGTAATCCAGTTGCTGACCCATCAAAAGTGGATTTTAAAGCTGTAACAAATTTGCTTCCAAGACAGGCTACTTTCAATACACGAAGGTTATCTGATATAGCATATCTGCCTGATTTGGAGAAGAAGATAAGAGAGGTTTGTGAAGCAAGTCTACCGAAGGTGGTAGAGATGAAAAAGAGAAAAGAGGAAGAATTGAAGAAGATGATTAAAGAAGTAAAGGCTGCTGCGAAGACTGCTGCTGAAGAGGAACAGAAAGCTGAAGAGGAAAACAAAGAGCAAGATCAGAAAGTTGAGACAGAAGAATCGATGCTGAAAAAGACTGAGGTAAATGAATCTTCTGACTTGTCGAATGTTGAATTGGTTGATGAAAAAGAAAACAAGTGCAGGAATTGCATAGAAATGTGCAAAGCCTGTACTAAAAAAGATGATATCATAAAAACAAAAAATAATGAAATAGATAAACTTGAAAAT
Organism: Helianthus tuberosus; assembly: GCA_030545235.1. Taxonomy (NCBI): domain Eukaryota; kingdom Viridiplantae; phylum Streptophyta; class Magnoliopsida; order Asterales; family Asteraceae; genus Helianthus; species Helianthus tuberosus. The sequence continues at coordinate 112,409,837 of CM060424.1, read as the reverse complement.
GTTTTCACAACAAAATGTAAAGAAATGATTGACAAAGAAGAAATTTTGAAACTAAAAGTTGAAAAATTGACACAGAAATGTCAAGGTCTTGAAAAGGATAATGATGTTTATAGACAACTGTGTTCAGCAAAATGTGTTGATTGTGTTGAAAAAGAATCTAAATGTCAAGATTTACAAAAACAGTATGATTCTTTAAAGTGGTCAAGTCAGAGAGTACAAGAAGCTTATGATACTTTGAAGAGCCAAGTCAAAAGTTTTGATCAAAGATTGTCAGAAACTTTAGTCACCAAAGAAATGTATGAGAGAAAGTTTAAAGAAAAGCAAATTGAATTAAACAAATGTGTTGATGAAATTGCTAATCTTAAACAAGTCTTGGCTGAAAAAGAAAAGGTTGTTACAAAACATCAAAGTTATTATAACTCTTCGTACAGGTGTTGTTGGTGGGTTAGCAATGATTGATACATCAGACCCAGTCACTTGGTGAGGTATGTTCTCATTGACAGGTGAGTGAGAAGGACTGGTTTGTGCCTGGTTCAAATCAAGAGCATTCAACAATATCTTTGTTTGTGGGGGAATTGTGGAGGTGAGGTTCGGTGTAGAAAGAGAATTGGCCTCGGGCATTGGGTTGTGGATGATGGAAGCAAGTGATTCTAGAGCATCATATTGTGGTGTCCCTATATGTACAACCTGTTCTTTTTTAGAAGAAGCAGGAGGAGTTTCAGGCATGGGTTGAGATCTTTCTACCATCTACTGTGAGGAAGTAGCAGCAGTGGTTTTTTGTGACTTTTGTGTTGTCACTAGCAGTTGCTCTGGGATCTCATCTTCCAGAGTTGCATTTTTTGTAGGTTTGGGGGGTTTTTGAGTTTTCTTTTGTCTTGGCTTTTTGGTGATTTTAGGTGTGGGTTTCATAGCAGTTGTTTTGCTGCTGTGATCACCAAGAGCAGTGGGCTCAGCAACAGATACCTGAGGAGCGAGCAGTGGTAGCTGCTAAATTCTGCTCAGGCACCTCTGCTTATGTTTTGCAAGGTGTTGACATTCTTGTGATAGATTCAGTAGTTAAGCTGTTTATTTTATAAGAATCACCTTGTGTTATTATATGAGCATCATCCTTACCAAATTTCTTTTGAAAGTAGTAACTTAGACATCTTGGAAAAAGTAAGAATGGCTTTTTATCAATATTTTTAACCAATCATTAAAGATTTCCTGGGAGTAATTAAAATTTTCATTTTGTAAAATAACATATATCCCAGGTTTTGAATCTTTAATGGTATCTCACTGAAAGCAGTTGTTTTGTTTGAAACACACATTAAAAGGGTATGGAACAAAAATCTTGTTGCATGTGGAAAACTACCTTTTTTAAGGTATCCTTTTTCATTGAATCTACATACCCCCTTTCAAGGAAATCAGTTTTTAACTCGTTTTTGGGAAAAGAAGTTTACCTTGCTGATCATTGAGTTCAAAGACTTCCAAGATGGATTGTGGTGTGATTTTGACTACTTTACCCATTAGAGAAGAGTTAATGGCTATGACGTCTTCGCCTTGTTTTTCAAGAGTAACATTTTTTCCAAAACTCTCTCTGGGTTTTCAGGTAAATTGGAGCATCTGCTGTCAACAAAGTTTTGTACTTTGAAGATGACATAGTGTCAATGATGGAATCAAAGGTAAGGATGGTGCCAGGTATTGTAAGGAGACCCAGATAATTGTGAGGAGCTTTGTATGGTATTTCGATGGGTGTGGTAGCCATTTGAGTGGCCTTTTTAGAAGATGATTTTGAAGTGGATTTCGCAGATAACTTTGATTTTGTCATTTTGAAGAAGGAAATCGATGAAGGATTTGAGAGAAAAAGATGGAAAATGCTTTGAGAAAGGAATTTTTGTGAATTCGATTCGACAGTAAAACCCTGTTTGGGGGTTTTGACAAGGGTTTTATAAAAGAAAAAGTGAATGCTGACGTGGCAGTGGTTACAAAAGATCTGACCGCTATGTACAGTCCAAGTGCCAACCCCTGATGAAATGAAGGACAAGTGTTTTATGAAAACCAATGATGGAACAAGATCAGTGGTTGTAATGGTAACAATGAGAGCAGTGGGTAATTTTTACTGTCAGTGGATAGCATATCAGTGGATAAAAACACTGATTTTGAACAATAGTGCTTATCAAGGAAATGAGAGAACAAGGGTTGACTTTCAGCAGTGGACAGACTTTTAAGTAGAACAAAGTTTTGAACAAAACAGTGGTTATGGCAGACTTTTAAGGATATAATGAAAAATTCATTTTTAGCTATTTTTATGGAAGGATTTTTTATTTTCTGAGAACATTTTAATGCTTTTATTCATAGAAAAACAGGATTTTGCCTGTTATTCCATGTTTAGCATGCCAATCCAAGAGATCAAGCTTTCAAAGGTGGATGTGTTTAAAGCTTTGGTTAGCACATCTGCCAGCTGATCTTTAGTTGGAACATGGTGCAGAGAAATCAAACCTTTTTCATAGCAATCCCTCACAAAGTGATGTCTGATATCAATGTGCTTGGTTGTTGAATGGGAGACTGGATTTTTGATGATATTTTCTGCTGCCTGATTGTCCAACATGAGAGGTGTCTTTAGGGCAGTGATACCAAAATCCAGCAACTGGTTTTGAAGCCAAAGCATTTGGGCTGTACAGCTTGCAGCAGCTATATACTCTACCTTAGCAGTGGATGTGGAAACAGCTGCTTGCTTTTTGCTTTGCAAAGACACTAAGCAATTGCCTAGGAATTGGGACCCTCCTGAAGTGGACTTCCTTGTCTTGTCACATCCAGCAAAGTCACTATCTGAGAAACCTGAAAGCTCAATTTTACCATCAGCTGGATACCAGATACCAAGTGTGGGAGCACCTTTTAGGTATCTGAATATCCTTTTTACAGCAATAAGGTTTGACTTTCTAGGGGCTGATTGGGATCTTGCACAAACACATGTTGCAAACATGATGTCTGGCCTAGATGCAGTTAGGTACAATAAAGACCCAATCATGCTTCTATATAAAGTTTGGTCAACCAAATCATCCTTCTCATCAGACACGACTATTTTATTGGTTGCAATGGGTGTATTGCATGGCTTACAATCATCCATATCAAATTTCTTCAAAAGTTCTTTGGCATATTTGCCTTGATGGATAAAAGTACCACTTTGCAGTTTCCTTACTTGAAGACCAAGAAAGCACTAGAGTTCACCCATTGCACTCATTTCAAACTCAGCTGTCATGAGTTTCCTAAACTCTTCACACATTTTGTTGCATGTGCTTCCAAAAATGATGTCATCCACATAAATCTGGACAATCATCAAATCCTTTCCTCTCCATTTTAAAAACAGTATTTTATCTATCTTACCTCTTGTGAAACCAATGGAAAGTAGAAAGGTGGAAAGAGTTTTATACCACGCCCTTGGTGCTTGTTTCAAGCGATACAAAGCTTTATTTAGCCTGTAGACATGATTTGGATTAAATGGATCCTCAAAGCCTGGAGGTTGACAAACATATACCTCTTCTTGAATCTTACCATAGAGGAATGCACATTTGATATCCATTTGATACACCTTGATGTTGTGGTTGACAACAAAGGCCGGGAATAATCTCATAGCTTCAAGTCTTGCTACAGGGGCAAATGTTTCATCATAGTCAATGCCCTCTTCCTTTCTGAACCCCTGAACCACAAGCCTGGCTTTATTTTTTACAACAATACACCTTTCATCAGTTTTATTTTTGAAGACCCATTTTGTGCCAATAGGACTTACACTCTCTGGAAATGGTACAAGCTCCCAAACTTGTTGTCTTCTAAACTGTTGGAGCTCCTCTTGCATGGCTTCTACCCAGCTGTTGTCTTTTAGTGCCTCTTGGTACTTGATTGGTTGATGGAGAGATATGAAACCAGCAAAAAGACAAATGTTTTGGGATTGACTTCTTGTGAGCACCCCTTCATTGATGTTGCCAATGATTTGGTCAGGTGGATGAGATTTCAAGAAGATAAGATCTCCTTGATATGGAACAATGGTATTAAGTGGGGAGGGCTGCAGATGTTAATCATCTGAGCTAACCACTGCTGGTGACTTTGATGATCTAGCAGTGGCTTCAAAAGGTGGTGGAATAGGAGGTAATGGTTTGGACACATGCTGACTTTGATCCACTGTTTGAGGACTTTTATCAACAGTGTTTGATGATGTGGAAGCAGGGGTTAATGGGCTACTTTGATCAACAACTGTTGAGGTAGCAGTGGTTGAACTTTGACAGCTGTTTTGAACATTTGCTGCTCTTCCACTTGATGTAGACTTTTGTTGTGGAATGATGATTTCATATCCATAGTCTGATGGTGAGTTTTTTGATGGGCCTGCATTGTTAGTCTTGACATCAGTATTTTCAAAAGTGAATTTATCAAGATCAAACAATTCTGCAGGATTTGCAGGGATTCAATGTCTCTTCCACTGCTTTGGTCCTTGTGTTAAACACTTTGTAGGCCTTAGCAGTGGTTGAGTATCCCAAATGATATCCACTGTCTACTTTGGCTGCAAATTTTGAAATAGAATTGTTTAAGTTCAAAATAAAGCATGGGCAGCCAAACACTTTAAAATATGAGATCAGTGGCTTAATTTTATACAGAAGTTCATAAGCAGTCTTTTGATGCCTGGGTTGATTAAAACTCTGTTTTGGACATAGCAAGCAGTGTTTACTGCTTCTGCCCAGAAAGTTAATGGCAAACCTGAATCTGCAAGCATAGTTCTGGCAGCCTCAATCAAGGTCCTATTCTTTCTTTCTTTCAACAACCCCATTTTGCTCTGGTGTTCTTAGAATGCTTTACTGCCTTACAATTCCCTTTGACACACATAAATCATCTAACTCCTTATTTTTGAACTTTGTGCCATTGTCACTCCTAAAGATTTTTACTGGAAGATCAAACTACTTTTAAACCTGTTTCACAAAGTCTTGCAGAATGCCTGCAGTCTCATCTTTTGAGTGTAAAAAGTAAGTCCATGTAAACCTAGAAAAGCCATCAACAATAACCAAGCAATATTTCTTTTACTTAAGACTCGTGACTTTAACTGGGCCAAACAAATCCATATAAAGCATTTCCAAACATTTGGTTGTTTTGGACTCTTCAATTGATTTCTATGAGCTTTTATGTTGTTTTACTTTTCGACAGGAAACACAATGCTCAGGACAGATGAACAGTTTTTGAGGTAAACCTCTTACTAACCCCTATTTTGAAATGGCAGTGATTGTCTTGAGATTTGTGTGCCCCAGTCTCCTATGCCATAATTCTGTCTCTTTGTTTGAGGCAGCTGAGAACAGACAGGCATCAGTCCTGGGGCTTTCTTTTGACATATCAACCACATAAACATTGCCACTTCTTTGAGCAACAAGTTTGGTTTTTCCAGTTTTTATTATTGCTTCAATCTTTTTAACCATTTCTGGTCCAACAATCCTACAACAATCCTTTGTGAAGAATGAGCCATAGCCCTTGTCACTCATTTGTGAAACACTCAGGAGGTTAAAATTAGATTGTCTATCAGATTGACATTTTTAAATTTTACATTACCAGACTGTACTGTACCAGACCCCAGAACTTTCCCTTTACTATTATTACCAAAGGATATATCACCCCCTCCATGGATTTTGAAATCTTTGAGTAGGGCTTTACATCCTGTTATGTGCCTGGAGCCTCCACTATCTACATACCAAAGGCTATCTAAGCATGCAGAAGCTCCCTGCACATGAAGTAAAAGGATTAGTTCATTAGGGTCTCCAAAGCCAATAAGGCTTTGGATGGGGTCTCAACAGTGTCTGGGATGAGTTCAGGTGGATGGACAGTGGTTAACTCAGGGTTTTGAACATTTTTAGGAATGTTTGTCTCTAACCACTGTTGGGGGTCTTGACCAATCACCTGCTGATAACCAAAAGGATACCTGTTCACTCTTGGTTTAGAAGGCTTTTTGTAAGCCTCATAAACATGTGGGATCCTTTGGTATGTTGGTTGTCCCTTACCTCTTCTGAATTGATTGGCAAGGGGTGCATCAGTCACCTAAACATCTCTTTTGACAGATGTTTGGTTCAGCTGTTTTGTAACAGTTGTTTGGACTGGCACAAACAGTGGTTGGTTCTTGGTGAACTTGACAGATGATGTTGATGAACTTAAGGATGTTTTTGCAGTGTACTCATTCTTTTTTACATCAAAGTTTTTGAGATACACACATTCTTGAGTTTTGTGGTTTGTTTTACCACAGATGGTGCAGCTCTCAGCAGGTATAATGACACTTGTTTTGTTTAGATCATATGCTTTTAGATGAAAATAGTCTTTTGTTAGATGATTCTTCTTTTAACAAAAATCACAAAACAAGTTTTTGATCTTTTCTCTTTTCTTCCTTTTCTCAGACTCCTTAGCAACAGAGTTTTGAACCACTGTTGGGATGTCTTTGAGAGGAATGACCTTTGCTTTAGGAGCTTTTACACCATCAGTGGTTGTGAAGTCTAATGATTTAAAATTCTCAAGAATGTCACACTCATTAGACCATGTGGGTTTAAATTGGTATTTCTCAATTTCCTCAAAAGTTGAGGATCCCACATATCTTTCCAGAGTGATTTTGTTACCGAGTTTGTCAGTTATCTTAACTTCTTGGCCATTCTTGTTTGTTGGTGTTTTTTCAACTGAACCAGCTTGTTTAGCAGCAGTGTTTTCAATTTCATCATATTTTCTAAAACCTATGCCAAATTTTACATTTCTTTCAAGTTGTTTTTCTAACATGACCTCATAACCTTTGCAAGATTCCACCCATCTTTCACAAGTGATTTGGGTGGATTCCAACTCCTTTTTGCAAACTTGATATTTTTCTACCATAGTTTGGAGTTGGTTCTTGGTTATGCTTTGCTCTTCTTTTAGACTGCAGATTTCTTTGTCATTTTCAGCCAATTTGTTTTTATGTTCTTTTAAAGACTTTTCAAATTTGACCTCATCATTCAACACTCTATCCCTAAGGTTTTCATTCACCTCTTTGATGTTAGCAAATGCTATGACGCATTTGTCTGAACACAGATTTTCAAGAACCTGAGATGATACCTTAGCTGCAGCCATCATGGCACAATCACATTGATGATCATTTTCTTCATCAATTCTCTCTTCTATCTCACCTTCTTTCTTCTCTTCTTCTTTGGACCAGGGGTCATTCAATGGTTCAATAAGGGGTTCTGAACTTTCTTCCAGCAGTAGTTCACCAGCAACAGCAGTAACCACTGCTTCAGCAACTTTATCCACTGTTTCAGCACTTGCTTGCCCTTTTTCAGCATCCAGCTCTTCTGGTATTGACTCTAATGCCATAAGACAAAATTCATCAACAGAAGCATTATTAGTAGCATATAGTGCAAAATTTTCTTCACCTAATTCATCAGGTAAGCTGCTCCAGTCAAGAAAGCCTTGGGTGAAAAAGCTTTGCTGATCTTTTTGAACCACTGCTGGTGGTGCAGCTTGTTGTGGTGCAACTGGTTGCACTTGAACCTGAGGTACAGGAGCCTGAACATGCTGAATTTGAGGGAAAATGGTTTGAACATAATGCACAGGAACATGGTTTGCATAATGAGTGGTGTTTACATCGGCATCAGGGGTATAATGGGAATAGTGCATAGTGCTTTGATTTTGTGGCCTAGGGTTTGAGCTGGGATGAGTAACAATTGGACCAGCAGTTTGACTCCTTCATTCCCTAGCAAAGTGTCCTAACCTGTTGCACTTATAGCGCTTGATCTTAGACTTATCCAACCCCACTTTTAAATTCCCATGTAACCCTGGGAATTTTCTCCTTGTCCTTTTGTAAAATTTGCTTGTTCTTACACTAAGCAATGCCAATTGATGCAAAATGTCCATTTCTTTAAGGTCAGTTGGATCAAAGTGCTGTAAGTCATTGAGTTCAAAGCACAAGTTATCTGACATCTGGTTTTCACCATTTGCAGTAAAAGCATAATTTGCAGAGTGAGAATCAGAGTTGTTAAAGTTTCCACCAGCAGTTATGTCAATAAAATGATCATAACTCTGATCCTTACTACTGCTACCAGATTCTTCCTAACCAAAGAGAGCTGTGCTGCCAAATGAATAATCATCAGCAACTTTACCAGACTCTTGCAACTTCTTTTTCTGGTTTAACTCACTTTCATAGGTTTGGAGTTTACCATGAAGTTGGGTCAGGGTCAGATCTTTGAACTCAGCTGAATTTCTAGTTACAAAGGCAACTGTATCCCATTTTTCAAGTAGTGATCTAAGAAACCTGCTATTTTGTGTTGAATTAGGAAATGTAACTTTAACAAGTCTTAGCTCACTAATGAGACAACTAAATCGCTCAAACTGTTGAGTCAATGATTCACCCTTAATGTGACAAAAGTTTTCATACTGCTGATTTAGAATTTCCCTGTTATTTTCAATAACTTCTTCAGTTCCCCCAAACTATTCCTTAAGTGCATCCCATAATTCCTTGGCACTGTTACAGTGTAACAACCCAACATAAATTTCATTGGGTAATGCAGATGCAATGATGCTAAATGCTTTGGCATCGAGTTCGAACTTTTGAAAATCAGATTCAGTATAGTTTTCAGGTTTTTTCGGTTCGAACTTCTTTGTATCCTCAACACTTGGCACCATAGGAACATGTGGTCCAAAAACAACAGATCTCCAACATCCAGTGTTCTGTTGAGCAAGGATGTGGCCCATCCTTCTCTCCCATATGTTGTATTCATTACGTTTAAGCATGGGTGGTTTGAAAAATGAACCAATGTTATTCTTATCATCTTGTGATTGTGACGTCACCCTGGTTGTTTTACAGGCACTGATTAATCAACTTTGATGGTGATTATGTGACAACACTCACCAAACCAGGTATCCGTACGAATTAATTAATATTTAATTACGGCTTAATTACTGTGCTTTCTTACAACTGTGATTAAACTGCTTACTGATTTCTGATACATACATACTCATGCATCACATCTTATGCTGTCACTCTATTATTTACACACAAACCTTAGTGACAACCTTGATGCACAAAAGCACAGTGAGCACACTATACGGGATACCCAGTAAACATGCTGACATAGCCAGCATCAGACAGTTACTGTCTCTGAGGCCAGTATGAGCCGGGAATAGTTTACTACACTAGTAGGGAGTGTAGGGAGGTGAGGATTGTAGAACTGCGTCACTAGGTGATATTTATAGTGACCGGATGTGCCTAAAACGTACTTTGAGTACAAAATTCAGCACTTTAAATAAAAAAATTCAGCTTTTTAGCTAACTAGTAAAGTGCAAAAACATGGGAAAATAATACTAGACACTTTCCAAAGTGTCGGGAATTTACTGTGTCACTAAAAATAATATTAACGACACTTTAAATACTTATTTAGCACTTTAACGGAGTAATATCCAAACGAACAACCAGACTTTACCCGGAACATAAAAAATATTGACATTGACACTATTTTCCTTTTCTGAGCCAGTTAGGGTCCCCGAATACCCTAACACCCGCAACAATACATAACACACTAGAAATTGGTTTAACCTCCTAACTTAAACTAACTAACCTTAATCATTTAGTTGGAATTCAACCATGAATCCCCCCCCCCCCCTCCTTGAACCGAAATTGTCCCATGTGGGACACACTCTCACCAATTTTATTATTATAATCTTGTTGGTCTCATATCTTGAAGGCACTTGATCCAATGGTTAAAAACATTAGTAAAGTCTATAAGTATACATTGTGGTTAAGTGTCCCATACATACTAAACACTTCACAACAAAAATTTCTATTCCTTTCCCCTTGACTCTCGGCCGAGAGCTTTCACAACCATCCATCCACTTTCAAAGTTTAATCTTGCATTTCCAAGTTTACCCAAGGGTGAAGGATCACGTGTAAGGAAGCTCGGTGCACTCGGGAACACAAGGACCTCTTCACATCGCTATTAACCACCTATTTTTCGTCTAGTTTCTTCCCTAGCCTTGAGCTAGTTGTAAGTGACTCTAAACGCCTTCTTAAGCTTGTTTAAAGTGGTTAATAAGAAATTTGTCGGATGAAAATCATAAACACTAGAGATCAAAACTTAAAGTCTAGTAAGAATAATAAACATGGTGGTTAATGAATGAATGTTAGTGTAAAACTTTTGAAACTAGTTTTGTTATGATTATGTTATGTTGTTTGATGCTAGTAGTAGTTCGGATCGTCATCTAACCCGGCTAAGTCATGTTCATGGAACATGAACTAGTGTATGTTTAAGTGTGAAAATGATTAGATAACGAACACTACTACATATTAACATGAACTTGTGTAAAAAGAGTTTTTCTTATAAAATGGAGTTCTAAACTAGTAGATCTAAAGATCTACAAGTGGTATTTTCGAAGAACCAACTGTAAGAGGAAACCATGTTTTAAAACCGGATCTTTCCTAAACTAAAGGTGTTTTTGTGAACAAACAAGTGTGTAGACACTTGTGAAACGAAAGGTTTTAACAAAGAATTATTTTTGAGATTTTTTACAAGAAGTTGTAAACTTACACTTTCTTTAAAAATAAGATTTTTAAGAAACCGATTTCATTTATAAAATAGAAAGATCTACTAAAAACACCGGAAGGTTACTACACACTTTTACATAACCCACAAGTTCATGTGTTTGCGATTTACATATATTTTTTACTAGTTTGATGTTGAAATATTGTTTGTTGATGTTGGGAACATTGTTGGTTGAATTTATAAAAGAAAATGAAACGCTTGAAAGCGTGGCCACCTCCAGTTACAGAGGAAACTCTGGCGAAAATTTTCCAGAAATATAACACTTAGAAATATTTTTACAACAAGTGTTATGAGTATATTTTTGACTTGTTTTTCCGAATAAAATTTTGCCATGATTTTATTACAAAATAACCAAGTGTCGGAGGTGGGATTTTCATAAATAAAACTTGTTAAAATATATATTTAGTATATATTTTCATAATAGCACTTGTGTGAATTTTTATGATTATTTTGTGAACTATACAAATATTATTTTTAGGGTGAAAATAATATTACTGGAACATACTGAGTATTCACGACTCCAAAATAATGCGAACGCCTTCACAATAAATATTTAAGTTACACCGGTATTATTTATACCACCCGAACCTTACAACGTAACTTACGTATTTTCAGAAAATACTCATAAGTGTGTATTTTGACAAGGATATTATTTTGGAAAATTATATGGAATAAAATATAATATTTTTGGGAAAAATATTTATATTTTGGAAGTAAAGTATTTTGGACAAATGAAATAAAATATATTACACTAAGTGAGACTTAATAATATATTTCGAAGTTATACGAACGCACATGTATTAAAACCCCCATCCTTGGGAAGGAATATATTTACAAAATAATTACGAAGTGTAATTACGAAATAGTTGTCTAACTATTTCCCAAAGACATTAAACCTTAAGCTAAGGCACGGCCGTCCGTCTAATAGAAGTTAGTACGTGTAGGTCGTCGCACAGCAGGTTGACCGGGAGATTTCTTGTTAGAGACGCACTTCGGTGAGTTCATGTCCCCCTTTTCTCTTAACTGTTTTCAGTTTTTAAACTGCGGGGGTGAAATACATGTTACTATGATTACGAGTACTTTACACATGGTATGACTAGCGTAAGGAGGGTTACTACTTAGATCATGTGAGTGAGTAGGCGGGAACTGAAGGCCATTAATCCTCAGTGTAGGACCGAGGGATAATAGCGGTAGATCTATCTGGGTGTAGCGAGCTCAGCCCCAGGCCCAACAGTACGGACCTTGGGGTGACTTGGTGCCCGACGCAAAAATCTGCTAGGTTTGAGTCTTCCTACTGCACATCACACATATCAATGGCTTTGCAAACCATTGGTGATCTCTTTATTTCCTTATTTGCTACATACCAGGATTTTTATACTTATAAAGGTTTTACATACTCACTACACATGAACTCGCTCAACAATTTTTGTTGATTTTTCCAACTTACATGTATTTCAGGGAACTAAGGATCTGGCACGGTATGCTACGTTTTCATGCTGCGTTAGAGTTACGGGATCATCCAAGTTTAGGGGTTGTGGCTTTTACCTGGACGAGTCACAGTTCTTAAACTACGTCTATCTTAAGTTTATGGTTGTGTCTTTCAAACAATGTTTTTATGTTATTAGGTTGTAATTTCCGTTGCATGTTTCAACGCCTTAAGACAATGTTGTGGTATTTTACTTTTCAAACTTAAATCAATGGATGATTTGCATGGTTTTATTTTCATATAGCTTTGTTGTGATTAAGCTATGGTATTAAGAAGTCATACCAAATAAACCCACGCTTCCGCAAAAGCTAGGGTGTGACAGCTTGGTATCGGAGCTCTGATCATAGCGAACTAGGATTCCTTCTCGAGTCTAGACTATGATCACTAGGGCTCTCACGAAAACATTTTTACATTGCATACCACTTAAGTCCAGATCCAGGTCATAAAACGTTTTTACAAACAAAAGTTGAGCACATTTTATTTGTTAGTTATGGCTCAGTCTGGGAGGCTGAGAGAATTATCTAGTGGGACTAGGGAGTCAGTCTGGGAGGCTGAGAGAATTGTCTAGTGGGACTAGGGAGTAAGTCTAGGAGGCTGAGAGAATTGTCTAGTGGGACTAGGGAGTCAGTCTGGGAGGCTGAGAGAGTTGTCTAGTGGGACTAGGGAGTCAGTCTGGGAGGCTGAGAGAATTGTCTAGTAGGACTAGGGAGTCAGTCTGAGAGGCTGGGAGGCTAGTGGGACTAGGAGAACTATTTGAATGCCTATTGCTGTTTAACGTGCTTATATGACTGTATGATTGATTATTTGCGCATATGTGTGTTTGTATTATAGACATCATGACTCCTCGGTGTCAGACGACATGTTTGTGTGTATGAGAGTCGGACACCATAGACCCTATGCCCATAGTATCGGACGACAGAGTGTCATCAAAGCACAAGGTGCATACTTCGGACACCACCAGCACAGACTACGACGATTTTCAGGCATTCGCGCTGCCCGAAGTCGTTGCTGAGCCCGTTGATGGCCCTATCGCCGGGGATTTGCCGCTCGCGGTGATTCCTGCCCCTGTACCCCTTGCCGCGTACCCTTTTGTTGACATGCCCCTTGACGTAGTCGCTGACGACGACGTCGACTTGTTTGACGAGGATCCACTAGAGGACGACTTTGAGGGCGAGGCCCACATAGCTGCTGGTGATCTCTTACTTCTTGCGGATGCTCCTGCAGAGGAGGCACCCATCCATTCACCTGTCCCAGACTCCTTTGAGTCTGTGGCATCTGCACCATCACACACGCATGGAGCGCAACACTATTCGCATGATACAGACCCTGATAGAGCATCGTCCGCTGCACCTGCCCCTAGTTTTGCTATCGATCATGACATTGATGATGATTCAGACCCCGTTTTCCCACCTGGTTTTGATTCAGACCAGGAGATTGAGTTTATCCACCTAGATCAGCCCATGGAGGACCCTGTTGACCCCGTTGATCCCATGTTCGCTGATCCCGCGGATTTCGAGATGGAGTTTGACGATCCGGAGCCTGCTGTGGCCCCCGAGCCAGTAGTTGCTCCAGACCCCGCATTTGAGCATGACCCTATTCATGCTGATGTACCCGCTGTTGATCCTTTGATTGTTGATTTGCCTGTTGACGATCATCCTATTATTGCTCCACTGTTGAAGGGTGATCTTGTTGTTGCTGATGCTCATGTTGATGTTCCATTTATGTTAGGGGATCCTGTTGTAGCTCCACCGTTAGTGGACGATCAGGTTGCTGATATACCCACTGATCCTGTTGTTGCCCCTCTTCCTGACCCCGTGCCTGTGCAGCCCGATCATGCACCCTTTGCGACACACGTTGACCCACGATATGCTGACACCCGAAATGGGTGGATAGACGATGATGACGACTACCCGCCTTTTGTGGTACCCGTTACACCTGCTTCAGCACCTGTTTCAGTTCCTACTGATGTTCCTTTGCATCCCGTTCATACTAACGGTGTTCACCACACCAACTTACCTGTTATGTTCCGTCAGTTTGCACCGCCATCGCGCCCGGGAGAGGGTTCCTCGACTCATCCCGTTGGTCATGTGCCGATATCTGTCCCGGTCATACCACAGTTTTCTATTGCTGTTCCCCCTGTTGCACCGTTTGCGGTACCATCCTTTGCTCCATCCAGTGAGCCTGTTCTTTGGACTTCACCACCCATTATGCCACCGACGGATCCATATCACCCATATTATGTCGGGTCTTCTACCGAGGATGTCCTTGTTTCTTTTATGATTCAACAGGAGGCGCTGACTCGTCAGCGACCACCATGCCAGTGCCAGGGCCAGACTCACCCTGCGATATCACACCCTCCTCGTCCGTTATCTCCTGATTCTGCTGCTCGTTTTTGGACTCCGGAGCAGCAGATAGCATATCTGTTGCGTTCTCATCGAGCCATGGAGGAGGATTGGCTTCACATGCGCCGATTGCTCTTTTCTCATTTTCCCCCTCCTCCACCGCCATCAGCGTAGGGCTATTTTGTACGACATGGGTAGACTTTTGTTGAGAAGACGGCGATTGCATAGATTGCACAGCTTTTGGGAGACTGCATATTGATCCTGACTTTTGTTGTTATGTATATTGGATATTGTTGACACTGATTTGATATTTTAGACTGGGGTGATGTAGCCCTTAGTCATTGATGTTGTTTGATACAGTTGTGTACTTGTAAACTTTACATTGTGGTCTCGATTTATGGCAATGCAATCGCAGTATTCTCATCATATGGGATGTTTGATTGATTGTTTATGTTCTATAACATGAGATGTTATGTGTTTGGTTTATTTTAACATGAGATGTTATGTATTATTACTATCGTTATATACGCACACTTTACCTACCATGACCTGACTTACGTGAACACATCTTTTAGAAGATGCCACCGAAACGCGATCCGCGCATGCCTGCCAACGAGGCAGAACTTCAACAAATCATCGCTGCCACCATAGCGCAGTACACAGCCTCACACGGAGGACCCAGCGGAAGCAGTTCGAACAATAACGGCAACAACAATCCACCGCATGGGTGCACTTACACGCAGTTCCTAGACTGCAAGCCCGTGAACTTTGATGGCACCAGAGGTGCTGTTGCTTTTGTAAGATGGGCTGAGAAGACAGAGTCTGTCCTCCGAATGAGCAAGTGCGCTCCAGACCAACAGGTCACTTACATTTATGGGCTATTCTTGGACAGAGACCTGTCCTGGTGGAACTTACAAGTTCAGACTCTTGGTGAAGCCGCAGCTTACGCAATGACATGGAACGAGCTGAAAGAGCTCATGCGAAGAAAGTATTGTTCACGCGCTGAAATTCAAAGGTTGGAAACTGAGTTTTGGCATTTGAAGACGGAAGGTCCGAAATTGCGGAATATGTTTAGAGGTTTCACGACTTATCTCATGTGGTTCCTTATATGGTTACCCCAGAATTCAAGCGAATCGAGCGCTTCATTTGGGGTTTAGCTCCTCAAATCATAAGTATGGTGACATCTTCAAAGCCGGCAACAATCACTGAGGCAATTGATCTGAGCGTGGCTCTTACTGAGGAGGAAATCCGCCTAAACAAGTTTTCTGATGTTGAGCAAAAGAAGAAGGAGACTCACGTAGAGTCGTCCGGGGGTAACAAAAGAAAATTCT
Source organism: Helianthus tuberosus (assembly GCA_030545235.1). Taxonomy (NCBI): domain Eukaryota; kingdom Viridiplantae; phylum Streptophyta; class Magnoliopsida; order Asterales; family Asteraceae; genus Helianthus; species Helianthus tuberosus. The sequence continues at coordinate 112,394,122 of CM060424.1, read as the reverse complement.
TGAACTTCAAACAAGGCACAAGCAGTGATGGCATGAAAGGAGAACCAAGCGTACCGGTTCAAGCTACAACCGGTGGTGGAAAGAAAGGAAAGGGATATATGGGTACCCATCCCAAGTGTAACACCTGCCAGCGTCACCATTCTGGCCAGTGTGGGTCAAAAGTATGTGAAGCATGTGGAAAGGTTGGTCACTCGAAGGAAACTTGCTGGGCCACTGTTGGCCGGGGAGGCCAAGGAGGTTTTGGAAATAGAAACAATAACCGGGGTGGAAATGGAAATCGTGCACAGGGAAATAACGGAGGGAATGGAAATCAAGGCAACAACGCGAATCAAGCTGGTACTGTAACCGAAACCAAAACAACAATCAAGCTGGGAATGGAGCAGGAAATGGTCAAAGACTTGGTTGTTTTAACTGTGGTGACATTGGGCACTATAAAAGGAACTGCCCAGAATTGAACCAAGCACGGGGAAGGGTTTTCAATATCGAAGCGAGGGAAGCGCGCCAGGATCCCAATGTTGTTACTGGTACGTTCCCTATAAACCAACGCTTTGCATCCGTTTTATTTGATACTGGTGCCGATTATAGCTTCGTATCGTTAGAGTTTAAGAATTTGATTGGGTTAGCCGCTAGTAAATTAGATATTCCATACTCAATTGAACTGGCTAATGGGAAGTTAGTAGAAGCTAATGAAGTGGTCAGAGGTTGTGTAATCGAATTGGGAGAGCGTGAGTTTGCTTTGGATCTACTACCAGTCAAGTTGGGAAGCTTCGACGTGGTAGTAGGAATGGATTGGTTATCAAGTAACAAGGCAGAAATTGTCTGCCACGAGAAGATCATTCGCATCCCAACCGAAGATGGTGAAAAGATTGTGGTTCATGGTGAAAGCGTGATACGCCTTTAAGAATCATCAGCTGCCTGAAAGTGCGAAAGTGTTTACAGAAGGGATGTGCGGCCTTCCTGGCACACATCGTGGATAAAAAAAGCTGCTGAGCCGAAAATCGAAGACATCCCTGTCGTAAGGGAGTATCCTGAAGTCTTCCCTGAGGACTTGCCAGGATTGCCACCCCAGAGGCAAGTGGAGTTCCGTATAGACTTAGTTCCAAGCGCCGCGCCTGTAGCTATGGCACCTTATAGACTTGCACCGTCAGAGATGCAGGAATTGTCGACACAACTCCAAGAGTTGCTAGACAAAGGATTCATCAGACCAAGCTTCTCACCTTGGGGAGCTCCGGTCCTGTTTGTTAAAAAGAAAGACGGTAGTTTCTGTATGTGCATTGACTACCGGGAGTTGAACAAGTTGACTATCAAGAATAGGTATCCCCTGCCAAGGATCGATGACTTATTCGATCAGCTCCAAGGTTCAAGGTTTTACTCTAAGATCGATCTTCGATCTGGGTACCATCAGCTAAGGATACAAGAGGAGAGTATCCCGAAGACAGCCTTCAGAACTCGTTATGGACACTACGAGTTCCTAGTTATGCCGTTTGGGTTGACAAACGCGCCTGCTGTTTTTATGGATCTAATGAATCGAGTCTGCAAGCCGTACTTGGACAAGTTCGTGATTGTATTCATCGATGATATTTTGATTTATTCAAAGACGAAGGCTGAACACGAACAGCACTTAAGGGCTACTTTGGAGTTGCTGAAGAAGGAACAACTATATGCCAAATTCTCAAAGTTCGAGTTTTGGCTACGTGAAGTCCAGTTTCTTGGACATGTGGTAAATGGAAATGGGATCCATGTTGATCCCACAAAGATCGAGGCGATCAAGAGCTGGGAGACTCCAAAGACGCCAACCGAGATTCGACAATTCTTGGGTTTGGCTGGTTATTATCGAAGATTCATTGAGGATTTTTCAAAAATCGCTCAACTTCTTACCGCGCTCACACAGAAGGATAAGAAGTTTGATTGGGGAATCAAACAGGAAGAAGCGTTTCAATTGTTGAAGAACCAGCTTTGTGATGCGCCGATCTTAGCGCTACCCGAAGGAACTGATGATTTCGTGGTATACTGTGACGCCTCACGACAAGGATTGGGTTGCGTGCTGATGCAACGGCAGAAAGTTATAGCTTACGTGTCACGTCAGCTGAAAGTACATGAAAAGAACTATACCACGCATGATTTGGAACTAGGCGCAGTGATATTTGCATTAAAGATCTGGAGACACTACCTATATGGTACGAAATGTACAATCTTTACGGATCACAAAAGTCTGTAGCACATATTCGACTAGAAAGAGCTGAATATGAGATAAAGGCGTTGGGTTAAATTGTTGAACGACTACGACTGCGAGATCAAGTACCATCCAGGGAAGGCGAATGTGGTCGCTGATGCCCTAAGTCGTAAAGAAAGGATCAAGCCCATAAGGGTTAGGGCTTTAGAAATGATTATCCAAACAGATCTTTCCCTGTGCATTCATGCCGCGCAGAAAGAAGCTCTTAAGGAAAGAAACCTTGAAGAAGAATATCTCCGTGGGATGGAGAAGCAATTAGTACCAAACGAGGAAGGAACGTTATGTTTTATGAAAAGAATTTGGGTTCCTCTGTTTGGTGGATTAATGTGACACCTGTGTCACTTCAACCATCAAACAAATGCCAAACCAATGAAATATTGTATTTCATACTTGGGATTTGTAAAAATATGTGTATCGTTTGCACATATCAACTCTTGTTCGATTTCAAGCTCTAAATCGCTTTCTGGAAGGTTATACGCGCACTGATGCGTAGATATAACCAGTTTAATGCAACGAACACTCTGGAATAGTGAAATAGGCTTAACATACCTTAAATAACCTTTACATAACTTAGAAATAAGTTTTTGAAGGCTTTGGTATGGCAAAATCAAGTTTAATCGCTTACAGGGACTAAATTCGACAAACTGCGAAGGTATGCCAATTTGAACTGTAACAGACATTCCGGAGCTTGACCATAAGTTTAACATACCCTAAATATCCTTTACATAGCTTAGAAATAGGCTTTGAGAGGTTCGGTATGCTAAAATAAACTTTTGGGTCATTCAGGGACCAAAAGCATCAAAAAGTGCACAAGTTTGCATTTTCGCGCATAACTTACGTTCTGAATACATCCGGACATCCAAAAATTTATGTAAGCACTAAAATATTTTATTTTAGTGTTTGGCATGAGAAAAATCCATTCTTCGCGTCATTTGGATCGTTTTTCACGCTTATGCGCATTCCGTCGTAATTAACCGAACAACGCGATTGTACGGCTAAACGAACCGACACCTGAGATATTTTTGAACACATTTTAAGTTCCCTATACTTTAACTTCATTTTAGAGCTTTGAAATGGGGTTAACGGGCCTTAAACGTGTCGGAAATGAGCTTATTACACAACAGGGACCAAATCTGCCATTTATCAAACTTTTCTGGTCTGCAGGTCCTTGCGCACCTCAACAAATAATTTGTTACGGTGCGCAAGCAGGGGCCAGATGCAGCAAATCGTTTTTCAGCTGCTGTTTCCAGCCTTTTGACCCCTCCCAAGGGCAAAGGCCACATGTCAAACTCTTGTGGTGGGCAAATTGAGTTACCACAACATTCCGACAAGTGTACGGGCGAGATCATACCCTCTTCTCCAAGAAACGATCCTAACGGTGAACCGAAAACTATAAATACCCACCTTGTCTTGCCCATTTTCCCTCACATTTGAATCTGATTCTACACTCTCTAAGTGGAAGTTATGCTTCCTACCTGAGAGTGAATCGGGTTCGAATCTTGCGGGGACCCTTCGTAAGTATTCCTTCGTTCTTTTATTGCTTTTCGAGTCTGAAAGTCAAACTTTGTTTGACTTTCTGCGTTGACCAGTTTATGGTCAATGCGAAGTTCGTTTGAACTTCGCAACGTGATTGTAATCACGATGGTTATAGTCCCTTGGGACTATGCCTACTGATTACCACGTTGTCTAGGGTCGTAAGGGTAAGCGATCTAATAAATCGCTTATACCTTCGAACCCGACCCATTTGGTCGATCATTAGGATCCGACCAAAAACATTAGGTGACCATAGCATATATGGAATAACCTTCCGAGGTTATACCTTATGGTCGCTTTGTTAAGTAGTTGTATGATAGGTAGTATATATGCCTTAGGTAAATTACCAAAATACCCTTTTCATGTGTAATCGGTAATTAAGCATATGTAACCTAAACTTTTGTCACATAACTGATTCTGTAACGTGTTTAGGCATATAACACTTGTCATAGGACTAGTTAGACGTTCCGAACGCGTTTCACGCGAACGACGCGTTAAAGTAGCATAAGCTATCTAAACGGGTCGTAATGGGTCGTAAGCACTTATGTTAGGTTTCATTTAGTATGTAGGCTTTGTTAAACCATATGACACGAGTCTCCATACTCGTTTGGTTTACGAACCCTCATCCTATCCAATCCTCCGATTTAGGTCCGGTTATTAATGTAGTTACCTATATTAGGTACCGTTTGATTCCGTGATCTCTAGCATTGCTTGGTGGTTATATTAGGACTTCTGAGCAATCTCAAGTGAGTACTTAGACCCCTCTTTTACCGTTTTCAAATGTTTTGGGGTGGAACACATGTGCCTACTTGTTACTTTCATGCTTTTCATGTTTTCACATCATATACCTGCTATGTTCGTTAGTACATTATAGTACATGATTTCATTGTGTTCATTCTATGTATGCCCATTGTGTGCATACTTAGTACATCGTTTCACTTTACATTTTATGCTATGTATGTCCATTTAGTTCATACTTAGTACATTGTTTTACATTACACTTATGCTATGTATGTCCATTGTGTGCATGCTTAGTACTTTGTTTTACATTGCATTTCTGTTGCATATGCTCATCCAGCATGTGAACACATTATACTGCATTTTGAACCGTTGTAATCATTTGACTATGTGAACCGTTTGTATCTGTGAACCGTTTGTATCTGTGAGCCGTTTGTATCTGTGAACCGAGTGAACCGTATTTGACCATACATAAACATTTCTACAATTGTTATACATTACATGATTTACATTTGACACATAAACATTTTCAACATTAGTTATACGTTGCATGATTTACATCTTGATATAAACATTTTGGCATATTATTCAATACATTTGACAATTGGTTTAAACATAGACATCTTACATTGTTGGGTTGGTTTGAGTAAGTGATTTAAGTAACGAGGCGTGTGTAATATGATACAAGCATGGTGGATACGCCGCTGGTACTTCCTATATATAAGTGTTTGTATGGTATTACATATCGTAGCGTTATTTGAATCATTTCAATTTTGACATATAACATTTTATACAAATAACATACTTTTCACAATACATTGTTATACAAACAACTTATCTTATACAAACTCATCTTACATGGTTATTCATTTAACCTTACATTTATTTATACATATCATCTGATCTTATCGTTTTTCAAATGATTTACAAGACAAAGCAAATTACAGGGTTCATGACTAAACATTTTCTTAAACAATAAGTCATGAATCCTATTTTCATAAACCTATGTATCTCACAGGCATTTTTATGCTGACGTACCTATTTTCACATGTGTTTTCAGGAGATGATGCATAGGATTTATCAAGACATACTTAGGCGGACCTGTGCCTTAGTGACTTAAAACGAGACAAGAACTAGTTACTTTATGTTATGTACTCTTTGGTTCTTGTTTAAAACAATGTAATCTTTCATATTTGATTAATAAAACGAAACTTCAATTGCCATGGATTTGAAACAATTAATTCTGTTACAACACTCCCCGATGTTTCCGCCACGTTTTGTATGTTCCACGTGGTCGGGGTGTGACAGAAAAGATGGTATCAGAGCCAATGGTTATAGGGAATTAGGTTATTAGTAATGCTTTGACCTAGTCTATAACCTTCTTAGGACCCTAACGCGAGTTTACTTGCGTTTAGTCATAAAACAATACCGTCACCTATCCTTAGGCGACGACCACAACAAGAACATAAGTTTCAAAACTGCTTTGAAAAATTAATCATCTGTTCTAGGATGATTGATTACTAGGTTTTGAACCCTCTATTGTAAGGTTTTGAACCCCTTTGAATTTTTAAAATCTCGTCTAGGTTTTGGGTTTTAAATAATGTGAACACGTGCAAACTGGAAGGGTGAATGCCTGTATTCTGGGTTTTCTGTCTAGGCAAGCACTTCGTATATATCTCATCAGACGCGAGACCAGTTGTGCTTACCTGGGAATTATTGGGATGAGTGTTCACTTATAGGCGAGCATGTCTTCACGATACATTATTTTTAACCTATTTACTTTGATTAATCACCGGGGTCGTTTGTTGCTTTGTAGTAACAAACAAATGACCACTATCCTTTCTTTCATCAGATTTGTTCATCTCATTCTTTTCGTCTAATTCTCTCACTCGTTTCATTTCATGTTTCCTCTTTTAGAATGCCTCCTCGACGCGAAAACCCGGTATCTATTGAAGAGTTGGCAGCTGTCATTACACAGCAAATGACTGCTGCAATCCCGAACATCGTTGCTCAATGTCACCAAGCTCTCAACAACAATAATGCCCTCTGCAACTTCAAGACGTTCGACTCGGCTAAGCCATCAAAGTTTTCTGGGTCTCAAGGAGCGACTGCACTTCTGCAATGGTTCGAGAGTCTAGAGAGCACCTTCAGGCATGTTCAATGTCCAAACGAGCGAAAGGTAGATTTCGCATCTAGTGTCTTTGAGAAACGGGCTTTGACGTGGTGGAACGGTGTGGTGAGAGATAGGGGTGCCGAAGTGGCACTGGCGCAAACGTGGGAAGAACTTAGAGCACTAATGATGAAGGATTTCTGCCCTCGTCACGAGATCAGGGCATTGGAAAGGGAATTCGACGATCTTAAGCAAGACAGCGGTGAACATCGAGCATACACTAATCGATATGAGGAGTTGAGCCTGTTGTGTCCTACCATGGTTACGCCTTTGGATAATGCGATCGAAAAATACATTGATGGTCTCCCTGACTCAGTTCAAGACATTGTTACTAGTAGTAACCCCACTACGGTTAGGCAGGCCATTGAGCTATCTGCAACCTTGACTGAATCTCAGATCAGGAAACGTAAACTTTTTCGAAAGGGTGACAAGAAGCTAATCGAGGAATCAAAGACCATGGATGAACAGACTGGATCCCCTGAGCGGTCAAAGAAGCGAAAGGCTTCTCAGAACTTCCCCATGGTTACTCACAATGATCAAGCCGTCCCCAACCAACCGGCTCAACCCCCTGCTAGGAAGCCATACAATGGAACTTCACCCTTGTGCAACCAATGTAACCTTCATCATCATGCTAGGGTGAAGTGCCGCGAATGCCAAATTTGTGGACTTAAAGGTCATACAGCAAAAGTTTGTCGAGCAGCAGTTGCACCAAATCAAGCTGACAACAACCCTGCTCAAGCTCGCTTTCCACCAGGTTCTTGCTACAGTTGTGGCGAGATGGGTCATTTCCGAAGAAATTGCCCAAAGCTTGCAAATGCTAATCCAGCGCAGGGATGAGCATCTGACCGACTAGAAGACAACACCCTTTAGAAATAATCATGTCTTATGTATTATTTTCTTTTGTTGTCAAGGTCCATGAAACAGTTGTTATCATTGTTTATAAATAAATCTTTTATTTACATTGCAATGTATTTATATGGTTATATGTATAAACAACATATCCCCTACAATACCGACAATCAAGGAATCGTATTCCTTGGAAAGCAAACAACCCCCAAATAATTATTCTATTTTATGATCTCTTGCGTTTTCCACGAAATTCCTAAGTACCCGCTTCTTCCAAGAAAAACGAAGTACAAGGAGCAAGTTACAACACTGGACGAATACCCAAAGTACCACTATAAATCCTTAATAGGGTACCTAAGGGTATTTTCGTAAATCCTAAAATTGTTATGTTCCTTAATTCGAATATTACGTTTCTTTGAAAACAAAATCGAATTTTTGGGAGATCTTCCTATCTTTTCAGATAGATCCCAGAGGACATTGAAGTCCATCGACTGGTTTCCATATCCATATTTAATCAATAACGAGTTAATAACAAATTAATAACCAAGTTAAACAACTATGTGATTATGTGCTTATGTGTTCCCTTTTATGTTTTTGGTCTAATCCAAGTTTTGTTATCCAAATCCTCGTAGAACCTTTCGTATCTTCATATGAGGGATTCGTAGTAGGATACCCAAAGGTACTACCTAAAATCCTTAAATGGACTTCTACGTTGTAGTTAAGTCCCTTGGATTATAAAGTACTACTCCATACTTAGACCCCATGAGTGGTCTAGTTAAACAGATCGATCCAAAAATCTGGTTAGGAACATCATGCGATGATATAGCTGAAAGGACTCCTTGGTGGCCTAATTAAAAGGATCATTTGTCGATCTAATTAAAAGGACCCTATGGTAGTCTAGTCACACTCATCACAAGTTTGATTTTCCTCCCTTAAACATTACAAGACAAACTGTGCGGACTATGCAAGGAATTACGTAATTATGGATGCATACATAATTATGGAATTCAGTGCACAGAAACCACAGCGAGTTTTGTCATGTGTCTAGAGTTGATTCGTTCATTTTTGTTTCTGAAGAAATTATGGAAAATGACTCATTCCGTTCATTTTCGTTTCTGAAGAAATTGTGAAAAATGACTCATTCCGTTCATTTTTGTTTCTGAAGAAATTGTGAAAAATGACTCATTCCGTTCATTTTTGTTTCTGAAGAGGTTGTGGAAAATGACTCATTCCGTTCATTTTCGTTCCTGAAGAAATTATGGAAAATTACTCAATCCGTTCATTTTTGTTTCTGGAGGAATTGTGGAAAATGACTCGTTCCGTTCATTTTCGTTTCTGAAGGATACCCATTAAGGAAAATAACTCATCCCGTGTATTTTTCGTTTCCGAAAATTTTCCATCGAAGGAAAATGAATATTCCTGATTCTTCCTTCTTTTCCATTTCTGAAAATATTCGTTAAAGAGGAATATCAGGATATGCCTTATCCTTGATGGTTATTTAACACAAAGTCACAGACATGCTCCTACAAATAAATTTCGGGACGAAATTTCCTAAAGTAGGGGAGACTGTGACACCTGTGTCACTTCAACCATCAAACAAATTCCAAACCAATGAAATATTGTATTTCATACTTGGGATTTGTAAAAATATGTGTATCGTTTGCACATATCAACTCTTGTTCGATTTCAAGCTCTAAATCGCTTTCTGGAAGGTTATACGCGCACTGATGCGTAGATATAACCAGTTTAATGCAATGAACACTCTGGAATAGTGAAATAGGCTTAACATACCTTAAATAACCTTTACATAACTTAGAAATAAGTTTTTGAAGGCTTTGGTATGGCAAAATCAAGTTTAATCGCTTACAGGGACTAAATTCGACAAACTGCGAAGGTATGCCAATTTGAACTGTAACAGACATTCTGGAACTTGACCATAAGTTTAACATACCCTAAATATCCTTTACATAGCTTAGAAATAGGCTTTGAGGGGCTCGGTATGCTAAAATAAACTTTTGGGTCATTCAGGGACCAAAAGTGTCAAAAAGTGCACAAGTTTGCATTTTCGTGCATAACTTACGTTCTGAATACATCCGGACATCAAAAAATTTATGTAAGCACTAAAATATTTTATTTTAGTGTTTGGCATGAGAAAAATCCATTCTTCGCGTCATTTGGATCGTTTTTCGCGCTTATGCGCATTCCGTCGTAATTAACCGAACCGACACCCGAGATATTTTTGAACACATTTTAAGTTCCCTATACTTTAACTTCATTTTAGAGCTTTGAAATGGGGTTAACGGGCCTTAAACGTGTCGGAAATGAGCTTATTACACAACAGGGACCAAATCTGCCATTTATCAAACTTTTCTGGTCTGCAGGTCCTTGCGCACCTCAACAAATAATTTGTTACGGTGCGCAAGCAGGGGCCAGATGCAGCAAATCGTTTTTCAGCTGCTGTTTCCAGCCTTTTGACCCCTCCCAAGGGCCAAGGCCACATGTCAAACTCTTGTGGTGGGCAAATTGAGTTACCACAACATTCCGACAAGTGTACGGGCGAGATCATACCCTCTTCTCCAAGAAACGATCCTAACGGTGAACTGAAAACTATAAATACCCACCTTGTCTTGCCCATTTTCCCTCACATTTGAATCTGATTCTACACTCTCTAAGTGGAAGTTATGCTTCCTACCTGAGAGTGAATCGGGTTCGAATCTTGCGGGGACCCTTCGTAAGTATTCCTTCGTTCTTTTATTGCTTTTCAAGTCTGAAAGTCAAACTTTGTTTGACTTTCTGCGTTGACCAGTTTATGGTCAATGCGAAGTTCGTTTGAACTTCGCAACGTGATTGTAATCACGATGGTTATAGTCCCTTGGGACTATGCCTACTGATTACCACGTTGTCTAGGGTCGTAAGGGTAAGCGATCTAATAAATCGCTTATACCTTCGAACCCGACCCATTTGTTCGATCATTAGGATCCGACCAAAAACATTAGGTGACCATAGCATATAGGGAATAACCTTCCGAGGTTATACCTTATGGTCGCTTTGTTAAGTAGTTGTATGATAGGTAGTATATATGCCTTAGGTAAATTACCAAAATACCCTTTTCATGTGTAATCGGTAATTAAGCATATGTAACCTAAACTTTTGTCACATAACTGATTTTGTAACATGTTTAGGCATATAACACTTGTCATAGGACTAGTTAGACGTTCTGAACGCGTTTCACGCGAACGACGCGTTAAAGTAGCATAAGCTATCTAAACGGGTCGTAATGGGTCGTAAGCACTTATGTTAGGTTTCATTTAGTATGTAGGCTTTGTTAAACCATATGACACGAGTCTCCATACTCGTTTGGTTTACGAACCCTCATCCTATCCAATCCTCCGATTTAGGTCCGGTTATTAATGTAGTTACCTATATTAGGTACCGTTTGATTCCGTGATCTCTAGCATTGCTTGGTGGTTATATTAGGACTTCTGAGCAATCTCAAGTGAGTACATAGACCCCTCTTTTACCGTTTTCAAACGTTTTGGGGTGGAACACATGTGCCTACTTGTTACTTTCATGCTTTCCATGTTTTCACATCATATACCTGCTATGTTCGTTAGTACATTATAGTACATGATTTCATTGTGTTCATGCTATGTATGCCCATTGTGTGCATACTTAGTACATCATTTCACATTACATTTTATGCTATGTATGTCCATTTAGTTCATACTTAGTACATTGTTTTACATTACACTTATGCTATGTATGTCCATTGTGTGCATGCTTAGTACTTTGTTTTACATTGCATTTCTGTTGCATATGCTCATCCAGCATGTGAACACATTATACTGCATTTTGAACCGTTGTAATCATTTGACTATGTGAACCGTTTGTATCTGTGAACCGAGTGAACCGTATTTGACCATACATAAACATTTCTACAATTGTTATACATTACATGATTTACATTTGACACGTAAACATTTTCAACATTAGTTATACGTTGCATGATTTACATCTTGATATAAACATTTTGGCATATTATTCAATACATTTGACAATTGGTTTAAACATAGACATCTTACATTGTTGGGTTGGTTTGAGTAAGTGATTTAAGTAACGAGGCGTGTGTAATATGATACAAGCATGGTGGATACGCCGCTGGTACTTCCTATATATAAGTGTTTGTATGGTATTACATATCGTAGCGTTATTTGAATCATTTCAATTTTGACATATAACATTTTATACAAATAACATACTTTTCACAATACATTTTTTTACAAACAACTTATCTTATACAAACTCATCTTACATGGTTATTCATTTAACCTTACATTTATTTATACATATCATCTGATCTTATCATTTTTCAAATGATTTACAAGACAAAGCAAATTGCAGGGTTCATGACTAAACATTTTCTTAAACAATAAGTCATGAATCCTATTTTCATAAACCTATGTATCTCACAGGCATTTTTATGCTGACGTTCCTATTTTCACATGTGTTTTCAGGAGATGATGCATAGGATTTATCAAGACATACTTAGGCGGACCTGTGCCTTAGTGACTTAAAACGAGACAAGAACTAGTTACTTTATGTTATGTACTCTTTGGTTCTTGTTTAAAACAATGTACTCTTTCATATTTGATTAATAAAACGAAACTTCAATTGCCATGGATTTGAAACAATTAATTCTGTTACAACACTCCCAGATGTTTCCGCCACGTTTTGTATGTTCCACGTGGTCGGGGTGTGACAATTAAGGAAAGTTATTTTTGATGAAGCACACAAATCACGGTATTCTATCCATCCAGGAGCGGATAAGATGTACCAGGACCTTAAAGATTACTATTGGTGGCCTAGAATGAAAGGCGACGTTGCTGGTTACGTGAGCAAGTGTTTAATGTGTGCTAAGGTTAAAGCTGAATACCAGAAGCTGTCGGGACTTCTGCAACAACCTGAGATTCCCAAGTGGAAATGGGAACAAATTTCAATGGATTTTATAACGAAGTTGCCAAGAACGCCAAGAGGCCATGACACTATTTGGGTAATAGTGGACCGATTAACGAAGTCCGCACACTTCTTGCCAATCAAAGAGAAAGACGTCACTAGTAAACTTGCGGAAATATATATGCGAGAGATTGTTGCACGTCATGGAGTGCCCCTCTCGATCATCTCTGATAGAGATGGACGTTTCACATCAAGGATTTGGCAATCCTTCCAAGAAGCTTTTGGCTCACAACTGAATCTGAGCACTGCGTTTCATCTGCAAACTAATGGCCAAAGCAAACGAAGGATACAGACATTGGAAGATATGCTGAGAGCATGCGTTATGGATTTCGGCGGTAGCTGGGATAAACATTTACCATTGGCCGAATTTTCATACAACAACAGCTACCACACGAGCATTGGGGCCGCACCATTTGAAGCTCTTTACGGACGCAAGTGTCGGTCACCACTATGCTGGGCTGATGCAGGTGATAGGCAGCTTGTTGGTCCCGAAATCGTCCAAGAGACGACAAACAAGATTGCGCAGATTCAAAAACGCATCGAAGCAGCTCGCGACAGGCAGAAAGCCTATGCAGATCCAAAGAGGAAACCTTTGGAATTTCAAGTTGGGGATATGGTCTTATTGAAAGTATCACCCTGGAAGGGTGTGGCACGCTTTGGGAAGCGTGGGAAGTTGAATCCACGTTACATTGGCCCTTTCAGAATCTTGCAAAGGATTGGGCTTGTAGCCTACAAACTGGACCTACCTGCTGAACTCAATGGTGTTCACGATACATTCCATGTATCAAATTTGAGAAAGAGTCCAACACAAGAAACAGTGATTATTCCTGCTGACGAAGTTCATATCGACGACACGCTCCACTTCACTGAAAAACCCGTTGAGGTTACGGATTGGAAAGTTAACAAAACTTGCAGGAGCAGTGTCAAACTCGTCAAAGTTCGATGGAATGCAAGACATGGGCCTGAATTCACGTGGGAACGTGAGGATCGTATGAAAGAGAAATACCCCCATTTATTTCCTAAGAACCCTGCATCTAGAAGCAGAGCTTAAATTTCGGGACGAAATTTATTTAACAGGGGGAGAATGTGACAACCCTCACCAAACCAGGTATCCGTACGAATTAATTAATATTTAATTACTGCTTAATTACTGTGCTTGCTTACAACTGTGATTAAACTGCTTACTGATTTCTGATACATACATACTCATGCATCACATCTTATGCTGTCACTCTATTATTTACACACAAACCTTAATGACAACCTTGATGCACAAAAGCACAGTGAGCACACTATACGGGATACCCAGTAAACATGCTGACATAGCCAGCATCAGACAGTTACTGTCTCTGAGGCCAGTATGAGCCGGGAATAGTTTACTACACTAGTAGGGAGTGTAGGGAGGTGAGGATTGTAGAACTGCGTCACTAGGTGATATTTATAGTGACCGGATGTGCCTAAAACGTACTTTGAGTACAAAATTCAGCACTTTAAATAAAAAAATTCAGCTTTTTAGCTAACTAGTAAAGTGCAAAAACATGGGAAAATAATACTAGACACTTTCCAAAGTGTCGGGAATTTACTGTGTCACTAAAAATAATATTAACGACACTTTAAATACTTATTTAGCACTTTAACGGAGTAATATCCAAACGAACAACCGGACTTTACCCGGAACATAAAAAATATTGACATTGACACTATTTTCCTTTTCTGAGCCAGTTAGGGTCCCCGAATACCCTAACACCCGCAACAATACATAACACACTAGAAATTGGTTTAACCTCCTAACTTAAACTAACTAACCTTAATCATTTAGTTGGAATTCAACCATGAATCCCCCCCCCCCCCTTGAACCGAAATTGTCCCATGTGGGACACACTCTCACCAATTTGATTATTATAATCTTCTTGGTCTCATATCTTGAAGGCACTTTATCCAATGGTTAAAAACATTAGTAAAGTCTATAAGTATACATTGTGGTTAAGAGTCCCATACATACTAAACACTTCACAACAAAAATTTCTCTTCCTTTCCCCTTGACTCTCGGCCGAGAGCTTTCACAACCATCCATCCACTTTCAAAGTTTAATCTTGCATTTCCAAGTTTACCCAAGGGTGAAGGATCACGTGTAAGGAAGCTCGGTGCACTCGGGAACACAAGGACCTCTTCACATCGCTATTAACCACCTATTTTTCGTCTAGTTTCTTCCCTAGCCTTGAGCTAGTTGTAAGTGACTCTAAACGCCTTCTTAAGCTTGTTTAAAGTGGTTAATAAGAAATTTGTCGGATGAAAATCATAAACACTAGAGATCAAAACTTAAAGTCTAGTAAGAATAATAAACATGGTGGTTAATGAATGAATGTTAGTGTAAAACTTTTGAAACTAGTTTTGTTATGATTATGTTATGTTGTTTGATGCTAGTAGTAGTTCGGATCGTCATCTAACCCGGCTAAGTCATGTTCATGGAACATGAACTAGTGTATGTTTAAGTGTGAAAATGATTAGATGACGAACACTACTACTTATTAACATGAACTTGTGTAAAAAGAGTTTTTCTTATAAAATGGAGTTCTAAACTAGTAGATCTAAAGATCTACAAGTGGTATTTTCGAAGAACCAACTGTAAGACGAAACCATGTTTTAAAACTGGATCTTTCCTAAACTAAAGGTGTTTTGGTGAACAAACAAGTGTGTAGACACTTGTGAAACGAAAGGTTTTAACAAAGAATTATTTTTGAGATTTTTGACAAGAAGTTGTAAACTTACACTTTCTTTAAAAATAAGATTTTTAAGAAACCGATTTCATTTATAAAAATAGAAAGATCTACTAAAAACACCGGAAGGTTACTACACATTTTTACATAACCCACAAGTTCATGTGTTTGCGATTTACGTATATTTTTTACTAGTTTGATGTTGTATTGTTTGTTGATGTTGGGAACATTGTTGGTTGAATTTATAAAAGAAAATGATACGCTTGAAAGCGTGGCCACCTCCAGTTACAGAGGAAACTCTGGCGAAATTTTTCCAGAAATACAACACTTAGAAATATTTTTACAACAAGTGTTATGAGTATATTTTTGACTTGTTTTTCCGAATAAAATTTCGCCATGATTTTATTACAAAATAACCAAGTGTCGGAGGTGGTATTTTCATAAATAAAACTTGTTAAAATATATATTTAGTATATATTTTCATAATAGCACTTGTGTGAATTTTTATGATTATTTTGTGAACTATACAAATATTATTTTTAGGGTGAAAATAATATTACTGGAACATACTGAATATTCACGACTCCAAAATAATGCGAACGCCTTCATAATAAATATTTAAGTTACACCGGTATTATTTATACCACCCGAACCTTACAACGTAACTTACGTATTTTCAGAAAATACTCATAAGTGTGTATTTTGACAAGGATATTATTTTGGAAAATTATATGGAATAAAATATAACATTTTTGGGAAAAATATTTATATTTTGGAAGTAAAGTATTTTGGACAAATGAAATAAAATATATTACACTAAGTGAGACTTAATAATATATTTCGAAGTTATACAAACGCACATGTATTAAAACCCCCATCCTTGGGAAGGAATATATTTACAAAATAATTACGAAGTGTAATTACGAAATAGTTGCCTAACTATTTCCCAAAGACAGTAAACCTTAAGCTAAGGCACGACCGTCCGTCTAATAGAAGTTAGTACGTGTAGGTCGTCGCACAGCAGGTTGACCGGGAGATTTCTTGTTAGAGACGTACTTCGGTGAGTTCATGTCCCCCTTTTCTCTTAACTGTTTTCAGTTTTTAAACTGCGGGGGTGAAATACATGTTACTATGATTACGAGTACTTTACACATGGTATGACTAGCGTAAGGAGGGTTACTACTTAGATCATGTGAGTGAGTAGGCGGGAACTGAAGGCCATTAATCCTCAGTGTAGGACCGAGGGACAATAGCGGTAGATCTATCTGGGTGTAGCGAGCCCACCCCCG
Source organism: Helianthus tuberosus (assembly GCA_030545235.1). Lineage (NCBI taxonomy): Eukaryota > Viridiplantae > Streptophyta > Magnoliopsida > Asterales > Asteraceae > Helianthus > Helianthus tuberosus. Next base: position 112,377,583 of record CM060424.1, on the reverse strand, counting down.
GGCCCAACAGTACGGACCTTGGGGTGACTTGGTGCCCGACGCAAAAATCTGCTAGGTTTGAGTCTTCCTACTGCACATCACACATATCAATGGCTTTGCAAACCATTGGTGATCTCTTTATTTATTTATTTGCTACATACCAGGATTTTTATACTTACAAAGGTTTTACATACTCACTACACATGAACTCGCTCAACAATTTTTGTTGATTTTTCCAACTTACATGTATTTAAGGGAACTAAGGATCTGGCACGGTATGCTACGTTTTCACGCTGCGTTAGAGTTATGGGATCATCCAAGTTTAGGGGTTGTGGCTTTTACCTGGACGAGTCACAGTTCTTAAACTACGTCTATCTTAAGTTTATGGTTGTGTCTCTCAAACAATGTTTTTATGTTATTAGGTTGTAATTTCCGTTGCATGTGTCAACGCCTTAAGACAATGTTGTGGTATTTTACTTTTCAAACTTAAATCAATGGATGATCTGCATGGTTTTATTTTCATATAGCTTTGTTGTGATTAAGCTATGGTATTAAGAAGTCACACCAAATAAACCCACGCTTCTGCAAAAGCCAGGGTGTGACAGATTAAACCTTGCTCTATTTTTCAACAAAACGAACAACTATCAGTATCAACGATTGTGAGCTAAACTATTTATGTCAAAATGATTGTTAAATCAAATTTGATTGTCCGTGCTCTGATACCAATTGATAGGATCTAAGTTTGGATTGATTGTGTTTTACGTTTGAAATAAGATAAAAGATGAACAAGTAGTGCAGCGGAATATAAATGGAAACAAACTTTGCACACAATCAAACAGGAGAATTGCTTTCAATATACAAGTTTAACATTGAACCGAATGCTTGAATTTATTACAAGATTCAATTACAATATGCAAGTATGTAACAAACTCCCCCTCAGCCTGAGCTCACAGTGATTGTTCGTACATGAATGAAAGTGATGAAGAGAGCTAATAGAACAGTACAGGGTACTGTTCTATTTATAGGCACAAAGAAACCACTGTGGCATCTTTGCTGACGTCACCATGAAAGTGACATCTAACCTCCTAACAAACTCTAAACAACTGATCTATACAAACACTGATGTGCTAACCATTGTTTACAATACATTACACAAAACAAACTAAACTACTGCTTTAGCCTTCCACTGTTGTGGCTCCAGAAGTACTTGATATGTTCAGCAGTGCTTGACCCATAGCAGTAGATTGATTAGCAGAGCTTTAGTCTCATTAGTCTTTGACTCGATCAGCAGTTGTAAGGATCAGTGGATTGGAGGTCATCAGATGTTGAAACCACTTTCAAGGGGAGAGACTTGTATACATAACATCTGCTTATTTTGGATCCACTGCTCTGATCCAGTTTTGGCTTTAATTATCTGTTCCTCTGATAGGGTTCAATCCCAACATATACACACTTCCTACACCCAATACAAGATCAAACTACACTCTCTCTCTTCCTTTTGAAACTCACGGCCAAAACCCCCTCTAACACATACACTTTCAAAATTTTCAATCTTTCCATGAAGATTCAAGAGTCCTTCTAAATGATTTCAAGCTAAAATGGGTGTTTGGAAGTGATTTCAAGCAATTCAAGCAATAACAAGTCTCATATCCTCATCTTTTCTCAAAAACCCACTTAAAAATCTTGAAGGTATAAACTTGTTTTTAAATCACATTCTTGATTTTTAGTGATGATGGAGATGTTGGATGGTTTCTCTTAAACTTGGAATGAATCACAAACTTGTATTTAACAAAGAATGAGATTTTAATCAAAGTAAAAGTGAGTGTATATATGTGTGCACAACAGTGGAAGGCTAAAGCAGTAGTGTTGAAAAGATTTGAGTTAATCTTTGAAAGATGGGTTCATGCATGTGTTGAAAAGAAATCATTAAAAGAATGTTCTCAAAAAGGTTTATTGATTTGAAATAATGATGTTAAAAAGTAAAATCTTGGAAGTATATGCATGTGTGTATATGTGTCGTGTATGTATATATGTATATGTACACATGCATGTAAATTGTGATGATTAAAAGATTTAAATATGTAAGAAAAAGTATGTCTTGCATTTATAAGAATTGAATGTAGGATGATCATAAGAATGTTGGAATGTTTGAGTATGAGAAACATGAAATAAATGAAGATCTAAGTGCATTCAAGATCATACAAAATGATTACAACATGATATGGATACATTAGATGCGTTAACTAGATCTTGCATGATGATGAATGTTTGTAAAAAAAGGTGATTTGAGTATGAGTTAGTAAAAATCTGTTTTGAACAGATTCTAAACACAAAAAAAAGTTATTTTAAAGTGTTTATATATAACTTTGTTATAAAGTTTGCTAGCTTTGCATGTTGTACTTGGTGCATTAAAAGTTGTAAAATACGTGAAATCGCATGATTATGTGACTTATACAAAAACTGCACTAATCTGATTATAACCACTATTTTAATCAGTAAATAACATGTATTGTGTTAAAATATCAAGTCGTTTCGAGTTGGGATGATTATAGTAACGTTTAACGCAAATCTATGCGTTAAAAAGGTCAAAAATCGGCTTTTTGAGTGATTTTTATAAAACTGATTTAGATGAGTAAGCTGATATTTTCAGTTTAAAAATAAGTATTTTAACTAATTTTAAGTTTACTTGGTGTTTGGTTGGTCATACGTGACTTCCGACGCTCGAAAACGTTACCGAATCACTAAAATACGCACTTTTAAATATACACTATTATGGGTAGAATTTTTGGTAGACCTTATGTGTTAGAATGTGTTATGTGATTTAAACATGAGAATGTGAAAGTATGTTAAGTTTTTAACATGATTTTGGAAATTTAGATTATGCATGAATATTTGTGCTTTTAGTACAGTAGAAACGGTAAAAATCGCGTTAAATATGTAACTTGGTTGTCGAGCATGAAATTTGATACATATGAGATGTTTTATGTATATTTGCCTGAGAAATGAAAAAATAGATAAGTCAATAAGATTCAGCGTGTGTTGATGATAAATTATATGAACGTTTATGTATATATATTACGACGCGCAAATCGTAGATATATTGCGTATAAACGGAAGTGTTAACGGACTTACACAATAATAGTCACCAATAAAATCGTTCAAGTCTCAAAATCATACGTGTATATATATATATATATATATAAATATATATATATATATATTAACGTGCCAACATAATCAAAAATTATAACTTTTCGAGAAAATCTCAAAGTTATGTGATAATTCTACGAAAAGGAGAAACTTAGGATTTTTTTTTATGTTATGAATGTTGATTTAAAATCGTTCCTATAAATATATAATAGGACGTGTAATCTCTGGGATTGCGCCATTTAAAATACGCACCCAAAGGTGAGTGTCACTAAACCCCTCTTTTTACTGCTTTGTATATATTTTTGGGGTAGAACACGCCAATAAAAGGGTTTAATAATGTTTTTGAGATAAAATATACCTTTTTGATATAAATTATATATTTTCGTTGAAAGTATATGGATTTGTGAAAATATATGTTTTGGGGATAAAACGGTTTTTGTTGAATATATGTTTCGGGGATGAAACGGTTTTGTTGAATATATTTGTTTCCGGGATGAAACGGTTTTTGTTGAATATATTCGTTTCAGGATGAAATGGGATTGGTACGGTGTTTCTGAGGCGAAACACACCGTAAAGTTGGGACGGATGCCGGCCTGGTCCCAGGGAAGGGGAGCCAGGGGGTTCGTACAACTTTGTGTATTAAATTGTCATATTAGTAGGATATATATATATATATATATATATTGTACGTGAGGCAGACATCATATTGTTCTCGAAGAGGACTCTGCGCCCATGATGTCGTTTAATCATTTAAGTATTGCACGGGAGGAATTATTGGTAGATCAATCGGGTTAACAACCCCGTCGTGACCGGTCGCCCCGTGTCAAGTCAAACGACGAATTGATATTCTGTTTATTGTCTAGCTTTGATTATCCCTGGATGGTAAATATATAGTTCATATTGTCTAGCTAACATACGAGTCTGAAAATTGACGCCTTGAATTTAATATACAAAACCTGGGTAAGAGTATTATTGTCGAGTTGTTGAACCGCGACTGAGGACCCATGGATTTTATTAAGGAAGTAAAATGGACTTTCTAAAAATTATATGGATGTTTTCAAATAAACATATAATCAGAAAGTTTTCCTTTGGAATGAATTGTTTGTATGTGAATATGTGAATTCACCTTCCTTTGTGTTGACACTTGATTTTAACGTGTTCTACAGGTACTTAAGTTCGGCTTCGAGAATCATGGCGTATCTTGTGTTTGAATGATGCATGATGTTTGTTTAAAAATGTTGGACAACCTTTAAACTTTCTGGGACGTATGTAATAAGATCCGCGAGGATCAAAGACAACTTAATTATGTGGTCGTGTCATGACTTAAAACGTAATGTTTAAAATATACTAAAATGTCCAACAATTAAATGCATACATCGACAAGATATAAATGGGCACCAACTTCCGTCACCACTACGTTTTATATTCCGCTACGACATTTTTGGGGTGTGATAATTACCGAGTCGATTATCTGTTTGATCAGTTACAAGGAGCTCAATTCTCTTCAAAAATCGATTTACGCTCAGGATATCATCAATTAAAGGTACAGGAAGAGGACATTCCTAAGACCGCTTTCAGAACAAGGTATGGCCATTATGAATTACTGTCATGCCATTGGGTTTAACCAATGCCCCAGCCGCATTTATGGACATGATGAACTGAATATGTAAGCCATATTTGGATAAATTCATAATTGTCTTTATAGATGATATTCTCATTTACTCTAAAAGTAAAGAGGAACATGCAACGCATTTGCATGCACTCCTAAATTTGCTGAGAAAAGAAAAGCTTTAGGCCAAGTTTTCAAAATGCGAATTTTGGTTAGAAGAAGTGCAGTTTCTAGGACATTTAGTTAATCATGAAGGAATTCATGTGGATCCCACAAAGATTGAGGCGATTACTAAATGGATAGTCCCTGAATCACCAACAGAGGTTAGAAGTTTCCTAGGACTAGCCGGTTATTATAGAAGATTTATCCGAGATTTTTCTAGAATAGTGATTCCCTTAACAAAACTAACATGTAAGTCTGTTAAGTTTGAATGGGGACCAAAACATGAAGAAGCTTTTAGAATCCTTAAGCAAAGATTAACCAACGCACCCATACTAGCATTACCAGAAGGAACTAAAGATTTCTAGTTTATTGTGAGGCTTTTAAGTGGGGTTATGGATGTGTGTTGATGCAACGTCAAAAGGTTATAGCCTATGCCTCTAGACAACTTAAAAAACATGAAGAGAATTATACAACCCATGATTTAGAATTCGGAGCTATAATTTTTGCCCTTAAAATTTGGAGACATTATCTTTACGGTAGTAAGTTTACCATTTTCACCAATCATAAGAGTTTAAGAAATGTTTTCGGGCAAAAGGAATTGAATATGAGACAAAGACGCTGGATGGAAATTCTTAGTGATTACGATTTTAATATCCAGTATCATGCAGGAAAAGCTAACGTAGTAGCCGATGCTTTAAGTCGAAAATATCATGAAAAGCCAAAAAGAGTACGTTCTCTTAAATTAAATCTTCAGATAGATTTAAAAGAACAAATTAGAGAAGTACAAGAATCAGTAATCAAAGATGATACTGAAAAATTGAAAGGTATGATTAAGGAATTAGAACAAGTAACAGATGGAATTTGGAAATTCCATAAGGAAATAATTTGGATACCTAAACTAGGAAACCTAAGTCACCGAATATTAGAAGAAGCTCATAAGTCCAAATATACGATACATCTTGAAAGTGATAAGATGTATCAAGATTTAAGAAAGAATTTCTGGTGGATAGGAATGAAAAAAGATATAGTGGCTTGTGTCGCCAAGTGTCTAACTTGTTCACAGGTTAAGGCTGAACATCAGAAACCCTCAGGTTTGTTACAACAATTGGAAATGCCTGTATGGAAATGGGAATTGATAACAATGGACTTTGTTACCAAATTACCCAAGACAAGAAAAGGTAATGATACCATCTGGGTGATTGTAGACAGGCTAACCAAGTCAGCTCATTTCCTACCCATGAAGGAAACTTTTAGTATAGAACAACTAGCCAAGTTGTATGTAAATGAAATAGTTTCATCACATGGAATTCCTTTATCGATTGTGTCTGATAGAGATAGTCGTTTTCCCTCTCATTTTTGGACAAGTTTCCAAAAAGCAATGGGAACCAAGCTAAATCTAAGCACCGCTTATCATCCTCAAACGGATGAACAAAGCGAAAGAATGATTCAGACAATGGAAGATATGCTTAGAGCTTGTGTAATTGATTTTGGAGGAAATTGGGACGATCATCTACCATTAATAGAATTCTCCTACAACAACTATCATACTAGTATCAATGATGCACCATTTGAAGCACTTTACGGGCGAAAGTGCTGAACTCCAGTCTGTTGGGCAGAAATTGGTGAAAAGCAACTATATGGACCAGAAATAGTACAAGAAACAACGGACAAGATTATTCAAGTCAAGGAACGACTAAAAGCAACACGCGATCGACAGAAGAGTTATGCTGATAACAGGCGAAAACCTTTAGAATTTCAGGTAGGCGACAAGGTGTTATTAAAAGTTTCTCCTTGGAAAGGAGTGGTAAGATTCATCAAAAGAGGAAAGCTAAGCCCCAAGTACGTTGGACCTTTTGATATTATTAGAAGAATAGGAGACTTGTAGCCTATCAGCTACAACTGCCAGAGGAAATGGCAGGAATACATGATGTATGTAATCTCAAAAAGTGTTTCGCCGATGAAACATTAGTGGTACCTCTTAAAGACATAGAGGTAAATGAAAAACTTAAGTTCGTAGAAAAGCCTCTACAGATTGAAGACAGGAAAGTCAAGAATCTCAAACACAAGATATTAGTTCTAGTCAAGGTGAAATGGGATTCCAAGAGAGGACCAGAGTACACTTGGAAATTTGAATCAGAGATGCAGAAGAACTATCCACACCTATTCCAGTAGACCTCGAGGACGAGTTCTAAAACAAGGTGGGGAGGATATAAAAACCCCCCTAAAATAATTCCAACACTCCTAAAATATTTAGAATGTCCTTATACGTCCTAAAATACAACCCGTATACGAAAACCGGGCCCAAAAATACCTTATATAATTAAAAATAAAATAAAAACAATTATTTAAGTCTGTCATGGGGCGCTACAGACTAGTCTTGGTTCTACGCGCACCGCAAGCGCCCATCTATGAGGCGGTACCCTGAGCTGCCACGTGGCAGCCCCGTGTCAAACCTAGTTCGACGAATCAGCATACCTAGGCCCTACCCCCTATGTCGCGGGGCGCGAAGACCCCTTAAGGATCCTTCGCGGGCCGCGAGAAAGTCAAGATCATACCCTATAAATAGGATCGATCGATTTCAGTCCCAACTCGCTCAAACTTTTACTTTCTCTCTCAAATTTCTATAGTGTAGACACTATACCCGGGCATTATACCCACTAAAATAACGAAAATCCTGCCTCGTTGTAAGTATTTTAACCCCCGGTTATGTATTAGATACGCTGCCCGATTGATCTAGCGCTCCGTAACGGCTGTCGAGGTTCTGCCCGACGTAGTCATTGGAATTCTGTCTCGGGCAGGGTATAACTAATGTAAATATTGGGTTATTATACTAACACGTGTGCATTGTTTAATTTATTAGATTATAACCAGGAAACCACAGGAAAAAATCTAAACTAGCAATGTGAGTAATCTCCTTTTTGTGAACCTTTTTGCAAAATGTTTTAAAAAACCTTAATTATTTTAAATTATGATTAGAAGTGATTGAGTCTTTGTAATTCTTCAATTACTGCCGGTATGTTGGGGTTTTGTATACAAAATGTGAAACACGTTACCATTGGACAACAAGATAACCAATGAGTAATATGACCCACCAGTCAGGATTCACAATACTGAATGAGTAATTGTGTAGATATAAACATTGTAATCGCTCTCAATACTGTTAAAGGATAGAATACTTCTTGACTAAATTGGGATTCACTCACTAATATTTCCCACTGACAAATGTTTTTAAAACGCGTTTCAGGTAACAAAATGTGAAAGCCAAATAGAAGCCAGTTGGAGAGCACTGAAGGCTTGGAAAAATGTGGCTATAAAAGAAAGATGTTTTATTCAACAAATTATGGTTTATCCCTATAAACATGTTGTAATGAAAACTTGGGAATTTCCCATGTGTTTACTATTATGGAAATGTGGTATTTTACTCGATAAAATATTTCCTAACTACGGTCCTGATGTAAATTCCGCTGACAAATAATGATAAACATCGATACCACCATCTCTAAGTAGGCCGCGGCCGCCCGCCTCCCGGGGCAGCGGTCGGGGGTAGCGACAACATGTACCACATGCAAAGCTACCAAAATCATGACCAAGTTTCTTGCTATTATAACACTTCAAATATTAATATTTTTAGTGTTTATAACCTGATTAAAAATCATACCATATCATTTTCATCATCTCATGATCATTTTAACATCATGCATGCTTATGCACAAGCATCTAATGCACCCATATCACATCATCATCATCTTGCATGAACTTAAATGCATCCAACATATATTTAACTCTTCTTCAAATAATCAAGAACTGTTACGCCCTTAATTCGATCATGTTTAGTACACACTTATAACATTAATATTTGAGAGAAGCAAAATAGTAATATCATTTTTGACCAAAATACCCTTGTGGCTAGTTCGAAATCAACACCTTCCCTTGACTAGATAACGGTGTTAATCCGAACTACCCTGTCAAGATGTAGATTTAACGTTACTAATTACAACAACTAAGTTAACTTCCCAAAAACATAATCTTTGACAAAAGTATGGTTGCTAAAAGGGCGATATATTCGGAAGGGCAATGTCAAGTGTGTACTTTGGTGTTCGCTTCCAAGCTCGCCACGCCATCTACGAAGCCATTTTACCTACATCACCAATAAGTCTTGATTTGTCAAATTACTAGCACTATAACTGAAAAGAAAACTAACATCCATTCGCATCATCACATACCCATATCACAGTCTAACTTTCCCACACCCGTTGAACGGGTCATTACTTACTATCTCCAAACGAGATAATACTTATCATCCGATAATCCATTGATATCGGAATGAACATAACGTATCATAAACTTCATTCTAAACCCGTTCATGACGGATTTAACGGTTAGACTTCATTCATGCATAACTTCTCAAAACACGGTTTCTTTCATAACCAACCGACTATAACATAACCTTCTCATTTATCATATTCTCTTACGACCCGTTCGACACGGGTTAGGCTATTCACTAATCGTCAAACACGACTATCATAGTTGCGATTTTAATATAGTTATGACAACTAAGAAGTAAAGCTTGTATGCATTAAACAACATACCTCGATCCTGTGAGCTGTCCGACCTCCTAGCACTCGAACCTTCTTCTTTTACACCTACATCAACATGTTCATTTATTTAGCCCGACTAAATATCATTCCACCTTTCACACACCCTTAACCTACAACATCTTGATCGTAATTTACCAACAATTCCCCATTTGTTCATTTAGGCATTTCATCGAACACTTGGCGGGTTCGCATTTGTAAGACATTTAATTGCAAGTATCTTTACATACCAATCCACTAACTCATAACAAGCAAGCAAGTTCATGAAATTCTCTCATCCTACATCATGCATCTATGCCCCATCTAACACCACAAGTTAAATCACCAAATAACCGAACACTAACAAGTCCTAGTTCATAATCTTAACTTCTATATGCATATATCACCACATTACTCATGATTGGGTAGAAACCCATTTCCTAAAGTTCATTATTTTAAGAAATTCGACTTACCAAGTTGTTAGTCACACCTTGGTGATCAAGAATTTGAGTTCCTACAATCTTTGGGCTTGAAATCACCTTCCAATTAATGGGATTAATGAACTAGGGTTTTGGTGTTCTTGTCTCCCCTCCTGGACACTTCACGCACACACTAGAAGTGTCTAGTGTGTGTGTGTTGTTTAACTTAACTTGTCTTTCTTTTCAAGTTTTCAAGTTTAGTCCCTCATGTCCTATCGTTTATTTATTTTTAACCCAAACCTTCATTTCATGAATTATTTTTAAAGACATTAATTAGATTACATATTTTTTGGGGCGTTACAAGTCTACCCCTCTTAGAAAAAGTTTCGTCCCCGAAACTTGAACACATCATAAATCAACATTTACGTACCAAATAAAGAAGGGTAATGCTTCCGCATTTCATCTTCCGATTCCCATGTAAGTTCCGACCCCTTCCGGTGTTGCCATTGTACTAGAACTTGTCTAATGGCCTTATTGCGAAGATTCTTTACCTTAAAATCTTTAAGGGCTATCGGTCTTTCAACATAGTTTAAGCTCTCATCTACTTCAATATCATCAAGAGGTACGATCGCCGATTCGTCCGCAAGGCACTTTCTTAGTTGTGATACATGGAAAGTGCTATGGATCCCATCTAATGAAGATGGTAACTCTAGACGATACGCCACTTTCCCCACTCGAGCCAAAATTTTAAATGGCCCAATGTAACGAGGCCCAAATTTTCCCCGTTTACGAAAACGGATTATACCTTTCCATGGGGATACTTTTAATAAAACATAGTCTCCTACTTGAAATTCGATAGGACGTTTTCTCTTATCCACATATGCCTTTTGCCTATCCTGAGCAGCCTTTAATCTTGCTCTAATTAGATCAATCTTTTCGTTGGTCATTGCTATCAATTCGTTAGGAGCGAGCTCCCTTTGTCCTACCTCCCCCCAACATACGGGAGTCCTACACTTTCTTCCATATAACAGTTCATAAGGTGCCACTTTGAGGCCACTATGATAACTATTATTATAAGAGAATTCCACTAATGGTAAATGGTCATCCCAACTTCCCCCAAAATCTAACGCGCATGCTCTTAACATATCGATAAGCGTCTGAATCGTTCTTTCCGATTGACCGTCAGTCTGCGGGTGATAAGCGGTACTTATGTGCAGTTTTGTTCCCATATATTCATGGAATCTCAACCAATAACGAGCGGTAAACCTCGTATCCCGATCTGAAACTATTGACACAGGCACCCCGTGTCGAGATATTATTTCATTTACATACACTTCCGCCATCTTTTCTGAGGAGTAGGCCTCTCGAATTGGTAAAAAGTGTGCACTCTTCGTGAGTCGGTCCACAACTACCCATATCGTATCATGCCCCTTTTTCATTCTAGGTAGCTTAGTCACCAAATCCATTGTTATCTCCTCCCACTTCCATACTGGAATTTCCAAAGGTTGTAACTCTCCATAAGGTTTTTGATGTTCCGCTTTCACTTGAGAACACGTCAGACACTTTGCGACGTACTTAGCAATATCGCGTTTCATACCGGGCCACCAATAGTTTGTTTTCAAGTCATAGTACATTTTTGTAGCCCCGGGGTGAACGGAGTATCGTGACTTATGAGCTTCTTCAAGTAGCACTATCTTGACCTCACAAAACCTTGGTATCCAGATCCGCCCAAACCTTGTTTTAAGCCCGTTTGAGTTTTCTTCAAACTTTTCTGCTATTCTTTTCGTCCTTTCTTTCTTTGGATCCCCTTCCTCTAGTGCTTTTATTTGAGTGTTTCGTATCGTTTCAAGGAGATGAGGTGTAACTGTCATCTTCATAGATTTTACATGAATCGGGTGCGGATAATCTTTTCGACTCAACGCATCTGCTACGACGTTTGCTTTTCCCGGGTGATATAAAATATCACAGTCATAGTCTTTAATCAGTTCCAACCACCTTCGTTGCCTCATATTCAAATCTTTCTGTTCGAAGAAATATTTGAGGCCCTTATGATCCGAGTAGATCGTACATTTTACCCCATACAGGTAATGCCTCCAAATTTTCAAGGCAAACACCACCGCTGCCAATTCTAGGTCATGGGTCGGGTAATTCACTTCATGCGGTCTGAGTTGTCTTGAAGCGTACGCGATAACCTTTCCCCTTTGCATTAAAACACACCCCAAGCCTTGATGTGACGCGTCTGAATATACGACCAAATCTTCCGTTCCATCGGGTAACGTTAACACCGGAGAACTCGATAATTTCTCTTTTAACACTTGAAAAGCTTCTTCTTGTTCTTTACCCCACACGAACTTTCTTTCCTTCTTTCCTTCCTTTCTTGTCAGTTTGGTCAGTGGTAACGCAATCTTTGAGAATTCTTGAATAAACCTTCTGTAATAACCAGCAAGGCCTAGAAAACTCCTTACTTCAGTTGGGTTTTTCGGAGGAACCCACTTTAGTACTGCCTCAATCTTTGCTGGATCTACTAAGACACCTTCCGAATTTATTACGTGACCTAGAAACTGCACCTCCCTGAGCCAAAAGGCACACTTTGAGAATTTTGCATAAAGTTTTTCTCTACGGAGGGTTTCAAGTACCTCACGTAGGTGCCTTGCATGATCGGCCTCATTCCGGGAGTAAACCAAAATGTCATCTATGAACACAATTACAGACTTGTCTAACATAGGTCGACATACTCGGTTCATAAGGTCCATAAACGCGGCTGGAGTGTTCGTCAACCCAAAGGACATGACCAAGAATTCATAATGTCCATACCGGGTTCTAAATGCAGTTTTTGAAACGTCCTCCTCTCGCACCCTTACTTGATGATAGCCCGAACGTAAATCTATCTTTGAAAACCAACTCGCCCCTTGCAACTGATCAAAAAGATCATCAATTCTGGGTAAGGGATAACGGTTCTTCACGGTCAATTTATTCAGCTCCCGGTAGTCGATGCACATACGCATCGACCCATCTTTCTTCTTTACGAAAAGAACAGGTGCTCCCCAAGGCGATACACTCGGACGTATAAAGCCTTTATCAAGTAGGTCTTGCAATTGTGTCATTAGTTCCCTCATTTCGGTGGGAGCCAGTCTATATGGGGATTTAGCCACCGGTTGCGCACCCGGATTTAATTCAATACGAAATTCTATTTCACGTTCGGGTGGAAGCCCCGGCAACTCCTCCGGAAACACATCCGGATATTCGTTCACCACTGCCACATCTTCGAACTTGGGAAGGTTTTGATGAACATCAACTACATAGGCTAGAAATGCCCTACTTCCATTACACACGTACTTGAAGGCTTGGACAATATTGCATAACTTTGCTCTTACATTTCTCTCTCCTTGAACACTTAACCATTTCCCACTCGGAGATTGCACGCGTATTGTCTTACTTTCGCATTTAATCTCCGCATGGTGTCGGGCCATCCAATCCATACCTACTACTACCTTGAATTCTCCTAAGACCATAGGTACGAGATCAATATCAAACTCCTCATCCTCTATCGTGAGCTTACAGTTTCTACACACTTCGTGCAACAAATAATTCTTGCTATCAGCTATCTCTACCTCTAATGGTATTTGCATTCTTTCAACCTTAAATGAGGGGTGATTAATTACATCACTCGAAACAAATGACATAGTAGCCCCGGTATCGAATAACACGTACATCGGCAAGGAATTTAGTAAGAAAATACCTGACACAACATTCGGATGAGCTTTAGCCTCTTCAGACGTAATTTGAAACATTCTTGCTCTTGCCTTAGGGTTCTCCTCCTTTTTGCCTTCCTTCTTCATTCCCGGTTGAAGCTTGGGACACTCCGCCTTAATATGACCCTTCTGGAAACAATTAAAGCATGTCTTCACATTCTTAGGGCATTTGTAATGTGGATGTCCCTCTTCCCCACAGTTATAGCACCCCTTCTTGCCTAACAGGTACTCTCCAGAGTGAAGCTTTCCACAGTTCTTGCAACGGGAAATTCCACCCTTTGCTTTCTCTTTATTGGCTTGTTCTTGAAACTTGCCTTTCTTGAAAGGAGTTGGGTTAGACACCTTCTCTGACGGTCTCTTTTCACCTCGCTCTACCTGTCTCTTAAGTTCAATCTCCCTGTCTCGCGCCCAGTTTATGAGTTCGTCAAGAGTTTCACACTTCGAGGGCGTAATAAACTCCCTAATCTCCGCCTTCAACATGTCATGATATCGATTGATTTTCATTCTTTCTGTATTCACGAACTCCTTGCAAAACTTCAGCTTATCCAAGAAGATATTTGTTATCTCATTGATTGTTTCATCGTGCTGTCGAAGGCGCAAGAATTCCTCCTGAATCCTATCGATGGCGGATTGAGGGCAATGGTATTTTAGGAATGGCTCTTTAAATTCCTGCCACGTCATCACTTGAAGTTTCTCTTCACCTATCTCTTTACAATAAGCATCCCACCAATCTTTAGCTTGCGATTGCAGTTGGCCCGTAGCAAACATTACTTGATCTTCCTTATCACACCGACTCCGGATAAACACGGCTTCTATATTAGATATCCATCTTTGGCATACAATCGGATCTATCTTCCCATCATACGGAGAAGGACTACACGCCATAAAATCCTTGTACGTGCATCTTCGTATCTTACTCTTGCTTTTAGATTCTCCAATCATCTCCTTTATTTCCTGAACCATTTGCGGAAGTTTGGCTTCAAAAGTATTATCCATCATTTGTGCCATCCTTTAATTTAATGCATCTTCCCGTGCCACATCGTCATCAATCGTATCCACATGGTCCGCCATCTACATTATGTCATGTTTTCGTTTAATACAAATCACAACTTTCAGTATATCATTGCTCATTAATCAGGATTTACTTAATCCATCTCATGTCATTCGGTTCATCTCCTTTGATTCTTACGAATCCCTTCTTGTTGTAATCAATAATTGTGATTACATATACTTATTAAACCTTATATGGACACTACGTAGCCATAAAATAAGATTTCGGATAGACGGGTAACACAAAACATGAAAAACAAAAAAAAATCAGCGCATTGATTTGTGTAAGCCGTCGGCGACGGCTAGTTTGCCCGTCGGCGACGGGCTCTTAAAATGGTCGTCGGACCGATTGCCCCGTTGGCAGGAAGTTAAGGCGTCGGGTGTGGAGTGGTCGTCGGCGACGGGTAGGTAAGCCGTCGGCGACGGGCTTCCGTTAGGCCAAAACGCTGCAGATTCATTTTTGCATTCTTTTTCGTTTATTTCCATTCCGTTTCGACTCTACAGCCCCTGAACTTCTTATTTAACCTCCCCATATATCTAATTTATTATTTTCATCGCATACACACTTGCAATCTAATTGAAACTTAAATGTTACCTCATTGGCGATCTTGGAGCGAACACACTTATGAACGGGCCGTCGGTTGAGTTCAAGCGCCACAATTAATGCTTGAATCTCTCAACCTATGCTCTGATACCAACTTGTTATGCCCTTAATTCGATCATGTTCAGTACACACTTATAACATTAATATTTGAGAGAAGCAAAATAGTAATATCATTTTAAACCAAAATACCCTTGTGGCTAGTTCGAAATCAACACCTTCCCTTGACTAGATAACGGTGTTAATCCGAACTACCCTGTCAAGATGTAGATTTAACGTTACTAATTACAACAACTAAGTTTTAAAAACCATAATTTACATCACTAAGTTAACTTCCCAAAAACATAATCTTTGACAAAAGTATGGTTGCTAAAAGGGCGATATATTCGGAAGCGCAATGTCAAGTGTGTACTTTGGTGTTCGCTTCCAAGCTCGCCACGCCATCTACGAAGCCATTTTACCTACATCACCAATAAGTCTTGATTAGTCAAATTACTAGCACTATAACTGAAAAGAAAACTAACATCCATTCGCATCATCACATACCCATATCACAGTCTAACTTTCCCACACCCGTTGAACGGGTCATTACTTACTATCTCCAAACGAGATAATACTTATCATCCGATAATCCATTGATATCGGAATGAACATAACGCATCATAAACTTCATTCTAAACCCGTTCATGACGGATTTAACGGTTAGACTTCATTCATGCATAACTTCTCAAAACACGGTTTCTTTCATAACCAACCGACTATAACATAACCTTCTCATTTATCATATTCTCTTACGACCCGTTCGACACGGGTTAGGCTATTCACTAATCGTCAAACACGACTATCATAGTTGCGATTTTAATATAGTTATGCCAACTAAGAAGTAAAGCTTGTATGCATTAAACAACATACCTCGATCCTGTGAGCTGTCCGACCTCCTAGCACTCGAACCTTCTTCTTTTACACCTACATCAACATGTTCATTTATTTAGCCCGACTAAATATCATTCCACCTTTCACACACCCTTAACCTACAACATCTTGATCGTAATTTACCAACAATTCCCCATTTGTTCATTTAGGCATTTCATCGAACACTTGGCGGGTTCGCATTTGTAAGACATTTAATTACAAGTATCTTTACATACCAATCCACTAACTCATAACAAGCAAGCAAGTTCATGAAATTCTCTCATCCTACATCATGCATCTATGCCCCATCTAACACCACAAGTTAAATCACCAAATAACCGAACACTAACAAGTCCTAGTTCATAATCTTAACTTCTATATGCATATATCACCACGTTACTCATGATTGGGTAGAAACCCATTTCCTAAAGTTCATTATTTTAAGAAATTCGACTTACCAAGTTGTTAGTCACACCTTGGTGATCAAGAATCTGAGTTCCTACAATCTTTGGGCTTGAAATCACCTTCCAATTGATGGGATTAATGAACTAGGGTTTTGGTGTTCTTGTCTCCCCTCCTGGATACTTCACGCACACACTAGAAGTGTCTAGTGTGTGTGTGTTGTTTAACTTAACTTGTCTTTCTTTTCAATTTTTCAAGTTTAGTCCCTCATGTCCTATCGTTTATTTATTTTTAACCCAAACCTTCATTTCATGAATTATTTTTAAAGACATTAATTAGATTACATATTTTTTTGGGGCGTTACAAGAACATCATAATCTTCATACGATCATTACCTTATCATCATGTCATAAATGCATGTACCGTGTTCTTACATAATTAAGAATTAGCAACAAAACTCATGTGTATACATACACATATACATACATACGACACATGCATATACACATATATACTTCCACAATTTCATTTTTTTCACATGTCCATCTTAAATCATAAAAACCCTTTTTGAACATTCTGTAGATCACACATGAATTTCACCTTACACGCATCATGTCATAAAAGAATCTATCAAAATCAAAACTCAACCTCAACCCATTTGTTTTAGTTTCAAGTTTTTGTTTAAATCTAAGAACAAGAGAAACCTTCCACTATCATCTTTATCACCAATAATCAAGAACATGTTTTAAAGAAATAATTTTACACCTTCAAGATTCAAGTAGGTTTTTGACAAAAATGATGATATGGAGCTTGGTTCTTGGTTGAAACTCCTTGAAATCACCTTTGGATCTTCAAATGTACTTGAAATCAGCTTGGAATAGCTTTAAATCTCCAAGAACAAAGTTGAAAATTCAAAAATGAAGAAGAAAGGGGGTGTTTGGCCGTAAATTGTAGAGAGAGGGAGTTGTTTGATTATGTTCTTGGATTTGTAAGATTTTAGGAGATTTGCAAAAAGGCTAATCATCACTTGATTTACCCAAGACCCACAAGTCGTAAGAGAGAGAGAGTGTGGAAAGTCTTCCTAGCCGCCATCTCCATGCCCTCTCACATTCATCATATATACATACATATTATATATATATATATATATATATAAGCTCAAAAAACTGGTATTTTACTGATCGCCGGTTATTTTATCTAGCGTTTTAATTACGTTTTATGGCGTTTTAAATTATTTTTAGGATTTTAACATTAATCGGGCGGTCACCGACGTTCGTTTCGCATTTTGTTCGTTACGCGAAAATCGTTTATATTATTATTGCCAACATAATTTTTAACCAAGTTTGGATTTACCAACTCATCAAATATCACATATAAACACCAATATCAATAAAATATAGCCTTTTATTTATTCATGACACGTGTTACATTTGTACGGTACAACACTAAATAGCCTGGTGTCAAAACGGTTGTGGTAGAGGGGACACAATGGATATTCCTTGTTGTTGTCTTCGGGCCCAAGGCCCATCGGCCCATCTCCTTCACAAATCACCTCGGCTATAAACAAGGAACTTCACCTCCAGGTTTAAGGATCACTCTCTTGCTCTCTTAATTTATACACACACTATTATCGTCAAAACCGATACTTATTCTCACCCTAGAGGGTGGTTACAAGGAGAACCCCACTATTCTCCTCCTTCTAACGATCTTACGGTGTGTTGATTGTTTTGCAGGATCTTCATAGTGTTTAGACGAGACGAAAAAAGATTAATATTTATTTGTCGAGACACAAGGCGTTTCTTCATACTTGCAATTTTCTTTTGCCAGAAAAAAAGTCATGTCTTTTTCAATGGCGTGTGCGTGTGTTAAAAAGAAATTTGAAGCAATATATTAATTTCCTTTCTTTTAAGTTCTCATATATATTTCCCTTAGATATATAACTATTTAGTCTTCGAAAATTCAAAGTAAAAATGATAATTAACTCATCTTTGATAATTTAGTGGACAATTTCTAAATTTGAAAACTTAATTCAGAAATTTCTAAAACATCTTGAAGATATCACAACAATTGGGATGACCCCAACGTTTCTATTTGTATATTATAAAAAAATAGATTCCATTCTAGCAAGCAAAAAAGCAGAAAAAGGGACAAAAAAGTAGGGTTAATGGTTATTGATGACATCTAATTGGCTTGAGATGACTCAGAACTTTGATGAAGATGTGTATACTAATTAAACATTCATTGATGGAGAAATTTGGAATGAAATAATAGGAAAAAAACAAAAATATTCCAGTTTAAGCTACACATGCTCCATGCAGTGAATATTGTTGTGTCTCATGGATTTATATCGGGTTTGTGCACATCCAAAATTCTTGATCGTCCACTCAGTCAACGGAGCAAAGTCTATGAATGCAACTTTGAGATCCTCATGGTCCAACCCGGCCTAGGCATACTTTAGACTCGAACCACCTTACATGTTACCTTCATTTCTTTGAATCATTTGGAATTCATAATGTTGAGCTGTGTGTTAGGTCAAGGTTGAATCATTACATGTTACCTACATTTCTCTCTCTCCCTCCCTCCATCTCTTTCTCTCTCTCCAACACACACACACACACACAAAAAGCTTACACTTCAGTACCTTTTAGGACAGGGGGTTCAAAGACAAAAATGACCATGTCCCTAAAATTGTCAATTTGGTTACTTGGCTCCCACATCTTTGAACAATGCCCATATCAAATAACTCATTGATTCATCTATATATGTGAACCCTAGTGGTTTTTAAAGATATTAATTGTGGGATGACAAAAAGATTAAGTCTTTGAACCATTTATCAAACTAACATCCATGACATGATGGCACCTAATCCCCCATCCCAACTCACACTGCTCTTAGTGGCACGTTGACTGCCATTAGAAGTAGGTATTATGGAGTTCATTGTCAACATTAGGTCATAATATAGTTTAATCAGTTCTTAAGTGGAAATAGATACAATAACTAAAAGTCTTTGCCTTGCCACTTAAACTACTTGGCAATTGATAATGTATGTACGATTCCACCATTGAAACTCATAGTTCTTGATGGGATAATCTCCATTCTAGTTATGCTGGTTGTTGAACAATGGATGTTGTTTATTTCACTGTTAGCTACATGATCAAGATTTCCATAGCTTCATGTATATAAAAAGTGTTGTTTGCCAATATATGCACCCTGGGTTAAAAGGACGATGAAAATTGAGTGGATAGTACAACATGATGTCAACCCTGGGTTAAAAGGACGATGAAAATTGAGTGGATAGTACAACATGATGTCAATGAGATCTCAAGAAAATCGTGTTTGTCTTCCACATAAAGTATCTTTATTGATGTTATGCAACCCAAGTTCTCATCCCACACATTTCAACGTCATACCTTTCTTGTATTTGATACCCCCAGCTGAACCCTAGATCATATACAGATATTGGGATGTTGTACCCATTTCAATGTCATACCTTTCTTGCAAAACCCAGCGTTTACAGGGACATAGCTTTAGTGATAGTGATCTGATAATGAGCCCATATGTACGCTATATTAAATGTTGTAGAACTTCCAAATGCCCGTAGAATGGTAGGACTTCATCTACTAAATCCATGGGATGTGATCTTTAAGTTTATTGATCTACGTAAAACTTCTTTTAAATGAAAAGCGACAACTTACGCCACCAACTTTTATCATGAAAGAATACAAACTCAAATGGCGTTTTTAATCAAGTGTTGTTGTTGTTGTTGTTTTGGGTAAAGGGCTTTCCTAGAAATTATTTTAATAGTTACACTTTTGGAAGGGCCTACCCTCCATCAGATAATTTCACAAAATATGTTTCGGAAATACAAAATCAAAAATAGAGCCAATGCGATAAAACAACATTCAACATGTACAAAGTTGAAGACACACCAAATTAACCCGAAGGCTTAACTTAAGGTATTAGTCTTATTCGCAAATGTTAATCCCCTTTCTTTCCTCGCCTAACGACTGCTTGATATAAATCTGGTCATGCAAACCCAACAACACCGTTAAGCTCGTTACAAGGAGGAGAGATTGGGGTTTCTCCTTGTAACCACCCTCCGGCGTGAGAGTTAAAACTTGTTTTAAGTATAATAAGTGTGTGATAAGAGTGAGAGAATAAGAGAAGCGATCCTTAAACATAGAGCCAAAGTTCTCTATTTGTAGCCGAAGGGCAAGGAAGGAGTATGAGGCCAGCTGGACCTTAGCCAGCTGTCATTCCTAAAGAATATTCGTTTGGTTTCCCTTAGTAAGACAGAGTCACCGACAGGGATGTGACTGACGTGGCACAATGCTATTCGTTCCACCTCAACATCTCTTTGTACTCCTGGTCGGCATGTCGTCACCTGTCCTTTGAGGATCATGTGTCAGAGATTGGGAGTCAATGGTTGGTGCAATGTGACGTCCTTTTCTATGGGTTGTCCCTTGTACTATTTCATGTCACTATTGAGAATAGTCCTTGTGTACTACAAGATTGTCTGCCTGGGTCTTGACATGACCTATCTCGATGATGTTGCTTTGATGGTATGGTCGCTTGTGTGCACACCTGTGCACAGTATTTAGGACTATCCTCCTTCAAGTTCCCCCAATCCAGTGCTGTTTCCATGCGAAATTGCCAAACGAGCGGAGCTCTGGACTTACTTAAGGACTTTTGGTGTGCACTTAGGTGGTAAGGAAAATGTATGTTTGTGGCCATCGTTGTGCAAAAACAAGCATAATAAACCACATTTTATCTGATCTTCCGTTTAGGCCACAATATACACTAACCTATAATTATTCTAAATATTAGGGAACAATTGAAACACTTGAGCTTGGATATACGATTGAACAAGACATCTACGCAATCTATGAGTACATAGTTCCCCTCTTTTACATTTTTTAAATGTTTTAGGGTGATTCATATGTGCCAAAGTTTTTTCTGAGTTTTCAAAAATATATATATGGTTTATATAAACAATATGCTTTCAATTTATGAGAAACTTGGTGGTGCGTCATTCATAATAAAGGTACGTTCATTAACTTTGGCCAAGCCGACCTATAGTATGTTATGGTACCATAGGATTGACAATTTTGTTTTCCAAATTTCCTGTTGTTTGTGGGGAAACAACAGAAACTGTGCATTTGACAAACCCTTTGTGGTTTGTCCGACGAGTCAACATAGGCTTGAATGGATTCACCATACGACGATACTTGTTTACATAAAACGAAACTACTGGTTTACAAAACATGACGATTGGTATACAAAACATGATGATTGGTTTACACATATATGACGATAGGTTTATATAATACATGACAATGGTTTTTAGGTATATATATATATATAGGGGAAGGTTCATTGGGGAACACCAAAAAAGTGGGGAACAACGGGGAACCGACTCAAACGAACTCCGATTGGACTCATTGCAGCGATGTTGGAACCGGCTCGTCGAACCCTAACTAGGATCTCTTAACCCTAAACCCTAAATCATAACTCCTAAACTCTAAACCCTAAAGCTAAAAATTAAGGCTAAAACCTAAGCTAAACCGTAAAATCTAAACTATAAACCCTAAAAGCTAAATCCTAAAGGCTAAACCTAAAGCTAAACCCTAAAACTAAACCCTAAAGCTAAACCCTAAAGCTAAACCCAAAAAGCCAAACCCTAATATATTTAGGCTTTAGGGGTTATGATTTAGGGTTTAGGGTTAAGAGATCCTAGTTAGGGTTCGACGAGCCGGTTCCAACGCCGCTGGAATGAGTCCAATCGGAGTTCGTTTGACTCGGTTCCCCACTGTTCCTCACTTTTTTAGTGTTCCCCAATGAACCTCACACTATATATATATAGGACAAAGATCCGTTAGGAACCACCCTTTATTGCGAGAATCGCGAGAACCAAAGTGAACACAACAAAAAATACCTAAAAATTGCTAAAAACACACAAATTTTTTTTTTATTATTTTTTATAAAAAAAAATCGCTACTTTTAGTAGCAAAAAAAATTTTTTTGTGTTTTTTTTAATTTGTTTATATTTTTTTAGGTTTTTTAAGGGTTTAGTTTTTAGCATTTTAGCTTGGGGGCGGGGGGTTTAGGTTTTTGGGGGGTGGGGGAGAGGGGTTTAGGTTTTGGGGGGGGGGGGGTTAGGTTTTTTTTAGGGTGGGGGGTTTAGGTTTTTGGGGGAGGGGGTTAGGTTTTTTTAGCTATTTTAGGTTGTGTTCACATTGGTTCTCGCGGTTTCTTGCAATAAAGATGGTTCTCGCGTGAACCTTACCCTATATATATATATATATATATATACACAAACCATACAAGTTACAAGAAAACATTTTGGTTACTTAAACGACTTCACAAGTAAAACATTTTTGTCAAGCTTCATGGCTACAAAAGTTTACTTTAAATATCAACTTGTATAGTTGGTAAAATATATTGTAATACTAAACATATTTGATACATATTTGGTTACAAAGTTTTCACTTATTGACTCTCGTAGTCGGACGAGGTATTGCAATAAAAATTATAGGCATGAGCTTGACCACAAAACCTATGTTACTCACCAGCATTCATTGTTGACATTATTTTCTGTTGGTGCATATTTCGTACGTCTGCCACTGTGCGAATAGATAGATAGAGCGTGTGTTGAATATTGTATATAATAGTGAAAAGTTGGACAAGGTGATGATATTGTCAAGGTCCATCCGAACGGATGGACAACAGAATAGTCCAATACCCCATCTGGATATAGGTTTGATATTGTAAAGTCCATCCGGACGGATGGACATAGGCTGTTGTCTATAAATAGGGATGTGGAGTTCCCATTCGGACAAGCTTTTGGTGCCCTGAGGGGACATGCTGTCCGTGTGGTTTCACGGTATTGTAATTGTCAGAGAATCAATAGAAAGCACTTAAAATTGTCTTACTCGGTGTTGATTTCTACTTCTACTCCTTTCTTAATAATAATATCGAACCGGTTCGCTCGTCTCGGGACCGAAGCTCCGTGAAACTCGCCGGATCCTAGAATATCAAGTGGTATCAGAGCTACGGTACTGATTCAATCGATCTAACAGTTGGTTGAATCACTTAAGCTCATCAATTTTGGGTTTTTAGGGAGTTTTCATGTAAAACATTGAAAATCAACAAAATAAATATCAATTCACGGATAGAATTTGAAATAGAAGACATCATTCTGTTCGTAATTGATTCGCGCACAATCCTGTGAAGATTCATCATGAAATTCACAGAAATAAAGATTCTGGATCGAAAAATGTGATTGGGAATATTATACTCATAGTGCATGTTTAACAGTTAAACATGGTCTGGAATGGAGTGGATGGAGCACTGAATCAGTCTGCGTACGGGGACATAATGCATAAGTCTTCCAAATGTTGAAAAGGTCAAAGTCAGAGTGTCGAGTAGGAAACAGACTCTTTGTATGGAGGGGGTGCCTTTGTACGAAGAGGGTGCCTTCGTACGAAGGTGGTGTTTTCGTACGTGTCGCTTGTTTCCGTGTCCAAAATCGAGTGTTCTTCGCGTCTTTCTCTGGAAAATCGAGTGTTCATTCATCCAGTCTTAAGCTACTAAACTTAGAGCCGGAGAGGTCTTTTGAGCGTTTTAATCACATGTAGGAACATGGGCTGGTTTTGTACGAAGGGCGCTTCGTATGAAAGGGGTGCCTTCATACGAAGGGAGGTTGTGCCTTCGTACAAGCCAGTCCAGTTTGTATAGGCGGCTGTTTCAGCGTCTTCACGCATTTAGAACAGTGCTTTTGCCTGAATCGGATGTGTTTTCGAGTCCGTTTCATGACGGTTTCGACATCGTTTCGTCCCACTATTCAGTGAACGAAACATATGTCGGTTTTGGTCCGTTTTTTGTGAAAAAATCGAGCTTAAAATAGTTTTTCCTTGGATTAAACACTTGGTGAGTGCGAAATCATCATATCTCTATCTTGGGAAGTCAAAGCTAAGCCCAATACACTCGTTTAGGTGTAAATCTGTGGTAAAATCAGAAGTTTTGATGAAGAAGATGAAGGTTTTTGTAAAAATAGAGAGGTTTAGATGAAATCGGAGATAAACTCTTGGAAAATCGTTGTGGAAATCGTTGTGTTTCTTGTAAAAATAGTGGTTCTTACTTGGAAATCAGAGAGGAGGCAAGTAGGGAGTGTTCTTGGGTGAATGGCAGCAAGTTGTAAATGAGAAGGTGTGATGGGTATTTATAGAGAGAGCTGCAGGTTCTGTACGAAGGGGCTGCCTTCGTACGAAGCTGGTGCCTTCGTACGAAGGGGCCTGTTTTGTACAAGTGGCTCCCGTTTCGCGTTTTGCGTGTCAGATGTTCGTTTGGTGCGTTTGGTTGCGTTAGTTAGTTCGAGTACTTAAAGTATTTTAGCGAGGTATTAAGTGTTGTGTTGCATTGCATTTCAGCGTGATAAATCGAGTCGTGCGAGTGAGCGATTGAGCATTTTAAGCGAGTATCAAACACATGTAACATATTTAACATTTAAACACACAAATAATATAAATAAATCCTCGTTTTAAGTTCTCGTTGAGTTTGCGTTGCGATGAGCGTTTAGGTAATAGCGTTTAAATGCAATAAATAAGCGATAAAAATGCATTTAAAAATGTATTTAGCGCTTGGTAATCATCGAATCTCGGAGTACAAGCGTTTACGAATGAATCAATGATAAGAATAGGAACAGCCGAAAGTCGGGTTGTTACAGTCTCCCCTACTTTAGGGAATTTAGTACCGAAATTAAGTAGTAGATGTAACAAAGAGTTGTGGATATTTAGCTTTCATATCACTTTCGAGTTCCCAAGTGAACTCGGCGTTGCATCTGCCTTCCCATCTAACCTTCACTATGGGAATGCGACTACGTCGAAGTTTCTTGGTTTCTCGATCCATGATTTCTTCTGGCTTTTCCACGAAGTGCAGTGTCTCGTTTATCTGCAAGTCTTCAAGAGGTACATGAAGATTTTCTTTAGCTAGACACTTCTTGAGGTTTGAGACATGGAAAGTTGGGTGTACGTTGCTGAGTTCAACCAGTAATTCGAGTCGGTAGGCCACTTTACCAATTCTTTCCAGAATCTTAAAGGGGCCCACGTACTGTGGTGCTAGTTTCCCTTTCTTGCCGAATCGGATCACCCCTTTCCAAGGTGAAACCTTTAAGAGGACGTGATTTCCAACTTCAAACTCCAGGAGCTTGGGGCGTTTATCGGCGTAGCTCCTTTGATGACTCCGATCTTTCAGGAGTTTGTCTCTTATTTGGAGAATCTTGTCTGTCGTTTCTTGTGTCAACTCGGGACCGGTGATCTGTGCATCTCCGATCTCGTGCCAAACAATGGGCAATCGACATTTTCTACCATACAGTGCCTCAAAGGGTGCCATTTGTATACTAGTGTGATAACTGTTATTGTATGAAAATTCTACTAAGGGTAAATACGAATCACAATTACCACCAAAATCTATAACGCACGAACGAAGCATGTCTTCGAGGGTGCGGATCGTGCGCTCAGTATGACCGTCGGTCTAGGGTTGGAATGCGGAACTGAGATTGAGAGTCGTACCGAGAGCGGATTGGAATGTCTCCCAGAGAGGTGAGGCAAAACGACCATCGCGGTCGAGATGATGTCACGAGGCGTGTCACACCCCGACCACGTAAAACATCAAATCATGGCGGAAACGTTGGGGAGTGTTGCAACAGAATTATTGTTTCACAACCATGGCATTTAAAAGTTATGTTTTATTCATCAAACTAAGAGTTACATTGACTTAAAATAACTGAAACAAAGAGTACACCACATAATTAAACTAGTTCTAGCTTCATTTTTAAGTCTCTAAGGCACAGGTCCGCCCTAGTATGTCATGAACATCCTAAGCAACAGCTCCTGAAAACACATTTGAAAATCGGTACGTCAGCATAAAAATGTCTATGAGATACATAGGTCTTAGGAAAATAGGATTCATGACTTGAGTTTAAAGTAAATGCTTAATAAAAATAACTCATGAACCTTGTTAATTGTTTTGTTTTATAAATCATTTGAAAAACGTTAGCAAAATCAGATGATATGTATATATATAAAAGAATATTGTATGGTTAAAAGAATAACCAAGTAAAAGAGTTTGTATAAACCAAGTTATTTGTAAAACAATGTTTAAGTGTTAAGGTGTTGTAAATGTAATATGTCTAAACTGAAGTGGTTTAAATGACGCTACGATACGTAATATCATACAAGCACTTATATATAGGAAGTACCAGCGGCGTATCCACCATGCTTGTACCATATTACACACGCCTCGTTATTTAAGTCACTCAAACCAACCAACATTGTAAAATATCCATGTTTAATCCAATAGTCAAATGTCATAGTATAACCCAAGTTGAATATAAACCATGTAATGTGTAAACAAAAGTTATGTATGGTAAGTAAAATGAGACTACTTAAACCACAAGTAAAAATGTACAAAATAAAGTATTTTGAATAAATCAAAAGCTATGTTTTGTAAAATAACTGAATAAATACATGCTTTACTGATACAAACACTTATGCGGTAAGTCAACGCATACATTCAAGCCTTCAGACAACAGGATAACCTTAGAGTAAAGTTTATCAAAGTAAAATGTTTTCGGATTCAGTCATTCCTTACACCTAAACAAACCTAGGATGTCAGGAACGGGATTTGTCAAGTCCTATGGTACCATTACTTACTACCGAGCGGCGTAGCTAATGTTAATGAATGTAATTTAGACCCGTTGAACAAACCAAATGTCATATCAAATTGTAAACATGTAATGAAAGTAATGTACTAAGTATGCTAAGTTAACATACAAAGCAGAAAAGTCATGTAAATCAATGTGCTAAATATGCTAAGTAAACATACAAAGTAAAAGAAAATGAAATTATGTACTAATAGTGTACTAATGAACATAGCAAGTATATGATATGAAAACGTGGAAAGCATGAAAATAACAAGTAGGCACATGTGTTTCACCCCTAAAATGTTGGAAAAAAGTAAAAGAGGGGTCTATGTACTCACTTGAGATTTCTCAATAGACTTTAGATATCCACCAAGCAAAGCTAGAAGATCACGGATTCAAACGGCACCTAATATAGGTAACTATATTAATAAACGGACCTATTCGGAGGATCGGGTAGTATGAGGGTTCGTAAACCAAATGAGTGTAGGAACTCATGTATTATGGTCTAACAAAGCCTACATACTTAAACGAAAATTATCCTAAGTACTTTTGACCCGTTACGACCCGTTTAGGTAGCTTATGCTACTTTAACGCATCGTTCGCGTAAAACGTGTTTGGACCGCTTAACTAGTCCTATGACAAGTAAAATATGCCTTAACATGTCTAATATTGTTGTTAAATCAGTTTAGATGTCAAAAGTTACGTTACATATGCTTAGAATGAATTTTGGCGTAAAAAGGGTATTTTGGTAATTTACCTAAGGCATATAAACTACCTATCATACTACTAACTAAACGTCGTGACCATAAGGTATAACCTCGGAAGGTTATTCCCTATACAACTATGATCACCTAAATTTTTTGGTCAGAACCTAATGATCGACCAAATGGGTCGGGTTCGAAAGTATAAGCGATTGATTAGATCGCTTACCTTTACGACCCTAGACAAGCACAATACTAAAAGTGACGAGCTAAACATGTCAAAACATGTTTAATGAGGTTTAAAAACAGGTTTGGTATCAAAACAAACGGTTTTGATGCCCACAAGTAGTTTGGTTACAAAATACGCGAGAATACGCATTTTGGCCGAAACTACGACTCGTCACTAAGCCTAGATAACGTGGTATTCAGTAGGTATAGTCACTAGGGACTATAACCATCGTGATTACGCTCAAGTTATGAAGTTCAAACGAATTTCGCATTGACCATAAACTGGTTAATGCAGAAAGTCAAACAAAGTTTGACTTTAACGCTTAAACGAATTAAAAGAACGAAAGAATACTTACAAAGGGTCCCCGCAAGTTTGATATTCCAAGTATTTCTCAGGTATGAAGTGTTTCACACTTCAACTTAGAGAAAATCTCAGAAATCAAGTGGGTTGTTGCAAATGAGAGCAAGGGGTATATATAGGCATGGCACAACTATTAAGATCGTTCGTAAAGAAATGTGCTTCGATCTAGGCCGTACACATGGGCCCATTGTTTTACAAAACCATCGGAGCCCCTAGATTAAGTCCATTGTTTGCTAAAAACCGTTTGCAAGTGGAATTAATGGCTAGAATGAGCTGGAAGCAGCTGTTTTCAGCATTCTGCACATCTGGGAGGGCCACACGGCCCGCGTAAGGTTCTGTATATGCTTACACGGCCCGCCTGGGCTGCACAGATCAGCAACAAGTTTGCAGATTTACAGTTTTAGTCCATGTTGTGTTATAAGCTCCATTCCGGCATTTTTAAGGCCCGTTAAGCCAACCTTAAAGCCCTAAAATGATGCCTAAAGATTGTGGACATGAAACATGCTCAAAAATATGTCGGGTGTCAGTTCGTTTGGTTGTACGATCGTGATATTTGCTTAATTACGACGAATTGCGTACAAGCGCGAAAAACGATCCAAATTGCGCGATGAATGGATTTTTCTTATGCCAAACACTAAAATAAAATATTTTGGTGCTTACAAAAATTTATGGATGTCCAGATGTGTTCAGAACGTAAGTTATCCGTGAAAATGCCTATTTCTAAGCTATGTAAAGGATATTTAGCACACCGAACCCCTCAAAGCCTATTTCTAAGCTATGTAAAGGATATTTAGGGTGTGTTTAACTTATAGTCATGTTCCGGAATGTTCGTTACTGTTCAAACCGGCATACTTTCACAGTTTGTCGAATTTAGTCCCTGTAGGCGAATAGACTTGATTTTGCCATACCAAAGCCTTTAAAACTTATTTCTAAGTTATGTAAAGGTTATTTAAGGTATGTTAAGCATATTTTGATGTTCCGGAGTATTTTTCGTGTTAAACTGACTACGTTTACGCACCAGTTTGCGTATAATTCTCCAGAAAGTGATATAGAGTTTGAAATTGAATAGAAATCAAAACATGAAAAATATCAAACATAAACAAAGAAATATTGGGATCAAATAACTTTATTTAATTGATAACTGAACTGTTTACAATGATTACAAGCACAGATGTCATAGTCTCCCGTACTTGTGGAAAATTTGTCCTGAAATTTGTTTAGAGGAAACTCGTGAGAAAAAATGCAGATACTTCGCCTTCATTTGATCTTTACGTTCCCAAGTAAACTCAGGTCCACGTTAAGATTCCCAGCGAACTCTAACCAAAGGAATGCGCTTGCGTTTAAGCCATTTGACTATTCGGTCCACGATTTCCACAGGTTTCTCAACAAAATGTAGTGTTTTATCAACACGAATTTCATCAAGTGGTATGTGGAGGTTCTCATCAGCTAAACACTTCTTGATATTGGACACGTGGAAGGTTGGATGAACATTTCCAAGTTCAGAAGGTAACTCAAGTCTGTAGGCTACCTTACCAATTCTTTTGACGATCTTGAATGGTCCAACATATCTAGTGCAAGTTTTCCTGTCTTTCCAAATCTGATCACACCTTTCCAAGGTGAGACCTTAAGTAATACACGATCACCGACTTGAAATTCCAAGGGCTTGCGTCGTTGGTCCGCGTAACTCTTTTGACGGCTTCGAGCTGTCTGGAGGTTATCACGAACTTTCTTAACCTTATCAGTTGTCTCTAGAATGAGGTCAGGTCCAGTAAGTTAAGCCTCACCTATCTCATTCCAGCAGACTGGTGAACGACATTTTCGACCATAGAGAGCCTCGAAAGGAGCCATGTTGATGCTGGAGTGATAACTGTTGTTGTAGGAGAATTCAATCAATGGAAGATGTGAATCCCAACTACCACCAAAATTGATCACGCAAGCTCTAAGAAGATCCTCCAAAGTCTGGATTGTTCTTTCAGATTGGCCATCAGATTGCGGATGATAAGCTGTGCTCAGATTAAGTTGGGTCCCCATAGCAGATTGCATGGTTCTCCAAAAACGAGAAGAGAAGAAAGCATCTCTATCAGAAATAATGTTCAAAGGAACACCATGTCGAGATACGATTTCATCCACATAGATTTTAGCCAACTTTTCAGCAGATAGATCCTCACGGATAGGCAAGAAATGCGCTGATTTACTAAGACGATCAACAACTACCCAGATGGCATCATGACCTTTCTTAGTACGCGGAGGTTTGGTAATGAGATCCATAGCAATGTTCTCCCATTTCCAAACTGGAATCTCTGGTTGTTCCAAAAGACCAGAGGGATGTTGATGTTCAGCCTTAACCTTAAGACAAGTAAGGCATTTTGAAATGTACAAGGCAATGTCTTTCTTCATACCAGGCCACCAATACTGAGTACGAAGATCCTTATACATCTTATCCGAGCTAGGGTGAATCGAATAACGAGACTTATGGGCTTCATCCATAAGCAAAGTGCGGAGATCATCTTGGCTTGGGACCCACAAACGGTCCATGAAATAATACGATCCATCGTCCTTCAGTTCAAGATCAGGCTTAATGTGATAGGGTAATTCCTTACCCATCAAGTCTTGTGAAACACAAGCATGTTGAGCTTGAGAGATGCGGGTTTGAATATCAGATCGAGCTTGAATATCAGATTGAACACAAACACAATGAAGCTTGAGACGTTCTTTATGACTCAAAGCGTCAGCCACGACATTCGCCTTACCAGGATGGTAGCGAATTTCGCAGTCATAGTCGTTTAGAAGTTCAACCCAACGTCGTTTCCGCATGTTGAGTTCTTTCTGATTGAAGATATGCTGAAGACTTTTGTGGTCAGTGAAAACCACACATTTTTTACCATACAAATAGTGCCTCCAGATCTTAAGAGCAAACACAACTGCACCCAACTCAAGATCATGAGTGGTGTAGTTTTTCTCATGCACCTTCAACTGCCTCGATGCATATGCTATGACCTTGTTCCTTTGCATCAGAACACAACCAAGTCCCAAATTGGATGCATCGCAGTACACAACAAACAGCAGGAGCATTAGTCAAACCGAATGGCATAACTGTGAACTCGTAATGCCCATAACGAGTGCGGAATGCTGTATTGGGAATATCTTCTTCATGCACACGAAGTTGATGATACCCAGAACGTAGATCAATCTTTGAAAAATAAGAAGCACCTTGTAATTGATTAAAGAGATCATCAATGCGAGGTAGGGGATATCGATTCTTGATGGTAAGCTAGTTAAGCTCACGGTAATCGATGCACATTCTGAAAGATCCATCCTTCTTCTTGACAAAAAGAACGGGAGCACCCCAAGGTGAAAAGCTAGGACGGATAAAACCTTTATCTGAAAGCTCCTGAAGTTGCTTAGACAACTCTTGCATCTCAGACGGTGCAAGACGCTATGGAGATCTGGCAATAGGATTTACACCAGGTACAAGATCAATACGGAACTCGACTTGGCGCATTGGGGGTAATCCAGGTAACTCCTCAGGAAATAGCTCCGGATAATCCCGAACAACATGGATATCTTGAATGGACTTACCTTTGCCTTTATCTGCTACAACATGTGCCAAGAAGGCCACACAGTTCTTTCGCAGATACTTCCGAGCTTGAAAACAAGACATGAGCTTGAGGCTACTAGCAGGCTTCACACCACGAACCTGTAGGATCTCACCTGACGAGAGTGGAACATGGACAATATTCTCGAA
The DNA here is from genome assembly GCA_030545235.1 of Helianthus tuberosus. NCBI lineage: Eukaryota > Viridiplantae > Streptophyta > Magnoliopsida > Asterales > Asteraceae > Helianthus > Helianthus tuberosus. The sequence goes on along the minus strand of CM060424.1, from coordinate 112,345,236 downwards.
ACAAACTACCTCTGCGTGATGCTTGGCTAACCAATCCATACCCACTATAACGTCGAAACTCCCAAGTTGCATTGGCGTGAGGTCGATAGGAAAAAGATGGTTGTTAAGGTTCAATTGGCAATTGCGAAGAACAGAATCAAGAACAACAGGATCACCACTAGCAACTTCTACTATCAAAGGCTTACCTAGTTTCATTCTAGACATGCGAAGCAATGGCTCAAAAGATAATGACACAAAACTCTTACCGGCACCAGAATCAAAAAATAACAGATGCGGGTTGTGTGACAACTCGAGTTTCCAAGATTCCATCTTCGCATTAATTGCACGTTAACTGTTTAGGTTGTTTGTTTACATGACTTGTTTGTTTCACAACTGTACACATTCGTAATATGTTAAATCGCATTGTGACTAATATGTTATATGGTATGTATTTGGTGTGCATTATAGTGTGTTATATATATATTGGTGTGTCAATAATACACTTTGTATTGATAAAGTGTTGTGCAATTAAGAAAGACAATGGAGCCATGACCGAAATCACCTCTAGCCAAAAACCCACCCACCCACGAAAACACTTCATGTGTTTTCGTCCACATGTGGCCAACGAAAACCAAATGGGCTTTGGCCCAGTAGTGATTAGTTAAAGGTTTGAGCTTGACCTGTACGCGATAACAGCAATTAGAAAACCCTAATCACCTCTCAGTTACTCTCTCTCTTGCTTACCTTGAAACCTGACGGCAAACTTGTGTCCCCAGAATCTGCTAGATCAATCAAGTTATTGTCTCGTTCTTTTCAGTTAGTGTTAATCTTTAACTGATTGTTGATTTAAATCGAATATATGTTTATGATGCTCTGAGTTGACATGCATGGTTTGATCAGTTACATATTTGGTTATGCGAAACATGATGTTGAATTAGGATTGATAGGATTGATGATTTGAATGATATTACTGCGATCAGGATCGGAAAACAGGTCAACATGCTAATAGTGTTTGACTATGTGATATGTTATACTAATCGACCGGATGAATTCATAAACTAGGGTTCATACTAGATAGTAAGGGTTGGGATGATTCTGTTATAATAAGGTAATGATCTCAAACAGATTGTATGAACTGATTGTTATGATTGTTGTCGTGACATGTTTTAGAGATCATATGCAACTGTTGCTAGAATGGATCCCAATGATGCTAATCGTGTGATACTAATGATGACATATTTGTGTAACTGTAAAACGAATCATTAGGGTTTCTTGTTGTTCAACTGCTGGTGATGATGGACCAGACGAAAACACCCAATGTTTTCGTCACACGCGACAAAATCACTAGGGAATTCGCCTGAAGGGATTTCGTCCAAAAGTGTTTTCGCCAATCAAGTATTTTCGTCGTATATGTGATTCTGTTTAGTTTCTATCACAGTAATTCTACTAGTTATTAACTCAATTAGTTTATTAACTCTGTTAGTATGTTAACCCTGTTAATACGTTAACCCCGTTAAACAGGTAACTCTACTAGTTTGTTAACTCTGTTAATTAATTAACACTGTTAGTTATTATTCCTGTTATGCTTGTTAATTCTGGAAGCTTGTTATCTTTGCTTAATATATTAACCTGGTTAAGTCTGTTAACCCCATCAAGCATGTTAATTGATTACCCATGTTAGATATTACTAAGAACTCAGTTATATGGAGTATGACTGTGTGAACATGAACTAACTGTTATGTACTACTTGATGAGAAATGCATAAACGCACTATGTGACATAAATGGCATGTGAAACTTTACGAACTTGAACTGATTGAATATACATGCATACTATAGGACTTGATTGATTACTTGCGAGCACATAGTTAAGCATACCGAGCAAACCAAGGTGAGTTCACACTCTATCCAAGGCATGGGATTCCCAAGGGTTGGGAATGGGTTAAATAACTGAACGGTAACTACGAACTTGCGTATTCCCCATACAATAGGATACGTACGACATAAGACCATCAACTCTATCACTTTAAGTCCCTCATTTATCGACTTAATCGCCGAGGCCTGTGGCGAGCGGGTGATTAGTTAATAGCGCTATTAGGTTTAACAAACCTCACACCGTGCTAGTCGGACGGGCGTGTACTAATGGACAATGGGCAAAGGGTTAATGCTGATAGACATTGACTTAGGGCACCTCTTACATTTTCGTAGCAGTCGATACGCGTGGTCTAGTAATACATGGGAAGCCCCCACTAATCTTCGCAAACATGTTTGGGAGACCGCGATACTAATTAACACGATACATGGGTTACAAACGAACATACGATTTACGAAACGAATGCTATAACTAAACAACCCACTGTGAACTCGCTCAACTTTGTTGTTGATTCGTTGCTACATGCCTTTCAGGTCGTTAGGTACTCTTGGAGCTTGCACAGGGAGGCGCAGTCGGTGTGGGACATGGCAGTGTGTGCCATGTTAAAAACATTACTTTATTTCGTACTTAAATACTTTCATTGGGTTTTACAATTATGCTTCCGCTAAACACTTAACTATGTTTTGGTTTTGAACACCTTTCATATTGTTTGGTTGAATTATATTTACTACATACATGGTTCAATATGATTGGTGGCTTGATCCTGGTCAGTCACGCCTCCAAGCGGTGATACTCCACGTGTGGATTTTGGGGGTGTGACAGATTGGTATCAGAGACATTGGTTATAGTGAACTTGGTTTTAATAAGGGAAAACGTTTTTGTTAAAACCAGACTATAACCTGAACAGTGCTCAACGATCCACAACGACGCTTCGCTCCACGTGCAAGACTCGACATTCTAGGTGATACGCTTTATGTTTACATTGCCTACTTGCTAGATTACATAGAACTTTGCTCATGGTATGCTTAGATAAACGTAACAACTGTTGATTGAAACACATGTGTGCTTGCTCTCCTCTGTCATCGCATTTTCGTGAACCTCTCTCACTCGTGTTTCCTTTGATATGAAGATCATGAGTGGACGTGTCAACATGACTCAAGCCCAGTTGGCGAATTTGATCACTGAACAAGTTACTGCAGCACTCGCAGCTGCCCAGGCAGGAGGTCAACACGCTGTGTGTACTTTCAAGAATTTTATGGACCATCGTCCTACTACTTTCAGTGGCACCGAAGGGGCCGTTGGACTCCTCCACTGGTTCGAGAAGCTCGAATCAGTCTTCGAAATGTGTGAATGCCCCGAGGCTCGTAGGGTGAAATATGCCACTGGTACTCTCGAAGGCACTGCGCTAACTTGGTGGAACGCGTAAGTTCAGATGCCGGGGCTGGCGGCTGCTAATGCCACCCCATGGAATGATTTTAAGGAACTGATCAAACGTGAATACTGTAGTCGTGATGACATCCACAAACTGGAAGTGGAGTTCTTTAACCTGAAGATGATGGGGTCAGAGATAGAAGCGTATGCGAAACGATCCAATGAACTGGCAGTGTTATGCCCAACTATGGTGGATCATCCCATCAAGCACATCGAGCTATTCCTCAAAGGCTTAGTACCAGAGATTCAAAGCCATGTGACTGCTGCTAACCTTGCTACTATCCAGGATGTCACACATCTTGCTCATCGCCTCACAGACCAGGCAGTGGAACAGAACAGGCTGCCTAAGCGTATTGGTGCTACTGCTACTACTACTTCTGCTACTCCTAGTGACAATAAACGAAAGTGGGATGGAATCTCCAGCAAGGGTTCGACTTCGGTTCAGTCCCAGGCACAACAGCGAAAGATTGATGATTACCAGAGTCCTGGTCAGCAATCTTCTGGTAGTTAAGGGCAGGGTGGATATCGAGGAAATCACCCAAAGTGCAATAGATGCAACAGACACCACAGCGGTCAGTGCAACAGGGGTCGTTGTCAGAGATGTCTCAAGATGGGTTATGAAGCTAAGGATTGCAGGAGCTCACGACCTGCGAATCAGAACCAACAACAACAACCACTCGCTCCACAGAACCAGCAGCGGCAACAGCGAGGCAACAGGGGATGCTTTTAGTGTGGTGCTGAAGGCCACATTAAGCGGGACTGCCCCCAGTTAAACCAGAACCAGAGTAACAACAACAATAATCAGGGCAATGGGAACAACAACGGGGGAAACAATGATGGAAACATCGGCGCCAGGGGTCGAGTGTTCGTGCTGGGTCAGGGCGACGCAAGGAATGATCCTAACGTAGTGATAGGTAAGTTCCTTCTCGACGACTTTTATGTTACTATCTTATTTGATTCGGGTGCCGATACCAGTTATGTGTCTCTAAAAGTTAGTCAAATGCTTAAACGCACATCAACTCCCTTAAACACCAAACACATCGTAGAGTTAGCAAATGGTAAAAGTTTAGAGGCCACTGACATAGTCAAAGGTTGTAACCTCGTCTTAGCTGGTTAGACATTCTCCATCGACCTCATTCCTATAGTTCTGGGTAGTTTCGACATCGTCATAGGGATGGATTGGTTATCCCAACAGAAAGCAGAGATCCTATGCAAAGAGAAGATTGTTCGTATTCCCCGTTCTGGCAAGGAACCTCTTGAAATTCAAGGCGACAAGAGAGGTGCTGTTGTGGGCATCATCTCCTTTCTTAAGGCCCAGAAGTGTTTGCGAAAGGGCCACACTGCTATTTTAGCACTCGTTACTGATGCATCGACGAAAGAGAAGAGGATAGAGGACATTCCAGTAGTACGCGACTTTCCTCAAGTGTTTCCTGAAAATTTACCTGGGCTACCGCCTCATCGCCAAGTCGAATTTTAAATCGAGCTAGCTCCTAGAGCAGCACCCATAGCTCGAGCACCTTATCGCTTAGCTCCAACCGAACTAGAAGAACTGTCTAAGCAATTACAAGAACTCTTGGAAAAGGGTTTCATTCGTCCTAGCTCTTTGGCCTGGGGAGCTCCAGTATTATTTGTAAAGAAGAAAGACGGTACCTTCCGCATGTGCATAGATTACCGAGAACTAAACAAGGTGACCCGAAAGAATCGCTATCATCTTCCACGCATTGACGATTTGTTCGTCCAGTTGCAGGGGTCGAGCTACTATTCAAAGATTGATCTGAGGCCAGGCTACCATCAACTGAGAGTCCGGGACGAGGACGTCTCCAAAACAGCATTCAGAACACGCTACGGTCATTATGAGTTTCTGGTCATGCCATTCGGGTTAACAAACGCACAGGCAGTCTTCATGGACCTCATGAACAGAGTGTGCAAGCCTTACCTTGATAAGTTCGTTATTGTTTTCATCGACGACAGCCTGATCTATTCGAAGAGTCAGGAGGAACACGAGCACCATTTACGACTTATTTTGGAACTCCTTCAAGCAGAACAGCTGTACGCTAAGTTTTTAAAATGCGACTTCTGGCTTCGTGAAGTCCATTTTCTGGGCCACATGGTAAACAAGGATGGGATTCATGTTGATCCATTTAAGGTAGACTCGATTAAGAACTGGCCTGCACCTCGCACACCAACGGAAATTCGCCAATTCTTGGGTTTGGCAGGTTACTACAGGAGGTTCATCAAGGATTTTTCCAAGATTGCGCAACCTCTCACTTTACTAACTCAGAAAGGAGTCACTTACCGTTGGGGTGAGCCACAAGAATCTGCATTTCAGCATCTAAAGGATAGGCTCTGTAGTGCACCTATTCTCTCATTGCCAGAGGGCACAGATAATTTTGTGGTCTTTTGTGACGCATCAATTCAGGGTCTTGGTTGTGTATTGATGCAACGGGATAAAGTCTTTGCTTACGCCTCGCGCCAACTTAAGGTTCACGAAAGGAACTACACTACACACGATCTGGAGCTGGGAGCTGTTGTTTTCGCACTCAAGATATGGAGACATTACCTGTACGGTACCAAGTGCACCATCTACACCAATCACAGGAGTCTCGAGCATATCTTCAAGCAGAAGGAGTTAAACATGCGACAACGTCGATGGGTCGAGCTTTTGAATGATTACGAATATGCCATCAAGTACCATCCGGGAAAAGCCAATGTTGTGGCCGACGCCCTCAGTCGAAAAGATACTACACCTAGACGCGTACGTGCTTTACAACTCACTATCTAGTCTAGCCTTCCTGCACAGATACGAGATGCTCAGGTAGAAGCATTGAAACCAGAAAACGTCAGGGCTGAAGCCCTACTCGGCTCAAGGCAACGGTTAGAACAAAGAGAAGACGGCGCCTACTACGTAACAGGATGCATTTGGGTCCCACTTTATGGAAACTTACACGAACTTGTGATGGATGAAGTACACAAGTCTCGCTACTCAGTACATCCTAGTTCGGATAAGATGTACCACTATCTCAAAACTACGTATTGGTGGCCTAGCATGAAAGCTCACATAGCAACTTACGTTAGCAAATGTTTGACTTATGCGAGAGTCAAATTCGAGTACCAGAAACCCTCAGGCCTACTTCAACAACCAGAGATACCACAATGGAAATGGGAGCAAATTTCCATGGATTTTGTTACTGGCCTGCCTAGATCTCAACGTGGAAATGATACTATTTGGGTGATCGTGGATCGACTCACAAAGTCTGCACACTTCTTGGCTATCAAGGAAACGGATAAGTTCTCCATTCTAGCAGACGTTTACTTAAAGGAAGGGGTTTCGAGGCACGGGGTGCCAACCTCTATTATCTCTGATCGTGATGCACGATTTACTTCAGAACTGTGGCAGGCAATGCACAAATCTTTTGGCTCTCGGTTAGACATGAGCATCGCTTACCATCCGCAAACAGATGGGCAGTCTGAACACACCATCCAAACTCTAGAAGACATGCTTCGTGCATGTGTAATCGATTTCGGCAATGGCTGGGAAAAACACCTCCCGTTAGTGGAGTTTTCGTATAACAACAGTTACCACACCAGCATTCAAGCCTCTTCGTTTGAGGCATTATACGGGCGTAAATGCCGATCACCTCTTTGTTGGGCAGAGGTGGGTGATAGTCAGATCACAGGTCCAGAACTCGTAGTAGACGCAACAGAAAGAATTGCTCAGATACGACAATGCATGGTGGCAGCTCGCGACCGCCAGAAAGCATACACTAATAAGCGTAAGAAACCTCTAGAATTCCAGGTCGGGGACCGGGTTCTACTCAAAGTCTCACCCTGGAAGGGTGTGGTTCGTTTTGGAAAACGTGGCAAGCTCAATCCGCGATATGTCGAACCATTCGAAATTATAGAGAAAATAGGCAAGGTGGCCTACAAACTGAGCATGCCCGCAGAACTCAGTGTAGTTCACAACGTATTTCACGTGTCGAATCTGAAGAAGTGTCTATCAGATGAGACTCTCATAGTTCCTTTGAAGGAGCTCACTATCGACGATCAATTGCGATTCGTCGAGGAACCGGTTGAAATCACGGACCGGGACGTTAAGGTCCTCAAGCACACCAGAATACCTCTTGTTCGAGTTCGTTGGAACTCCCGTCGTGGCCCAGAGTTCACCTGGGAACGAGAAGATCAAATGAAACTCAAGTATCCCCAGTTGTTCGAAAACAGTGCAACCACTACTGAGGCTGAAGCTACTACAGAATTTCGGGACGAAATTCCAAATCAACGGGGGGATGATGTGACACCCCAGGAAAACCAGTAAACTACACACCACAACTAGCTTCCTTAGTAACCACGTGCTAAATTTCAGGACGGAATTTCTTTCAAGTTGGGGATAATGTGACAACTCGAGTTTCCAAGATTCCATCTTCGCATTAATTGCACGTTAACTGTTTAGGTTGTTTGTTTACACGACTTGTTTGTTTCACAACTGTACACGTTCGTAATATGTTAAATTGCATTGTGACTAATATGTTATATGGTATGTATTTGGTGTGCATTATAGTGTTATATATATATATATATATATATATATATATATATATATATATATATATATTGGTGTGTCAATAATACACTTTGTATTGATAAAGTGTTGTGTAATTAAGAAAGACAATGGAGCCATGACCGAAATCACCTCTAGCCAAAAACCCACCCACCCACGAAAACACTTCATGTGTTTTCGTCCACATGTGGCCAACGAAAACCAAATGGGCTTTGGCCCAGTAGTGATTAGTTAAAGGTTTGTGCTTGAACTGTACGCGATAACAACAATTAGAAAACCCTAATCACCTCTCAGTTACTCTCTCTCTCGCTTACCTTGAAACCTGACGGCAAACTTGTGTCCCCGGAATCTGCTAGATCAATCAAGTTATTGTCTCGTTCTTTTCTGTTAGTGTTAATCTTTAACTGATTGTTGATTTAAATCGAATATATGTTTATGATGCTCTGAGTTAACATGCATGGTTTGATCAGTTACATATTTGGTTATGCGAAACATGATGTTGAATTAGGATTGATAGGATTGATGATTTGAATGATATTACTGTGATCAGGATCGGAAAACAGATTAGCATGCTAATAGTGTTTGACTATGTGATATGTTATGCTAATAGACTGGATGAATTCATAAACTAGGGTTCATACTAGATAGTAAGGGTTGGGATGATTCTGTTATAATAAGGTAATGATCTCAAACAGATTGTATGAACTGATTGTTATGATTGTTGTCGTGACATGTTTTAGAGATAATATGCAACTGTTGCTAGAATGGATCCCAATGATGCTAATTGTGTGATAGCAATGATGACATATTTGTGTAACTGTAAAACAAATCATTAGGGTTTCTTGTTATTCAACTGCTGGTGATGATGGACCAGACGAAAACACCCAATGTTTTCGTCACACACTAGGCCCGACGAAATCACTAGGGATTTCGCCTGAAGGGATTTCATCCAAAAGTGTTTTCGCCAATCAAGTATTTTCGTCGTATATGTGATTCTGTTTAGTTTCTATCACAGTAATTCTACTAGTTATTAACTCAATTAGTTTATTAACTCTGTTAGTATGTTAACCCTGTTAATACGTTAACCCCGTTAAGCAGGTAACTCTACTAGTTTGTTAACTCTGTTAATTAATTAACACTGTTACTTATTATTCCTGTTATGCTTGTTAATTCTGAAAGCTTGTTATCTTCGCTTAATATATTAACCTGGTTAAGTCTGTTAACCCCATCAAGCATGTTAATTGATTAACCATGTTAGATATTACTTAGAACTCAGTTATATGGAGTATGACTGTGTGAACATGAACTAACTATTATGTACTACTTGATGAGAAATGCATAAACACACTATGTGACATAAATGGCATGTGAAACTTTACGAACTTGAACTGATTGAATATACATGCATACTATAGGACTTGATTGATTACTTGTGAGCACATAGTTAAGCATACCGTGCAAACCAAGGTGAGTTCACACTCTATCCAAGGCATGGGATTCCCAAGGGTTGGGAATGGGCTAAAGAACTGAACGGTAAATATGAACTTGCGTATTCCCCATACAACAGGATACGTACGACATAAGACCATCAACTCTATCACTTTAAGTCCCTCATTTATCGACTTAATCGCCGAGGCCTATGGCGAGCGGGTCATTAGTTAATAGCGCTATTAGGTTTAACAAACCTTACACCGTGTCAGTCGGACGGGCGTGTACTAATGGACTATGGGCAAAGGGTCAATGCTGATAGACATTGACTTAGGGCTCCTCTTACATTTTCGTAGCAGTCGATACGCGTGGTCTAGTAATACATGGGAAGCCCCCACTAATCTTCGCAAACATGTCTGGGAGACCGCGATACTAATTAATACGATACATGGGTTACAAACGAACATACGATTTATGAAACGAATGCTATAACTAAACAACCCACTGTGAACTCGCTCAACTTTGTTGTTGATTCGTTGCTACATGCCTTGCAGGTCGTTAGGTACTCTTGGAGCTTGCACAAGGAGGCGCAGTCGTTGTGGGACATGGCAGTGTGTGCCATGTTAAAAACATTACTTTATTTCGTACTTAAATACTTTCATTGGGTTTTACAATTATGCTTCCGCTAAACACTTAAGTATGTTTTGGTTTTGAACACCTTTCATATTGTTTGGTTGAATTATATTTACTACATACATGGTTCAATATGATTGGTGGCTTGATCCTAGTCAGTCACGCCTCCAAGCGGTGATACTCCGCGTGTGGATTTTGGGGGTGTGACACGTTGATTATTAATAAAGAACGTACCGTTAACCACTTCATTGTCTGCTTGCGCCTCTTGTGCATTCATGTTGAAGACTCGACCTCGAGCCTGAGCTGGATTCGCATTCACCAATCTTGGACATTGATTACGGTAGTGGGTCAGATCCCCACTGTTATAACAAGAACCTGGTGGGTAGTGAGGTCGTGCAACCTGACCTTGTTTGCTGAGCAAGAGGCTGAGCAACTTGTTGAGCCAGGTTCTGAGCTGCCCTATTCTGATTGGTAGGAATGCGGCATGTGGCAGCAAGATGACCAGGTCTTCCACAGTTGGTGCAATGACGGCACTGAAGGTGCGGTTGATGATGACCGTTACATTTGTTACACAAAGGTGCATTGCCAAGATAAGGTTTCTTGGCAAGTGGTTGCGCAGGCTGATTTGGTGTAGCTTGTGCAGTAACGGCGAAATTTTGGGAAGCCTTACGCTTCCTAGAACCCTTCGAGGAACCAGAATCCTTACCCTTCTTGTTTTTACCTTTCTTGCTATCCTCTTTGTCAGACGCCTGCTTCTTACCCTTGTCACCCTTTCTATGCAGCTTACCCTTCCGAACCTGCGACTCAGTCAATGTCGCAGATAGCTCGATTGCCTGTCGAACTGTGGTAGGGTTACTACCAGTAACGATGTCTTGTATGGAGTCAGGGAGGCCATCGATATACCTCTCGATAGCCTTCTCGAGTGGGGTAACCATTGTTGGGCATAACAAACTCAGCTCCTCATACCTATCAATATATGCCCGGTGCTCGCCACTATCCTGCTTCAGGTCATCAAATTCCCTTTCTAAAGCTCGCAGTTCATGACGAGGACAAAACTCCCTCATCATAAGCGCCCTAAGTTCAGCCCATGTTTGTGCTAAAGCAACCTCAGCACCACGGTCTCTCATAACCCTGTTCCACCATGTGAGAGCCCTCTTCTGAAACACACTGGAAGCAAACTCGACTTTCCGATTATCAGGACACTGAACATGACGAAACGTACTCTCAATGCTTTCGAACCACTGTAGGAGCCCAGTTGCTCCCTCAGAACCACTAAACTTGAGTGTTTAGCCGAGTTAAAACTCTTGAAGTTGCATGGAGCATTATTGTTATTGTTGGCTTGGTTCCATTGAGCAATAAGATTTGGGAATGCAGCAGCCATTTGCTGCGTGATGATTTCTGCCAGTTCGGCATTTGGTAGCGGATTTTCGCGTCGAGGAGGCATTCTAAAAGAGGGAACATGAGAGGAACGAGTGAGATGATTAGGTGAAAAGAATGAGATGAAACAAAAATAGACAAAAGCAAAGATGGTGGTCATTCGTCCGCATCACAAAGGAAACAAACGACACACAGTGACTAATCAAAGTAAATGGGTCAAAAATAATGCTTCACGAAGACATGCTCGCCTATAAGTGAACACTCACCCCAAGAGTTCCCAGGTAAGAGTGACTGGTCCGATTATGTGGATTTGTACGAACACTCTAGCCTTAGACAGAAAACCCAAGGTACAGGCATTCACCCTTCCAGTTTGCACGTGTTCACACTATTTAGGACCCAAAACTTTTACGAGATTTTCAAAAACTTGGAAGGAACAAGGCCAAAAGAATCATTCAAAAATGGATGGTAAATTTTCAAAATCATTAGGAAAAATCAAAGAGTTCAAAACCATATAATAAATCATTTAAAAACAGATGATTGATTTTCAAAAATCGTTTCGGAAAATTGGGTTCTTGTTTTGATGATCACCTAAGGATAGGTGAAGTGCATGTTTTAAGTTCTAAACACAAGGCAACTTGTGTTGGGGTCCTAGAAAGGTTATAGTCTAGGTCAAAGCATTACTAATAACCTAATTCTCTATAACCATTCTCTCTGATACCAACTCCTCTATCACACCCCGACCACGTAAAACATCAAATCGTGGCAGAAACGTCGGGGAGTGTTACAAAAGAGTTATTGTTTCACAACCATGGCATTTAAAAGTTATGTTTTATTCATCAAACTAAGAGTTACATTGACTTAAAATAACTTAAACAAATAGTACACCACATAATTAAACTAGTTCTAGCTTCATTTTTAAGTCTCAAAGGCACAGGTCCGCCCTATTATGTCATGAACATCCTAAGCAACAGCTCCTGAAAACACATGTGAAAATAGGTACGTCAGCATAAAAATGCATGTGAGATATATAGGTTTTAGGAAAATAGGATTCATGACTTGAGTTTAAAGTAAATGTTTAATAAAAATAAGTCATGAACCTTGTTAATTGTTTTGTTTTATAAATCATTTGAAAAACGTTAGCAAAATCAGATGATATGTATATATATATAAAAGAATATTGTATGGTTAAAAGAATAACCAAGTAAAAGAGTTTTTATAAACCAAGTTATTTGTAAAACAATGTTTAAGTGTTAAGGTGTTGTAAATGTAATATGTCTAAACTGAAGTGGTTTAAATGAGGCTACGATATGTAATATCATACAAGCACTTATATATAGGAAGTACCAGCGGCGTATCCACCATGCTTGTACCATATTACACACGCCTCGTTATTTAAGTCACTCAAACCAACCAACATTGTAAAATATCCATGTTTAATCCAATAGTTAAATGTCATAGTATAACCCAAGTTGAATATAAACCATGTAATGTGTAAACAAAAGTTATGTATGGTAAGTAAAATGAGACTACTTTAACCACAAGTAAAAATGTACAAAACAAAGTATTTTGAATAAATCAAAAGCTATGTTTTGTAAAAAAACCTGAATAAATACATGCTTTACTGATACAAACACTTATGCGGTAAGTTAACGCATACATTCAATCCTTGAGACAGCAGGATAACCTTAGAGTAAAGTTTATCAAAGTAAAATGTTTTCGGATTCAGTCATTCCTTACACCCAAACAAACCTAGGATGCCAGGAACGGGATTTGTCAAGTCCTATGGTACCATTACTTACTACCGAGCGGTGTAGCTAATGTTAATGAATGTTATTTAGACCCGTTGAACAAACCAAATGTCATATCAAATTGTAAACATGTAATGAAAGTAATGTACTAAGTATGATAAGTTAACATACAAAGCAGAAAAGTCATGTAAATCAATGTGCTAAATATGCTAAGTAAACATACAAAGCAAAAGAAAATGAAATTATGTACTAATAGTGTACTAATGAACATAGCAAGTATATGATATGAAAACATGGAAAGCATGAAAATAACAAGTAGGCACATGTGTTTCACCCCTAAAACGTTGGAAAACAGTCAAAGAGGGGTCTATGTACTCACTTGAGATTGCTCAATAGACTTTAGATATCCACCAAGCAAAGCTAGAAGATCACGGATTCAAACGACACCTAATATAGGTAACTACATTAATAAACGGACCTATTCGGAGGATCGGGTAGTATGAGGGTTCGTAAATCAAATGAGTCTAGGAACTCATGTATTATGGTCTAACAAAGCCTACATACTTAAACGAAACTTATCATAAGTGCTTTTGACCCGTTACGACCCGTTTAGGTAGCTTATGCTACTTTAACGCGTCGTTCACGTAAAACGCGTTTGGACCGCTTAACTAGTCCTATGACAAGTAAAATATGCCTTAACATGTCTAATATTGTTGTTAAATCAGTTTAGATGTCACAAGTTATGTTACATATGCTTAGAATGAATTCTGGCGTAAAAAGGGTATTTTGGTAATTACCTAAGGCATATAGACTACCTATCATACTACTAATTAAACGTCGTGACCATAAGGTATAACCTCGGAAGGTTATTCCCTATATAACTATGGTCACCTAAAGTGTTTGGTCGGATCCTAATGATCGACCAAATGGGTCGGGTTCGAAAGTATAAGCGATTGATTAGATCGCTTACCTTTACGACCCTAGACAAGCACAATACTAATAGTGACGAGCTAAACATGTCAAAACATGTTTAACGAGGTTTAAAAAAAGGTTTGGTATCAAAACAAACAGTTTTGATGCCCAAAATTTGTTCGGTTACAAAATACGCGAGAATACGCATTTTGGCCGAAACTACGACTCGTCACTGAGCCTAGATAACGTGGTAATTAGTAGGTATAGTCACTAGGGACTATAAACATCGTGATTACGCTCACGTTATGAAGTTCAAACGAACTTCGCATTGACCATAAACTGGTTAATGCAGAAAGTCAAACAAAGTTTGACTTTAACGCTAAAACGAATGAAAAGAACAAAAGAATACTTACAAAGGGTCCCCGCAAGTTTGATTTTCCAAGTATTTCTTAGGTATGAAGTGTTTCACACTTCAACTTAGAGAAAATATCAGAAATCAAGTGGGTTGTTGCAAATGAGAGCAAGGGGTAAATATAGGCCTGGCACAACCGTTAAGATCGTTCGTCGAGAAACGTGCTTCGATCTAGGCCGTACACATAGGCCCATTGTTTTACAAAACCATGGGAGCCCCTAGATTAAGTCCATTGTTTGCTAAAAAGCGTTTGCAAGTGGAATTAATGGCTGGAATGAGCTGGAAGCAGCTGTTTTCAGCATTCTGGACATCTAGGAGGGCCACACGGCCCGCGTAAGGTTCTGTATATGCTTACGCGGCCCGCCTGGGCTGCACAGATCAGCAACAAGTTTGCAGATTTACAGTTTCAGTCCCTGTTGTGTTATAAGCTCCATTCCGCATGTTTAAGGCCCGTTAAGCCAACTGTAAGGCCCTAAAATGATGCCTAAACATTGTGGACATGAAACATGCTCAAAAATATGCCGGGTGTCGGTTCGTTTGGTCGTACGATCGTGATATTTGCTTAATTACGACGAAATGCGTACAAGCGCGAAAAACGATCCAAATTGCGCGATGAATGGATTTTTCTTATGCCAAACACTAAAATAAAATATTTTGGTGCTTACATAAATTTTTGGATGTCCGGATGTGTTCAGAACGTAAGTTATGCACGAAAATGCAAACTTATGCACTTTTTGACGGTTTTAATCCCTGAATGAGCATAAAGTTTATTTTATCACACCGAACCCCTCAAAGCATATTTCTAAGCTATCTAAAGGATATTTAGGGCGTGTTTAACTTATGGTCATGTTCCGGAATGTCCGTTACAGTTCAAATCGACATACTTTCGCAGTTTGTCGAATTTAGTCCATGTAGGCGAATAGACTTGATTTTGCCATACCAAAGCCTTCTAAAACTTATTTCTAAGTTATGTAAAGGTTATTTAAGGTATGTTAAGCATATGTTGATGTTCTGGAGTATTTGTCGCGTTAAACTGACTACGTTTACGCACCAGTTTGCGTATAATTCTCAAGAAAGCGATATAGAATTTGAAATTGAATAGAAATCAAAACATGAAAAATATCAAACATAAACAAACAAATATTGGGATCAAATAACTTTATTTCATTGATAACTGAACTGTTTACAATGATTACAAGCACAAATGTCACAAGGCGTCCCGTGTCGACAAATAACTTCGTCGGTATAGAATCGTGCTAATCGTTCAACCTTAAAGTCTTCTAGTATCGGAATGAAATGAGTAGATTTCGTAAGACGATCAATGATAACCCAAATGCTATCATGACCAGAAGGTGTGCGAGGGAGTTTTGTAAGAAAATCCATGGCTATACTTTCCCATTTCCACATCGGGATTTCGGGTTGTTCGAGTAAACCAAAGGGTTGTTGATGTTCGACCTTAACTTTAGAGCAAGTTAGGCATTTTGAAACATACAGAGCGATATCCTTTTTCATGCCCGGCCACCAATACCTAGAACGGAGATCCTGGTACATCTTGTTGGCACCGGGGTGAATGGTGTATCGGGATTTGTAAGCTTCAGTGATCAATATCTCCTAGAGGTTATTGCGACTAGGAATCCAAATACGCTCGAGATAGTGAAAGATACCATTCGATTTACTCACTAACTGAGTTTCGATACCAGATATCATTTCCTCTTTCAAGGTATTCTTAAGGAAGCATGCATGCTGTGTATCATGAACTAGGGCTTCGAGATCATTCTGGGCTCGAACATTACGAATACTATGCACATAGCTTCGTCGACTGAGAGCATCGGCGATGACCTTTGCCTTGCCGGGATGGTAGCATATTTCACAATCATAGTCATTGAGAAGTTCAACCCATCTGCGTTGGCGCTTGTTCAGTTCTTTCTGGTTCAAGATATGTTGTAAGCTCTTATGGTCGGTGAAGACTTTACACTTTGTACCGTAAAGGTAGTGTCGCCATATCTTTAACGCAAAAACAACTGCACCGAGTTCGAGATCATGGGTAATGTAGTTCTTACCGTGGGTCTTGAGCTGTCGAGATGCATACACGATAATCTTGTCTCGTTGCATAAGAACACAACCGAGACCTAGGTTAGAGGCATCGCAATAAACAACGAAATCGTCGTTTCCATCGGGAAGTACGAGGATAGGAGCGTTGCAAAGCATACGCTTTAGAGTTTGAAAGGCATCTTCTTGTTCAGAACCCCGAAGAAAAAGTTTGTCCTTATGAGTTAAAGCGGTAAGATGTACAACAATTTTAGAAAAGTCAGGGATGAATCGACGGTAATAACTCGTCAATCCGAGAAACGAACGGATTTCGGATGGAGTCTTCGGTGTAATTGTCACACCCCGATTTGCAGCGGAAGAAAAAAAAAACATGGGATGCAACAGACACCTCTGGTACATGCACATTGTTTATAAAGACACTACATCTTATTAATTACAAAATGTTGATTACATACTACATGTATGTTATAACTGCGTGTTCCCATGAACCACATAAGTCTTCTAAGTCACATGCGTCTATCTCAATATTTGCCAATAAACACGTCTTGAACAACATACACGGATCACATCAGTCTCAAGTTACCTGAAATGCATGTTAGTTTTAAAAGGGGTCAGCTAAACGCTGCTGGTGAGTTCCACTGGTTTGGTTGTTTCGTTTCAAAATGTATCAACATGTTTAATTGCACATATTACGGTTTATAGATGGAATTACACGAGTGTCACAAGTGAGACCTAGACTGTTTTAATCGTATCGTGTCACACAGACACATACTCGCACCACCTGCATCTCATAAAGTTCAATGCCTTCGGGTAGTTATGTCTAACAACATAACCTGGGTAGGACGCGTGCAGTTGCCTGGCTGCCGGCCGCACCTGTCCGGCGGCAACTGGGTTTGTCAAACCAATAGTACTATCCACTGCCCACGGTTTACTTTAATCACTTGTATCGGGGCTAATATCGTGTGTTAGATAATTCACATTATACGGTTTGAGCAATTAACACAGTTTGTAACATGCAATTCACCCCAGAAAACAGGAAAACAGTTAAAAGTGGGGGAAGTGAAACTCACAGTGTAAATAGTAGTGTCGGCTAAAGAGTGTTTAATCAACGAAATCAACTTTAATAGCACACATGCAAGTAAGGACTCAAATCAGTATCTAAGTCGGTAATGGTTATAACTTGGATTTGGTCAGGAGTTTTCACTCCGGGTTGAGTCTATAGGACACGGGTATGGTGATGGAGGTCAGGGTAGTATTAGCTTTCAGTTTGCCTTCCGGCCACCGGTTCGTGTGCCAGTCAATGCCAGTAGTTTAACATGTTCGGATAATGGTATGGGAATACCAATAGTTCCAACACGTTGTTATTTAAGAATGATTAATTTTTTATGAAGGGAGTTTGGGTATTTGGGGAGTCCAGGTTACCCAATTTTGAGTTTTCGTTTCCACCATCGGGGATTTTCCCGAACTGGTATTGGACACACCCCAAGTGTCCACTCCGCCCTGGAATCTCCCGGAAT